>OZ010573.1:22642564-22680064 GCA_963932145.1 Acanthosepion lycidas
ATCGCAAGGTCATCCACAATAAATTTACGCCCTGGCACTTACAAGATTTCACCATTCCTGGCAGATCTTTAATTATCACAATGTGGGATAACTACTAATAAAATTGATGTAAAAGAAAAAGAAAAAGAAAAAGAAAAATACTCTAAATGAATTCAGCTCGTTATAAATAAAAATAATTTAAAAAATAAAAATAACTTTTGTTTTAATTCTAAAATCCCCAGCACCTCTGATTCGTGCGTATTTATAATCATACCAAAATAACAAATATTTATTCCGGTGAAGTCCACTTTGTCATACATCCCTATACACACACACACACACATATATATATATGTATATATATATATATATAGAGATAGATAGATAGATATTCGCAAGAGGATAGAATCCAGGTAGAACTCAATGTCTAGGACAGAGTAAGAATATAATATAAAAGGCTCACACACTAATATTCCATGGTTATAATTTACTACATTGGAATCGTAATCACAATCCAATTCATCAGACCATGTTTTGAATTTGTAGGTTTCATGAATTGTGTGTGTATGTGTATATATATATATATATATATATATATATATATATATATATATATATATGAAATGGAAAAAGTATGAGAATTATTTTAATATATTTTAATGTTATAGGTTATTTATATAGACACAGTAGTAAATGCTCTGTTTATAATAAACAGTATTTACAACATTTACCGGTCTGAACATTCGAGAAATTTTCATAGAAAATATGTATCCTCCGACAGAAATCGAACCTGTATCCTACATGGAACCGTAATATAGCCTGACTTTCTATACCAGTTTAGTTACAGAGGAGCGTCTGGTTAGCAGGTTTGATTTTATTGTTTATTGTAAACAAAGCATTTACTTAAATATTTTTGTCTATATCAATAACTTATAACAATATAAAACATATTAAAAATAATTGTCGGACTTTGTCCATTTCGTAGTATGTGACGTCATTTGTTTACGTTTAGATACACTTCGAGCAGATATGATCATTCGAGGGAAATCATGGAAAATTGTAGTTTAAAAGCAGTAAAATCAACCCTGCTAACCAAACGCTCCTCTGTAGCTAAACTGGTATATATCTTTATATATATATATATATATATATATATATATATATATATATATATATATATATATATATATATGAATACACCTTTGAAATAAATTTTGCAAAGTTCGCAAAATATGTTTTCCGATGTCCTGGTGGCGGGTGTCATCAGTAATATTTTATAACCGACATCATCGAGGTTTCAAGTCTTCCTCACTAGACCCAATCAGTGCTAATCAAACCCTGACCCACTTCCCCGATATCTGGATACCACTGCATATGCTTCCAGTTGCATTTTGTAGTTTAATTTTATATGTTTTAGTGACGTTACGTCCAACCACTTATCTCATTACAAGAGCCAATCAAACTCAAAATGGAGTTGCATTGCTGCCTTATCTGGGCTGGAGCTGCGCAGTACTAACTTAGCTGTCTGGATAGAGTTCAAAAATGTCTATGCAGTATTGGGGTGAAGTGACGAATTATTTTCCAACAACAGCCGCTTTCCCAGGCAAAACGTCGCAAGCCTCTCACTAGTCTATCGCTATTACCATGGAAAATATTCTGACTCGGTATACTCCTTAATTCTACCGGTTCTGAGCTTTCAAACTAAAACCGCCATGCCACATACATAAAAACGAATCATCACCAGGAGCTCCATACTGTAATCGGATGGCTTCTTTGCAAGACATGCTACTTTGCGGAACAAACGCCCAATAAAATGTCTACCCGATCACTACAATCTTAACCTCTTCAAGTATAAGGTTAAAACTACTTTTCTGGCGCTCATACAACATTAATTCAGTAACTCTGTACAATGAGTAGCTATTTGTCCTTGTATTGGGTGAATATAAGTGTAAAATAGTGTGTTGTAGATTTTGTTAACCGCGGATAAGTGAAACTATGATTGACGGCTCCGCAGACGGTGAGATCTTAGTTTATATTTTTTTTATTTTTTTTTAAACAGTACTGTACATGTTAGGGGATGCATTGTTTCGACAGTTGTGTAAATAATAGCTCTGTAGCAGGCGTCCTTTACGTCGAACATGTCAGACAAACCTAACTAACACATTACAACAAACTTCTGCTGCTGATACAGAGAGCCAGAGACGAAGAATAATGAATATCAAATAGCATTTTCGTCTACATCTTCCGAATAAAGATGACAGCTTTAAGGTGTAAAGAACACGAGAAACGAAGGAAAACATCAATTTTTTTCTCAAAATGTCTTGAATAAATACTTCAAATTACAAAGAGTATGCACTCTGAAATCGACAAATAGGCCGCGAAAAGCCGTACAGAGACTAGTTAATGCAGTCGCAGATGCCTACAGTTATACACACATACACACACACACACACATATATATATATATATATATATATATATATATATATATATATATATATATATATACGAGATCGAAAGTACTTGGGATAACAAAAACTACGGTGCCTCCTTTCATGAATTTCTACTTAGCATCAAGACGCTAATTATTCAATTAAACATGCTTCAATGAAGATATGATGCCTATATATATATATATATATATATATATATATATATTTGCAATTTGATTCTTTCATAGTCACGGACAAGCTTTTTAATGTCGTTATTAAAAGTAAACAAAACTTACCTAAATTATTCAACGAAACATGTCTCTCTCACTATGCATACATATATATATATATATATATATATATATATATATAAAAGGCTCAGACACTAATTTTCCATGGTTATAATCCTATCTGATCCGATACATCAGACCTACAAATTCTAACAGGATTTCTGAATTTGTAGGTCTGATGAATTGGATCGTGATTACGATTCCAATGTAATAAATTATAATCATGGAATATTAGTGTTTGACCCTTTTATATTATTATTCTTGCTCTGTCCTGGACATTGAGCTCTATCAGGATTCTATCCTCTTGGAAATATATATATATATATATATATATATATATATATATATATATATATATATATATACACACAAGTTTCATTGAAGTTGACTGACAAGGCATGGCGACTAATATTTTTATTCAATTTTTCTTGCATTCGTACAAGTATTTTCTTTTTGGGAACAGTGTGTGTTAAATCTATCCAAATGATTGGTGGATGCAAACACGGCCACAACGTGCTGACCATGTTCAGAAATTTAAAAATTATCCCCATTCCTATAGAGACGCATATATAAAAATCTACATAATATAAGAGTGGACATTGAAGTCAGCAAACAGCGACAACACTCTGTTTCATGCTTAACCCTAGAACACACACACGGTGAGATCAATTAAAGTTACATCACTACTAACCATGGGTATATCATACCAGATTTTGAAAATATCAAAAAATATTGAATATAAATCTTTATCTGAAATATTTTACATGCAGGCATTTCAAACTTTGTACTTTGAGTTAACATTAATAGGAACTGAAAAACATTATTTAGGTAAGAAAATCAGGTACTGAAAATTGTAATTACAAATAGGAAAATTTGAGCTGGGTACTATATACCCATGGTTAGTGTTCTAGCGTTAAAAGCAATCAGCGATATGTCAATAATCATACGCTCTGGAATAATCATTTAAAATATTTTATTGTTAAATTATGTTTCTTTTTTCAGAATAAATATTGTTTCAAAAACGCCTGATAATTATGCACCTACCCAATATATATGGTATTATGATTGACTATGATCATGAATGCATAAAAAAAGGGATTTGAAGAAGTTTTCCCGTATAAGGAAATTTTAAGCTGGGAGGAAGAAGTTGACTGGCGATTACAATTATGGTTAAACAGCCCAGAGTCGTTAAACTATTTAAATGAAGGCAGGTGATCGAGAGATCTCAAAAAAGAAAAAAGAAAGAAAACTGCGCAAAGAAGAGGACTTTACTGATTGAGGTACCGCTGTCATCCGGCAAGGAGAGTGTTGGTCTGCTAGCGGTGAGATCAGTTCAATTTTATTTCTCTACTCTTATAGCGACTGCTTTTTATTGGGTGGGGGTTCAAATCCCAGTTGCACTGCTCTGATTGGCTAACAAATAATAATGCTTGACCAATGGTATTGTGTCATACGCATTGAAGGGGAGAAGGAATGCCCACAAGAGCCCAATATGAACCCAGTCAAAATAATGTGCCAGTGTCGTAAGTATCGGAGGCGGAGACAAGAAGCTCCATCCTAGCCCTTCTCTCATTGGCGAGCCAGTCAAAATTGTGGTCTTGCATTGCTCATATCCACCCTCAGTGGAACATTTTCCATGTTCCGGAATATTATTCTCATTTAATTTGATTAAGTGTCATCGTCAATTCTATCTGAAAGTGTGTTATATCCTTGATCAACACAAACCTGTCCTATAAAGATTCGCTTTGTGTCACTTATTCCAACGAAAAATTCCTTTATGAAATGAACACTTAAGTTAATCAGACCTAAGACTGTACCTAACGACCAGTCCCACCCAAACTTATAATTTCACCTCTCACACTATACCCCATAAGTGATAGAAACCAGATAATTCATAATATTGCATTGTTTTAACATGGAAATATTTTTCTTTCCTTCGAAATAAAAAGCAGATCGCCAGTCAAGCATGGACACTAGTCATAGTACCATAGCTCTGATCACACTATGTCCAGAAAAGAAAATATTTGTAGGAATGCAAGAAAAATTTAATAAAAATCTTGATCGCAGCGCCTTGTCAGTAGCCTTCAATGAAACTTGCATAAAAGAAGGATTGCTGCCAAATACACCATTTCATTAATATTCATTCTCAATTGAGTACTGATTCTTTTACCGCCTGACGATTTTGTGACATTATCATTAACCACCTTTACGCCCACATGAAACTTTTAGTCGCGAACAACAGAAAAATCTAAGTACTGTTTTTCCATATCCCCTGACAAGTGGACGGGGCGATTGCTGGAGGGTCCGTCTATGCAACTCTAGAGTCGGGATGATGAAGGCAACACCAATTAGCTAACTAGCAAATGTTATATTTGTATTACTCCTATATATACATAGCTTAGTTTTGATACAAAGTAACAAGTATGGAGAAACTATTTATTCTATTCCTTTATTTTTTCCGATGTGTTTTAATTTCGATCATATCCTCCTGGCGTCAATTTAAACTGATGCATTTCTTTTTCATGTATTACAACAAAATGTTCCCTTTTTTCTTGATTTGGGATGAAGATTTTTCAACATATATTGATGAGAAAATTTCACTTGCCAAAATTATATACACTATATACATTGTTTGGACTGTTACCCTCATCTTTATTGTCATATTCACGATGTTTCGGCGGGTGTACACCCCGGTCTTCTTCAGGTGATATACGTTGAAATTTTCGAATCGAACCCTTTAATTATTCCACTGGGGTAGATTGTTCTAGTAAATAGTAAATAGTCTAAATTGTTACGATACCTCATCTCAGAAATACAGACAAATGCCAAAATTGTAGTTTATAATTATAGTATTGATATATGACAACGAAGAAAGTTTAAAATGATTCCATGACGACATCTTTGAAGTTTTACCTGTTGCAATGTTTTTTCTCAACTAGGGTCTGGTGAAAATTATTGCTTCTCTAAAAATTCCATTTACAGAAACTGTAACAGATAAAAAAGAGTTGTCGATTTCTTTTCGTTTGATCATTCAAATCCGAATTTTTCAAAGACATGAATATGCAAATATAATTTGGCATGAATAATTAAAACAATACTACTTTCATTTCATCATTCGAAATATTAAACATTTTTGTCTTTTGTTAGCACGTAAACAATTCAGAGATCAGCCTACCATCCTTAATATCAACCCATAGAATATATATATATATATATATATATATATATATATATATATATATATATATATATGGTAAAATTATAGCATACATTAAAATTATTTTTATCATATATGATAAAAATAGAGTTTTAATTTATGCTATATTTATGGGTAAAGGTGTTCATTATCAGAGTTAGAGCGTATACAAATATAAGAGTGGACACCGGGATCAAGCATGAAAGACTAGATAGATAGATAGATAGATAGATAGATAGATAGATAGATAGATAGATAGATAGATAGATAGATAGATAGATAGATAGATCTTATCTTCGCAGATACACCGCTCGTCATAGTAAGAACAATGATTTATCTTACTCCGGTCAACAGTGTATCTGTGAAACTTGAATGTTCAAAGATAATTCTTTTGAATCTTTATTTTTTATATTATCTATTCTTCCTCTACTTTTTATATTTTTTTAATATTTTAATTTTAAAAATCTCCTTGGCTTTTAGACGCATTATACTAGAATGTTTTACTAGCAGACGTGTTATTTAAGCGTTAACGCTCTGTGTTATACACACACACATTATATATATATATATATATATATATATAAGCACAGATGCGGTATTGTTTTAACGAAAACTAGAAATATAATTATGTTTCATATTTTCTAGGAAAATCGTGAATATTTCCTTGAAAAGAAGCAAGGCATTTTAAGACAAAACTTGAAAAAAAGAAATAAAGCAAACCTTGAATCACCTTTTAACGCCTACTGTTCCACTAGTGGAACATATTTTAAAACATTTCTTTCATACCAGCCGGGCATCAATGGTATTTTAAGACGATGCGTAAGCGAATATTACATTTTAGTCTTTTCCGTGTATATTATCGATAAAATAATCATATGTAATGCTCACGAACTATCAAAAAATTATATCTTAATAAATGTCCCACTAGTAGAAGGCTCTAAATTTAAAGATTAAATGCCTATCGTATAGGTTTTATATCATTAAAATATAATCAAAGCGGGTGGATATTTTTTTTATTTCTAATTACATAAATAATCGGCTCTTTCTCTCATTCTGTCAAAGAGAGTAACTTAGGAGACTAGCTTCCCAGGGCGACTTAGGAGACTAGCTTTCCAGGGCGACTTAGGAGACTAGCTTTCCAGGGCGACTTAGGGGACTAGCTTTCCAGGGCGACTTAGGAGAGTGACTTAGAAGAGTAACCTCGGAGAATGACTTAGAAGAGTAGCCTCGGAGAGCGACTTAGAAGAGTAACCTCGGAGAGCGACTTAGAAGAGTAACCTCGGAGAGCGACTTAGAAGAGTAACCTCGGAGAGCGACTTAGAAGAGTAGACTCGGAGAGTGACTTAGAAGAGTAGACTCGGAGAGCGACTTAGAAGAGTAGCCTCGGAGAGCGACTTAGAAGAGTAGACTCGGAGAGTGACTTAGAAGAGTAGCCTCGGAGAGCGACTTAGAAGAGTAGACTCGGAGAGTGACTTAGAAGAGTAGACTCGGAGAGTGACTTAGAAGAGTAGCCTCGGAGAGTAGCTACAACATAGCAGTTTATTAATTAACTTAAAGTTAGTATAGTACCCAGCATCTGGAATGTATCTATGCAAATAAATACATATCTAGTAAAAAAAAATACACTCTATAAAATCTGCAAAAAACTGGAAGACGAAAATTCCGATTTTTTATAATGTCGCATGTTAAAGATGCTGTACCGTAATGTGATGGTTTGCTGCTCGATTGGCAGGTCAGTTAATTAATATAGAGAGATTGGTACTCGCTGTGGGCTTGTGCCGAACAATATATGATTATTCATATCATGTTATCAATAACTAACCTATTAGGGTCGTAGGGACACTACTTGTACTGCAGCCATGGCAGCAGGGATGTGACTAGAGCAATATAACCTGATTGAGCCCATTCCTCTTCAGACTAGTTTTGAATTAAAAATTCTACTTCTAGACGCATGGCCAACCATGTTTAGAGAGTCTGGTCTGTCAACTCCTAGCTGGGAATGGAAGGATAGATTCATACCAACTGTATTTGTGCGAAATTTGAACTCGGAACGCCAAATTCATTTTCCGGGCAGATAACCACTATACTGTGCGCACCTTTGTGCGATGTAAATAACTATTTTCAAAAGGGTCAAAGTAATTTTAGACTTGTTCAGAGTAATACATGTAAAATATTTGATATCTACGTAACGCAAATATATGCTACAAAACGGAACGAATAGGAGGTGAAAAGCCAAACTGCTTTTTCGATTCAGTCGACGTAAGTTTAAAAAAAAGGATCAGTGCAGAAGTGGAGTAGAACCAGCAGACCGAGAAAAATCCTTAAAGTAAAATATTTCGACAGTCTCTTTCGAAACTTAATCTGACTAAGTGCTTGGCTGTGGCGGGAATTCTTTCTGGTGTCTGAAACTGGCCTCTTTCTTATACGAAACCGTTTCGCTCAACAGAATATATACGTCAAAGATTAAGACAAATTATTACGGAAGCTATTACTAATTAATACAAGGAAAAAAGTAATTCCGAGAAGCATGTCTGTGTATAATTACAAAAAGTTTACCAAAAGAATATAAATAAATAAATATTAATTCAAATTTTATTGATTATCGGTGTAACATTGATAACATTTAAGTTTACTTTTTGAGACAACTTCTATTTCCAATTTTTATTCTACGGAAATCTATCTATCTATATGCTTTCGTCTATCTATAGGCCCAAAAGTCTCATTCTGGATTCAATAACTTGTAAGTTTTATGCTTTTGGTTTATTTATCTCCTTCCAGGTTAGGATGCAGAAACTATTTAATTATTATAGACGGTATTAAATGGCGGAGTAGGTAATGGCTGCTCCAGTTGATAATGTCAGAGTAGGTAATGGGAGCTCCGGTTACTGCTACGCAACAACTACTTATTTAAGACATTGCATACTGAGAAAGATAAAATTCGAAAAATGAAAAATTGGACTTGGCTTGAACAGTAACATCAGCAAAAACAAACGTCAGCTGACATGTTTAGAGACAGAATGCAAACATTATAGAAATGGGTTTGTTGTCAACAATAAATGGAGGAATAATGTACATCGATGTTGGAAAGTATCAGACCGTGTGTCTGTAACAGAGTACACTATTCTAGAAAAAAATCACGAATATCAACAAACAGGATGGATCCAGAATGCCAGAAAGCATGGAGTTTTACTTTGAAAAGACTGACTTCAAAAAGTTCAGAGGTCATTCAAGAACCACCATAGTCACAACGCTGAACCGAGACATTCAAAGAACAAGGCAGAAAGATTCCACTTTTCCTTTGGAGAAGTTTACAATCAAGGAAGATCTGCAACGAATCCACAAACTCGCAGAGGACACAGAAGGATGGCAAAATATTGTCGAATCAGTATACAATGTCACTGAAGATGAGAGAACACGTTAAATTATGACCTGAAATAGAAACAGTTTTGATGATGAAGAGACGCAATAGATCAAGTTTATATATATATATATATATATATATATATATATATATATATATATATATATATATATAACCTGAAAATAGCGTTCAAGCATGAAACCGACTGTTACCTCTGCTCAGTGTTGGGCTTAATGCCCACTTTAATATTAGCATACGCTCTATACCTGATATTGAGCAATTTTATCCATAATTATAGCTTAAAACTATATCTCTATTATAAAAATCTACATATTCAGTTAAACAAAACCATATTTTTGATAATGGTTTATAGATTAGTCGAAAGCGCTTGAAACGCAGTTTTTACACACAATGTCAAGAAAAGAAAAATACTTGTACGAATGCAAGAAACAATTAACAAAAAAAAATGCTTGACAGCAGTGCCTTGTCAGTGCTTTTACCCATAAATATAGCTATATTTTTTATCACACGCACGCACATATATAACTTTTGCATTGAACTTGATTAAAGATTACACTTTTTTTTTCCATAGAAACTAACATAAAAATTACAAATATCTCGCAAGTCCAGTTAATTATCTAAACATCAGGTAAGAGTCATTACTGTTTATATTCAGCAAAAACATCTATTAAAATTACAACAGGTCATTTCAAGATAGTTATTTAATTACTGTTTAAGACGTGATCAGTGAGAGAATGAATAAATCGAGAATTTTAAAAGATTTTTAAAATTCCATTAATTTTTTGAAAATCTTCATAAAAAAATATAGCGTTAATTTCTTTCATTCCATTAGTCTACAATTAAATTTAAAAAGCCCTCAAGCAAAGCAAAATTTTATTTTATTTTTACTTTAAATTCTTGCATTTACAATATAATTTCAAATCAGGCGGAGTTTTCTTCAGAAACAATAACATTCGCAATTAAGTGGCTTTTTATAAGATTTTACAACTTAGTGAGAGGAAATTAGTGGAAATTTATATAAAAAAATATTTTTATATCGTTTTTTTTTATGCAAAAAGAAGGGAAAAAAATACATGAAAGCGTTTTAATGAATGCATTTAGCCAATAATGCAATAAGCGAGAAAAAGTACAATAATTTGTTGAATTACTGCCAATTTTTAAAATACCGGTTTATCAAAAAGATCAAACTGTAATTCTATTTATTTTCAAGAGTTAAATATTTTAACGACTAAATTTTTTACTTATTTGTGAATATTTCAGTTTCTATAAAATAAAATAAATAAGTAAATAAAATAATATCAGATTTTTCTCCAATTCTTTTTTCTAATGGTATGGAATTTATTAAAATTGAATTAATTTTTAAGTGCGATTTAAGTGGGTTTTTCGTCACGGATGTCAATCTTGCAAAAGTCCGTGAGAATACTTGTAAATACATCCATTCAAATGAAATATCTAAGAACACACACGCGTGCAAACACACTGACGCACACACACACAATATATATATATATATATATATATATATATATATGAATGACATTTTCATGTTTATACGTTCTTTTTTTTTTTAAAGTAATTGTCGGACTTTGTCCATTTCATAATTTATATATATATATATATATATATATATATACACACACACGTGAAAGAGGGAGGGTAGGAGGTTAAAAGCTAAAGAAAAATGCGAAAGAGAGTTATAAAGTAAGAGAGAAAGTGAAAGATACAGAGAGAGATATAGAAAGAGATCTTCTATGCGCTGTGTCCCTTCAGGACTTTGACGATCACGGCTCTTTACAATTTCCTTTCTTTTGTAGTTCAAACAAAAAAAATATTATTTTGTCTTTTTATTGTCTCCCGTAAATCCTGTTCCGTCATCCATTTACCCAACTTCACCAGGTAGGTTACGCATTCCCCCACCTGTCCCTTTTGCCTTCAATATGTCCTGTGAGTATCAAAATTTCTATGTCCTCTTTCTTCATTATATACATTGGAAATTTCAACTGTTCCTTCTCGATGATAAGTATAAGTGTCCTTTTTGTTTCCATTTTCTCTAAAACTTCATGTTTGCTCATATATTCGGTCCATGGAATTCTCAGCATCCTTCTGTAGTGCCACATTTTTGTTGCTTCAATCTTCTTTATATGTAAGGAGATTATCCAGCATTCACTGCCATATAGGAGGACTGATATTACATGACAGATTTGTTTTCTTCTAACGAAATTTTCCTATATCTTAATGTTTTTGCTTAGCTTTTGGAAGGCATCTTTCTCTATCCCAATGCGCCTTCGGATTTCAGTAAAGAGATGCAGAAGTAAAAAAAAAAAAAAAGATTTGCCAGTAAAAGAAATGACATCACAGACGCATGAAAATATTTACAAAGGGACATCCGAAAACAGAGAAAAGCCAGAAATAAAGAAATACTGACAGAGAGAAATAAAAGTATAGAGAGAAATAAATATAGATATAGAAAAAGTAATAGATGTATGAATAATATCAATGAAGGGAAACAGATAGAGAAATAAACGTAAAGAGAAATAGAGAGAGAGAGAAAAATAGAGAAAACTAGAAATAACGAAATGAAAATAGTGAGAAATTGATAGAAAGAACTAGTGATAGATACATTTATGAAAAGAAACAGATAGAGAAATAGATGGAGAGATAGAAAGAAAGAGAATTGAGAAGAGGATATAGATAGAAGAAAGGTTTGTTGGTTGGATATCAAGTGACAATGAATGAAAGGTTAAAAGGCAGGGATGAATGGAATAGCGTCAAAATTGCAAGACATTAAATTTCTTTATGATGAGATTGAATAAAAGAAAAATAGAGAAAGTAAGAGAAATTCTTTGAAAGCAAGAAGGACAGGCAAATACAAAAGTTTATTCCATTTGGGCTTATAAAACAAAAGCATTGATTGATTTCGATTGATTTATTTTTACGGCTTATCAATCTTTAGCAAATTGTTTAAAGCCAGCAAATATTTTTAGATTATAAGAATTTTTTTGAGATAATAATGATTTACTGATATAATTCCTACTAATTAACCCACAGCTGGGGGAGCAAGAAGTGGATTCATATATTTCTGTTGTGGCCTTGTTAGGGGCCAGGAATAAAGACGCAAAGAGAGGAAGTGAGTTGAATATATTAACAGAATAGTAATGCAAAACATATACAAACGAGTGTGTTAGAGCAAGAATGTTCGGTCCGACTGTCAGAGCTGACTGCTGGAAACTTCCTTCCCTAAAAGTCAGTACCTGCTCTTATTTATAGCTGCGAGAGTTCATACGTGCATGGGCAAATTACCATAATTTCCCAGGGGTGTTTGCGCTTAAGTGAATATAACCCGATTGGAACTGGAACTCGGCTCTTCGGTTTGTATTCATATTGTAAATACTCATTGGGACTAGTTTTTAAATTGTTGTTTTATTCCCCCCTCCCAGACAATGAATTGTTCATATGGGGACTTTCATAGAGACCGTGAGGTATTATGGTGGATGTAGTAAGAAAGGTAAGTAGAATGCGTTGTTTGGGTGTAAGAAATATTGTTGTATGTTTGGGTCAGTGTTTGTGGCAAGCTAAGTTTAACGTTAAGACAGAAGACCGTTCTTTTCCCCACATTCCCCATTTTGGCCTTGTGCTACATTTTGTAAATAAATTGCAAATAAATATCCCTCTTCGGTTTCCAGCTCCGACGACTTATGCATCACACCATCAGTACATCCAAGCTTACAGCACCTGATGTTCTCAAACGGTCACCTATCTAGTTATTGATCAGGCTCGACATTGCTTAACTTCAGTAATCGTACGAGAACCGCGGAAACAAATGCATATTCGGATAACATTTATTTATGAACTGACAACGAATATTGGATAAGATTAAGGGTGGGATAAAAAATACAGACAAAAGCTAAGAGAAGAACAAAGTCATTGATTAATATTGTCAACTCACGTAGTTAATTGATTTTATTTAGCGGCAAATCAATCTCTATGGGTTATTTAATTCCGAAATTTAAATATTTTCAAACGCAATTGTATGCCTTCAACTGCAGATAAAATGTATTGTTGGTTATATATATATATATATATATATATATATATATATATATATATATATATATATATATATATATATATATATATTTAAAAATCTAACCTTATAGTTAAAAATAATAATTCCCCTCCTAGAACAAAATTAAATAGGGCAAATATTATTAAAAATTTAAATGCCCATTAAGGAATTGTATTGCTGATCAATCAAAATTGGTAAATAATTATATGGGGTACACTACAACATGCTTGACACGCAGACTCACTCTACACCTTTCTGACCATAGCTCAATTAGATCTCATTTAAATATTCATGGAGACCTACGGGACACTATTCGTAACATACTTGTTGACAACACTAATATAATAGCATCATCTACATGCAAAAATGGCTAAAAAAATAATGGAAGCCTTATTAAAACAAAAAAAAATTAAAAAAAACGAACACTTAATAATATCAGATTTGAACATGGACACAATATCTTGACCGTGTTTTGTAAAAATGAAAACATTTCATAACACTTACATACAACAAACTGTTTCTTATTTAACAGTTAAAATATTTAATCCTTGAAAATGGCTAAATGTATATCCGAAAGCGCTCGGATAAAAAGAACATTCAGACAGTTTTTATATAATTTATCATCCGAAAAGAAAAAATATTAGATCGCATGAGAAATTGTATAAAAAACTAAATAAAGCACCTTGTCTGTCGTATTTAATGAAATGTGCATGAAAGAAGGATTGCTGACTAAATACACAAATTTTAAGTATATATATATATATATATATATATATATATATATATATATATATATATATATATATATATATATTACTTTCATAGTGTTGTTTTTGTTTGGAAGTTCACTATTTGCCCATAGCTGCGACACTAACAAGTACTACCACCCCGGGTCAAGGTGAACCTGGGAACAACAGTAATTAAGATGTGGTCCCACGGCTCTAAATATCTCCAACAGACCCAGCAGAGGCCTTTAGATATAGTTTATCATCACACCCCGGACTAGTCATCACACATGAAAAAAAAATTAAGAATAATTATTTAAAAAATAGAAGAAACTATAAGAGGCGGTGAAATTACGTTAAATTAGAATGAAAGGAAAGATTTCAAAACAGAAATGTAAAACTTTAAATATGATTTTAAAGTTAAGGTATTTACCTACACATATAACTAAAGATAGAAAGAGATCATAGAATAGAGTGGGGTACGCAAAATCATAGAATAGAGTGGGGTACGCAAAATCATAGAAATGATTAAGCAATAAAAATGGAGGCAGGCAGAATATAAGAAAAAAGGAAGGATAAACGATGAAGCAAAAGGTTGGTCGAACGGGTGCCCACTAGTGGTGGATTTACCTATAGCCTTAGTATGCTTAAGCATAGGGCCTCACAATCTAGGGGGCTTCCAGCCAAGGAGCATAATATTTTTGAAATTCATCATCATCCTAGGATTTATTCAAATTGTTTAATTTAACGGTCTTCCATTTTCCTCTACTCATGAGAATGGGAGATTGGAGGGGGCTTCACAATTGCAATAGCCTAGAGCCTTTTTAAATCTAAATCTGACCCTAGTGCCCAATGGGTAAAACATAAAGTAGGGAGATAAGATAGAGGGTTCTGCTGATAAGTATGACAACAGATTTTAGTTCAACGTATTTGGAAAAGGTCTTTGTACAGCAGAGACCGGCCATTGGCTGCTGCTACTGCCTGACGATTATAATGATGATGATGATATACATGTCCAAAGATGTTATTATAAGACTTACAAAAGGTCTTTATTCTATTATGAATGTATTCTGAAACCTAAATTAAATAAAGAAAATATTTACCTAACTTTTCCCCCAGATTTAAAGCACACAACTCTATAACTTATAATTGTATAAACAAATGCGTCACTTTTTCCATTTAACATATTTCCGATAATGTTAATATTTCAGAAAAATATTGTTGAATATATCTTACGCACTGATGTGAGACAGACAAAAATACAGTGTTCAAATGCATTGCATACAATGCCGATGTACTAAAGATATAATTCTGATAAAATTTATAAAAATATATCTAAAAAGTGGTTTGCACGGGAAAATTAATATGAAGAAGTAGGGGCACCGGAGGGATATATTATGATATATGATATATATATATATATATATATATATATATATATATATATGTATGTATGCATGTATGTATGTACACCGTATGCTATCAAAAATGTCGGTTAATTTGAACAGCGAGTATGAAATGAATGCACTACGCACTTTTATCGTTGCTTTTTCTGTGATCGTTGCGAGAGAACTACTTCGAAGGAAACGATGGAAACAAGGACATTTTCATGATTTTCGGGTTCTCAGACATCGGACAATTTAGATTTTAAATTTCACCGGAAACCAGGAAAATGTTGTGAAATAGTGTCTGAGTATTTCTGGCTTTCGTAAGTTTTTATGAAAGAGATTTTGTTGACAATATGGTGACTAAAATTTAGTTTTTTCACTTTCTAGATGTTTACCCGCATATACATTTCCTGTCCTATATCTGTATATATGTGTGTGTGACTATCTACATACATACGTGTGTATTTGCATACATACATAACGCTCTACATAGAAATCATGAAAATTTCCTTGTGTCCACCGTCTCCTTCGAAATAGTCCTCTCGCAACGATTTCAGAAAGAGCAGTGATAAAAGTGCGTAGAGCATTCATTTCATGCTCTCTGTTCAAATTAAACGGCATTTTGGATAGCATGAGGTATATATATATATATATATATATATATATATATATATATATATATATATATATATATATATATATATATCACTTTAAACATTATTTTTAGTGGATACTCATATTTGAGTAGACCCTCCACTTACTTACTAAACAGTGTATTTATTTTCGACTACCGGCCTGAATATAAATAACATTTAAATTAAGACTGTCAGACTGATGTATAAAAATCCATTAGCTTAGAGAATTACTTTGTCTACGATTGAATGCAAGAGTGAGCCGATATGAACATTTCGAGGAATTTCATACCAGAAGTATTTCGCTTAAAGCCATGTTATAAACTTTGCTTCGTCTGCAAAGCTGCACCATAGCCGAGTCGGTTAAGGTACGTCGGATCCTCTGCTCAGAAGGACAAAGGTGAGTGCATATTTTCTTTAATAAGATTTTTCGAATATTCAGGTCGGTAGACGAAAATAAATAAATATCAGTCAGTCAGTTACGTGCTATGCGTGATACACGCGTAAGCGATCATTTATCTTTTGATACAAGACTGACGGGGCAGATTTTTTCTGTGGTAGCCCAGTTGCCATCCAGCGCTATAGATCTGTCCTACTATTTAACCATACCTGAGGGGGAAAAGAGGGTTCATACCTTTTCCAAGGGTAATAGCACGTAAATTAATATAATGGATTCGACTGGAATTCGAACTCGACTCTCCCATTCCTCAATCCGAGCTGTTATGCATTACTCTATCGTCCCTCCCAAATAGATATACGGTTTAATAAATAAGTGGAACGTCTACTCCAATATGTATAGCGACTAAAAATAACGTTTAAAGTGATAAATAAATATCCATTTTAAAAATATATATACATATCCAAACAAGCTTTATTAAATTTCGCTAACGTAATTTTGCTTACCAAACTAGCAGCACATGTTTCTTGACAATGACCGAGGCGATCGAAAGAACTTAGAAAAAAAACAGATCATAACAAATATAAACTTAGGACAATTTATCCACAATTTCGATTCTGATATATATTTGAAACTGAAAGAGTACAATAAAGATTAAACGGGCAATCGGTTGAATTCAATAAATCTTTCTTAGATGGATACTTGCTACCTAAATATATATACGAGGTTTGACCAAAGAGCAACGGGTCTGTTGCTATGGTAACGGAGCTAAAGTACGCCGAATGAAAGCCATTTGGCCGAGATTAACTTCGAACGCATACGCCCTAAGTTATAAAGTTCTCGCTCATTTCCGTTATTTATAGGAAGGAAAATGTCTAGAGTGTGCTCGTCTCAACACACCACAGAGGTGATCATGGCGGGTGCAGGAGTTTTTGGCAAAGTACAACATTCCCCAAAACCGACAAACACCATATTCCTTAGGTCTCCCCCAACTTGCGGCATTTTCCTCTTCAAAAATCAAATCCCACTTGAAAGGAACAAAATTTCAAAACGTCAAGGAAATCCAAGAGAATGCGATAAGCCAGCTGCTCGCCAGCCTCAAAAAGCAGTTCCGAGAATGCTTCCATCAATAGAAACGAGACTGGATAAAGTGTGTCGATTCAGAAGGAGGCTACTTCGTAGGAGATTGGATTGCCGAACTGATGTGTTGTAGTTTCCTTTTTATAGCACCAGTCCCGATTATTTATTATCAAACCTTGTGTGTGTGTGTGTGTGTGTGTGTATATACATATTACAATGAATCATTCATACAAAAAGTAGATTAGTAAAGTTAATGATATAAAATGGCGAAATCCCTTCGCTAACAAAATTTTAAAGGTGCATTAACCTACAAATCACTCGATGAATGTTATGATCCTTGTTTTTAATAATTATAAGCTGTATAAGGTCTTTTTTAAAAATAAAAAAACACAAGTACTTTCACAAGTACTTTCAACTGTACATTCAGTCATCTTCAGACATGGAAATTATTTTGTTTTTGGTAAAATTCAGGTAGCATCAGAGACGAAAAAATGTAATGCGAATCGAAATATATATATTTTAAATGTGTTATTGTTAACGGATACAAACATTTGGAGCGTGCAGTCGCAACGCTAAGGTTGAATTTTTTTTAAATTTAAGAGAGTACGTATTTTACTAATATGGCAATTTGAGAATTTTTTTGTTGCAGGAGTTTAGCGGTCAATGTGGCATGAACTAAATTGTTCAATATATAGAATAATGTCTCAGATGTTATCCCGAAAATTTGTGGTGCAGTTCAATTTATATTACAATAAATCATTCATACAAAAAGTAGATTAGTAAAGTTAGTCGAATTCCACTCGAATCTGTTACATTCACTTACGTGCTAATACACTTGAGAAAGGTATGGATCCTCTTCTTCGCCCCCAGCTATGGGTAAATAGCAGGACAAACTGGTCTAGGAGAAGGACAACTCTGAATTCAAAACCTGTTTGGGCCCTTCAAAAAGGTGTATTCGGCCCTTCACAAAGTGTGAATGTTTTCGCACAAAAACTTCACCTCAAAAATCAGATCACATGTGCTGGTATCGGGCTGTTGGTTCCTAGGAACTGAGCTGCTTGACCCTGATACGTCGAATACGATGTTTATATAAGATAATCTTAAGGAGCCAGGCAAAATTACCTAGGTTTCCCCCTAAACGGATCGTCAGGGCGACATCGCCTTGACGATCCGTTTAGGGGGAAACCTAGGATTATCTTAGGTTTTGCCCTACTTCGTGTATTGAGCACTTTATGTAGTTGACTTTTACTCGTTTCGGAAGTTTTTTTTTTCTTTGGACTTTGAGCTTGAACTCTGGACGATTGTTTTCGCCTTAGTTTAATGTTCTTGGTTCTTTCTTTTTTTATTCCTCATTTTTCCTTGGGTACCGATTTGTTTTACTACAAGTCGAACTATCCAGGGTTTTTCCAAGCGAGTACCACCACATATATACAAATTTTGATTAACCTAAGTGTCAAACTGCTACCAAGTTAACTCCTTTCTACTTTCGTCATTCATCGTATTTCTTTATTTGCATTGTATTTATCAATTTTATATTGTACTTTATTCATATCATACAAATGTAATCCTTCAACAATCTATACTATTTTATTATAGTTGATTTATATTCTACTAGCAGCATAACCCGGCGTTGCCCGTTCTTGATTCCAAAAAATCGTACGACTCATACAGCAATCGCTATCACTTGACTTAAAATATTTTTGCCCTTCCTTGCCTTTAAAGGAGTGCCTTTTGCCCTGCTGATGTTGCTATATGCCTTACTTCTTGCCTATCTCACACTGCGAATTTTTTCTAAGCTCTATACTTAAACATTAAATCTGTTACGAAAAAAGAACTAAACAAAATGAACACAAAATGATCAGCTTTAAAAAGCACTCGTAACTGGAAAAACCGAATGAAAAAAGAATGTTAACAACAAATACTTTTTCACGCCCACCCAGTTCTGTGGAATCAGAATCAACGTTAAGTTTAAGCAAGTGAATGAGCCAATTGGACTAAATTTCCATGCAGATTTAAATTTTTCCATCTTGTGATGAATGCAGCTACCGATTTTTTTGATTTTTTTTTTTTTTGCATGCTAGCATGCTAGTTAACATTCGTGTCAATCAGTTGGATCTCACGCTGGCCAATAGAATCTTCCTGCCTATTCATGGCAGCCAGCTATAGGCTTTCACTCTGACCAGTACAAAATGGCCGTAAACTACATGAAAACTGCCGTAGAAGCATGAAAAAATCGATTATTTCCACTATCGATGGGATTTGGGAAATGCAAAGTTGGTCTTGGCCTTCTCGCTAACTTGGAGCATCTGCATGTAAATTTTGGTGCAAATCCGTCGAAAATTGCGGCCGTGCATTCGTTACACACACACACACACACACACACACATCCAGCCTTTTATAGATAGAGATTTTCCATAGATTGCACTCTTAGAGATAATTCGATTAATTCCTTTTCAAATAGCAAACACAAAATAACTCAGTTTAAATATGAGCTTCGTTTTTCGATTCTCTTCACGATACTCTTCAATCGTTTAACATGTCAAACATCACTGAAACCTACTATTCTTGTTTCAAATACTGATTAACTATAAACATAGTTTTGGTGTTCACATATACATATACACGTATCTACCACATTTATCCTGCGCATTATTAGAACAGCTAAAATTCTGGACACTATATATACGTACAGTACAAGAAAATTTGGCATGTGAGTTAAATTAGGATAAATGTTTTATCAACTAAACATTTCCCAAAAGATAAGAAGTCTACACTTTCTGTAGCAGTCGCTCATTCATACATCAGTGTGCATATACGTCTATAAATGTTTAGAGAGTATCCTACGAGTGTATATATATATATATATATATATATATATATATATATATATATATATATATATATATATATGCGAGAGAAAGTTTCAGATATTTATTAAGCTTAAAACTGTCTGGCACATAGTCATAATATTAAATCATCACGATAGGTTTGAACTCGCAAGATTACAAATTTGACTGCTTGTTCATCAACTCTGTATATCAAAAGTTTTAGAAGTGTACTAAATTTAGTTTAGTTTGACACAGTCCCGATAGTGGGTCATCCAATTGGGTTGGTTGATTTTACATGTGACCTGTTAGTTTTTTTGTTTGTTTTGTTTGTTTTGGTTTTTTGAGCATTTACTTAATTTGGGAATAGGTACACAATGGTCGTTTATATTTGAGTCTGTAAACATTTACTTGATTCGTAAATAGGTAAATTAATCGTTTATTAGTAAATTAGTTGTTTATATTTGACCCTCGAAACATTTACTTGGTAGGTGGCCAATTTCGGAGGTCTTTATCCACTGCTGAAAGCGCTGTGGCCAGCGAAATTAACTTGCAAAACATTAGTTACAGTAGACGCCCAATATACAAACGAAGTTGTAGGGATTTTATTTGTGCCTGTGGCGGTATTATTTTTTTATTTTATTTATTTTTTGTCGTGCTAATCATGCTTCTTTTTAATTTGCTGTTTTTTAGAGGATTTTTGTAAGCAAAACTATTGATATACATTAGGGTTGTTTTGGTTCGTTGGTAACAACCAACTGGATTGGTCTCACGCAAAAAAACAAAAGTCATTGATCCAACTTCAGATAAAATCTGAGAGCAGAATTGATTGGAACAGACGACTTTAGGCCGCAAAGCTAATTTGATAATTAAATTAAATTAATTCCGTTGAAACAATTTATTTCCATCTTCATATCAAAATATTAGTGTGTAGGTGTTTATTCATAAAATTCTTTAGATTATGTGCAATCTGATTACGCGCACCCATTTACATATATATATATGTATAGATAGAGGGGGGAGAGAGAGGAGAAGGAGAGAGAGAAAATCAAAATTGTGGATAAACAGTTAGAAGTTCATATTTTGTTCTGTTTTGAAGTAGATTTGAATTTATCAGTCATTATCAAGAACTAGTGAACTTGTCAGTCATTATCAGAAGAGTTAGACAAGCTTTTGTTGGCTACATACTGGAATTATTTAGAGCGCTGGAATTTGAATTTATCCAAAATTACGTCATGCGTAACAGTTAATTGGAGTTAATTGTTATTATATTATTATTACTTTGTTGTTTTTTTATTATATTACGCTGCTTTTGTTATTATATTATACTGTTGTTGTTGCTATTATTATTATTTAAGAATTTTCAAACAAATCAGAAAATACTAGGTAGGATGTAGGCTAGCATACCGACAACACCCAGTTTTTGATAATGACTGAGAGGTTCGAAAATGTTGTAAATAGCTTTGAAAGAGCTTTTTTAATATACATAAAAATAACATCACAAAACATGAACTTCGAACAGTTTATACACAATTTTAATCCCGATGTACAACATCTTATTTGAAAATTGGAAAAATACAAAAAAAAAATAAATAAGCAAACCCTATCGGTTAATATATATCTTGTGCATATATAAGTGCTCTATTTCAAATACTTTTAAAAGAGCTTTTTTTTTACATAAAAACTCTTCTATTTTTTTTTTTTTTTTACATAATGAACTCTACTATTTAAATGAAACAAATAGAAGAGTTCATTACATTCACTTTCGCACAAATATCCTTTACTCCCATCAACACAGGACAGACTAGGTTCTTCAGCCTTGGGTGGCAATCAGTTTAAGAGAAAGACAACTCTAAATTAAAAAAAACAAACTATGTAACCTTAGCACATATGCAGCCATCGAAAAGAATTCACGGAGTTCACAATAATCCCTATAATCTCGACCACAGTCAGCCTGCGTCGATGCATTTATATTATTATTATATTATTATTATTATTATTATTACTACTACTATTCACATGCTCTTTAAGTCAACTTACGCTGAATTGTACACTGCAATATACACAATAAAAGTATTTTAGATAGAATTAATAGGACGCAATTTCAACAACAATGTTTTTTCTGTACAAAAATCTCAAACGTAGCTATCCTATGACCTGACAGATCATCAGCGCACCGTGTCGTGTTCTCAAGGCAAAACGATGTTACTTGATAATGTAAATCTCAAAAAAAATCTGCAGAAGGTTGCACTGGTTTACATGGTATTAATTTAAAAAAAAAAGAAGTCATCCTTAATATGGCCTTACGAAAATAGAGGACTCGTGCTTTTTAAGTAGCGTAGCAATTATAAACGCGGAAATTGGAAATGGCCCCCAATTTCAAATTCTGACTGTATTTTGCGTTCACTTCTTACTAATACCCTTGGGAAAGGCATGAATATATCTCTTTTCCCTTGGATACATTATTTTTAAAAAAATGGTTACAAAGTAAAGCACAAACTAACTCAGAATTTCAACACAATTCATAAATATCATTTTTGAACCATGAAAGGGCCAACATTCATATTAATTTTTAATTGTAATATTTTTAAAAGATCATTAAAATTCCATATATAAAATATATTGATGATTCATTTTTTTTCAATGTAGAACTTTTTGAATATATATCAGTTAAAAAGAACTAGATCGATCTAACTGCTTATTTTTTATTATATTTTTTCTAATTTTCAAATAAGGTGTTAAGCATTGTGGTCAAAGATGTGAAAGACTGCAGAAAGTTCATATTTTATCATTTTTGTTCAAATACTTTCGAACATCGCAGTCATTATCAAGAACCAATGTGGTGACTGTGTTGTAGTTAGAATTCCTTTGTCTTCGTCCTGATATTCCCTTTGGAAGTTTGAAATTGTCTAACATGGCGTGTAACGATTATGGCGAACGCGGCAACACAAAAAGAATGCGATTTATTTTATTTATGTATTTTATGTTTATTTATTGTTTATATTTATTTATTTATTGTTTATATTAATTTATGTGTATTTTTCCTATTCTAATTTAATATATGCATACATTAAATATGGCATATGCACTTCAAATTACCGTCTCCAATGGTGAATGATATTTTATTAAATGATGGCTGCTTATTTTGTATAATAATTGTTTCTAGGTTTTTGAGTCTTTCCTTACATTGGGTGCCGTAGAATATTTTGGTGTTATCCACTAATATGTCTTATGTTGATAGTTGTACTTTGGTCGTTCATGCTGTATTGGTCGATCTGTTCACGGATTTCAATATATATATATATATATATATATACGTTTGTGCGTGTGTGTGATTAAAAAACATACATATACGCACATATACTTGTATGCGCATATTCTTTTCTCAGGTATTATAAAAAGTGTTCAACGTTATATAACAGCTATTAAGTACGCGAATTTCATAACGTTTAACAGCCAGTGAGTATTTTGCACCTGAAGTTTGCGTTTTTGCATGAAACTCCGAGTCGTGCTATCGACGTGGAATATCACACACACACACATTCGAATACAAGTATCTATATCTGCGTGCTCATATATTCAATGATATTTATGTGTTTGTGTATTATAACGTGATGTCTGACTATGTTGTCACCAATAAACCTTTCTCCCTCATACACTAAATCTCTAATCACAACCCTGTCAATGTAACTAATTATGTAGCCATATACTGCATCTCTTACTTCCGCTCAGATTCGGACGGAAAACTTAACATATTACGAAGAAGAATACATTAAAATTTAGGCGTATTTTCTCCGTTTTTTTTCTTTGAATAATTTTGTAAGTTTCTAAACTTGATGCATGGTTATATTTAGAATTTAATATTAATAACTTTTATTTTTTACTTACATAATAAATTGGACATTAATTAGTTATCGTGATTTCTTTTAGAATCTAATATTAATTTTAAAGCATTAATAAATTGTATCTAGGATCCATTGTTGCGTTATTTGCATTATCATATACTTGCAATTTGATTGACCATTACATCTTACATAAGTATATCCCCATCCAAGCGGGAATAGTGGTTGATTTTAAACTATTTAAAAAGTTTTTATTTTACAATCAACACCATCACTTGATAAGACACCAAAAGTGTTGAAACATATTGGCTATTTTTGTAGTGATGTTATAACATACTATATATATATATATATATATATATATATATATATATATAAACTAGGAGGTAATGGGTGTCCCCTTACAAAGAAAAGGGTTTGCGTCAATTAAGTTTTTCTTTCCTTTTTAGATGAGTGAACGGGTCCAAACTCATCTTTTCGACATCCATACCAGGATCCATACAACTGGTGCAATAGCAGTGACAGTGAATAACCAGACCCAAGCTTCAATGCAAAGAATAACCTTTACGCGCTTCAAGACACGGTTTAAATTAAAAGTTTTCTTTCTCTTAGACAACGCTACCACCCCAAGGCTACAGAACCGAGTCTGCACCACTGCTTAATCACTTAAGGACATCAGTTCAAAATGAACGCAATAGACTTAGCTGGAATTTGAATAGGGATTACTAGTCATCGATATATACTAGTTTATATGGCCATATAAGTATAATGCAGTTACACAACATCCCTTTATCTGAGAACTAAATTTAAGGCAGACAAATTATGGCATTGAATTTTTCGTATTTAAAATAACAGTAAATTATATTTTCATTACGTTATCAGAAGAGTCCACTACGTATAGCCACTTCTGATGATGTAAAATAAATTGCACACACGCACAAATAATATATATTGAGACACACACTCTTTAAATGTGTGTGTGTATAAGTGACTCATCTTTATTATAAACATATTTATATCTGGTTTGGAAAAATGAAATAAAAATAATTATTATACTTTTATATAAAATTTTGATCAAAGTTCTTATTACGCGTATGCGCAATGTTACGGCCACACCACGCTGAAACACCAGTTCTCATCCGTTCGCCGAATTTAAGCAACGTCGAGCCTGAACAGTATCTACATGGGTAACCGTATGGGAAAACCAGGTGCTGTAAGCTTTGGTGTGGTGTAATGGATGACGGCTCGGAATTCAACATCGGAGAGCTGAGTTCCAATTCCAGTCGGGTTTGTTATATTCACTAACGCGCAAATACCCTTAGGAAAAGGTATTACTCCACCTCCACTCTCTCTCCCCAGCTATGGATTAATTAGTAAGACTTGTATCAGTAAATTATCTCAAAAAAATTCCTACAATCTTTAAATAACCTGCAAAAGGTTGATAAGCTGTAAAAGACAAATCAGTCAATCACACACACACAAAAACTGATATGACCACCCAAATATATCTAAGCGGAAACATATTTACATGTAAAGATATCCTACTATTTGCAATCATCTCTTTACGACTCTATGAATAGGCTGAAACTTTACAAGTAATGAAGATCTACCCTATGTATATCAGCATACAGAGTTTTAATGAAAATGAATTATATTAATAGTTTTATTCCCAGAAGCTTGAGAACACGCCGATTTACACTCGAGAGATATTTTAAATTAAAATATCTTCATACATATCCTCCTGGCGTCAGTTTAAAATGACACATACTTTGTTTTGCATTTCTTATCATATAGTGATCATTTTGTTTATAGTATTTTCTTGATTTCAAATGAAAACCTCAAAATTTTCCAACATATTTCAGTTAATTTTTTTAGTTATATATATATATTTCACCAGCCATAACATACCAGGTAAACAAATTCTAAGTCTATAAGTTCTAAAAAAAATCTTAGTTTTACTCATATGATTAGTTAGAGAAATTCTGAAAGAGAGATATCCAGTGAAGGAGAAGGGCTAAAGCGTACACTTTTGTCCTTTTCATGAAGGCCTCAAAGGTCAAACTTATTCTTTTGTTAAATTTGCAAGACTAATAAAAGTGTTATTTTGTCACTAATACGAATCTATCTACTGATCAGTCAACAAAAACGTCTTCATTTTTTGGCTTAATTCAAACAGAAAGACGTAGATCCTTACAAACGAAATGATTCCATATTATAGATCATTTCCAAGTTTTCGTTCACCTCCTCTACGGTCAGCTATTGAACTCACGACTCTTTGGGTCAATCAAAGCTTTTATCCATTGAGTAATGTGCGCTTGGATAAAAGCTTTGGTTGAAGTAATCCAGTGACTTGAACCAAAGAGTTGTGAGCTCAATTGTTTGCCACAGGAGAGTTGAGTTACTAAAGGGTAAATAACCGAAACTGGAATAGCCAGAAAAAGCAGAGCACGGGGAACTAGAACAATATACACAGTAGATGAAATAAAAGGTTCGGTTCGAAATTCCAACGTACATCACGTGAAGAAGGCCGGAGCGTACAACAGCCGAAATGTCGTAAATATTTATACGTTGCTGTTGTATAATTGTTACATGTTAATGTTGCTTTTGAGTACTTCGTAGGATATTTCTGCTTATTTTGTTTACACATTTTTCAATAGAACTTTCGAAAATAGTTTATAATTATAATTTAGATATATGGGAAAAAAGAGGTACTAATTCATCCTGGCGCCTGAGGAATATGGATAACGCTAACGCCTTCTTTTTAATATATTTTAACTATATTGCTTGACGTTCATATTTCCTTGATTTATGATTAAATATTCGACATTTTCAATAACATTTCAGAAATAACATTTTCTGAAACTCATCAGTTAAGTGCGTACGTGTGTGTTTTAACGCCTAATTTTAATTCTAAATATTCAATGAACCATGGATATTTATTGAATAACCTTTTAAAATTAAATCTAAGCTCATAGTTTATTCTGAGACGTAATTCTTATTCTTTCCTAATATGTAAAAATTTTACTTTGATGAGACGGACATAGAATTCTTTAAGTCATTAATCAATACAGCCAGCCGCAAAAAGAACGTGCTTGTCGAAATTTAAAAAAAAAAGTGTATAAATTCAATGATTACCTGTCATGCTCCTCAAGTCAAATGAAAGCATTCTTACCTTATTGTAAACTCACACTTCTCAGACGATACACCCACTTCCGTCTCTACAGAAATTCAACAAGGCATTTGCATGTAGAGCCGAGAAAGTATTAAGTTGGTGCAAAAATAATGTCGTTTTCTCACATAGTAACATATGTGAGAAAACGACATTATTTTTGCACCAACCTAATAGTATATATATATATATATATATATATATATATGTATGTGTGTGTTTCTGTGTACGTGTTCAGATATTAAGTAGTCTCTGTCGTATTAAGGGAATTGAATTTTTCCCCACTCAGTACAAAAAACAAATGTTTTTGCGGCATTATGGTTAATCATAAGAAACGAAGATACTGTTGAAGTATCCATGTCAAATTCACGTATATCAGCAAAATTGGTTGCATCTGAGTGAAATAAGTTAATAATTCGATCAATTAATATCTTATTAATAATTTATCTATCAGCTATCAGTCACTCCATGCATGTGTGCGTGTCCCTCACACACATTAGATAGATAGATAGATAGATCCAGGTAAGATGAGAACGAATAGAGTACAATTCCAGCGTTCGTAACATTTAATTTAAAACAGGGCTCAATACAAAGTAGAGCAATATTCTTTATTTTAGGATACTACATCGTAAAACATGTCAAAATCGCTACATAATTGCAGTCGTGTTTCGATGCGTATACAACGCATCTCATCAGGCGATTGTCAATTTACAATCACCTAATGAAATGCGTTGTATACGCATCGAAACACGATTGCAATTGTGTAGCGATTTTGACATGTTTTCGATGTAGTATCCTAAAATAAAGTGTATATATATATTAGAACATATACGTGTACCTACGTTTTGGTGTGCGACTAAAGTTTCACTGGATTACCAGCTCGTCGGGCACACACATATATGCTTGCTTATATCTAGCCGTTTGAGTTATCTATCTTATAACTATATATCGATAGATCTGATAAGGATATAGATTTGAAAACATTGAGATAGATATTCCAGTCGAGTTCGTTACATTCACTTAGGCTTAAATATCCTTGGCAAAGTTATGAAACTATATCTTTCTAAAGCTATGAGTAAATAGCAGGACAGACTGAGTGCTAAAGCTTTAGGTGACAACCGGTCTAAGAGAAGGACAACTGTCAAATCTAAAACCGTGGTTGTTTGGGAGCCTTGTAGCATTCTGTGTGCCAGTATTCGACTCTTCCTAAAAAGAGTGGTTGGTTTGGTTCTGTACACTAGAATCAAATCATATGTGCGGCTAGTCTGGTTATTCTGTTCTAAGAACTGAGCTACTGAACCCTCATACGTCGAAAAATGTCGGGATAGTCCTCCATATATATATATATATATATATATGCTGAGAATTGTACAAATGATTTGACTTAAACCTGCAGATCTGACAAATGCACAAACAAGAAATTGTCTGAGAGAATTAAAAAGAAAAACCAAAAACGATTGTGTGGGATTTCAGAATACAAACAGATCATCCAATTTGTGTTAACAACTTGGGCTAATAGTAACGAAGTGGGCTACCTTTGAATTACTTCCATCTTTTTTTGTACTCCGTGTTAGCCCAGGTTATTTTTTGTTAAAGTCATCTAAAAATTCGCAAGTAAGAAAAATTCAAAATTTATTGGCACAGAGTTTTTAAAATTTGCACAATTTGGCAAACGCTGCAAATATATTTTTTTTATTGTTGACCTTTGGGGTTGTTATTATTTATTTGTTTTTTACTTTTAATGTTTTTTTTTTATTTTTAGTGTTTCTTTTACTTTTGTTGTTTTTTTTTTATTTTTAGTGTTTCTTTTACTTTTGTTTTTTTTATTTTTACTGTATTTTTACTTTGGTTGTTTTTTTAATTTTAGTGTTTCTTCTACTTTTGTTGTTTTTTATTTTTACTAATTTTTACTTTTGTTGTTTTTTATTTTTACTGTTTTTTTACTTTTGTTGTTTTTATCTTTAGTGCTTTTTACTTTTGTTGTTTTTATTTTGAGGACTGCTCTTGTTGTTTTCAGAAAATATGAATTCTTCTTAGGCAAAAAACGGGGGATCTTTTTATTACTTGATTGTAAAAGAAAACTGATCCCTCATTTAATATCCACTTTTATTCCCTTACTATCCCTTTCAATCTATATATTGTCATTCATTTACACGAACTGTTCAGTAAGTTACTCGCTAACAGAGGAAATCAACGACTAACATACCTAACGATGTTATAAATAGTTTCTAATAGTCATTACTCCACGTCGAGGTGTCCATATGCTTATTTAGCTCAAACTGGTGCAAAGTCACAAGTATTGAACACCTAGTGAGGGTCGAACTCACTACAGTCGTAATGATTTGCTAGAATTAGACTCGCTTGCTAACGACTGCTCCACAACAAAAGAAACGCTCTTTTGAGAGAGAGAGATGTGGTCAGATATTTTATTTTAAAACTAACCGAAAAAGATGCAAGTAATGAAATTCAAAATATATTATTTCAAAAGTTGCCGAATCTAGCAACTCTGCCGACATCAGTTTTGTTTTTTTGTTTTTTGTTTTCTTTCCAGAAATGTATGGAACCTAATCTGGCAAAGAGTGGGTATCTGTAATTACTTGTTTTTACAAAACCTATAGCCCATTTAATATCCACTTTTGCAACCTTCCTATTCTTTCGAGTCGATGTCTTGCTATTTGTTTACACAAACTGGTTAGACGTTACTCGACAAGAAGGAAACAGTAAATGACATACCTAACGAGCAGGGATTAAAAGGGATAGTAAAGAGACAAATATTATTTAGAGCTTCAAAAGATAGAAAGTTGTGGAGAGTCATCGTCGTCCACGCCTTGAAGAGAGTTGTAGAGTAGCTGAACACCCACAAAAGATTGACTGGTGTGACTCTTTAAACAGCAGTCTGTCTTATTGAAGGAGAGGATTTAACGATTACAGTTAACTCTGCTTGCCGACTCTCTGCCTCTGGGCGGAGAGGAACCCATCAAAGGACAGAGTTTCGTCTGGGAAAGTAGACAGCTATCCGGTCCGTGTATACGGGATCTACGAGCATTTTTTACCCGAACTTACTGGCTCGGAACACCCAATGTAAAAAAAAACGGCCTTGTGGGGAGGTTTCAGGTAAATACCGAGGATTTAACAATTATTCGTTACTGTGCTTGTTGACTCTACGCCTTCGGGCGGAGAAAGACGAGGCTATGCCTACGGGCAGAGTCTCGTCTGGGGAGCTAGACAACCACCCGACCCCGTATATGCGCTGTCTACGGAGAAATTTTGCTCGAGCGTACGCACTCGGAAAGCCCCACTTTAAAAACCGGCCTTATGTCACATCTCGCCTTCTGGACAGGTCTCGGGTATATACCGAGAAGTTAACGATTATCTGCTTGTCGACTCTCTGCCTTCAGGCAGAGAGGAACTCAGACGAGGCTATGCTCCACGTTACAACTGGCCTTGTGACATATTCCGCCTAGTGGGGTGGTCTTCGTTAAATATCGAGCAGTTAACGATTAACTGTTTATTACATTAGTCTGTGTTCTCAACTGTATACCATGTTATTTTCCGGAATAAACTGCTTCTTATTTTCTATGTGTGTCAACCTTTCATATTTACAACACAACAAAGGGATACAACACATAAAAGACGAATCAAATATTAATATATAATTAGAGTTTTCCAATTCGATTACATCTGAACGTTCAACGTTACTAAATTTGGAATTGACATTCTTCTCATGGGTAACCCATTTTAACTTCGAAATAGTCGCAAACGGTGAAATTCAAAATTTGCCCAATTTGATAACTCTGTACTTAATGCAAGCCAAGAGATAACACATCGCCATTGCAACTAAAGAAAGTAGATGTTGATTATTAAGAAAAGTAAAACTATATTAGAAGCAAAGGAAAGAGTACTGAGCTGTTACATGATAGCTGTCCTACGCACTGTAAGATCTCCTCAAAGATGAAGAAACTTGAAGAAACAAAAGTTTGCTTCTACAGAAGAACGCCAAAGGTACCATGGACCAAACATGTGAGAAACAACGAAGAAAAGGAATCTTATAATTAACTTGTACTAAACTTAACTTCAGGAAGAGACAGTGGAAATTTCTTGGGCACATAATGAGGAAGGTAGGCGTGGAAAATCCGATACTCACAGAAAAGAATGAAGCGAAGAGCGACAGAGGAAAACAACACATAGCATAGTGAGTTTGAATAAATGTATGGCGGAACAGTTTTTAGGAAAAATAAAAAAAAGTCAAAATTTATTAAGAGCTACAAAAGACGGGAGTTTGTGGAGACTCATTATCGCCTACGTCCTGAAGGGACACAGCACATGAAGAAGAAGTGGATGCCGCTGTCTCAACAGTATCCTGAATGAAATTTTAAAAAGGATAAAATATGGTAATCGTCAGAGAACTGAAAAAAATATTTTGCAGCTTATGAAAATAAGAGTTGTGCTCAACATTTAAAAAAATGTCGAAAAGAACGAATGAAAACTTGAAAACCTAAAAACCTGTGGAAGAAATTAAACTATTCAAACGACAGAATAGTTAAACTAAGTAAGAATACTGAGGAGGGCGCTGGAGTATTGAGAAAGCTTGTAACTTTGTCTCTCTCAAAAACCAGCAGATTATTTTCTTCTACAGGGAGCCCAGTAAAAAAAAAAAAAAAAAAAAAAAAGCAGTGGCAAATTTTATCTTTCAGGAATAATTGACCTTGAATAACCTTGAATAAATTTCTTGAATATTCATGACCTTGAATACTCATTAAACTCTCTTAATACTGACTGGTTCTTTTATGATTAATTGCTGCTCGATCTTGTGACTCGTCATTTAAAGGTTATTTGAAGACAACATTCGTCTTTCGTTCTGCTCTTCTCGTAAGGCTAAACAGCTCACGTCAAGTTATCGTACTTTTCAAAGAACATCCGACGCCGGCATAGAGGAATTGTACAGAAATTCTTCCTGAATTTTTCAGTTACATCAGTCGTCACCAGTTTTCAACGGTTGTCTCACATCTTTCTGAATTTACTGATTTTTTACTGAGCCCCTTGTATATGTCTTATTGCATCAGGACGTAGGCGATCGTGGCTCTCCACAATTTCTTGTCTTTATTCCATCTTTTCTAAATCCTGTTTTGCCATCTATTTACAAAAGCTCGTCATCCATGTTATTCGCTGCTTTCCAGTGTTCCTCTTGTTTTTCATATTTCCTCTGTGTGTCAAATTTTCTAAGCCTGCTTTCTTCAATATATGTCTTAGAAATTTCAACTGTCTTTTTCTGATACTATTTATGTGTCCTTTTTTTTTCAGTCAACGATATTCTCAACATCCTTCTGTAGAACGAAATTTCTGTTGCCTCATGTCTCTTCTCCATCTGTGATGAGAAGGCCCATCATTCACTACCACATAGGAATAGCGATATTATATACCAGATCAGTACTCTTTTCTTTGTTTCCAATGAAATTTCACTGCTTCTTAATATTTTGCTTAGATTTTTGGAAGACATCTTTCGCTATCCAAATGCGTAGTGAAATGAAAAGAGGAAATGAATATATAATGAAATACAGTGACTCTTAAAGCGCAAAATGAACACTTTTTTGAAGAACGAATCCCCAACGAAACAATCGTCAACACCAACAGAGTTTGAAAGAGTTTTAAGAAAAGGGAGCATACACCTTTAGCATTTTATTATAAGATATTTTTATAATCATTTCACCTCAAGCAAGGAAATAAAGCCACTAATGTTCAAGGGGTTATTGAGTGTAGAGAATATGGGAAAATGAAACCATTATTATGGAGCGAGAACAATAAAAGAACAGGAATTAAGAAGACGAAAGGCGTTATTAAGATAGCGATTGATATTACATTTAGATTCTCGGAGATCAGAGTTGAAAAAGCCACTAAGACGCAAAGGGTTATTAAGATTGAAAGAAACTAAGATTGAGAAAAAAGGACAATAAAAAGAAGAGGATTCAAGGAGACAAAAGATGGCATCTGACGTTGCATTTAAATTTTTAACGATCGTAGTTGACAGGAATGCAAAAACCCGGAAGAGAGTTCCACAGGTGAGAACTGCAAGAGAATTAACTATTGGAATAGAACTAACGGTTACATTTCGCAATTTCAGAAGTAAAATTATGAGACCTAACTACCAATCTAGTAATGTGTGCAAGGTATTACTGAATATGAGAGAATATAGGAAAAGGAAACATTATTAAAAAACAAAACAGAACTGGAATTAATAAGACAGAAGCAGGACCAGCTCCTCAGGGTACAGCATGCCATGTGTTTGTGATCTTCCAAACAAAAAGAAAAAAGAAAAAGTGAAAATAATAAATAAAATGAAATAAAAAAAAAAAACAAACAAAATTTACAATTTCCTGAGTGGAGTAAAATTTTTGAAAAATTGATTATGAATTCTTTCTGCCATGGTGTCGTGATCAAACACCATTTCAGAAAAATTAATGTGCAGACGTTATTCTACATTTTTAGTTTTCTCCTTGTGAAAATCATATATATATATATATATATATATATATATATATATATATATTATATAAGATCATGATTAACATTAAATTTTTGAATATCAAAGTTTACTGGAAAGTAACAAAGCGGAAGAGACTTCCACAAGTGAGAAGTGCGAGAGAAGACAAATTTTAGCATAGAACTTACGGTTGCATCTAGCCATTTCGACTGTAAAATGATGTGACCTTGCCGCCAATCTAGTACTGCGCTTAAATTCATAAAGTCTGGAGACTAAAGACGAAACCTCATCAGAACAATTACCATAAAAATATTTATAGAAAAGGCACCGGAAAGTGACATTACGGCAGTCGGAAACTGAGGCCACGATGCAAGGTTAGTACTAATAATATTGCACATTATTTGTACTTTATCAAGAATCACTAAATACATAGGAGAAGCACCAGGCCAGATGTGACTGCAATTGACGAATGGTAAACTTATAAATGTGAAAGACAGATTCTGGTGAAGCATCTTTTCTAGCAGCAGACCTAGCCATTGATTTAATATAATCTTTCCACATCATATTGGCGGAAAATAATCCTTATTTTGTTTCTTAACCGCAGTCTTGACCTGTCAATTTCAGATCTTTCCTCAAGTAATTTAATTACCTATACAATATTAGTCGTAATCGAAACATAAGGTTTTTCTTAATATGATAGGATAATATGTACATAGATGCATCGGTTATTTGCCGAACTCATAAAAAATATCTCAAGAAAATTTCGCCTGTAAAAATAAATTTAATGAAAAAAGGAATGTTTTCATAAATTATTTAAATTAAAGATAAATAAATGTAAGAATTATCGTTGTTTGATGTTTGTCCAGATTGAAAAGTCGCAGTGAACTCAGAATCTAATCTAGACTTACAACCTCGTCTCGGACTGACTGGTTGACAGACAGACTGGTTGATTGACAGACAGACTGACTGGTTGACAGACAGACACACAGACTGACTGGTTGACAGACACACAGATTGACTGGTTGACAGACAGACTGATTGACTGACTGGTTGACAGACTGACTGATTGACTGAGTGGTTGACAGACTGACTGATTGACTGAGTGGTTGACAGACTGACTGATTGACAGACAGACTGACTGAGTGGTTGACAGACTGACTGATTGACAGACAGACAGACTGGTTGACAGACAGACAGACTGATTGACTGGTTGACAGACAGACTGATTGACTGAGTGGTTGACAGACTGACTGATTGACAGACAGACTGGTTGACAGACAGACAGACTGACTGACTGACTAGCAGACAGACTGACTGACTAGCAGACAGACTGACTGGTTGACAGACTGACAGACTGACTGACTGGTTGACTGACAAACAAACAGACTGACTGGTTGACAGACAGACAGACTTACTGATTGGTGGATTGATTGGTTGGTTCGGTTTTACGGCAAGTTATTTAAAATCAAAAAATATTTTTAAACAGTAAAAAATTTTTTTCGATAATAATGATTTACTGATATAAGTCTTACAAATTAACCCATATTTGGGGAAGATAAGGTGGATTCATACCTTTTCCCAAGTGTATTTGCGAGCAACAGACCCTAACAAAAACAATAGTAACACGGCTTTCTAATTCCGAGCCATTATCTATGAAACCACCAACACATCCAAGCATACAGCACTTGAAATTCCCAAATAGTCCCCCATCTAGGTAGTGACCAGGCTTGACATTCTTTAACTTCGGTGATCGTACGGTTTAGATGAAGCTTCTTGAGGCACAGTGTTCAAGGTCTATCGTCAACTCTAGTATAGTTGCAATGTCTGCATAAAACAGAGCGAATATATGACTTGACTTGTATCGGTTTTCACCCTGGTCGGGTTGAACCGGCTTCCCCCCGAGCAAGTACAGCCTGACGGAACATCGCTGCCAACGCTCGCCGATCCTGAGCCAGGTCACAGGAAATGGCGAGCCAATCGCGATTCCATCGTCGAAGACCAACTAATTGTGGACCCGATAGTACTGCCAGGTCATCCTTGATTGTGCTAGCCCACGTCCTTAACTGCCCACCGACGCGTTTTTGCCAGCTAGGAAGAGAATGAGGGAAAAGTACATCGCGGATGAGCTCTCCCTCCGGGCGTCGAGCTGCATGCCCGAACCATCGGAGACGACGCTGGAGCAGGACGGGTGGAAGAGGACGGAGACTCAGGTGACGACGTAGAGTGGCCGTGGGCACACGATCGATTCGGCAGCATCGTAGAATGCAACGAAGGCAATCGTTGTCGAACACTTCAAACCGTTGTAGGTCAACCGGTCTAAGTGGCCACGTTTCGCTGCCATAGAGAAAGATAGTCCGAACAATAGCCTGATAGATGCGCCCCTTCATAGCCATGGAAATCTCCCGTCGTCCCCATAGTGACCGCTTGAGACGTACGAATGCGGACCTTTCAGCCCCTATACGGCGTTCAACCTCAGCAGTAGCCTGCCCGGATGGTTGAACCGAGATAGACGAAAGACTGCACGTCCTCCAGATTGACCCCGTCCAGCGTCAGTGGCTGCTAGTTGACTGGAACAACCAGGGACGCCATAACTTTGGTTTTCGAGGCATTGATGGTCATACCCACATCCCGTGCTGCAGCTTGCACACGGTTGAGCGCAGCTTGCACATCGTCACAGTTCGATCAGACCAAGACAATGTCGTCCGCGTAGGCCAGATCAGACACCCTGACATTCCGACCAACCGCAACTCCAGCGTAGTCCCGAAGGCCCTTGCCGAGGATGTAGCTGATTATATAGTTGAATAGAGTAGGGGATATGGCATATATATGAGAGAGAGAGAGAGAGAGAGAGAGAGTTTTTAAGCTCGAGTAGAGGCTGAAACTGCAAAGGCTTAGTGTTCCCACATAGTAGCGGAAAATCAACAAAGCCTATCGATATTGTGATGTAGTATGAGTATGACCTGGGTTAGTCATAAGAATGTTTCAACCCTGAAACTATGCCTGATCCAGGATAATCAGTTAATGAAGGTTTTGCTGGAAGCGCTTTTTCTATTGTTTGTAATAAAAATTACACGAAATGATATGTAATGCAATACACGGGGTTTTCTCTTTTAATATGCATTTAATAGATTGGTTGTATGGTTCAGGGACCAGAAGTAATTGGAGTTTCATCTTGGACGAATCTGCCTTTGATATTCACTAAGTTCATATAATTACAGTGCAAGACTAAATGAAAAATTGAACAGGGAAGATTGTGTTATATCAGTCTTCCGTGATTGAAATGGGTCTTTTTGCCTAACATTCAAATCCTGGCTTTTTACCGAGCTCGATACTGATAGGATGTGAGTAACTATTTCAATCACGACGCAGATTACGGTCGTTCATGGGATTATTTAGCAACTGCCAGATCACTACTCAAGAAGAGAAAAAGAGAGAAATTATTTGAGCTAGATAATATCATGAAAATTATCGCGATATCTCTATTATTGTAACGTACCTATTCTCAAGCAACGGCCAAGATGAGTAGTGAATTGGAGAAAGCAATGATGACATGACTCATTAGACCAATAGCGGTGTTAAACAGTCAAGACCCGAGTTCGAATTCTGTTGGAAGAATTAC
>OZ010573.1:22687564-22692564 GCA_963932145.1 Acanthosepion lycidas
GTGTCCCAGAAACTTCACTGAAACCAAACAGCTTCGCTTATATGTCTTTCCTTGCAATCAAAACAGAATAGTCCATTATTTAGATGATATTCGCAGGGCTTAACGTACGTGAAAACTAAGGAACAAATGGATAGAGAGAATTATGATTCGAACACTCGGTTTGGGGTAAGAGTAACTGGACCCCAGGTTGGAAAAAAGTCAAAAAAAAAAAAAAAAAATAGAAAAACTCTTTTTTTTTTTTTTTTCTATGATCTCTATCTATAAAAGGCAGGATGTGTGTGTGTGTGTAACGGATACACGGCCGCAATTTTCGACGGACTTGCACCAAAATTTACATGCACATGCTCCAAGTTAGCGAGAAGGCCAAGACCGACTTTGCCTTTCCCAACTCCCATCGATAGTGGAAATAATCGATTTTTTCATGCTTCTACGGCAATTTTCATGTAGTTTGCGGCCATTTTGTACTGGCCAGAGTGAGAGCCTATAGCTGGCTGCCACGAAAAGGTAGGAAGATTCTACTGGCCAGCGTGAGAGCCAACAGCTGACTGACACGAATGTTAACTAGCATGCTAGCATGCAAAAAAATCGATAACTGCATTCGTCACAAGATGGAAAAATTTAAATCTGCATGGCACTTTACTCCAATTGGTTCATTTGCTTGCTTAAACTTAACGTTGATTCTGATTCAGCGGAACTGGGTTGGGTGTGAAAAAGTATTTGTTGTTAACATTCTTTTTTCATTCGGTTTTTTCCAGTTACGAGTCCTTTTTTAAAGCTGATCGTTTTGTGTTCATTTTGTTTAGTTTTTTTTTTGTAACAGATTTAATGTTTAGTATAGAGCTTAGAAAAAATTCCCAGTGTGAGATAGGCAAGAAGTAAGGCATGTAGCAACATCAGCAGGGCAAAAGGCACTCCTTTAAAGGCAAGGAAGGGCAAAAAAAGTGATAGCGATTGCTGTATGAGTCGTATGATTTTTTAATCAAGCACGGGCAACGCCGGGCCATGCGGCTAATTTACAATAAAATAATAATTTTTCCTGACTAATAGATACGATAGAAGGTGAAATAGCATCAAATGCTGAATATATTTTCGGTAAGTAAATTGTTTATGTTTTAAGAATTAGCACACTAAAATTAGTTCACATCATTTTCACGGGGCAAGGACAAATGATTTTCTGAGGGTATCAGAACCGGTAAATAACAAATAGGCCCTCCTTGGCGACAGGCCTGTCGCTAATCCTTACCCTACGGCGAGACGTCCTTAAACTAATCTATTTTGTCGTTACACAAAATAAACTTCCGTAAAACCCTAAATTAAAAGAGGCAATGCTAGAAAGAAAACATTACAATTTCGTCAATGGCAAGCCAATAAAATCCACCTATAGTCTACAATATTTAAAATGACACCCTCATTCTTATGACAATACCTGATTGCAGAAATATGATTTAGTCTATGAATGTAGTGTCTGGAATCAATATAACGCTATATTAACTCACAAGTTGAAATAAAATACTTGAAAGATACTAGCGATATCATATAAAATTAGATAAAAATAATATAAAATTAGTTTTCTTTAGTCTGACAAACGGTTACAAATTCATGGAACTCGTTACTAATAGTCTAAGAGACCACAACGAGGCTTCCTAAATATTTTCTAAGCTTGGTGAAATATACAACAGATGTATAACAATCCAATGAAAATCACAAATATTTTTCTCATCTTTGAACAATGAAAGATGATAAACATTATAGAAAGTACAACTTGTGCTACAGTAACACTCCTGTTGCCGATTTAAAAGTTCATAAGGTAAGTAAAAAGGAGGAAATTTCTAGCATCAATAAATGCAAATTTCCAATAAAATCAATGAAAATAATTTATTTGTTATTGTCTGGCAAACAACAACTTTATTGATTGCTTAATACACATCTTGCATTTTGTTGTTAATATCGTATCTTATATCAAATTGTCCCTTTATTTGAAAGCCGTAGGATTATCAATCGTACCTGGCAAAAATCAAGGCATCGGATTTCAGTAAATACGAAAGGGCCACGACAAGTTGGTCATTTGATCAGATTTTGGGAAGTGGCTTTTCAAGCACCCCTCGGATATTCATATCAATAAATTTAATTACCGTAATTCCCCCATGTATAATACGTTTTTTTTTTTCTAAAAAAAATAGTAAGCAAAATCAGGGGTGCGTATTACGCACAGCTACAAAAAAAAATCTTTAAAAAAAATTGCCGTAAAATAAAATAAGAATTATCATAAAACTAAATTAGAATAATATTATTCTATATTTAAAATCATTTTTTTTTTAAATAAGAGTAAGAAACAATGACCATAATGAAACTAGAAAGGTACAATTTATAGGGCTTGATTACCAAACAAGGGGTGCGTATTATGCATGAGTAGAAGCATTTTCCCCACACTTTCAGCACAATTTTAGGTGTGCGTATTATGGATGAAGGCCTATTATACATGGAGAATTGCGTTAATCTTATATTAAAAAAACCTATACACCTATCTGACTAGAGCTCCATTAGAACCCATTTAAACACAGACACAAACAAACCTACCAGACCTCATTCGAAATATACTAGTAGAAAATACAAACATAATAAGCTCATCTACTTGTAAAAACAGATTAAAAAGAATGAAAGCCCTAATAATAAAAAAGAAAAAGCCAACCTTTAACAATATTAACTACGAACTAGGCCAAAATATACTAACCGTGTTTGGAAAATAAAACATCTCTATAACACACTAAAGCATATACATAACGCACACAATTAAACTGAAAAGTAAAATCATCTTTGATAATGGCTAAAAAAAAGTATAGCCGAAAGCGCTCGGAACTATAGAACATTTGAACAGTTTCTACACACTCTGTGTCCAAAAAAGAAAGCTCTTGTGCGAACACAAGAAAAATTAAATAAAAAGCTTAACCGTAGTACCTTGTCTGTCGTTTTTAATGAAAAATGCATATATATATATATATATATATATATATATATATATATATATATATATATATATATATATATGCGTGCGTGTGTGGTGCAGTTCAATTTGTATTACAATGAATCATTCATAGTTAATGATATAAAATGGCGAAATCTTTTCACAAACCAAAATTTTAAAGTTGCATTTCATATATATATGTGTGTGTGTGTGTGTATGTATGAGAGAGATAGAGTGTGTGCGTGTGTTTGAATAGCAAAATTTTATTTATGCACGTTTGATTCAAAATCAACGAAATTTCCTCGTTAGGTTTTTTTTTTTTTTTTTTAATTTCCTTTTTCGATATAATCATTTTTCTGATTTTCGGTTCGTATTTGTAATTATATCTTCTAGAGTTGAAAGTAAAAAAAAAAAAAAAAAAAAGTAGAAGGCAGAAACTCAAACGTGAATACGTGGAACGTGATTAAAACCAACACGCAAAAATGGATATAAAAAAACTAAAACTAAAAACTGATGACATTAAAAAAAAAGAATGTCTTTGAAAATTAAATGTGCTCGCACAAAGTCCTTCGATACTAGAAGATATATTTACAAATACGAAGCGGAAATTAGAAAAATGTTTAGAAATATTTAAAAAAATAAATAACAAAATAATCGTTGCTTTTTAATGTAGCGTGCATATCTATATATGTGTGTGTGTATGTATGTCCGAACACATATCTGCGCCTAGCCTCGAATTGCTTATATGGATGTGTTGGTGTGAACTAAAATGCGTACACCTGTGTCTGCGTATGATGATAGTACCACCCCAAACAAATACAGAAACCCCACCACCACCACCAAATAAAATCAAACAAGCATAAATAGATCCAATTTTCAAAAATAAACCAGTTTGCCTGATGATCGATAAGGCGTGAAACACAGGATCCATATAATATATGTGTGAAAATATATAGAAAATAGGAAAGAACTGGTTAGGTAAACAATAAATAATTATATATATATTTATATATATATATATATATATATATATATATATATATATATATACTTAAAATAAACACAAACAACATGTCCAAATTGTTTAATCAGATATGCTTATATATATATATATATATATATATAAGTATTTATCGAAAGAAGTTCGATCAAAAAGACCCAACAAGGTTTGTCTGTTTAATTATTTATTGCATTTTTAAAATTTGCGAATAAGGTGTTGAATATGGTGCTCGAAGTTGTGGATAAACTACCAAAGAGACACCACATTGGTTCTAGAAAATGACAGCGATGGTCGAAAGTTCTTGAACAAAAAAAAAAAAAATTTGTACTTTGAACAGTTTATTCACAACTTTCAACACAATACACAACTTATTCGAAAATTGGAAAATACAATCAAGAATTAAACAGACTTTGTCAGTTCTGTTTAGTCAAACTTGTTTGGTTATATTATATATATATATATATATATATATAGATAGATAGATAGATAGATAGATAGATAGATAGATAGACAGACAGATAGATAGATAGATAGATAGATAGATAGATAGATAGATAGAGACGTGGGGATGAAGGTATCTCCAAAAAAATTATATATATTATATAAATAAATTGAAACAGACTATTAAGCGCTTTTTTTTCAGTTAATTTTCATTTGAAAATTATATAATGTAGTAATAACAACAACAACAGCAACGTCGGTGCCAAAATGCATTTGAGGTTTTAGAAAATCTGTATGGCGATCATTTAAATCCATATTATCCCATATTTTTATCTCCATACATATTTATGCGTGAATGAGAAATTTTGTGAAGGAAGAAGTAGAAATTTTACACCAAATGTTTATAATAGTGCTTAGTTATTTGTGAGGGATTAAAATAATGGTCTTAATGTGTTTCTGGGCATTCGTTTTTGAATGTTCGCATTTAGTTTGCTTTTAAAGAAATTCTTAACAATATCAAAATTAAGCCAACATCATATTCATATGTACTGACTTTCCACCCCACCGCAAAAAAAAAAAAGAAGAAAATTCATCTAA
>OZ010573.1:22700064-22707564 GCA_963932145.1 Acanthosepion lycidas
ACACTAATATATATGTACATTCATATATAGATATATATATATATATACACACACACTGATGTATACATTCACATATATATATATATAAATATATACACATATATATCTGCATGCATATATGTCTATATATACACATATATACATACACATATATATATATGCATTCATATACATACAAAGATACATACACACACACACACACACACACATATATATATATATATACATTCATATAGATACATATACACAGACACACACACATATATATATATATATACATTCATATAGATACATATACACAGACACACATATATATATATACATTCATATACAGACACACACATATATATATACATTCATATAGATACATATATACACACACACATATATATATACATTCATATAGATATATACATATACACACACATATATATACATTCATATAGATATGTAAATATATATATATACACACACACACATACATATACATTCATATATATATACATATACACACACATACATATACATTCATATATATATATATATACATATATATATATATATATACACACATACATATACATTCATATAGATAGATAGATAGATATACACACATACATAAACATTCATATAGATAGATATATATACACACAGACATATACATTCATATATATATATATATATATATATATATATATATACACACATACATATACATTCATATAGATATATATATATATATACACACACACATACATATACATTCATATATATATATACACACACATACATTCATATATTAGGATGGTGCAAACAAATGACGTAATAATGTCAAAAAACGACATTATTACGTCATTTTTGAACCGAATATATATATATATATATATATATATATAAACACATACATATACATTCATATATATATATATATATATATATATACACGCAAACATACATTCATATATATATATATATATACCCAAATATACATATACATTCATATATATATATATACCCTAATATACATATACATTCATATATATATATATATATATATATATATATATATATATATATATACACCCAAATATACATATATATACCCAAATATACATATACATTGATATGTATAAATATATACCCAAATATACGTATACATTCATATATATATATATATACATACCCAAATATACATATACATTCATATATATATATATATATATATATATATATATATATATATATACCCAAATATACATATACATTCATATATATATATATAAATATATATATACCCAAATATACATATACATTCATATATATATATATATAAATATATATATACCCAAATATACATATACATTCATATATATATATATATAAATATATATATACCCAAATATACATATAAATTCATATATATATATAAATATATATATACCCAAATATACATATACATTCATATATATATATATATATATAAATATATATATACCCAAATATACATATACATTCATATATATATATATATATATAAATATATATATACCCAAATATACATATACATTCATATATATATATAAATATATATATACCCAAATATACATATACATTCATATATATATATAAATATATATACCCAAATATACATATACATTCATATATATATAAATATATATATATACCCAAATATACATATATATATATATATACCCAAATATACATACATATATATATATATACCCAAATATACATATATATATATATATATACCGAAATATACATACATATATATATATATACCCAAATATACATACATATATATATATATACCCAAATATACATACATATATATATATATACCCAAATATACATACATATATATATATATATACCCAAATATACATACATATATATATATATACCCAAATATACATACATATATATATATATACCCAAATATACATACATATATATATATATACCCAAATATACATACATATATATATACCCAAATATACATACATATATATATACCCAAATATACATACATATATATATATATACCCAAATATACATACATATATATATACCCAAATATACATACATATATATATATATACCCAAATATACATACATATATATATATATATATACCCAAATATACATACATATATATATATATATATACCCAAATATACATACATATATATATATATACCCAAATATACATACATATATATATATATATATACCCAAATATACATACATATATATATATATATACCCAAATATACATACATATATATATACCCAAATATACATACATATATATATATACCCAAATATACATACATATATATATATACCCAAATATACATACATATATATACCCAAATATACATACATATATATACCCAAATATACATACATATATATACCCAAATATACATACATATATATATATACCCAAATATACATACATATATATATATATACCCAAATATACATACATATATATATATATACCCAAATATACATACATATATATATATATATATATATATATATATATATATACCCAAATATACATCTATATATACCCAAATATACACATATATATATATATATATATATATATATATATATATATACCGAAATATACATACATATATATATATATACCGAAATATACATACATATATATATACCCAAATATACATACATATATATATACTCAAATATACATACATATATATATACCCAAATATACATACATATATATATATATGTACCCAAATATACATACATATATATATATATATATACCCAAATATACATACATATATATATATATATATACCCAAATATACATATATATATATATATACCCAAATATACATACATATATATACCCAAATATACATACATATATATATATATATACCCAAATATACATACATATATATATATATACCCAAATATACATATATATATATACCCAAATATAGATACCCAAATATACATATATATATATACCCAAATATACATATACATTCATATATATATATATATACCCAAATATACATATACATTCATATATATATATATATACCCAAATATACATATACATTCATATATATATATATATATACCCAAATATACTATTACATTCATATATATATATATATATATATATATACCCAAATATACATATACATTCATATATATATATATATATACCCAAATATACATATACATTCATATATATATATATATATATACCCAAATATACATATACATTCATATATATATATATATATATACCCAAATATACATATACATTCATATATATATATATATATACCCAAATATACATATACATTCATATATATATATATATATATACCCAAATATACATACATATATATATATATATATATATACACACACATACATATACATTGATATATATATATATACACACCCATACATATACATTCATATCGATATTTTATATATATACGCACACACATACATATACATTCATATATATATGTATACACACACACATATATATATATATACATTCATATATATATGTATACACACACATATATATATACATTCATATATGTATGTATACACACACATATATATATACATTCATATATATATGTATACACACACATATATATATATACATTCATATATATATATACACACACATATATATATACATTCATATATATATATACACACATACATATATATATTCATATATATATATATACACACACATATATATATATTCATATATATATATACACACACATATATATATATTCATATATATATATATATACACACACACATATATATGTGTATATATTTTATTCTGACTTTTCTGAATATAACTTTTTTTTTCCTTTCATGAATCCTAAAAATAGTAGAAAGTAAACTCAAGAAAAAGTACAAGAACAAAGTTAATTTATCTATAATATTTGAAATGGGGTGTTTGAATACCAGACGGTGCTAATGCTGCTCCACAGGACCAACTGCAGTTTAACAGATTATTGATATGTTCATATATAAACACGAATATTAGAGACATATGAAATTTTTTATCTTTGAATCGGTAATTTTTGAGAAGGTTTTTCTGAAATACATCTTGATCCTGAAATTTACTTGATTTATTTTGAATTTCTTAAAACATACCAATCAAAATATTTATGATTAACGTATAAATTTGCTAATAATAATAATGATAATGTGGCACATGGGAACATCAACAATCCCTGTTGTAGATGGAGCCCTAAGATTGGTTGGAAAAGATTTCAATAGACTAATTGAAAGAATTCCTGGAAGTCCAAGCCTCAAAGAAATACAAAAAATCGTTCTCACAAGTACAGCCTACACCTTATGGGGGGCTTTATTTTAAAAAATTTTCTTTTTTTTTTTTTTTTTTGTCAGTTGAAAGTGTCATGATGCCATTTCTAACCTTAGATCCCTGGGCGGGACCCGGAAAGAAATGTGTACACGACAGAAATCAGAGGAAATAATAATAATAATAATAATAATAATAATAATAATAATAATAATAATCCATTGAGAATATCGTGAAGGCGGAGCAGGACAAAAATACAAAAGTGACATTTCCTGCCGGGGCAAATCAAAGAAATATGCCAAGCAGCAACTCATGTCGTGCCTTTTGCGGTTAGCACACACGAGATTATTTCCATGAATCCATGTGTCTCGCAAGACACCTTGGGGATACCGGCAACCATTGAGACTGCGAAGGTAGCAACATTTTGTGGAATAGACCAGGTGCTGAGAAAATTGTTTTGTCTCTGCTGTAACCTAGAAAATATTACTGAATGGGGAATAACCAAAATGGAGTTTGGAAATGAAATGGTAATCTTTATAACGTCAACAAAATACAATACTCGCCAGCGGCGTCAACTAAGTAAACTACAGCTAGTGGTGGACTACTTAGACAGCATATTACCTTCCCGACTTACAATAGTGTCCAATGTATTTATGAGGATAGGGACATACCCATTAGTGTTCATAGGTACGGTATATAATCTACGGGGTGGGAAGCTGAGATATGATGATCATCACCCGGCCGAAACGTTTAAGAGTTGGAGAGGTGAATAATAATAATAATAATAATAATAATAATAATCAGCAGAAGCAGCAATAGAAAGTTGAGACTGACGTAAAAAATTAAACATGTGAAATATTCTGGAATAATGAGATCCCGACTAGCAAAACTTGAAATCTGATTGACTGTCAAGAAAGAAAAACAAATTCCCATCCCGAACGTAGGTGCGGTCGTTTAAGCGGGTAACGGAGGTGGAGAAAAAAAACAAAAAACAGAAAAAATTCAAGGACTTCACCCGAAAACTGAGAAAACTCCTCATATATATATATATATATATATATATATATATATATATATATATATATATATATATATATATATATATATATATGGGGGGGGGAGAGAGAGAGAGATTACGTAGCAGTTCAACATTCCTTTATTTTTTATTTATTTTTGTTTGTTTGCTTCTAAAAATATTTTCCAAACATTTTATATCTTATTTACTTTCTGAAAGGCATCTTCGTCTAGTCCTCTGTTCCTTTAGGTTTCTATGTCACACTTTTCATCCTCTGTTACTAGACTAACCGGACAGTTACATTTCAGAAGAGAAAGGCAACTGGATAGTGACATAACGTGAAGGCGGCAGTGGAATCAACCAATCGAAACTTTCAGCTATTTTTTTAAAAATGTCTGTATACGTTTTCACTTTATACAGAGTGCGACAAAAATCTCTCACTCATTTAAAACTATCACCTATATGAAATTAATGAACTTAGAAAAGTGGCAATGGTGTCTTCATCTAAATAATGTCTTACCATTTTTCAGATATCAGCAGTTACCATCATGGCTTGGAATGGTGTACATCGTGTATTTGCTGTTGAAACTTTTTTTTTTTTTTTTTTTTGAGACGGGTGAAACTGTAATTGCAATGCAGAGCGCTTTTCGTGCTCAATTCATATTATGTCGAAATGAGGTTGTTCCGGATAAAAAAAATGGACACTGCTATGGGTTGAATATTTCAGAACCATAGGTTAAGTGCTTTAAAAAAAAAGCCACCTGGAAGACAACGAAGCGCCAGAACATTGATGTAATACTTTAGAAATCGTCTAAAGCAGTGTATGGAAAATAGAGGCGTTTGGGGGATGTCGTTTTTAAAACGAAATAAATAAAAAAATATAGCACTTTGTTTAAACAAAAGTGAAATAAATTTTTTAATAGCAGTTAGCTAGGTCTTTGTGACGACCTTTAAAATATAGGAGGTATTTCTGCTGCACTCTCTGTTTTAGAAATGTCATTGATTCCCAAATTGCTTTCCAATGAAAAGAAAAAAAAAAGAATAAAATATTTCTTTTAATAATTATTATGATGATGATAATTGTAATGATGATGTTGCTCCGAAACCTTAAGATAACACCAAAGGTGTATTCTTTTAATTAAAATACTAATTGTAAATGGCATTAATTAATTAGTCTATATAAAAAAAAACAAGATCAGAGTTCTGAAAAATAAATGTTTTTAAAGCTAGTAGAAAATATTCATGTACTGCTACCTATTTGGTTCATTTTTTCTATCACCTTTTCTCACTCTTTCTCCCGCCCACGTACATATAGCAAGAAAATAAAATTGCCAAAATAATTATATATATATATATATATATATATATATATATATATATATATACTCACACACAAATATTTAATGACAGCTTAACTTAATTTACGTGTACACTCGTACAAAATTAACTTGTTGCAAAATAATTGTATACATGTGTGCTTTGATTAATAGAATTAAACATTATTCATTGGCATACATAGGTCCGAGAATTCTATAATACGCGTGTGTGTATGTGTGTGCGCATTTCCCAATATATGCGATCGTCGGCTTAATGTTTACGTATGAGTGTATGTAAAGAAATGTTGTACATAAAAAGTTTGGTTGATAAATGCGATCAAAGACATTATATATATATATATATATATATATATATATACGAGAGAGAGAGAGATAGTATGGAAATGTATGTTTTTACTGTTTAGTGTTTACTGTTCATCTCTGTGTGTGTATGTGTGTTTTAACAGTAAAAAAATAATAAATAAAAACATGCTTGATAATGGCTAAAAGAGCAGCCGAAAGTGCTCCGATACACAGAATATTCGGACAAATTTTACACACATAATGTCCAGAAAAGAAAAAAGTTATGCGAACACAAAAAAAAAATAAATAAAAAGATTAACCGCAGTACCTTGACAGTCAACTTGTGCGTAGAGATAGAGAGAGGGGGGGGGATAGATAGATAGATAGATAGATAGATAGATAGATAGATAGATAGATAGATAGATAGATAGATAGAGATGTTGGTAAATTTCTTGAATATATTAATGTATTAGGTTGGT
>OZ010573.1:22712564-22717564 GCA_963932145.1 Acanthosepion lycidas
TATGATTATACATGATTCACTTATACTTACAAATCCCTAAATATTCATTGACGAATCCTAGGTGCGTATTATATATCCGAAAAAAGCTTATTCACATCTTATTTATATTAGTTCATTTTACAATACATTAAATTTGTCAACTTTAAATGACTGTGTGCGGCCAATATGTTATCTAATTACGATCATTTGATCCTTTATTTTTGCCCTGTGTATATGCATACACAAAGAAATGATCCAAATGTCTATATGCAGTTGTTTTCTTTGAAGAAAATATCTTAACTATTAGATTTTTAATGTTTTCTTAACCGATATAATGCCTTGACAATTTACAACAACAAATATAATTCAATGTAAGCAAAGGTTTCGGCGTCATAATATTTCCTAAAATGAAATGATATTATTATATTATTACATTGCACTAATAAAATGTTCATATTATATTACATATTATATTACAATGTCGTACCGGCTTCAGTCATTTTCACACTACCGTAATATACCTTCCTTGGGCCTTTTCTATAAATACTTTCATGGCAATTGTTCGGATGAACTATTCGCTATGGTACCGAGGCTTTATGAATTTAAGCGCAGTACTAGATTGGCGGCAAGATCCCATGAATTCGCAGAAAACAATTCTTTTCTCGCACTTTTCGCTTGTGGACTCTCTTCCGGTTCCATGCTTTCCAGCCAACTTTGATTTTCAAAAATTTAAATGCAATGTCAATCGTTATATACTACCCACTTGATTATAATTCTATTGTTCTCAAATGTTTCTATTTTTTTTTTTTTTTTTTCTTATTCTTTCCCTCAGTAAACCCTTGTGTCTTGATACCTTGCATCGGGTGATATTATTTTTTAAAAATAATGATAATATAACAAGTATTGTTTAAAAAAAAAACCTGCCTAATCAATATGACTCTTTTGGTCGATATTACTTAACCGCAGAAGATGATCTGCGATAAGTAAGGTTTGATCTTCACTGTGTCTTGGCGAAAACAAGCCTACATAATTAATAAAATCATTATTACAGTAGCAATACAAATGCCCTACGATAATAAGCGAGGGCCTGGCCTGGAAAACCCTTTTGCATAAATATCAATATAATCTGTGTAACCCGAGCAATACGCAGCAGGTCGAAGAATAGGAAATCAAAATGAAAAGGAATCCAAATAAAATCAAGGACCAATAATAGTCAGAATCTATAATTAATACTGCTATTAATTAATCATTAATGTTTTTTTAATTAAGGATTAACAATATTATGAATTGATAGTAATTACATGTAGTAAAGTAGTTCATGACTAATATAAAAATATGATTGGTGCTGAAAAACAAGAAGGGGATTACCTCGAGCCGTGAAACAAACGTAATTCATTATGAAATAAACAAAGTCCGACAATTATTTAAAGACATTTTTATGTTTATACATTCTTTTTTATAGATACAAATATTTAAGTAGATGCTCTGTTTATAACAAACATTATTAACAACATTTACCGGCCTGAATGTCCGAGAAATTGTCATAGAAAATATGCGTCCTTCGATTGGAATCGAACTCTTTATTATTGACTATTAGCGTACAGTATCATATAACTTAAAGTTATAAGGATTTTTTCCTTCCTAAATTCTTTTATTAACGATATTTGTATTTCGAATAATTATCATCTGTGTATTCCTTTTAATTTTGACATTTTTATTGCAATAAAGAATTTTTCATTTTGAATAATTATCATTTTTAGCATAATTGTCCTATGGATTTGTTTTCATTCAAACAATTTAAATTTCGAAAAAATATTTTTCGAACAATTATTTTTGAACAATGTTCACATAATCATTTTTTGTTTATCTTATTTACATTCGAACTGATGCCTTTATCTTCATTGTTATCATCAAAATGTTTTGATCGTTGTACTCTCTGGCCTTCTTCAGGTGTCTTCCGATCCGGCTTTTCTTCAGAGAATTATGAACTGAACGTCTAAATATATATATGTTTGCTCTTATTCAGTACCTCTCAGTTATTGCCCAGCGTTTCCACTGAGTCCGTACTCGGCGGCTTAGGGATTGAACTCACAATTACTATGTTACCAACTTAACGAACCAAGGCTTTAATCCATTCGTCTATTGCCCCGAATTTAAATAATGTAAATAATGTTAACTGCTCATCCCAGAAATTTAAGTAGAAATAATCCCACTTATATCTGTAACTTTCTCTTTGTGGTCTAAATTGCTTAGACGAAGTCTTATCTTTATTGATTTTTTATCAGTTTCTACAAGACAGCGGAATGATTCAGATTCAAATAATAAGTTTCCAATGAGTTTTCCAAGAGAGTAGATTGTTTTATTTCCACTGTCCATATCTAAGGATGCCCTGTTTTATTTATTTATTTATTTTAGTACTACTCAGTAAGTGATCTCCCTGTTTCCACCGAGTCTCACTCTGTATTATCTGAGGTGATAATAACAAAAATGGGTACTTTAGTACAAATATCATTAATGTAGGTACCTCCATAAAATTTCTAAAAGGGGGCATACAATGAAAATACAAAGGTCCCAAACTTTAAAAAAAAATGTTTTATTGTCAAAATGTTTATGTTATTATTAAGACGAAAGTAATTTTTTTTGTTTTTTTGTATTCCTTTATTTTTTAATCCATCACGTTTGTATTTTTGGTTAAAATCTTGTGCCAGCAGGTGGGCGAAAGGGATTTTAGCGTCTGTTTTGGCGTTAAAAACAAATAGTTTGTAAAATTTTGCAAAAAATCAAATAATTGTCTGATTTTAATGGACTTATTCACAAATTAATAAAATTTTGCGGGAAATTTTTTTTTTGATTTTCTTTTTTAAATCTTGGTAGAAAATATATTTTTTATATCTGTTACCCCTCCCCACAAATTACTTAATTTTATGAAATTTCGAGAAATTAAAATTTCAGCCACTTCATATTTATATTCGTTATAAGCAGGACTCCTTGGAGAATTTAAATCATCAGTTGTCAAACAGAAAATACCATTCACCAAAAATCTGCTCTTAATCGTAAAATAAAAAAAATGCAAACAAAACTGTGACATTATTTAATAAGAAAATCTTTTAATTGCTTCTAGAAATAAGATACATTTTGGACACTACTGTCTTAAGAAAAAAAAATTTTTCCCATGAATAATGAATTTTTCAAGAATTGTTTTCATTTTTAAAAATTTTAATTAAAAAAAATAGTTTATTTTAAATTCTGTATTACTTTCAGCCTTTTATATTATAATTAAGTGAAAACTATAGTTACTAATCATAAATGGAAAATCTTAATAAAAATCATCAAACATGAATATTTTTTTTTTTTAAATTGAATTTTTTGTATGTGTATGAATGTGCCCATTTTTGTAAGTACGAGTGACCATACACAACATTATTAGGAAATATATATAAATATATAGTAAATTTAAAGTCAACATTTCTCAAATTTAATAAAACATTCGATAACGGAGAATATTTTCCTAAATTTTTAAGGTTACAGAGTACTTAAAAATTATATAAAAAGGCGCTCAAGTCATTGTCTGAAATTATGTTTTACATATAAAGTTTACGTAGAACAACATTAGACCTCTCATCAGGCTGTCAAAATGTCAAAACAGCTACTGTCGGGTTAAAAACACAGCCAATGTCAGATTAAAAAATGCATTTCTGCGATATTTTAAACTTAAAGTAAATAATATTGGTTTCAAATCAGATTAATTATACTTGAAATTAGCTAATATTCGTCAAATAACTTTTCAGAAAAAGTATATCTTATTTTTTTAGATGCTTTAATAAAGAGAATTACACTGCGATGAAAGATGACTAAAAAAGGTCGCTAATCAGCTCTTTTATAAAAAAAAACAAAAATACTCCTTGCAGTCAATTTAAATTAGTTTTTGAAATGCAGAAAAGTATTTTGCTTATTGGAAATATTAAATTTAACCTACCAGCTTGAAATTAAAACTGAAATATAAGCTTCAAGAAAGATTTTTGATTTGTAAAAATTCATTTTAAACCTTAGGTATCGAGTTATTTTTTGTTTTGTTTTTTTTTTGTGGCGGTCACTAAATGAAAATAATGTAATGTCAACAGCTGTCGTCACCAAAAGACAAAACATCAGTTATATGTAAACTCAGTTATATATAAAATATTTACCATTTTTTGCAGACGTAATTGAAAATACTTAGAGATCAAAACAAAAAAATATCTACGATTTCATACGCAGGTGGCAATATATATAATAATAAAAAATTAAAATTGTATGAACAGTAAAATTTAGCAACGTCCTATCAGTCGCATTTCCAGAACACAGTTCGTCATCAAAATGATAAATGAACTTTTACAAGAACACACGGAGCTAACAAAGCGTTTTAAAAACTATCAGCTAGAATATTGTATATTTGGTTAGCAATCTTTCTTTTCTTTTCTTTTTTTTTCAATCGTTTCCCCTCATAGCAAGTCGATAATGCCATTTAACTGACAAAGGGTTATTGGGAGTGAAAGTGAAAGACAATGTGAATGAGAAGGATTGAGGAAACGACAAAAAAAAGGGGGGGGTTCAAGAAACCAAAAGATGGAGATTGACGTTGCATTTAAATTTTTGAAGATTGTAATTATCAGGGAAGCAATAAATTTGAAGGGGGTTCCGCAGGTGCAAAGTGCGAGAAAAGAAACTGTTAAAATGTTTCATTGAAAGTGACGGACAAGGAAAATTTAAGAAGATTTTCATTTGGTTTTTCTCATTTTCTAACCGTCCTCAATTTGTGGGGACTTAGAGAGTACGCAGACCGCCAGATTCCTAATTCCCATGAAAGAAAAGCTGTAAGAAAATTAGAAAAAACTGAATGATAAAAACTTCTAAAATTTTTCTTGTCCATCATATTCAATGAAACGTGTGTAAATATTTTAACCTTTTTGTCTAATCAAGTTTAAACAATAAAACATGAAGATAATCCCGAAAGAAAGTGTTTTTGATCCCCATAAGCTATAGTC
>OZ010573.1:22732564-22852564 GCA_963932145.1 Acanthosepion lycidas
TTTTTGTTATATCAAGCGATATTCATGAATATGATAAACATTTAAACGATAATGAATGAGACAATAAAATAGAATACATTTCAGATATTTCAATATAGAAATTTTGACAGCGATTAGCGACAACTTCGATAAATTTTAAAGGAAGCCGTCAATAAGTCAGTCAACTTGTGAGAAATTACGACAACAGTAAATATGACCACCTGCAATCTCTTACTCACAGTTACGCTCTCCCAGACGCATCTATATATATATATATATATATATATATATATATATATATATATATATATATAGATAGATATATAGATATGAAATGTACATAGTCCGACAATTATTTTCAGATCGTTTTATGTTTATACATTCTTTTTATAGATACAAATATTTAAGTAAAGGCTCTGGTTTTATAATAAAAAGTATTTATAACATTCAGGCCGGTAAATGTTATAAATACTGTTTATTATAAAAACTGAGCATTTACTTAAATATTTGTATCTATAAAAAGAATGTATAAACATAAAAATGTCTTGAAATATATATATATATATATATATATATATAGCTATATACATATATACACATTTTTTACATATAGCTATATACATATATATGCATATAGCTATATATATATATATATATATATATATATATATATATATATATATATATATAGATAGAAACAGAATTTTAAAATGTTTTACAAATATGGTTAAACAAGCCTTGCTTCGAAAAAGGTAATTGTTGTTTGTTTTCAAAGTTAATATATATATATATATATATATATATATATATATATATATATATCAAACCTGTCTATACATATTTGCGTGTGTATGTGTGTTTATGTAAAATTTCTATCGAAAAACAACAGATGCAACAGAAAAAAAATATTCTTTGAATATGGCTTATGAAAGCGGACAGTACTCAGACGACATTGGGCAATTTATATTTGAAGTTCATCCGAAAACAAGAAATTGTATCCGAAAAAAAATTAAAAATAAAATCCTTATTAAAGAATTTTCGTTGGTCTTTCGTTGGCCAAACTTATAATACCACATATACACAGACACAAACACACACATTATATATATATATATATATATATATATATATATATATATATATATATATATATATAAGACAACTGACTAGTTACTGCGACTGACCTTTAAAAAAAAATAAAAATCGCCATTAATACTAGCTAAAAGAATAGCCGAAAGCTCACGCATATGCAGAACATTTGGACAGTTTTGCACACTTTATGTCCAGAAAAGAAAACACAAATACCAGACAAATTAAATAAAAAGCTCAATCACTGTACCGTTTCAGTTGTCTTTAACAAAATATATAAAAAAGAGATATAATATATATACATACAAATACACACACACACACACACACATATATATATATATATATAATTTTATATGCGCAGTACTTATTGAAAAGTGTACAATATCAGTTTCCCCTCCTACCTCCAAACATAACCAAACAGAAACAATTATAAATAGAGTAAATTTTAAAAAATAAACAAGTTTGTCTGATGATCGCAAAAGCGAGAAACTCAGTGTTATAAACTCGTATCCATACGATTATATATATATATATATATATATATATATATATATATATATATATATATATTATCACAATCACATATGCAAGTGTGACTGAGTAGAGTGAGTGTTGGAGTTCAACATAATGACATTATTAAAATGCGATCAGAATTCTTCATTTAAAAAATATAAAACATTTAATGTAGTCTTTGTTTACTCATTCAAACATTATTAAATTATTTAAAAAAAAAATAAAGATATTACTAAAAAAACAGATTGTACACTGTACAGGTAATTTTAGGAAAATAGTGTTATATGCATTTGCATGCTTACACATACTTCCGATGCTAAAATCATTGTCTGAATTAACATAATTGCATACCGAACTCCTTAGTTTTCCAGACTCTTTATACACTTAGCAGTTAGTATTATCTTTAACATTTATTTACTAATTAAAATACCAACCTAAACAAGGAGTATACCCTCTGTCCTTAATTCCGTAATATTTCAGCGAACATCCTGATTTTATTTATTTTTGTACCCCTGCGTACTAGAGGTATTCTCACCTTGCTTGGGGTAAAATGATTTTAAAAAAATATTGCGACTGAACTAATTTTTTTAGACACGAGAGGAATTATGTTGGCTATTTTTTATTGTTTTTTAGAATTATTTATAATTCCATGCCTTGACAATATTTTCAAAACGAAGTATGTAGACAATACTTGATCTATTCTGCTGAACAAACCCAATGAGATACATCAATATAAAACAAATTCTTTCTCGGGTTAATATTTTTGAGACATAATTCAAGTAAACATTTATAAAGAAACGTCCGACAGTGTGTGGAAGTACTTTTTTTTTGTTTTGTTTTTTGTTGTTGTTTTTTTGTTTTTTGTTTTGATTTTTTTGTCTTTTTGTCATCGTTAATTGGAAAAAAACTTATCAACAATGACATGAATTTGAATGATTGTGAAATTCACTGATCGGAGTAGCTACAATTTTTATCGCAAGTTGGATTATGAAATTAAAAATCAAAATAAAGAAAAACAGATAAACTCATCCGAATCTTATTTGTAGTAAAATTAATTTTTCTATATTACTGCTTATCATCTTCATGATTGTCTATAAAACTTTAAAACTGTCAATGTTTTTTAAAAATAATGGGTTAGCTCCATGATTGATTTGTAGAGACAGAAATTATATTTTTCAACACATATTATAATTTATTTATTTATCTTTGGCACATTTATGTCATAAAAGGATTTCTGACACACAATGACGTATTATGAGTGACGATTCCACTCACTTTTTTCAAAATATTAGGTTGGTGCAAAAATAATGTCGTTTTCTCACATAGTAACATATCTGAGAAAACGACATTATTTTTGCACCAACCTAATATGAAGTCAGTTTCCATTTATCATTTCCCCAACCCAACACTTTCCGTTATTTTTTTTTAATTTACTTGTTATACTTTCATTTTTATTTTACTTTTACTTTTAACATTCTTTTTTCAACGGACATATTAAATAATTAAATTTCTCGAAATTTGATACAGTCGGCAACACAATTGCTGAAAAGTTAACAGCCCAACTCACTTCCCAAAATTTGAACAAGTGATCAAACATCAGCTTTTTTTTTTTGCTTTTTTTTTTTTTTTTTTTTTTTTTTTTCAGGTGGTGGGTATGGTCAGCATCTGGGTCGGGCCGAACACTTTTCAGCAACCCCTTGCTACCAAAGCAAAAACAGTATATAAGAAGAAAGTTTACTTACCTTTATGGTAATGAGTATGCGTAACTTTGGTGTTTCCGAGTATGTCATCAATCGAATGCTGATTGCAGTTCGTGGTCACTCGCGTGTGTCCATCGTGTAAAGACCGCTGGACCAAATTCAAATGCCCACCAGTCCCGCCCGTAACTTCACTGCCGTTATTTCCACCACCTCCACTACCAACACCCCCGCCAATACTGACCCCACCAATGCTGGTTCTATCATCCAGAGGGTCAAGCGATTGCAAGGAATAGTCCGAATAAAGCTTTTCCGCTTTTATATATGATGGAGATGCTGTGGTCATTTTTTCTTGTGGACAGTGCAGTCTATTACAATTATTACTACACTTGGCTCTGGAGGGTCAAGATAAATAAATCCTTTTTGGTGCCGGCAAAGTTGGGTATTTATGATGCCAAAATTTTTTTGATAGTTTTAGTGATCCTCTTTAAGCATTGGTTGGCCTTCGCGAAAATGCAATAGAGAAGAAACAAATAAGAAAGTGTTCTAAGAAGGGATATTCATGCTTTAAATAGAAAATAAGAATTATTCGTTTTTTGTTAAACGAAAGAAAGCAAATCTTCTTATGTATAGAATTCTATAATTAAATGAGTTAAAATGTGTATGTAAAACTAATTACAATTTCTAAGCAATTCTATTTAATACAAGTGTATACTTTTATGACGAAGTGTAACAATCCGTATGTTTCAAAGAATAAAAGACAATGGATTTCTAGATTTTTCCCTGATTTACTGTTTATACAGATATATTTTTTTCTTGCTTATGCAATTGAAAAACAGGAACTGGCACCCATATTTAAGTATACATATAAAAGATTATAAACACGGTTGTTTATATAAAAAATATACTTGTGTCTAATAAATTTGTATTCATACAAGTGTTCTAAAGAAACGCTCCTAACACCAAAATTCTTCCGCCTTAGAATAATTATTTGGTTAAATATTTTCTTAAAACGAAAAGATTAAATGTCTTCCGATATAAAAACCGTAATTAGAAAATTCATTGGACGAATTCAAAACGTCCTGAACCTGTTAAACGAAAAGAAACTAAGTCATCTGTTATCGATTCGACAATTTTTTTTAAGGAAAAAAAGAAACAGACGCTAAAAAAGTGTTATCAAACTGGACGAGGGAAAAATTGTTTCTTGTGGTGCAAATTCAAATGAAACCTTCAGTAAATTTGGTGCCTTGTGAAGTTGTAGTTTTCTGTCTAACTTGTATACATGCGTAGTTTGTTGTAAGTATGTGTGTGTATAACCTATGTGTACCCAACTGGCCATGTGTTTTTAGCCAGTGAAGGCAGAAAGTGGAGTGTTAGAGTGGGAGATTATTCAACTGTGTAGGTTTCAGAAGTAGCATGCATAAACGTCTACATTCAATTAATTCTTAATTTAGCTGACTCCGTAATTCTGTCAGTTGAGTAAAAAGGCTTAAGAAAAGATTATTTTTACATTTCCACTTTTAAAAAAGAGATTTACGAACGAAAGTTTAAAAAAAAAAAAATTGTATAAAAGTTCGGTAAGGAATTATTTTTTTAGAAAATCCAGTATGAAGAAAATTGATTTATCAAATTTGAAAATTCCCAAATATCAAGAGTTATTTAGATTTTCTTAAATATTTAACATTCAATGGCTCTATTTACTTTTTCTTAAAAAAAAAAAAAACAAACTGCTGGTGATGTCGTCTAACTACTAAAGTATATGTCTACCTCTAAGTTTACTGCAGAACTGGATTATGGCCTTTCTCTATAATTCCCTCCCGGCTTACCTTCCTTCCTTCCTTCCTTCCTTCCTTCCTTTCTTTCTCTTCTGTTGTTTTCTTTCTTTTTCTCAAATTTCTTTTAATTTACAATTTTCCTTAAGCACGCTAATATTTTTCCGCTTTGCTGACAAAAATATTCTTCCTTGCTTGTTGGTCGCTCCTAGAAAAAGTCGTAACAGCTTTCTTTCTTTCTTTCTTTCTTTCTTTCTTTCTTTCTCCACGTTACTGTTTATTCTTTCTTTCTTTCTTTCTTTTATTGCCAAATTTCAATCCATTTATTTTTTATTTTTTCCTTTTCTCTCTAACTCTTTCTTTATTTTTCTATGACTTTCTGTTATTCCTTTTTCTGTAGTTTCCTTGCAAACATATGCGACTGAATGAAGCACCCCCAAGCTTGCTTACTGGCTGAGCCGAGCCGTAGTACCCTGCCTTCATTGGAGGGTCCTTTCTAATTCTCCCTTCCCTTTCGCCGTTCATCTTCTACCCTTCCACTTTTTTTTGTTCTTTGTTGTTATATATTTTATCTATTTCTCAGACTGTCTCGTTATCTATGTTGCTCCTCCTACTTTGACTCCTTACATCTTGATTGACAGCTCAGATTGACCAATCAGAAGTTTCTGTTGTTATTTTGAAGAAAGGACTAAACACCAATTGTAATAAGACATAATGTTAGCAAAAGGATCAGCCCAGGGTGCGAACTACGAATTGGAGATGTCAAAATTAAGCAAGCACGAAAATTTTTAATATCTAGAAAGTGGACGGAATATGTGATACCGAAATCCGAAGGTGTATTCAAATAGAAAAATATATCTCCAAAAAGCTAAGCAAAGTATTAAGAAACAGAAAAAATTCTTTATAAACAAAGAAAAGAATGTTGAACTGTTGGGTGATATCAATCCTATGAATTTTGTCCGCTGTTTTCATCTCGGCTGGGTCAGTTTTTGACTTTTCCCATTCCGTCAATTATTTTTCTCTCCCCATTCCTTTAGCGAGTGTGCTTCTTGATTCTGTCTATCGGCAAAATACAGCGGCCACTCTTATTATTATTTTTTTTATTTTTTTTGTGGTGGTGGGAAATTCTTACTAACATTTGTTTACTTTTAGTTTTATTTTCTGGGTTCATAGCCCCCACCACCATCATTTCATGTATCGTGAAATTTTTATATATTTTTGGGTGCTATAAACTTTGAACTTTTTATGTCATGGGATATTTAATAGGTCTCCTGTGAATATGCAGCATTGTGATGCGTGTAAGATTGAGAGGTGATGGAAGAGTTCTTGTGGTGAATGTGTAATTGTAATGAATGAATGGGTTGTGATTCGAATTAACTAGGACAAGGATAGCTAATGAAGACCCCCCCCGCTTTACCCCCACTTCGACCATGTGCCTTAATTTTGTAAATAATATAAAATAAATACCATATCAGTTTCCTCACAAATGAAGAGAAAACTTCAAGCAACAGACATGTGGTTCCACAAATGAATATTGAGAACACCATGAACTAAATATATGAGTAACGAGAAAGTTTTAAGGAAAATGGAAACAAACCGGACACGTATACTTAGAATCAGAAAGAGACAGTGGAAATGTCATTTCGTGAGGAAAGACAACTTGGAGAATTTGATACTCACAGGACATACTGAAGTCAATTATTACACTATGTTAAATTTTCTTATGCAAGTCTATGTTTTCACAATCAAATTAGTATTTAAAATGGTCGGGATATATTTATATGAACAATAGACCTTGTAACTTTCAGCTTATAATATCTCTCCTTATTTAAATATTAAATCTAATAAATTGCCTTGGGATATTATGTTTTCTTATGCAAGCAAAGTATCATTTTGATTTATAAATATATCTAAAATATATAGGTTACAGAAATATATTTTTAATTAACAAAAATTTCTCATATATCTGAATAAATTATTATTTTCTTTTACATATTTATATGAACGCCTTGACATGCAATAACCTCCATTAACTTCTTATTTGTTGATTGTTAACTTTTCTGCCTTTTCTACTTTAACGTTAATTACAACAGTTTTTATTGGTTTCCATAGATTTTCTTAACTTGGATATTGTTTTCCTTTCTCATTTGCATCTCTTTTAATGATGGACCGCAAGTTTTCTATTGGATTAATATCTTGAGACACTGGAAGCTATTCCATTAATTTATTGTTTATTAATTTGTTGTTTCTGAAACCATTTGGGAAATTGCCAGCTTTGCAGAATGGGAAAAGACATTGTCAAGTATGACTTTACTCTTTGGCTTAAAGTTTATTAGCTCAGAAAACGTCTTGCCCAAGAACTTACAATAATTCTCTGTCGAACGAGAACAATCTATCCCCGTAGATTAAAGAAAGGTTAACCAGATCGATATACACCTGGGGAAGGCAGGAAGGTACAATGGCCGAAACGTTGTTATAAAAACAACAAAGATGAGGCGTGCTAATACCCCCAGCAGTACAGACCAGATTCTTTAGCTTTGAATGTCAACCGGTCTACTTCGGTCTGCTTCGTCAGTCATGTATCTAAACATACATGATTGCCTAAGCGTGTATCACGCATGGCGTATAATTGAAATAATGATAACATCTCATCCCAGAAATTCAGACAAAAATTCTCTGCATTTATCTTAAAACCATCAAATCTGACTTTTAATGCCTACGATATCAGTGAAAAATGTTGTTTTCTAAATTGTGTTGGCTAACTATTTCAGTGAAACTATTTAATCTCTCACCTTGGCATTTAAACATTTAACCCTAGGCTTGAACAGGTTAAAATTGTAGTGATCGGGGAAACATCCTCTCGGGAGTTGGTTCCATAGAGCAGTGGTGCGCGGGAAGAGGCTGTTTGAGTGGAACTTACTTCTCACCAATGGAATACTGAGAAAATGTGGGTAGGGTTGCTATTATGTAAGTGGTATGGTGGGTACTTGCTGTGAAGGTTTGACTTGGCGGGACCAGGGAATGAAGTTCGTTCGAGTACTTTCTGTGGAAGTAGTGGTAGAGTAGCGTGAGACTTGTCACATCCCGCCTGTGGGAGAGAGGTTGAAGTGTGGAGAATAATTCATCACCCACAATGATTCGAAGACTCTTATGAACTCTATCAAGACTGGAGAATACAGTCTGGGTGGCTCCCGCCCGAAAATGATAACAGTACTGCATTTTTGGCCTCATCTGGCTCTTCTAAATATAGAGATCTGTGATAATTCGCACACACACACATACACACACACATACACACACACAAACACACACACACACACACACACACACACATATATATATATATATATATATATATATATATATATATATATATATATATATACATATATATATATATATATAATTTAAAAATAAATATCAACTATTAACTAATATACATATTCTTATTCCTCAAAAAGGAAGCTTGAACATAGAACCTTGCTGGGTTTTGACGCTCTCTGTTGCCGAGTAGACTAAAGAACGCTGGACGAAAAATTTGTTTCCCCTACAAAAGGGTACGCAGGTTCAAACTCTGCCGGAGATCACATTTCCTTTATTAAGTTTTCTTGAGTGCACAGGCCGGTAGACGTAATACACATTGCTTAAAATAATGTACGGTTATCCACTAAATATAACGTTTGAAGTAATAAAAATGTTGGATTAAAAATGAATCCATTAATTCTTTAGAAATTGCTTTGTTTACATCTCGGATACGAAATTGGGGAGATATGGGTTTTCACGAATAACAGAACGAGGAAGTGTGCATTTCTTAAAAGGCTAAATATAACCTTGCTGGACTGCATACATGTATATTTGTAATATGATGACCAACTTTAGAATCACATAATAAAATAACTGAAGATATTTATAATAAAAACAGATGTTATAAAGTGAAATTCAAAAGGTCAATTTATTATATTAATACTTGAACAGGTTAAGAGTGTAGTGATCAAGAAAACATCCTCTTGGGAAACGGTTACACAAAGCAATGGTTCGCGGGAAGAAACTGTTCGAGTGGTACTGATTTCTCACCGATGGAATGTGGGTGGTTTGCTACAATATAAGTGGTATGGTGCGTCCTAGAAGTGAAGGTTAGACCTAGCAGAACCAAGGAATGAAGTTCGTCAGAGCACTTTCCATGGAAGTAGCGATATAGAAGCGAGAAGCTTGCCACACCCCGCCTGTGAGAGAGGTTGAAGAGTGGAAAATAATTCGTCACCCAAAAGGACTCGGAGACGCGACTGGATCCCGCCCAAATATGACGACAGTACTCCATGTAAATATATACAGGGTGACTGAAAACTAACTCCCCAATTTAAAATACTTATAATTTATTTATTAACTATAAATTTTACAGGAAATAGATAGGAGAGAAAAGCGTTTAGCATGAGGTTTTATTTAAAATTCAATATGGGCAACAGATTTCGCTCTCGAACCGCCCAGATATCGCGTCAAACGGATTTCATCAGGAACTCTTCAGGTATGGAAGATATAACTTCTTGTATTCGCCCTTCAAGTTCTTCCAAAATGCTAGTTTGGTATAGTAGACTTGTTCCTTTAACCAAGCCCCAAAGAAAAAAAGTCACAGGGTGTTATGTCAGGATTCCTGGTTGATTACTCATATATAAAATAGGGAGTTACTTTTCAATCAACCTGTATACTCAGAGTGATTGAAATGTAACTCCTTATTTTACGTATGATGGACTCTACCGTCTTGTAAAAATAATACTTAGACGCGATAGTGCATCACACACAAAATAAAGATTTACTTTTCAATCACCCTGTACAAGCCTGATATACCCAGCAGTCTAATAAACGTATACCAGGCAAATGCATCACAGCCAAATGTGCGCGATGTGGTGAGAGGTTCTGATAAAAACAGCGCATAACGTTGTAGGTGGAACCCAGTTAAAAATACCTTCGGGTCAGATAACCCAGACAATCGACTGAGGGTATTTGTAAGTATCCAGATGTGACACTCAAGTGGCTTTGGCTACTCCATCATTCAAGCGTCAAAAAAAAAAATTAAAACAGTCTTTTCAATACCCGTCTGTTACCTTTTTCATTGAATGCCGAATGATTTTTTGCGAAAGTTGTTTGTCTATTACCGCAGACAATTCCAGCCAGCGGCCTCCGATCACTGTACTATCCAAGGTAGCCAGTAATACTTTCCTTCAGTTATTCGTGGTGTATGCGTGATATCTTAGATCAAGGGATGTCTGATGTCCCCTAAATTTCAGAAGTTGGATACCCTATCCGTCTGGCACCCGCGATCATGCCCCGTTCAAATTCAGATAAATCACGTCACCTTGATATGAGCAGACTAGGTCTGGGTATTTTTATGATGTCAAGCTACTGTGTCACCTCATACTATTACTTTTACATCCTGCTATCTCTTAACTTTTCACACGTAAGCAAAATGGTGTTCACAATTTTGTTTATAATTAGCCACTTTCAATTTAACCTAATTTTTAGAAAACTAATAGAATCATTCATGGAACAATTTCCATTATGAATTTGCAGGATATTTCACATAATGTCTTAATTATAGTAGACTAAATGTCACATGAGTTATAGCAACCAACATGTGGCAACAGTTTTATAAGTTTTACATTATTTACCTTATTCGGACTGTTATCCACATCTTCTTTGCCATATTCACAACTTTTCGGGCGTTGTACGCTCCAGCCTTCTTCAGATGATTGGAACTTCGAACCGAACCCTTTATTTCGTTCACCGGGGTAGATTGTTCTAGTTCCACATGTCATACCTCTTCCTTTAACTTAACTCTTCAAGTTTTGGGGGGTCACCACTGCTGTAGCTTGGTATTGAACTCAAAACTATATGGGTTTAGTCACTAGATCTAACCAACACATTTATCCACTGTGTCCTTGTGAATATGGCAATGAAGATGAGGATAACCGTCGGAATAATGTAAATAATCATAATATCACATCTTAGAGATATAGACAGCCATTATATCACTATAATCAATTCACTGGATCTAACCAACGTCTTTATCCACTGGGCCATGTGTCCTTGTGGATATGGCAATGAAGATGAGGATAACCGTCGGAATAATGTAAATAATGTAAATAATCATAATACTTCATCTTAGAGATATAGACAGCCATTATATCACTATAATCTAGTCACTGGATCTAACGAACGTCTTTATCCACTGGGCCATGTGTCCTTGTGAATATGGCAATGAAGAGGAGGATAACCGTCGGAATAATGTAAATGATCATAATACCTCATCTTAGAGATATAGCCAGCCATTATATCACTATAATCTAGTCACTGGATCTAACCAACGTCTTTATCCACTGGGCCATGTGTCCTTGTGAATATGGCAATGAAGATGAGGATAACCGTCGGAATAATGTAAATGATCATAATACCTCATCTTAGACATATAGACAGCCATTATATCACTATAATCTAGTCACTGGATCTAACGAACGTCTTTATCCACTGGGCCATGTGTCCTTGTGAATATGGCAATGAAGATGAGGATAACCGTCGTAATAATGTAAATAATCATAATACCTCATCTTAGAGATATATCCAGCCATTATATCACTATAATCTAGTCACTGGATCTAACGAACGTCTTTATCCACTGGGCCATGTGTCCTTGTGAATATGGCAATGAAGATGAGGATAACCGTCGTAATAATGTAAATAATGTAAATAATCATAATACCTCATCTCAGAGATATAGCCAGCCATTATATCACTATAATCTAGTCACTGGATCTAACCAACGTCTTTATCCACTGGGCCATGTGTCCTTGTGAATATGGCAATGAAGATGAGGATAACCGTCGGAATAATGTAAATGATGATAATAGCTCAGAGATATAGCCAGCCATTATATCACTATAATCTAGTCACTGGATCTAACGAACGTCTTTATCCACTCTGGCCATGTGTCCTTGTGAATATGGCAATGGAGATGAGGATAACCGTCAGAATAATGTAAATAATCATAATACCTCATCTTAGAGATATATCCAGCCATTATATCACTATAATCTAGTCACTGGATCTAACGAACGTCTTTATCCACTGGGCCATGTGTCCTTGTGAATATGGCAATGAAGATGAGGATAACCGTCGTAATAATGTAAATAATGTAAATAATCATAATACCTCATCTCAGAGATATAGACAGCCATTATATCACTATAATCTAGTCACTGGATCTAACGAACGTCTTTATCCACTGGGCCATGTGTCCTTGTGAATATGGCAATGGAGATGAGGATAACCGTCAGAATAATGTAAATAATCATAATACCTCATCTCAGAGATATATCCAGCCCTTATATCACTATAATCTACTCACTGGATCTAACCAACGTCTTTATCCACTGGGCCATGTGTCCTTGTGAATATGGCAATGAAGATGAGGATAGCCGTCGTAATAATGTAAATAATGTAAATAATCATAATACCTCATCTCAGAGATATAGACAGCCATTATATCACTATAATCTAGTCACTGGATCTAACCAACGTCTTTATCCACTGGGCCATGTGTCCTTGTGAATATGGCAATGGAGATGAGGATAACCGTCAGAATAATGTAAATAATCATAATACCTCATCTCAGAGATATATCCAGCCCTTATATCACTATAATCTAGTCACTGGATCTAACCAACGTCTTTATTCACTGGGCCATGTGTCCTTGGGAATATGGCAATGAAGATGAGGATAACCGTCGGAATAATGTAAATAATCATAATACCTCATCTCAGAGATATAGACAGCCATTATATCACTATAATCTAGTCACTGGATCTAACCAACGTCTTTATCCACTGGGCCATGTGTCCTTGTGAATATGGCAATGAAGATGAGGATAACCGTCAGAATAATGTAAATAATGTAAATAATCATAATGACTCATCTAAGAGATATAGACTGCCATTATATCACTATAATCTTGTCACTGGATCTAACCAACGTCTTTATCCACTGGGCCATGTGTCCTTGTGAATATGGCAATGTAGATGAGGATAACCGTCGGAATAATGTAAATAATGTAAATAATCATAATACCTCATCTCAGAGATATAGACAGCCATTATATCACCAAAAGCTAGTCACTGGATTTAACTAACGTCTTTATCCACTGGTCCATGTGTCCTTGTGAATATGGCAATGAAAATGAGGATCACAGTTCGAATAATGTGTACCTCCAAGTATCAAGATAGTCGCGTGACGGATATTGTATGTTCACAAACAATAATAGTTGACGGGATGCCACGGCATGTAAAAGATCGTCGCCTTTTCGTTATTTCTGATACATGAGCGAATCCAATGATGGTTCATCGTCTGACAGTGATCAGATAATTGGGATCTGCGAATTCGATGCTTCCACCGACGCAGAGATTCCGGAAACTCGTGATATGTTTGATGACTCCTCAGGAGTAAGAGAGATAGTTCCATTACGCCGAACCACCAGGATAAAGAGAGCTGCTCCAGGCTGTTCGATTTTTGATAATGAGATCGCGGGGGTGGGAAGTATAGCGAAGAAAACGGCGACTTACCTCGTTAAACCAAGCGACAGCGTGTCGCGTGTATTCTACAACGGAAAATGTGGCGAAAAAGAAAATTACATACCAAAAAAAGAAAAGGGGCACGTATTCAGAATGACATGATGAAGACGGAATATCTAAATTAAAAACAAGTCAGTCGCAGGAGTCGCTGAAAAAGTATTTTGATAAGCAAATATTGGGCGTCCTCTCCGACTTGTCGATGAATGGAAAAAATGCTCGGCCGATAAAAGCAGTTAGTGTTCTCGAGTTGTTGGCTACCGCGATCGTCGGTGAGTGGGTTATTTTTCTGACTGGTTACGTGCATTGTGATTTGTGAGATAGTACCTGCGAATCGTGTTTTCGGCATTTCTTTCTGCCCCCGATGCTCGAGTCTGAACTTACTGTGATTTGTTCTCTGCTTTGTGGAATTAATCTGCGACAAATATTTCCTTTGCAAACTCAGAACGATTACATAATGTAAATAATGTAAATAATCATAATACCTCATCTCAGAGATATTGACAGATACGGATTAATATTTTTAGCTTGGTTCAGATTACAAGAACACCAAGAAATAATAAGTTTTAATCATAGATAATTATCACAGAATATGTGCAAAAGGTGCAAAAATAAATGTTTTGAACAAAATTTGCGAACAGTGTCATTAGAATGACGTCAAAGTTGTCAAAACAAACATAATGCGAAATATATGCTCCCTCTTCAAAATTTAGTTATTGATTGATTCATTTTATACGACTTCAACCTTTTCAGGTTATTTAAAGCCACAGAATATGTATAAATTGTAAGATTTTTTAAAAGATAATAATGGTTAAGTCTTACAAGTTTTACTAATTAACCCATAGTAGGAGGGAGGAGGTAAATTTATACCTTTCTGTTGTAACCTAGGGAAGGTTACTGAATAGAATAATCAACTGAGAGTTGGAATGAGGGTTGGACAAGAACAACATATATAAGATTCGCCAGCGGCGCGTTGAATATGTAGTGAACTGCTAGAAGTGAGTCAAGTGAATTCTGCAATAAAACTCCAATTGCAAGACATCTACCAACCGCCCTACGCGGTCAGATGTGGCACAAAGTCGAATTTAATGTGGGGTATCCGAGCCTGTAGGCTCAGCCAAAATTTCCCCATAGACCCCGTATAAAACGGGGTCGGGTAGCTGAGACTCTTCTCTTCGACATAGTCTCGTCTGGCGGTGGTGATGGGGGGGTCTGTCCGGAGGCAGAGAGTTTGAACAGCAAATCTAGAGATGAATCTTTCATCTCTGTGGGGAGGCAGTGCTAAATAAAACATGCATATCCAAAGTTACAGCAACTGGCATTCTCAAGCGATGACCCATCTAGGTACTCACCAGGATCGATCTTGCTTAACTTCGGTGATCTTATGGGGACCGGTGTTTCAACGCTGTAAGACCGTATGCCTTTCAGAATTTAGTTTTAAAAATTGTTCACTTATTCTTTTTATGAGCTGTTGTATTTATTCATATGAAAGAATCTGTAAAGCATCTGGAATATCATTCGAAAGATTATATTTGCTGGTAAAATACGATCCGCCAATGTAAACCTTCCTCTTCAGAACGCTCCACAATATTAAACTCAGGTGAATCAGTCGGCAAATGTTTGTCTTTGAAATCCACTTTATTCAGATATTTATGATTTTATTTTTTCGATGAATGTGAAGATTCGTCGTTCATAATTTTTTTTTCTGACGCTTGCACATTTCATCAACCAGATCTTGTACTTTAAAAAGCAATCACTGTGATTTTTTTAAAGTACCAGATCTGATTGATGAAATGTGCCGGTTTCAGAAAAAAAAGACATTTGTGATGTCAAAAATAGACTATTTCGAATGGGCATCACCAACAGTCTACGTTAAAAAAAAAAAAGTTAAAAAAAAAATCCGTATATGTGCTGATTTTTCAACGAGGTTAAATGAAAGTCTAAAACAACATAACTACCTATTACCAAGTCTAGAGGAAATTTTTACCAAATTGAATGGAGGTAATTTTTAAATTGGACCTGTCAGACGTCTTCGAATATTACTCGCACTAATAGTACTTGCTTGATCATACTCGCTCGAAAAGTCACCACCGTATAGGATAAGTATAGAGAAACAGTATAGTGAATAGAGTAGAGAATAGCGATCCGTATAGTAATAGAGGATAGAATAGGAATAGTGATCGTTTAGATGCCATGCTAATTCCCATATATACATTGCCTTCTTCGATCACGTGGTCTACTTATTAGAAATGGAAACACCTGTGTTTGCTCAATAGTGATCTTTGTTCAACCTCCAGTGTAGGCAGTGACACTTTATTCCTATATAACAAAAACCTTATGGCCTTATTACGAATTCTATATCTATCATCTGAAAGCCATATAGCACTCGCAATGAAGCCATTACCTATAATGTCACCCCAAAATATCGTACCACTTCTGTAACTTGTTGATGTATGAATCTGCAATGTCATTTTTTGTCATTAAATCCCAAACCTTTGCGCCTTCCGTCTGGCTCATCGTGGGTAAGAAAGCATTCGTCGCTTAACAGAACGATTGAAAACTCAATCTTCGTGTATTCTGTTACTCATTTCGTTCGATTTTTCTGACGGATCTATTTTCAAGAAAACCAAGTGATCAATCGGGCATGATTTGTTGTTTGAGTCAGGACTCATTTCACGCTTATTGACGCACTTCCTACTGCTACAATGCCTATAAATTGTATAGCTCGACAAAGACGGATTTGTAACGACTTCAGATCGGCGAGATAAATTCCTTAATTTGCTTTCATCAGACTTGCTTCGTAGGCATCCAGGATCTTCAACGTAATGCTTCACAGTTCGGCGGTAGCTGTCGAGCACTTTTGGAATTTCCTTCGTTGTTTTCATTTTGCCTGCTCTGAAGTAATTAAATATGTTGCTTTATCGCTTAAATCAGCATTAAGTTCCATTTTCAAAAGCGCCATGTGGTTATTAATTTAAGACTTCGACATTTATAACATTTTATACCAATAGCTGATTTTTTTTTATATCTGTGCAGAATGAAACGGTTTTCATCCTAAATATGCAGATAGATGTTTTTTTTTTTTTTCTTTTTTTTTTTTTAAGTATTAGCACGTCAGGGGTTACAGAGAGTCAGAGCAAGAGAAAAGTGGGGTGTTTGAGGAAAGGATATAGAGAAGGACGGGGATCAGTATCAAGGCATTAGATATCAATTGACTTTACATTTTAATATTTGCTGATTATAGTTATCAGTGAAGCAAGTAATAGCAAAGGAGTTCCACGGTCGGGAAGTACGAGAGAAGAAGCTTTTTGAGTAGAAGAGGCGGGTACATTTAACTGTTTCAACAGTGAAGGGGATGCCAACCTAGTAGCATGCTTAAATTTATTCAGTTGGGGTACCAGTGAAAGTAGCTCATCAGAGCAGTTGCCATGAATATATTTGTAGAAAAGACAAGCATCTGTGAGAAAGTAACTGTAGACAAGATGCCAGATCATGACTTATCACATTGCATATCCGTCTCTGGATTTTGTCGAGGACCTCGTGATGAGGGGGCACCAGTATTCTATGCAAGGACGAATGGTAGATTTATAGATTTGAAGGATGAACTCAGTTGAGAAAAATCTTCTGGCGCGACACAGAGAACCAACTTTATGTTGCTATTATTCAGTAAATAAGATTTCTACCTCTTTTTCTGCAATTTTTCAGTATTATTTTGTTTATCTTTGCAACCATATGAACCTATCCGACATCTCTTCTGTTCCAGGGAAAGAATGTTGTTTTCTTCGAGAAAAGAGTACCTTTCGTTAGGACAGACCTGATCAATTTATATATGGTGGACAGACATATTATTGGCCTACAATTTTTCGGATCATTAGTTTCACCCATTTTTGGCAAGAGATATATAATACTTTCAGTGATCCATTCTGGGACTTCGTTGGTATTAATAATAAACATTGATAAAGTTTGTGCTAGGGTTTTATGTATTGATGGCAGATGATAGAGCCAAAAATTGGGTACATTATCATTCCCTGAGAATTTCCATTTTTGGGATTTCGTTACAGCTTGTCTAACATCAATCGTGCTTATATTTTTCCATTGCTGTAGAGGTTTATTTATCATTCGTTCTTCTTTCCGTTGGATCCATTCTGCATTGGGGTTAATTCTTATGGGCTGCTCTAAATATTCTCGCAGAATCTCTACACTTTTTCAATAGATGGTGGCTTTTTGACATGTATAGCTGCTTTTCCAATATTCCCGTAAAATTTCTTATGTCCGTTTGGAATATTTTATTTTTGCAATAGAACCTAAAATCCTTTTCGTATCGTCTTGCTCTCTGTGCCTTTAACTTCAGTTTTAGCATTTCATTGATTGCTGGAATTTCATTTAGTAATTTAATTTTAGATATCCGCTTGATCTTCCTGCATTTTTGTGTTAAGACATTTTAGGTTACTTGTGATCTCACCTAGTATCGATACCTCACATTTGATTTGATTTATTTCTCATTTTGCCTTCCAAGCTGGATTTTTTTGTCTGTCATTTGAATTTTTCATTGTCTTGACCCCAAGCTTCTCAGAAGCTACTAAAGCTGTTGCGTATATAATATTATTTACTTCTGTGATTTTTTTTCCCAGTGGTTCGTCCGTTAAAAGTGTTTGCAATGCAGCGTTGTATATTTGCAGAATGTGTTTATTGGTCTTTGTCATATGAATTTTTGGGGAGCTGGTCTCTGTTTGACATATATGTGCTAGTTACTCTTCTGAGTACTTGGATGATGTGGTTTTCCATTCGGTGATTTCACCTCTGTTGTTTTCAAGGAATCCTGCCCGAATGTCGTTTGACTCATTTTCAGTGACATAATCTGGATAACTGCAATTTATGTCGCAGGTAGATTCTTGGGTTTTATTTCCTGGGAGACTGTTATTTCGTATCTCATTTATTTTAATTTTTGTCTTATCCTCTGCCATATTATTGACTTCCGCTCTCATCTTTTTATTGTTTGTGTGATGGGTTTATTGTATTTTGTCTTATATCTACTAGTATCATATCTATTTCTACATTTGATAGTCTTTTGTATAGCACGATGTCCCTGCGAGCATTAGCGAACATGTTTGGGTTATCATTAATATTATTATTTCCTTTGATCTTCTTACGGGTCCCAACCTGAGATCTAAGGTCAGAAAAGGCTTCATGACATTTTCAACTGATCATTTTTGTAAAAAATACAAAAGCAAAAAACAAAGATCACACACTTTACATAGATAAAACTATCCATAATATGTGAGCTGTACTTGTGAGTACAATTCCTTGTATTTCTTTAAGGCATGGTCTATCAAGAATCACTTAAATGAGTTTATCGGAAACTTTTTTAATCAAACCGAGGCCTCCAACTACAACTGGAAATATTGAGGTCCTCATGTGTCACATTTTTGAGATTTCCACTTCAAGATTCTTGTTTTTTGATAGTTTTTTGAAGATCTTCAAAGATACATTACAATCGGCAGGAACTTCCTTGTTAATAAAGAAGCACATTCTGTTTTTGTTGTCTTTGATCATGATGCCTGGGAACTGGTAATTGTTCTGTCTGTGCGTATTGTAGAGTCTCATAAAATTATGACAGGTCCTATGGCTGTAACCGAGTCTGGGTGATGTTCATACCAGTTTCTTGCAGTTTCCTTCTCGTAAAAGTTGCAGATTTTCAAGTGCAGATATGGCCCACTCTGTCATGCCGAGTCTTATATTCAGTGAGTGCTAACACCGTGCAACCTGATACAAGATGGTTAATTGTTTCTGGAGATTTATTACAGAATCTGTATTTCGGGTTAACACAGTTTTTCATTATTATTATTATTATTATTATTATTATTATTATTATTATTATTATTATTATGTAACTTGTTAGATCTTATCTTTGGCTAATGTGGGTTTGAGAGTACGTCTGAAATTTATGATGTGAGAAACCATATTCGATGCAGGCTCATGCAATTTAAACGATTAAAAGTTAACTTTAAATTTAGCTAATTACAGAGTAGTTCCTCTATTTTGTTTCTTTACTTGCAAATAATTATAATATAAATTCTATAAACAGGAAGGAACTTGATATGGTTTTTAAAGCCCGCTCCCAGCGTCATTGAAACCACTGAGTCTATCGAAGCAATTTCAATATGAGTTGTTCAAGTTTTATACTACAATCAATATCAAAATGACAAAACTTCCATAGTGAAAGCACTCTGAGAAATGTGCCCGCGCCTCCCACTAATGTGTTATATATACCGTCTCCTTTCAGATTTTGGGCGATCATGGCACTCCACAATTTCCTATCCTTTGTAACTTTAAGGGTTGTCTCTTCACTATTCCTCCTACCTCTGTTCTACCATACATTTAAACAAGCACTCGTTTCCCTCTGTCCTGTTTGCCTTCAATACGTCCTTTCAGTATCAAATTCTCCAAGCCTTCTTTCCACATTATGTGTCCAATAAATTTTAACCGCCTTTTTCTGATTCTAAGTATAATCGTCTTTATTATTCCGATTTTTCTTCAAACTTTCTCGTTACTCACACGTTCAGTCCGTGGTATTCTCAGAATGCTTCTGTAGAAGCACATCTTTATTGCTTCTCCTTTTCATCTGTCAAGAGATTCTTTATTATTCATTGCCATATGAGAGGACTGTATTGCATAACAGTTTCACACACTTTTCTTTGTTTCTAACGAAATGTTCCTGTTTTCTTAATACTTTCCTTAGAAACTATCAACTGATAACTATCGAACACAACAAAAAGAATTGCGTAAACGACAATGAGGGAAATCTAAAGAATACAATGAGATGATTAGAATTTGAGTTGTTATTTTTCAAGACTGTACCTACATTTGCTGATATTTCCTAACAACTTCAAGTTTCTACATTATCTGTGCAGTCTTTATTTAAAAGGCTTAAGTCTATTGAAACTACACCTTTGTGCAAAATAATTTAAAAAAAAACGAATAATTCCGTTACTACTTACTTTTTTCATATTTTTTCAATGAAACATGACCCAATGCATATGTTAGTACTTTGTATGTCCATTCCACGAAGTCTTTCCTTGCCGATTGACCACAGACTATCGATTGGGTTTAAATCAGGAGGGTTTTCGAGCCAGTCGATAGTACTTTGATTTACTCACTGATAAAGCTTGCCACTGTTTTCGTTCAGCGTTACAATTTTCGTATGCCTCCTTGGAGTAACGTCCATCGCAGACAATGGCCGTAAGACAACTAATCGACAATCTAGACAATAGTGTCTGGGTGTGATGAAAATCTGATGCAATCACGGATGACGCAATATTTTTCAAGGCTAAATAAATTTCATCATACACCCCGAAAATAGATTCATATTATTGCACATCACTGCACTTGACCTAACCTGAAGAAAAAATAGAAATCAATTACACCCTGTCACAGCAGTGGGTCTAAAACTGGCTGTATAGGGAAAGAAAGAAAACTAAGGTGGTTGTTTCAATTAATTTGCACAAGGGTGTAAATACATATCTTATTAAATTAAAAACATATAATAAATAATAATTAGATTATAAAAATATAGAATTTCAACAACAATAACAATATTTACTAACTTTCGTGTATTAACCATTAAATTACATCACTTAGCATCCTCCATAGTTTACCTTGACTTTCACAGTTAGCCCAAAGAATATTTATAAACATTGGGTTTAAAACAAACAGTAGGGTGAAAGAAAGAAAACTAAAGCGATTGTTTCAGTTAATTTGCACAAGGGTGTATAATACAGGGTCTTTCAAAAAGAATACGTCAAAATCATTACGCTGTTTTTTAAGGTCTATAGCATTGTAGTGGACTCAATCAGTGGTTATTTGATAGAGTAGTTATCAAAGTTTGATTGGGTGTCAGTTTCACCGCTGTCGTTAGTATAACTTCCGGTGCAACTGAATTGTGGGAAGATCAATCAAAATGGCAACTCCTCAGCAGAAGGCGTTTTGCGTGCTTGAGTTCGCGAAAACATACGCCACTGTCACGGTGCAGCGTGCTTTCAGAACAGAATTCGGCATTGATCCGCCCCATCGTGAGAGCATTCGATGGTGGGTTAGACAGTTTAAAGAGAGTTGTTGCCTGTGCAAAGGAAAGAGTCCTGGAAGACCACGTGTTACAGTGGAGCAATTGGAGAGGTTTCATGATGCATTTGAGAGCATCCCACGTAAGACCGTACGTCGAGCAAGTCTTCAGCTTGCCAACCCTCATACCACTGTCTGGCGTGTGTTAAAGAGACGATTACACATGAAACCATACAAACTAAGCCTCGTCCAGGCACTTACTAATGATGACAAGGTGATGCAGAGGACATTCTGTGAGTCAATGCTGGAGATGGAGGAAAGTGATGAAACTCTCTTTTCACGTTTAGTTTTTAGTGAAGAAGCGAATTTCCATTTGAGAGGCACAATCAATGGTCACAATGTGCGCATTTGGGGAACAGAGCACCCACATGAAACTGTTGAGCATGAAAGAGATTCCCCTAAAGTGAACGTCTTCTGTGCTGTGTCTCATGACAAGGTCTATGGTCCCTTTTTCTTTGATGGAAACACCGTTACAGGACAAACCTATCTCGAAATGCTCCAAAACTGGCTATTCACTTTACTGCAAGCAGATTCGAATGACTTCATTTTTCAGTAAGATGGAGCACCACCCCATTGGAATCTCGGGATTAGAGCTTATCTGAATGAAAACATGCCTCAGCGATGGATTGGGAGGAGAGGTGCTAGAGACCTTGTTCTCTGTGCTTGGCCTGCCAGATCCCCGGACATCACTGTGTGTGACTTTTTCTCGTGGGGGGTTAGTTAAAGACCAAGTTTATGTTCCAGCACTTCCAGCAAGTATCGATGACTTGAAAGATCGAATAACAGCTGCAATCAACACGGTGGACCGTGACATGCTGAACCGTGTTTGGGAGGAATTCTCATTTGATGTAGTCCGCGCTGCCGGTAGTGGCCACATTGAGCACTTATAAAACATGAAATGAAACTTGAATGTATATACAACACTTGTGTTCATGCTAGAGGTTTGTAATTTTTTTCGTTATTGACACATCACGTGATGATTTTGGCGTATTCTTTTTGAAACATCCTGTATTATTAAGTCAGAAATTTAAAAAAATATCCAAAAGGGACGAAAATTTTTCAAAATTATATTTAATAAAATCCAAAGATAACAAAAAAACCTTTGAAAGATTTAAAGTTCACAAGTATACTTACGATGTCTGATCAAAAGGCATCGGAATCTATTATTATGGTAACGGATTTAAAGTACTCAGAGTGAAGCCACTTGGCACAGATTCACTTTGAACTCTGTTACGAATTTATTCAAAATTATAATGTTCCCGCTCACTTCCGTTGTTTATAGAGGTGCTTGGAAGGAAAGTGTGTAGAATGTGGACGTCTCACCACACAATATAAAACTTTTTGAAAACGGCACCTATCCATTCAGCGTTTCTTGTACAACAGTTTTTGGCTAAGAAAAACAACATCCCCAGCTTCTAAAACTACCATATTTCCCAGAGCTCACCTCTCGCGACTTTTACCTCTTTCCAAAAATAGAATTTCTCATGAAAGGATCAAGATTACAATAGGCCAAGGAAATTTAAAAGAATGCGACGAAGCAATTGCTCGCTATCGTGAAGGAGTTCCAGCAATATTTCCATCAATGAAAACGATACTGGATAAAGTGTGTGACTTCAAAAGGAGACTACTTCGAAGGAGATTAAGTGCCGAATTGATATATATTGTAGTTTTCTTTTTATAGTCCCAGTCCCGATAATTTTTGATCAACCTCGTATATCGATATCTAGAACAAAAAGGTTAACAGTGGAAACATCTTTGCTGCATATCAAAGTTATAATTATAAACTATAATTTGGGCATTTGTCTATATTTCTAAGATGAGGTTAAACCTAACCCTGGACATTGAGGCCAACACTCAGCGGTGACAATATGTTTCATGCTTAAACGAAATCTTCAGCCCATAAGCATGAAAGGTATAAGTATAAAACCGTCTGACGCCGCATGGTGTTGACCTCAATTTCCACTTTTATATTTACATACGCTCTATCCCTGATACCGAGCACTTTAGCTCATAAATATAGCATATATTAAAACTATATGTTATCACACACACACACACACACACACATATATATATATATATATATATATATATATATAGGAAATGTATGTAATCCGACAGATTTTTAAGCTATTTGTTTAAACGTTATTTTTTTTTATAAATGGGTACTCATATTTGAGTACATACCCTGTTTTTTATTTCTTTATTAAACACTATATTTATTTACATCTACCGGCCTGAATATTTGAGTAATCTTGTTAGAAAAATATCCCGGTGCACGCATATTTTCTAACAAGATTTATCGAATACTAGCAGTAAAGCCCGGCGTTGCTCGGGGTTTTATGTAGTTGAATTGCTTTGGGGTTTGAATTATTGAACTTACGCACGTATCCGCAGTTGTTGAGGTCATTGATAGGCCGGTAATCTCACTGGTAGCAAAATCAATGAGATCTAGGTCAACCGGTGGCAATAGGTGGCGGTTGTGTTGCTGCTCCGTGCTTACCCGAAGACTGCCACTCGTTCATAATCGCTCAAGTTCTTTTTAATTTTGACAATGTAAAATAGTTTTCACTGTAGGACCCACCCCTTCACTATTAAGGGCATAAGTTTTCCAAGTTTTAAGCGGAATACGCGGGCGGTAATGTCATGTCTGTGAGTGTAATCCTGTCCGGGTAGGAGTTCACGCGTTATCTTAACCCATTTGGGTTTGTAGGTAAATGTTATAAATAAGTCTGGCCGCCCATATTGCCTAACGTATGTCATAGCGTCCTGCGTGCGTTCATGCATGTAATCCCCCCCCGTGTAGGTAGAGGGCAGAATGCACAGCTTCCCTAGGTCACGGGAATTGACTTCATTTCGAAGTATACGTAGGAGTCTGAGCGCAGTTCTTTCTGACGATTCCATATAAAACAAAGCCTCTCCGATTCCATCTTAGTGACCATGTCAATCGCAAACTGGTGGAAAAGCTCCCTGCATCTATGAAGCAGGTTGAAGTCTCCACCCCTAACCATGAAACGGTATGAGTAGAAGGCCTGGCACGATAAGGCTTTGGAAGATGTTGTAGGTTGGCCACCCGAAGTATGAAGAGGAATGCCAAAGTGGTAGCCATCGTCACCATAAGGGAAATGTAAAGGGTACTGCAATGCGTCATATGATCGATGGGTCTCTGAAATCCTGCGAAGAGCGCAGCCTCTTGATTTGAGGACAATATCGCGAGTGCGGTCTTGCTTCCCATGTATAATAGCGGCCACTTTGTTGCACGCAGGAGCATTGCAGCGGCGTTCGTGTTCATCATGAGGCCGTTTGTCGGCGTCAATTACAATGCTGAAGGAAGGAAAGGGAGCATTTTCCAAAGCATATTTGAAAGTGCGAATGTAGCTGTTAACCTCGTGAAGCATGGCCTGTAGTAGTAGTATGACGTCCCTGCAAGGAACTCTTCCCGATGACGGCAAAGTACCAATCCGGATTTCTGCCTGTAGGTTGTAGTCTGCAATAAAGTACAGTTGAAGGAATTTAGGGGTAGAGGTCTCCTCAGGCAGCAGAGACCCAGTGCGGTGGTATACCTGCCCCTGTACTTTGAAAATGGGCATCCAACCTTCTTCTCGAACCACGTGAGCCCCAAATGAGGTCATTTGAAAGAAGATGTTATCTAATTGTTTAAAGGAAGTGCTTGGAGTCGGGATGGGAGCCGGCTATTAGTCTCCTCAACGGAGTAGATGGTTCATGAAGAGGTGGCAGTCGAATTTTGCCGGAGGAGCAGCACATTACTGCAGGCTCCCGGGCCCGTTTGCGGGCGTTGCAGAATTGGCAAACGCAGGTCATGGACCCTACATTGATGTCGTCACGCGTAGTTAAGTTAATGCCGGAGTCGTAATTGAAAGCCAAGAATAATCAAAAAGAGCTACTGGGACAGGTAACATGACGGGTGGCCGCAAGGCGAGCTTAGGGAGTTTGAGATAAGCGCACAGCGGCAATGTTTGTAGCAACCCTTGAAAGTCTTTTTGCCCTTTTTTATGAGCCCTCGGGGTTTCTGGCAGCAGAAATCGCTGCAGCGTTGAGGGCATTGCGAGTTGCCCGCTGCAGTTCTGTCTTGGACTCCCTCGACCTAGATGTTGCAGCAGCGTCCCTGGATTGACGGGCGCGCTTGCGGTCAAATGTTTCAGCTGCCCTCGACCTGGCAGTGGTGGCTGTATTCTTAGCATTTCGAACAGACCTACAGAGCGATGTCTCAGCAGCTTGAACATCCAGCATTGGGATTTTTGTCCGGATAAGGTGGGTGGGGATAAAAATTCAAATTTTAAAATAACTGAAAAAATGAGTGATTTTAAAAGTTTTTAATTTATATTGAGTTTAAAGTAACACAAAAACTTTGAGAATTTAAAAGAGTTTTTTTTTAAATCAGTTTAAAATATTTCCAAAACTTTGTGAATTTTATTTCTTCAAAATACCAAGGAATCAGAGTAAAAGTGAGAGGGGATGCGTGACTGGAGGTTTTGAAGATCCACAGAGTTAGTGATTTGAAGAACTCAGTTTTCAGCCTGAATTGAAATTTCGGCCCAAATCAGACTTTGGCCGGAATCAGACTTATATCCCGAATCAGTGTTAAAGTATGGTTTTAATGTTCCATATAGTGAATTGAGGAATTCAAATTTATTTCTTCAAAATGCCATGGAAAAATCCAAAAACCATAGCTCTAAGGCAAAGGGGGAGAAGAGCTGAAGAAACACCAGAAAAACTAGGAGACTAACAGATGCAGCAAACCATAGAAGATCTTTGGAAACACCTGAGGAAAGACATGCTAAATTGGTTAGTGATAATCACAATCGTGCTAAAAGGAATGCAGCTCTAATTTTTTGAGCCTATCTAAGCTGGCTTTTCAATACAACTTTGACAGTGACTATTCAAACCATCGAAAGTCAGGACCGGTGCTAGGGTATCCCCTCCCCAAAATATTGATAAGATGTCGATTTGAAAATTTCCCAACCTGAAGGCCACAATACCCTAGAAAGAAAATTGGTGGGGGAGAGAAGAGCTTTCTTTAAATTATCAAAAATCAGGGAATTATCCGATTTAAATTAAAATTTCAGTACGTATCCATTAATTACTTTTAGAATGAATAGGTTTTTGTATTTTTAAAAATCTGAGAAAATGTTGCTTTTGTAATAAACACCAATATTTTCATGACTAAATTTTATTCGAAAAAAATGCTTAAGTCGCAATTTTTTATAATTCTATAAAGATTAATCGCTGATTCATCTCCGCTGAAAAAAGAATTTTACAAAGATTCCAACACAACACAAACGGGATTGTCATAAAAATTTGTTTTAAAAATAGTATTTCAGTTTTGGGGAAAAATTTTAAATACTTTTATTTTTGAAGCAATCATTTTCTCGGTTTAATCTTTCTAGACATGTAAAAAATAGAGACTATAAATTTTATTTTAATTACTAACCGTGGACTTCAGGTTAGTATTACTATTGGCAAAATAAATCTAAGATCCTCCTTAGAAGATGATTTCGGAATAAAAATAATTTTACTAAGATATATTACCTTCATAATTAATTTAAAAGAACTGTTCAGAAAGAAAACTACAATAAAAAAAAAACCGCTACTGAAATTAGCATTTCTGCAGCCTATCCCCAGTAGGCACGGGGCTCCCACGTAGTTGAGAGGTGCAGGGTAGAAAGTACCGGCCCTGACGATTATTATAGTTGATGATTGACAATATACCTTAGGTAGAAAAAAAAGTAAAAATTACAAAAATCTTTTTTTTTTAAAAAAACCTACTGAAACTAGCCATTTTGGAGCTCCAATTTCGTGGAGGGTTCCTGCAGAGGACTCACCTCACCGACCATGCAGATATACGAAGTATATTATTAGTTGATGGCTGACAATGTAAAGTCAGTTTAAAAATAATTTTAAAAATGGCGGATGGCCATAAAATAGTTCTGAAAAATAGCAGAGGCTGCAAACAGGCCCCAAAAACGCGCCCATCGATCGGGGGTAAACCACTCCGGCCCTGTCCAAAGATATCTATTAGATCAACGATCATTCAGTGTAAGCATTGTAATACTCTCAGATTCAAGAATGAACTAAATGGGATGTGCTGTAACAAAGGAAAAATACAGCTGGAAGATCTACCAGTTTCTCCAGGGCCATTGCTATCACTTTTGGATGGGAACTCAACTGAATCAAAATGCTTCATCGGATACGTCCGAAACTACAATGACTGTTTTGCAATGTTTTTCATTTGAAGCCAAAGATGCTACCTTGCCAGGATGTAAAACAACTCGTAGAATTCAAGGCAGGAGCGAGCTTAAATGTCCCTTAGCCAGTGTGTGAAAGCCCGCCTTGTAACCTCGTCACCCGAACGGTTGAACTTACATTCTCTATCTGCAGCGCTTGAACGAGACTACCCTCTCCTCTCTTGTGAGTGTTTAATTGTGAAGTGTTCCCACTCGTGTATTTTAGGTGCTACCATAGAGTAGGTTGCGCCTACAAAAAAGGGCTCATGTTCGAACCTTGCCGGGGATAATGTTTTCCTTTATTAAATCTCTCGAATGAGAGGGCTAGTGGACATAATTCGCACTGTTAAAAAAACAATGCGTATGCATATATATATAATATGCATTTAGGCAGCAATCCTTCTTTAATGCAAGTCTCATTGAATATGACAGACAAGGTGCTTTGATTAAGATTTTTATACAATTTCTCATGTGATCTTATATATTTTTTTCTTTTCAGTAGATAAATTATATAAAAACTGTCCAAATGTTTTTATCCGAACGCTTTCGATTATACATTTAGCCAATTTCAAGGCTGAAATATATTAACTGCTAACAAGAAATAAATTCGTGTCTATATTTCTGAGATGAGGTATTATGTACACTAATTACATTATTCGGACTATTGTCCTAATCTTTGTCGCCATATTTATTACAACGTCTCGGTCGTTGTACGCTCCGGCCTTCTTCAGGTGGTTGGAATGTCGAACTGAACCCTTTATTCAAGGACACATGGCACAGTGGATAAAGGCGTTAGTTAGATCCAGTGAGAGGAAAGAGTGTGAGTTCAATTCCCGGTTAAGGCAGTGGAGAACTTGGAGAGGGGAATTAACAGGAGATAACTGACAACTGATATCCATTAAACATGGCACGTGGAACTAGAACAGTCTACCCCAGTTAGCGAAATATATATTTGTATACATAAAAACGAAGAAAAATAAAAATGTCTAAAAATAATTGTCGAACTTTGTCCATTTCTTTACATTTGGATACGCATCGAGCAGATATGAATGTACATGAGAGAATCATGGAAGATTGTAGTTTAAAAACAGTAAAATCGGTGATCCTATGGGAACCGGTGTTTCAATGTGATATGTCCGTAAGCTCATACGCCATGTTTGAGTCAGTGGCGTAGCTAGGAGGCGAGGGGGGCAGACCGCCCCGGGTGCCAGCACAATGTCACCCCCAACAAAATTTTTCAACCAGGCTAAGGTGCCAAAAATAGTCTGAAATCAGTGGTGGAGACATAGGGTTTCGCAGGCGGGCATATGACCACCAAGAAATAATTTATGACCCCCACCCCCAGTTTTGTACCCCCCGTCAGAAATTTTCTAATAAATTGTCGGGAAATTTGTGAGTAGGAAAAATAGCAATGTTTTCAGCTTTCATGTGTTTCAGTTGCTACAATCTAGGTTACTAAAAAGAGACATTGTTGTAACATTTTATCGAATGATATGGTGTTTTAACTCTGCATCATTAATAACAACAAAGCGAAATACGAAGCCAAAAGTGCAACAATTTCAGTCTTGTCTGTGTTTCAATTCGCTGAGATACAATTTTCCATTGAGTGAGCGATATACTTTTGAATATATAAACTAGTGTTGGGGCGATTAATCGGAATCGGAATCGAGAATCGGAAAAATCGGAACTTTTGGGGGTATCGGAAACGGTATCGGAATCGGAAAAATTTGTGCATATTTTCCGATTCCAAAAAAGATTCTTTTAAATTTTTAACTTAATTTTCCATTATTGGTACTAATGATAAATATTTATTGTTTTTAAATTATCACTAAAACTAAAATCATAATAACATCAAAATACGATGTAAATTTATTTTACTTGTATAAAGAAAAACAAAAAAATAAACTTTGCATAAATTCTCTAGATAACCTTAAAGAATGCAGTTGATTTACAATGTTCCGAAAAATGCTTAAAAATTAAATAGAACATTTTTGTCAAGAAAAATACTTTCAAATATCATTGATAATTAAATGGTACCCAGAAAATGATGCAACGAAAAATTAGCACTGGAAAATTAGCAACAGAAAATTACGTCAACCATGAGCCAGTCGAGACTGTCGGATCTGGCTGTGCTGTCCATTGAAAACGAGCTTACAAGACAAACAGATTTTGACGATGTCATTGACCAGTTTGCCACAATGAAAACAAGAAAACATTCATTCTAAGACCATAGTATCAAATGTCATTCTTTTGTGCATTGCCGTGTTTTGTATTTAGTTGTTCTGAAAGTGAACAGTTGCATTTTAAAAATCTTTTGATTTGAACTGATTATTTTGTGGTATTGGATTTTGTCTTAGATTATACATGTAAACAGTAACGTACCGGTCAGTAGAGTAAAGTAGAGGTAGAGCATGTATGAAAATTTATCTACAGCTAACCATTCAGCATAGGGTGAATCGGGGACATTGGGGTGACATTTGAGTGGACCGCTTCGGGTGACATTTACTCTAGCTACGCCACTGGTTTGAATCAATGCCATATTTTTGTTTTTTGTGTTTTTTAACAGTGTGAATGACGTCTACCAGTATGTGCATTCGAGAGACTTAATAAAGAGGACGCGCTCTTCGGTACGGTTCGAACCTACGCCCCTTCTTGCAGGAAGAATATGAGCCGCTGTGCTTTATATATATATATATATATATATATATATATATAGATTGATAATATTAGTGGTAAATATACATATATATGCAAAATTCACAGGTGCATATACACACATGTATATTTTTTTAATAAAAAATTCCGAGAGGATAGAATCCAGGTAGAACTCAATGTCCAGGACAGAGTAAGGATATAATAACAAGGCTTAAACACTAATATTCCATGGTCATAATTTATTCCATTGGAATCGTAAATACGATCCAATTCATCAGACCTACAAATTCAAAAAGCTTTTTAAGCCTTGTTATTATATATATATATATATATATATATATCACTAATATATATATATAAGGAAAAAACACCTTTATCTTACATGATAAATGTGTATTTCTCAACTTAATGATCTTGTGCCAAAAGTATCTTGATTCCGTGTCACTGCACTTGACTACAATACAAACCACATAGATCGCACATTATACACCGAAGATTTCAAGGACTAGACTCCGTATGGAGAAGACTACTAATGTCTTACTCTTTTGGTTGTTTTTGTTCTTACTACATTATTTTAGCCAATATATTCTACGGCCTTCCTCAGATCTACACTCTATATAGAGAAGACTGATAATTCATTTTCAATTGGCGTCCGCTAAACTGCACTTGGAATGGGTATTGACGATAGTTAACTATAGAGATGTACGTGTCTTGAAAATCAGCATTTAAATCATTCATTATTTTAACTCTTATTCTAGTTAAAAAGAATATTATTTTTCTAGAATTGATCGGGTTATTGATCTTACACTTTGTGTTGCTTTTGATCTTAAATACAAAATACAAAATTCCAGCCAATTCATTTTACAGCTAAGCTTATGGCCACATCAAGTTGAAGCACTAGTTCCCGTACGATTATCAAGGTTAAGCAACGCTGAGCTTGGTCAATACCTAGAAGAGTGACCGTTTCGGAATAGCAGATGTTGTAAGTTGGGATGTGCGGGTCGTGTAACGAATAATGACGAAAAATATTAAATAACCTGCAATGGGTTGATACGCCGTTGAAACCTATAAATTAATCGATTATTTTACAGCCTTCCTGCATAACTACAATCCTTTTCATTGTATATTTATATAGGAGTAGATAAGTTTATCGTCTAGTTCACACTCCTCCCCGTAGAAGTAGAAGTTTGTCACTTGTTTCCTGTTTAGGGTTGTGTTTCCGGTTCATTTTAAAGTTTGCTTCAGATCGCACCTCTGCGCTTGAACTGTGAAATTGTATTCACGAACTATTTATTTCATTTTATTTTTCTCTCCATCATCAATAGGAGTAGATAGGGTCGCCTGTCGTCTGGTTAACACTACTCCCCGGTCTTTTGAATAGGAGTAGAGGGTTTTCTTTTGTTTCCTGTTTAGGGTTGGATTTCCGGTTCCTTCTAAAGTCTTCTTCAGCTCTATATCCCTAACGCTTATCCTTTCCTACGCTAATATATGTCCACACAGTAACCCTCTACCTTGAGTGGCTCTTCGGCCTTGTATTGGGTGAGCAATAATAAAAAAATATCTACAGACATTCATTCTTCTCTCTCTTTCTCTCTCTTTCTCTCTCTCCCTCTCTCTCTCTCTCTCTCTCTCTCTCTCTCTCTTGCACACAGGCCCATGCGTGTGCATGTGCATGTGCGTCAACCCATCTAAACTTTAAAGTTTTCTGGAAAAAATAAATAGGTTCAGTAATTTTAAAATTATAAAGCCTTGCTTAATTCTAATGGCACAAGTCTTTCGAGTTTCAAGGACGAAATATTGATTTAATATTATTATTGAATCATATTTTAAATTGTTGATGTTATCCTTAATAACATTAGTATATAATTATTAATGTTATTTTATATTACTTATTATTAGTATATTATATTAGTAAATTCGTATTTTAATAAGTATAAGTTTAATATTATCTACGTTGTTCAGACTGATAAAGTTTCAGAGAAAAGGAAAAAGACTAATTTGGAACAAACTAGAGAATATTATTGTAAATCTATAAAATTCGTCTTCCTAATCCGAATTTTCCAAAGCTGCTAATTTAAACATGTGCAAAATAACACGTTTTGTATCATTTCCATATGTTTCAATGATCCATTGCCTCGCTTCTAACGGACTTTTTTTTATCGTTCATGTTAAACATGAACGATAAAAAATTGTGTAGTCATATTATATTCTGCGATTATGTTTTACCAAAATAAAGTCAAATTATCGCTTTTCTGTCAATTGAGTAAGCATACACAGCAATAAAGTGCTGCGTAAACTTAAAAGACACTTTTAAGATTTCCATAGCATTGCACAAAAAACATTTTGAGAACTTTTTCATCAATGTAAATTATTTTTTTATGTTTATTTTGCATTAAATGCTATAAAAATAAAAAAATAAATGCCGTTTTTTTTTTCTGAATGTAAATAAACCTTGAAATACTCACGAAATTATAAGTGCTACCATGGAATTACTAAAAAAAAAAATGCATTTTAAATAATTCAAATGTCTTATCTGGAGTTAAGTTTTGGTTTTATTTGAAAGGTAAACGTCTAAAGCTAATCTGAAAAGATAGAAAAATAATATTACGTATTGAAATAAGGTTTTTAGACATTTTTAAAACAAATTAAGAAATAATACTTAATTCTTACTTAAAACTACGAAAATAATGTTTTTCTTGCGCCAATAAACTGTAGGCTATCATCATGGTTATAGGTAAACTTCTATTGTCCCTCCAGTTTCAAAAAGAAAAAGTACGGAGGGCAAAAATTGCAAGGATCTGCAAACTGGTATTGTTCATGTTTAAAAAATAAATTTGCTTTGACAGTATATAACTAATACTTATATATATATATATATATATATATATATATATATATATATATATATATATATATATATATGTAAAACACAGTAAAAATCAGCTACAGCTGCACCCAGAACATGGCACAAATAATAAAAAAGCACAACAGGAAAATTATCAACAAACCACACGAACAAATTAAACCCACGTGCAACTGCAGAATAAAGAACGAATGTCCCTTAAACGGAAATTGTTTACAAAACAACGTAATATACCAAGCCAGATAATGAAGAAAATGTATACATAGGAGTAACTGAAGGACCCTGGAAACAAAGAAATTATACACACAAAACATCTTTCACAAATAGTAAATATGCGAACAGTACAATGCTTTCTGAGTATATCTGGGGAATTAAAAAGAAAACGCATATCACACCAAGAATATCTTGGAAAATAAGGAAAAGATCATCAGCCTACAACAATCAATCAAAAACTTGCAAACTTTGCTTGGAGGAAAAAATAGCTATCATTACACTCCCAGACCAAAATAAATTATTAAATAAAAGATCCGAGCTCATCTCAAAATGCAGACATGAAAACAAATTTTTACTACGTTACTTGAAAATTGTAAACGGAAGAAAACAAAATAAAAACAAATAAACAATAAACAAAATAACAATAAACAAATAAACAAAAATAACAATAAAATAAGCAAAATTAATCCAAACAAATTACCAAATCACACCTGTTAGAATAGACGAAATAGAATTATAATAATAATAATAAAACGAACCTAAATAAATAAAACCAAAACAAAACTATTAAATAAGTGATATAAACAAATTTTTACTACGTTAATAAAAACACCGATTAAAAAAAAATAAAATAAATAAATAAATAAAATAAGAAACAAAAAATAAATAAAAACAAGCAAAATAATTTAACCCAAATAAATAAATAAACGACTTCCGGTAAAATAACCGCCATAATAGACTACCCACAATGCATCACTGACCCGTATATATATAAATAGCCGAGAAAAATAACAGGACACGTGACCTGACGATTGCATATAGCATGAAACAGACCGTCGCCTCTAAGTGTTGACTTCTATGTTCACTTTTATATTTACACACGCTCTATCTCTGATATTGAGCACTTTATCCCATAAATATAGCACACCTTAAGACTATATTTCTTCATATATATATATATATATATATATATATATATATATATATATATATATATATATATATGCTCTTTAATAAAATCTAGTAGAATGAATCATTTTATTTATTATACTACAATAAGAATATAAAAAAGAAATTAAAAAATAGTTAAACGATTCTTTTGATTTTTGTTAGTTGCATTATATTTATTAGCTTCTTCTTACCTATTTAATGCCATAAAATATTTACTTGCACCCAATGAGGTCTTTTTTTATTATTCTAATTTTATAAAATATTAAAATAAAAGACAAAAATGGGTTATTGAATGGATACTGTTAGTGTTACTTGACTACAGTCACAGAATTATTGAATTATTTACTTTAAAAAATTGTAAAAGAAATTTTGATAATATTGTAAAATAAATTTCATTGAAAAAGTGTTCACATTCGAACATTAAAGCTTAAATTTTTCTTTATTTGAAAAAACGATCTGTTGTCGCTAAGATTATCTAGATAAATTTCAAAATCGTATCAAATAATTAAATTTTTTTCAAAGGTCAATATTAAAAGTAGTTTTTCCTGTCAAATCTGAAAAAATGTTTTATTAAATTATGCATTATCCCAATAAGAATATTTTTTGAGTTTTAATGTATTATTTTTAGTAAAATTTCTGGACAAAATATTCAGTATGTTCACGGTTGATAATCTATCAACGTTTACTGAAATAGTGTCCTAAGGGATTTTTGTTTATATAACTGTAAACAAAATTCATGACACTCCTACAAAGTTAAAAGTACTTAGGACTCATCAAAATTGTGGGAAATGATTCCCAAAAATATTTCTATAAATTTTTCTAAAATAATAAGCTTTCCAATATGCAATTAATTCACTGATGAATAAGTACAGAAAATTTCATTTAAATCGGAAACTTAGTAAATAGTTATATCTACTAAGCCTACCTTAGGAAAATGCCAATCAGGATTTAACTCACTTCTCAATAGTAATAACTCAGTGGACACGCTTATATGACACATATATTAAGTGCACATATTTAAGAGGAGTAGTGTGCACTTAATATAAGTGTCATATAAGCATGTCGACTGAATTATCTCAGGAAGATATAGACAGTGCCGGATTTACATTTAGGCTAGTATCGGCTGCAGCCCCGGGGCCACAAGACTAGAATCCACCCCCCTACACACACCAATGGCCCTCTAGCCTTGCGTCCCTGATAAAAATAAAAGATATAAGAAGATTTGTTTATTTTCAGATTTAATGGGGCTCTTTGAACTAATTTGAAACAATTTAGAGTATCTGTCTATATTTCTGAGATGAGGCATTATGTACACTATTTACATTATTCGGAGTATTGTCCTCATCTTTGTCGCCATATTTATTACGTTTCGGCCGTTGTATGCTCAGGCCTTCTTCAGGTGGTTGGAATGTCGAACTTAACCCTTTATTTCGCTCACTGGGGTAGACTCTTCTATGATAGTTCCATGTGCTATGTTTAATGGATGTCAGTTATCAGTTATCTCCTGTTAATTCCCCTCTCCAAGTTCCCTACTGCCTTAACCGGGTATTGAACTCTTTGGGTCCTGTCACTGGATCTAACAAACGCATTTATCCACTGTGCCATGTGTCCTTGAGGGAATTAACAGGAGATAACTGATAACTGACATCCATTAAACATGGCACATGGAACTAGAACAGTCTACCCTAGTGAGTGAAATAAAGGGTTCAGTTTGACATTCCAACCACCTGAAGAAGGCCGGAGCGTACAACAGCCGAAACGTTGTAATAAGTATGGCGACAAAGATGAGGACAATAGTCCGAATAATGTAAATAATTTACAGTATCTGGGCTCCTCTATTTGGAGTGCATTTCTAAATACGATGAGACTATTTTAAGGGGCCCCATTTAGATTTTTTATATAAATATAGATTTTAGATGTAACTTTTTTTTAGGCTTGCGTAATTTTGACTATTTCGCTCCATCTTAACTGAATTTTACACTTCATTGAACACAGACATGTAATAAGAGCAAAACTGTTCATTATTGTACTCCAAAAAAGTATCATCTAAAAATATATCTTTTTTTTTATAGAAATAGCGGGGGCGGCAGCGAACAAACGTAATAAAGGGACATACAAATTCTATTAGTCCAAGGGTTTCAAGTCCTAAATCCAGTCCTGAATATAGACGTGACTGTGTAAGAAAAGTGAGACAGCGCGAATTGTACAAATGAACTGAGATTTCATTATGCGAACTTATGATACAAACCAGAGGCTATTCTTGAAAATAAAATAATAGAAAATTCTACAGGCAACCAAAATTTAGTTGTCATAAACAAAGAAGAGAAGATCTGTCAGATAGTGAATGTTTCAACAACTAACGTCACAGTAAAAGTGAAGAGCTGCGGAAAATTATGAAGAAAAAAAAATGACCTGAAAAAATTGGTAGAATTTGAAATCCAAATAAGAACTGAAGACGTTCCGAATTACTGAAACTAGTTCAACAACTGAGAAAAAATATCAGGATGTTAGGAGACATGCTGTCACTTGATTTCCCTATAACGTCACCGATTATTAGCGGCGCGAAAACTCGACCATTAAAAACACACTAATAAAAAGCACAAGAAGAGAAGAAAAGAAGAGTAAGAATTCTTTCTGTTGACCAAGCAGGGTATGAAAATAGAGTGTCAATGAATGACTAACGCGATTCTGATTGGCTTAATGATGAATTCGGTCTGTAGACATTTTCTCTCGTCTTTCTCATTTGCTTATTAATATATTATTCATGTTATTACAACATTTTTTGTTGTTGTTACCGTGGCTGTTCTTATTATTTCCTCTTTTTTCTTTTTATGACTTGTTGTCAGCCTGATGTTGTCGGTAGTGAAGCGTTCAATGAGATTACGTAAAACGTCTGTGTGCATCCGCCAGAGAAAGTAAATCCCTTTATAAGCAGCATTTGATATAAACGTAAACATTGTTTGAACAGCTGCCCGAGGTGGAGGTGAGATAGAGGCAGTGAAGGTAGGAAGAGGTTAGACAGCAGGGGAATTGAGTGGAATGCCCCAGAGGCTGAATACAAGAGATATGTGAGGGTTGTGTGAGGTGAGGCAGTTCAAGAAGGTGGTGTTGGATGAGAACTTGCTTTTTCACAAAATAATTGCACAGCAACCAAAGATGTTTTGCCTCGACAGTTCTTATGAAAACGGAAGTGTCATCGATTTTGGAATTCGTTATCTCTTCTCGCTCGTATTCTATTATTCTAGATACCATCTCTTCGTTTTTCTGGAGCATTCCGTACGGATATAGCTATACCCAACAGTTCTTGTCTTTCCATTTAATTTATACATGTTTAGAATTATGTAAATGTCTCACAAATAACCACTAAGCAATCTGAAAAGATTTCAAGAACGTGTTCTACGATTTTTTAAATCCTTTTGATATGAGTTCCTAACTAACTCCAGCTTTGATTCTCGCTCCGTTACCGAGGGTCAATCTTTTGAACACTACCTCCCGATTACACATATAGTTAAGAGTAGTTATATCTTTTAATACCCGCATTTAATACTGTAATACAGTCAATAGAAGCTTATGAAATTTTATTTTACTAATCCAGCTTCAGCGCTGAAAAACGTTTATTTTATTATGATGAATGGTTGGAGTAATGGATAACGGCTCGGATTGAAAAATAGGAGAGCCGAGTTCGAATTCCAGTCGAATCCATTACATTCACTTACATGCTAATAACCCTTGGGAAAGTTATGAACCCTTTTCTTCTCCCCCCAGTTATGGGTTAATAGCAGGACAGACCAGGTTCTATAGTCTTGGATTGCAACTGGTCTACCGCAGAAAGAAATAGCATTAAAAAAATCTGCCTGTTCAGTCATTTATCGAAAGATACATGATCGCCTAAGCGTGTATCATGCATGGCACATAACTGACTGACTGATGAATGGTTACAAGCAAGAGAGAAGAGGGGGTGTGCATTTGTTATAAGTACCGTTATGCCACACTTAGAAAAAATGCCCTGTTTGTCTTGACTCCCATTTACCGGACCCATGGTCTAGGAGTAGACAACGATTTGCATAAATCAGTTAACTAAATGGAATAAGTTTGATTGATTAAAATAGTAATGAAATCTCATTAAAATATTTTTACAAATACGCCTCAAGCCTCAGTGACCACTCGGGTCATCATTATTGAAATATTCTTACAGCTTTATCGCCCGTTAATTGTAATTTGCTTGAATATAGCTGAGGGTAGCTTAGATGTGGCACAATCCGAAAGTATGGAACAAACAGCACCTCATTCAATCAGTTATGCGCGATGCGTGATACACGCTTAGGCGATCATGCATCTTTCGAGACATGACTGACGAAGCAGGTTTTACGGCAGTAGGTTGCCATTTCTTTCTGCGGTAGGCCAGTTGTCATCCAAGGCTATAGAACTCGGTCTGCCCTGTTATTTACCCATAACTGAGGGGAGAAGAAAAGGATTCATACCTTTTCCGAGGGTATTAGCACGTAAATGAATGGATTCGAGTGCAATTCGAACTCGGACTTCCGGTTCCTCAATCCGAGCCGTTATCCATTACTCCACCGACAATTGTTATTGCTTACTAAATGTGGATCCAGCACAATAATAAGCGAGTTTATCTTATTATTATGAGACCGTAACATACCTACAACATGGAGAGAGAGAGAGAGAGAGAGAGAGAGAGAGAGCAATTGTTATTGCTTATTAAATGTGGATCCAGCACAATAATAAGCGAGTTTATCTTATTATTATGAGACCGTAACATACCTACAACATGGAGAGAGAGAGAGAGAGAGAGAGAGAGAGAGAGAGAGAGAGCAATTGTTATTGCTTATTAAATGTGGATCCAGCACAATAATAAGCGAGTTTATCTTATTATTATGAGACCGTAACATACCTACAACATGGAGAGAGAGAGAGAGAGAGAGAGAGAGAGAGAGAGAGAGAGGGGGAGGGAGGGAGGGAGGGAGAGAGAGAGAGAGAGAGAGAGAGAGAGAGAGGAAAAAAAAAAAAAAAAAAATTCTAATACTGTAGTATCAGCCGCGTACAACTACCAATATTGGACACTAGCACATAGTAAGCTCCGCTTACACTTACACTATCTTTGTAACCTTTTGTTTAATATATCTTTCTTACCTCTAATCCGTGTTCCGTGTTTTCCTTCTGTGGTCGCGACTTTGGCCCCACATCACTTATTTAGATTTTTAGTTGTTTTTGAGTGTTTTTTTAATCGTTTCATCCCAATCAAAGGGTCAATGCCACTAGAACGCTAAAGGTTTCAATGAGTGAAATTGAAAGAGAATGAGAATAGTAAGAATGGGGAGAATTGAAGAAAGGACAAAAATGCAACAGAAGTCAAGAAGGCAGAAGATGGCGATTGATGTTGCATTTAAATTTTTGAAGATTATATTAGGTTGGTGCAAAAATAATGACGGTTTTGACGTTAAAAATTGCGTCAAAAACCGACATTATTTTTGCACCAACCTAATACTTATAGTGTTATTCCTATCTTTTCTTTGAATTTATTTTTACCACCGTAATTATCAGCACTATACGTCTGTTTACCATTCCATCGAGTCAACTGATATTACTGAGTTTTGACACAAGCCGATAGACGTAATACACACTGTTTAATATAAAAAATGAGGCGTCTATTTCAAATATGAGTAACATTTGATTATAAATAAATCCATTAATTCTTTACATGTATATATATATATATATATATATATATATATATATATATTATAATATTTTTATAATAGATTACAATAAAAACATTCTACACAAAATCTTTCATGTTTCGGCACTAAGATGGTACTTCTTCAGGCGATGGTAGATAGCTAATGATAAAAAATATTTATTAGGGAAATTAAAAAAAACACAAATCTTTACCTCTTTTCGTAAGTTAAAGGGGGAACATAAGGTCAGAATTAACTTACGAAAAGAGATAAAAAGTAAAGATTTGTCTCTTTCTGGATATAAACATATACAAAAATATAAAAGAAAGGAATGAAAGCGAAAGGACAACAACAAAGAATAGCTCTGTAAAATGGTGGATCGAAAATAACAACAACAAAGGAACAACGACAAAGGACTAACCGGTTATAGATCCTAGCCCTTCAGAGTCAATTGAGGACAATTATTTGTCACATATTTTTGTCTTCGAATAGCTCTGAAGAGCGAGGATCAATAACCAGTTAATGTTATTTTTTTGTTGTTATATTTTTCGATGCACCGTTTAACGATACTTAATTTTTTTCATATCTTTACTATTCTGTCTCTTTTATATTTTAGCAAATATCTATAAATACTTTTAGAATGTACATTTTTAAAACTTATATATATATATATATATATATATATATATATATATATATATATATATACAATAAAAGTCCTCATCCGAAAGTTCTCATATCCGAACTTCTCAGGTTCTATTTTGATGTTCTAGGAATATGTTACACTCTAATATTTTTTTTTTTTTTGCAGATAATTGTTAGTAACTTGAAATTTCTAAACCCATAATGTCTCGCACAGAAGAGACTTCAATTGAAACAAATGAGAAAAGAAATTCTTTTAACGTTACGTCAGAAATTAGAGATTATTGAAAAAATTGACGACATGTCAATTTAACAAAGATTGCAGAATCTGAACGAAACGCTAAAACTTGCGCTTGAAGATGATCCACTGAATTCTCTCACTTCGAATGACTTATAATAATGGATAAATAAAGATACTAACGAGTTACAAAAGAAAAGAAACGTAGAATCGCTTCAAAATGATTTGGATTGTCAAGAAATAAAGGAAGAATCAAAGAGAAAAAAAGCTATTGATGACGTCATCAAATTTATGGAGAAAAATCTTTGTAGAGTTGTACAGAATGTACAAGTGCCTGTAATATGCAGAAATGCCTTACTTTAAAAAAAAAACAACTAGAACAGCGAAAACTAAACGAAATAAGAAAAGAAATAAGAAAGATTACTGAAAATAAGACATTGTGCATTAAACATTAGAAACTTATATTTACTTTTGTGAGACACTAAATAATTTTTCACATATTGTGATAAGTTCTTCTGTTTTGTTAAATTATAGTTATATATTACACATGCCACATCATATCCGAGCCTGTACATATATCAGAACTACTCTGAAGTTCGGATATGGGAACTTCTAATATATATATATATATATATATATATATATATATATATATATATATATATATATATATATATATATATAGTAAGATAATGGAGGGTTTGGTAATCATGTGGATAATTCCAAAGAGGATGTAATCCAGAGAGCTCAATGTAACAACAGAGCAAATATTCATTAAATAATTAAGAAAGAGATAAACTTAAGGTTCCATGACTATAATTTATTTCCCCAGAAAATTCCTTTGTAACTAACGATGTGACCTGATGAACTAGGAAAAATATATTTTCTGTGGAAATAAATTATATATATATATATATATATATATATATCCGAAAGAGAGAAAACAGAATGCAAAAGAATAGTAAGATATTACGAGGATACAAGAAAATTATGAAAAGACGAAATAACCACGACATTCTACACATGTGCACATACTCACATGTAGAGGCGTACACGGATATACACAGACTCACATTCACTAACAAAGAAGAAATTACCTATGCTTCCTGAAGAGTGGACCGAACTATTAAAAAAAATCATTTACGGAATTCTCAAATCTGAGTGCTAAATATAACATCAAGTGACAAATTTTATAATATATATATATATATGTGTGTGTGTGCGTGTGTTTGTATGTACGGTATGCTATATTTATGGGCCTCCTACAAAATTTCACCATTCCCAGCAGAACTCCACAGTATAAGATATTTACTAACAAAAGTGAAAGAAAAAGAAAAAGAATCTCAATGAAATCAGCGACATTTAAATAAAAACTTTAAATTCCCAGCATCCCTCGTTCATGCGCATGGGTAATCGCACCAACATAAATTTAATCCAATGGAGTCCTAATATATATATATATATATATATATATATATATATATATATATATATATATATATATATATACATATATATATATATAATTGTGTGTGTGTGCGTGTTGGACATTTCATATCAGATCACCTAATATATTGATAAGTTTTCCGCACGTTACACCTTTTCAAAATTGACAAATCAATGTCGAAAATTTAAGTTTTATCAAACAAATAGTTCAGACTTTATTACAAATTATAATTTGTTTAGATTTGCATGTCACGAGCCAAAATTATGCATATATAATTTTACTAACTTTAGTATTTCCTAACTTTTATATTTCATAACTTTGGAATTTAAAAAAGACATTAAGTCAGCCAGAAAATAAAGCAAATCTGGATTTTTTACAATTGTTCTAAATTGACTACAAGTGTTGAGTTGAATTAAAAAATGAATTTTTAGAAGGGGTGTTGAAATTTTTGGCCACCATGGAAAACAATCTGAAGTTGGTAAAATAAAATGTCCATTAAATTATTTAGATTTTGTATATTGCACTGATGCAAAGTTTAAAAGCACTAAATACTTTTCTATTGATCAACATACAAGACCATTACAGGAAAAACTTATAATTTTATACAGTCTTTGAACATCATGGAAAGTACTGTAGAAAATTTTTAAAAATATTTCATATTTTGTTGACTTACAGATCACTTCATCTCATCTTTTATCTTTTTTATTCAGGACTAGCAGCATGGCCCGGCGTTGTCCGTGCTTGATTCAAAATTCGTACGACTCATACAGCAATCGCTATCACTTGACTTAAAATATTTTTGCCCTTCCTTGCCTTTAAAGTAGTGCCCTTTGCCGTACTGATGTTGCTACATGCCTTACTTCTTGCCTATCTCACATTGCGAATTTTTTCTAAGCTCTATACTAAACATTGAATCAGTTACGAAAAAAGAACTAAACAAAATGAACACAAAACAAAAACTTTAAAAAAGGATTCGTAACTGGAAAACCGAATGAAAAAAGAATGTTAACAACAAATACTTTTTCACACCCAGCCCAGTTCTACGGAATTGAGTTTAAGCAAGCGAATGAGCTTGAAGTAAAGTGCCATGCAGATTTAAATTTTTCCCACTTGTGACGAATGCAACTATCGATTTTTTTTTTGCATGCTAGAATGCTAGTTAACATTCGTGTCAGTCAGCTGTTGGCTCTTACGCTGGCCAATAGAATCTTCCTGCCTATTCGTGGAAGCCAGCTATAGGCTCTCACTCTGACCAGTAGAAAATGGCCGCAAACCACATGAAAACTGCCGTAGAAGCATGAAAAAATCGATTATTTCCACTATCGATGTGAGTTGGGAAATGCAAAGTCGGTCTTGGCCTTCCCGCTAACTTGAACCATGTGCATGTAAACTTTGGTGCAAATCCGTCGAAAATCCGTGCATTCGTTACACTACACACACACATCCTGCCTTTTATAGATAGAGATGAACATTACTTGCTTAATTTTTGCTTATTTTTAAACCTATATTCAAACTCTGAATTACTGACAGACTCTGAAATTGATTCCGCTCATGTGGGAGAACTGTTAGATAGTTTGATGCCAGTCCTCATAGGTGAATTTCTCCCATATCTTTTGGCGTATTCTTGAAGATTGGTCACCCTAGACGTTCATCATCTTCAAATGACACTCGACCGGCATTGAAACGGGTAAGTAACTCAAAAACCTGTGTTCAACCTAAAGAATATTCGCAAGAATCTGACGAAGCATTTCGGGTTTTCAGTAGTAGATTTGCTGAGGTTAAATTAAAATTTGATGTAGGCACGTTGTTCGAATCCATCAGTTGTTGTAAAGATTGCAGAACCATTCCAACACATCCAAAATACTTCTGAACACGAGTAAATAGCACGAAATCTATTGGTAGACTGACTCAGTAATCCAGGTACCACAGTTCTTTAGTGTAATGCACATTCCATTCTTGGATATTAAAGGAAAAACATTTTTATATGGGTTAGATTCATTGTAACCTAAATTCCACAGAAATATCTATTAATAAGATATAACTGGCATTTAAAAAGAAAAGACCTATTTTGATTAAATTCAAAAGCGTTGCTGAATTAAAGCAACACTTTGTAGATATCAGATTTTATTTCTGACGCGTGACATTGAGCAATATAGTCCGGAATTGTGGCTATCTTCCTACCTTATTTACACACCACTAACCAGAATCGTGATCCACGTGTAGGCAAAACAAAGTATAAAAGTTTTGACAAACAAATCATATGAAAAACATCTAGGTTTCACTGAGCCGGATTTTTCCCTCGGGTGTTCTACAATGGTATAAGTATGCTTCAGTTAATTCTGTGTACTTAGTGAAATAGCTTGTAACTTAGATCACAAGCTTTACAGAGAAATCTTACTTTTTTCATAGAGAAACGTACATGGAGGATCTCATTACTTCGTATAATTAGCAACAGAGTTGTATTCCTTTCTTCTTTCTAATTTTTTTTTTTTTTTGCATCGTTTTTATCTTTCTTCACAACGTTTCGGGCTGTTCGCTTATCCAGCTACATTCGGTTTAATTTCTTTATCCGGTGCAGAGTCTGTTGCATGTAAGTTCTGCTTCTTTAATTCCCTCTTATGTAATGCGTCATGTTAACTTGACGTCTTCTTGCTGGTTCGCAGAAGGCATGGTGTTCCAAAAAAAAATCAACTGGAATGAAAACAATGGTGAAAAATAACATGGCGTCATTTAGTGAGTCAGAATAAAGCCGCCATAACAAAATGAACACGTATATAGCACAAAATGAACACCTATATCGCACAAAACGAACACTTATATACAACAGCACCAATGGAACACATATATAACACAAAATTTCTGATCAACATGTATCAGATGTAAATAAAACAATAAATACATTCACCATTTTTTTGACAAGTGACTACCTATTTCTATTTACTATGATTATATATTTGCCAGATTAAAATGTCTGCTTTGAGATTTTCTGACAAAAACTTAACCATCTTCCACAATACGTACTTGCGGGAAAGATCTGTAATGTTCATTGGTCTAAAAAGGTATTTGATGAGAACTGTAGAATAAAATAGTAAGAAGATTAGTTTAAGAAGCAAATGTTATAATGACCCTGTCATATTCTGAGGATATCCATTAAAAGAATAACTAAAAATTCCTTCAGATGAACCCCATAGGAAAAGAGAAAGGGAGACAAGTCAGATATTACTTGGTCGTCGACTGTGATGATAGAATTGAAAGACATGGATTTCTCATGGGGTGAAGTACAGATAAAAGCAAGAGACATGGTTTAGTATAGATATATAATTGAGGCCTTATATACCAGTCGGGATAGAAATATCTCAGATTTACTGCATTTTTAATTTTACAATTCTGGGAAGATTTCCTACAACTGGGTTTCCTCTTTGACAAAACAAAATGATTTAAATTCTGTGTGGATTTATGACAAACATTATACAATACAAAAAAGAATTTCTCGAAATTTCATAAAAATTCAATAATTGTGGGTAACAGACTAATAAAGCATTTTTAAACAGAAACAAATTGAAAATAATTTCAATCATTTTTGAATAATTTATGAAAATTTAATTAAAATCCGATAATTATCTGATTTTTGTAAGAATTTTCAAATCAATGTTTTTCACCGCAAAAACGCTCAAATTTCTTGTACAAGTTTAAAGATCTATAAAACAAGATATTTATCCAAAATTTTTAGGGTTCTAAGGGAATAAAAATGATCGTTTTTACATAGAAAATATATTATTTGAAAGCAACTTGATGTATACAGCAACAGTAATATGTATTCTGAATGGACAGAAAGAAAATGATATGGAATTCAAGTTTACTATTTTACTCTTTCGAACAATCTGCGAAATTTAATGAACCCAGTGGATTAAATGAATTAGTGACATAGTAATTGTGAGTTCAATCCTTGAGCTTGGCAGTGTGTACTTGGACTCAGTGGACGCCGGGTGAGAAATGATTGAGCAGTATTAAATAAGAACTAGATGAGAAAATATACTGATGTGATTACTGTTTTAAATGTTTATGAAAAATCGACATTTTAACATATTTTTTAATATGAATGCAGTTCACTGGAATATTTCAAGTTCAAGATTTGAATGTTACGTTTACTTTCACTTCAGTTCCACTTGGTGAAGGCATGACACCATTTCCCCAGGCATGTGTTAACTAGCAGGGTAGACTGGGCTCTCTATCCTTGGGTGGCATCCAGTCTAAGAAAAGTACAACTCTGAATTCCAAACCGTGGAGATGCCAACGGAAAATCACGCCACTGTCTTTCCTAAGAAGACATGACAATTCAGAGATAATAAAAGGAATCTTTGGTGGGGGGTGCATAATCACCTACGTTCAGTAGAAACACGGTCTTATAATTACCTATATGATATAAACTATATACGAGGGGGTGCTGAAAAGTTTACAGCGGTTATCTCAGTTCCCAAAATGGAACCAAACAACATAATTTGTTTTGAAAGTGATTCTAGCTTAGAACGAGAAATCCTTGCTGCAACATTTAAAGCGTTCTTGCATATTATCAATTTTAACATCCCAAATCGTTTTAGTGTATTATGCATTGTTTAGATTTAATTATCTTGGAAAAAAGCGATAGTAGCAGATCATTTTTCAACCATTTGATCACAAGCAAGGCAATAAAGCCACTAAGACGCAATAAGTTATTGAGTGTAAAAGAATATAAGAAAAAGAATACATTATTAATGAGAGAGAATAATAAAAGAACAGGAATAAAGACGACGGAATGTAATGATTGATATTGCATTCATTTTTTGAAGATCAAAGTTAACTGGAAAACAAGAAGCCGGCAGACAGTTCCACAGACAATAAGTACAAGAGAAGAAACTGTTAGCATAGAACTTACGGTTACATCTAGCAATTTCAACCGTAAAATAGTGAGACCTAGCCGCCGATCTAATACTGCGCTTAAATTCATAAAGTTGCGGTAACATAGATGAAATTCTCCAGAAAAATTACCATAAAAGTATTTATAGAAAGGACACAGGGAAGCTACGTCGCGGCTGTGGGAAAGTGACTAAAGCTTAGATGTCATGGCAGGAAATTCTTCAGAATTCATGAAATAAGATTTGTAGAAAAAGCCTAAAGAGTGCGCGGGTAGTGTAACTGTTATCGGTGCGAAAAGGAGATTTAGCGAGCCGAGTTTAAATGTAGGCCTATTCTGTTGCGTTCACTTTCGCACTTATACCCTTGAATAAAGAATGTATCCATCACTTTCTCCACTTGTTATAGGTCAGGTCGCACGATTGATTAAGCTTTCTAGCTTTGGGTGATACCTTGTCTAGGAGAAGAATCACTTTGAATATAAAACTATAGAGAAAACAACAGGAAATCACTCCACTATATTTCCCAAGAATTCATAGCAATTCACAGATAATAAAGAAATGGAAACTGTGGAGAGCCATGATATCCTACGTCTCTGAAAGAACAAAACAAAGTAAAGGTCTACAAAAGACGAAACTATTTTTGAGATAACCTAAAATATAAAACAAGGAAGATATTACCAAAATGTTTCCTATTATTTCCTATTATTTATTTCCTACTATTTCCTATTATTTATTTCCTATTATTTATTTCCTGTTATTTCCTGTTATTTCCTATTATTTCCTATTATTTATTTCCTATTATTTATTTCCTATTATTTCCTATTATTTATTTCCTATTATTTATTTCCTGTTATTTCCTATTATTTATTTCCTATCATTTCCTATTATTTACTTCCTGTTATTTATTTCCTATTATTTCCTATTATTTATTTCCTATTATTTATTTCCTGTTATTTCCTGTTATTTCCTATTATTTATTCCCTATTATTTCCTATTATTTACTTCCTGTTATTTATTTCCTATTATTTCCTATTATTTATTTCCTATTATTTATTTCCTGTTATTTCCTGTTATTTCCTATTATTTATTCCCTATTATTTCCTATTATTTACTTCCTGTTATTTATTTCCTATTATTTCCTATTATTTATTTCCTATTATTTATTTCCTGTTATTTCCTGTTATTTCCTATTATTTATTCCCTATTATTTCCTATTATTTGTTGCCAACAGTCCTTTTTTTAATAAATAAATCTAAATAAAAATATTGGAATTTAATTAAGAATAAAACAGAAACGATAAATTTCGTAGAAATTAACAACAATGCTTTCCCTGAGTGTCTTGTCTGTTAATTTGTGTACAAAACCAAACCGGTAGCAGTTATACTTTTTTTTAGTATCGTCTTTCACATTTCAAGACAGAAGTTTCAATTTAATTTTCCGGTAAATTTACATTTTCGCCTCCGAGGTTATTTGATATTTTTGTACAAATGGCTGTCATCATGGTTTAATGTTAAACTTACTAGTTTCGCAAATATAGTGAACGAGTAAAAAAACGGAAAAAAATTGGTTTTCGGGAGGTTACCGAAAAACTTATGAAATATTAAAACTGATGATTGAACCATGTGGTGAAGGTACTACTCAACTGTAAAAGAAATGGTCGAACCTCACGCATGGACAGTGTAATATCAACTCAGACGCCTGATAAGACTTAAGTAAGCTTTATTGAGTTTGAACGGGGGGGGGGGTGCTGTTAGACCTTTATTTCAGTCAGTTATATGCCATGCGTCATACACGCTTAGGCGATCATGTATCTTTTGATACATGACTGCCGAAGCAGATTTTTAGGTTGACATTTATTTCTGCAGTAGATCAGTTGCCATCCAAGGCTATAGACCCCGGTCTGTCCTGCTATTTGCCCATAGCTGGGGGGGGGGGAAAGAGGATTAATTTCTTTCCCAATGGTTATTAGAACGTAAGAGAATGTAATGGATTCGAGTGGAATTCGAACTCGGTCCTCCCTTATGAATCTAAATGAGTAAAAGTTCTTCCAAGAGAGACAATCGATATCAAGAGACGTAATTCCTGTTGGTCTATATCACACTTAGTAGTTATAAAAAAATCACTTTTGGGTACTACAATTATTATCTCTCAACTTTTGTCAAATTGTGCGGGCAGAACGCAAATAAATAAATGAGGGAGCCCTAGTCCAATGGATTCCAACCTTGCAGCAGCAACATCCTTATTGCACTAAAGAAAGTGAGCCGGCGTGACGTCGACTTTTCTCACATTAAACCGACCTTGTGTCACCTCCCGACAACGTTGGACGGGGGAGGGAAAATTGATTAAAACATAAATAAATTATAATAAATATGAAATAAATTGAATAAAATATTCAGGTCAATATTCATATAATAAATATGAAATATAATAATATCATATAATAAATATGAAATAAATTGAATAAAATATTCAGTTCAATATTCATATAATAAATATGAAATATAATAATATCATATAATAAATATGAAATAAATTGAATAAAATATTCAGGTCAATATTCATATAATAAATATGAAATATAATAATATCATATGATAAATATGAAATAAATTGAATAAAATATTCAGGTCAATATTCATATAATAAATATGAAATATAATAATATCATATAATAAATATGAAATAAATTGAATAAAATATTCAGGTCAATATTCATATAATAAATATGAAATATAATAATATCATATAATAAATATGAAATAAATTGAATAAAATATTCAGGTCAATATTCATATAATAAATATGAAATATAATAATATCATATGATAAATATGAAATAAATTGAATAAAATATTCAGGTCAATATTCATATAATAAATATGAAATATAATAATATCATATAATAAATATGAAATAAATTGAATAAAATATTCAGGTCAATATTCATATAATAAATATGAAATATAATAATATCATATAATAAATATGAAATAAATTGAATAAAATATTCAGGTCAATATTCATATAATAAATATGAAATATAATAATATCATATGATAAATATGAAATAAATTGAATAAAATATTCAGGTCAATATTCATATAATAAATATGAAATATAATAATATCATATAATAAATATGAAATAAATTGAATAAAATATTCAGGTCAATATTCATATAATAAATATGAAATATAATAATATCATATAATAAATATGAAATAAATTGAATAAAATATTCAGGTCAATATTCATATAATAAATATGAAATATAATAATATCATATAATAAATATGAAATAAATTGAATAAAATATTCAGGTCAATATTCATATAATAAATATGAAATATAATAATATCATATAATAAATATGAAATAAATTGAATAAAATATTCAGGTCAATATTCATATAATAAATATGAAATATAATAATATCATATGATAAATATGAAATAAATTGAATAAAATATTCAGGTCAATATTCATATAATAAATATGAAATATAATAATATCATATAATAAATATGAAATAAATTGAATAAAATATTCAGGTCAATATTCATATAATAAATATGAAATATAATAATATCATATAATAAATATGAAATAAATTGAATAAAATATTCAGTTCAATATTCATATAATAAATATGAAATATAATAATATCATATAATAAATATGAAATAAATTGAATAAAATATTCAGGTCAATATTCATATAATAAATATGAAATATAATAATATCATATAATAAATATGAAATAAATTGAATAAAATATTCAGGTCAATATTCATATAATAAATATGAAATATAATAATATCATATAATAAATATGAAATAAATTGAATAAAATATTCAGGTCAATATTCATATAATAAATATGAAATATAATAATATCATATAATAAATATGAAATAAATTGAATAAAATATTCAGGTCAATATTCATATAATAAATATGAAATATAATAATATCATATAATAAATATGAAATAAATTGAATAAAATATTCAGGTCAATATTCATATAATAAATATGAAATATAATAATATCATATAATAAATATGAAATAAATTGAATAAAATATTCAGGTCAATATTCATATAATAAATATGAAATATAATAATATCATATGATAAATATGAAATAAATTGAATAAAATATTCAGGTCAATATTCATATAATAAATATGAAATATAATAATATCATATAATAAATATGAAATAAATTGAATAAAATATTCAGTTCAATATTCATATAATAAATATGAAATATAATAATATCATATAATAAATATGAAATAAATTGAATAAAATATTCAGTTCAATATTCATATAATAAATATGAAATATAATAATATCATATAATAAATATGAAATAAATTGAATAAAATATTCAGGTCAATATTCATATAATAAATATGAAATATAATAATATCATATAATAAATATGAAATAAATTGAATAAAATATTCAGGTCAATATTCATATAATAAATATGAAATATAATAATATCATATAATAAATATGAAATAAATTGAATAAAATATTCAGGTCAATATTCATATAATAAATATGAAATATAATAATATCATATAATAAATATGAAATAAATTGAATAAAATATTCAGGTCAATATTCATATAATAAATATGAAATATAATAATATCATATAATAAATATGAAATAAATTGAATAAAATATTCAGGTCAATATTCATATAATAAATATGAAATATAATAATATCATATAATAAATATGAAATAAATTGAATAAAATATTCAGGTCAATATTCATATAATAAATATGAAATATAATAATATCATATAATAAATATGAAATAAATTGAATAAAATATTCAGTTCAATATTCATATAATAAATATGAAATATAATAATATCATATAATAAATATGAAATAAATTGAATAAAATATTCAGTTCAATATTCATATAATAAATATGAAATATAATAATATCATATAATAAATATGAAATAAATTGAATAAAATATTCAGTTCAATATTCATATAATAAATATGAAATATAATAATATCATATAATAAATATGAAATAAATTGAATAAAATATTCAGGTCAATATTCATATAATAAATATGAAATATAATAATATCATATAATAAATATGAAATAAATTGAATAAAATATTCAGGTCAATATTCATATAATAAATATGAAATATAATAATATCATATAATAAATATGAAATAAATTGAATAAAATATTCAGGTCAATATTCATATAATAAATATGAAATATAATAATATCATATGATAAATATGAAATAAATTGAATAAAATATTCAGGTCAATATTCATATAATAAATATGAAATATAATAATATCATATAATAAATATGAAATAAATTGAATAAAATATTCAGTTCAATATTCATATAATAAATATGAAATATAATAATATCATATAATAAATATGAAATAAATTGAATAAAATATTCAGTTCAATATTCATATAATAAATATGAAATATAATAATATCATATAATAAATATGAAATAAATTGAATAAAATATTCAGGTCAATATTCATATAATAAATATGAAATATAATAATATCATATAATAAATATGAAATAAATTGAATAAAATATTCAGGTCAATATTCATATAATAAATATGAAATATAATAATATCATATGATAAATATGAAATAAATTGAATAAAATATTCAGGTCAATATTCATATAATAAATATGAAATATAATAATATCATATAATAAATATGAAATAAATTGAATAAAATATTCAGGTCAATATTCATATAATAAATATGAAATATAATAATATCATATAATAAATATGAAATAAATTGAATAAAATATTCAGGTCAATATTCATATAATAAATATGAAATATAATAATATCATATGATAAATATGAAATAAATTGAATAAAATATTCAGGTCAATATTCATATAATAAATATGAAATATAATAATATCATATAATAAATATGAAATAAATTGAATAAAATATTCAGGTCAATATTCATATAATAAATATGAAATATAATAATATCATATAATAAATATGAAATAAATTGAATAAAATATTCAGGTCAATATTCATATAATAAATATGAAATATAATAATATCATATGATAAATATGAAATAAATTGAATAAAATTTTACAAGCTTAAAAGTTCGTCTGTTTTTCTTTCCTCTCCCAATTGTCAAAATATTTGATGATGGGACATGTGGATTTATACCTTTCGAAAAGTCATTATAGTCGAGTGAATGAACCCAAGAGTAATCAGTGCAAAATGGTGAATCGAAAAATAAACCAATTATCTTTTATTTTGTCTCTTTTTTTCTTCTTTTTTTTTTTTTTTTTTTTTTTTTTTTTTTGCTATATGTTTTGGTTCACCATATTACGGTTTAGTTTGGTTTGGTTCAGTTTGAGGCATATCAAACTCAATGGGTTATTTAATGCCGACAAGATTTTTATTGCTGGTAATATCTTTTTCCAAAAATGTATTGCTGGTAATATTTTTAATTCAAAAATGTATCGCCGGCATTGACGTACTTCTGGTAATGAATATTTACAAAAATGTATTGCTGTTAATATTTTCTCCTTCAAAAATGTATTTCTGGTAATATTTATTTTCTTCAAAAATGTATTGCTGGTATTGAAGCCTATTTTTACACTTTCCTAACAGGTGCTACCACCCCTCTCCTCAAAACCTCCTGATTAGAGGCCTGGCTGTTGGACGTAGTTTATTGTCTTACCGAGGACATCCATCTTGCAGTGAGTAATCTTTCTTTCTTATCTTTGCTCTTAAAATTTGTTTTTAATATATTTGCATGTGTCTTTGTAGGATGCATAATACTATCCAAAATAACAATTGAGATGATGAAACGAAGTGGAAACGCTATTAAACGAAAAAAACAAAACAAAAACAAAAAAAAAACGGTGAAATTTGAAACCTTTCATTATTTAAAATTACACACTTTTGAAAATTAATTGAAACAAAACGAATAAATTAGATCGTCTATTTCTTTATTATTTAAATCCAACTTTTCGTTTTTACGTTTTTTATTCCATTTCTCAAATTCATTTTTTTTTCAGAATTGGTTTTTACTAACCTTTCTCCTGGATGTTGACCAATAAGCTTATCCCTTATGTCATGACATCGTGTTCCCTTTACCCGTTGCTTGTATCTTGTAATTCCTCAAGACGTTGGTTAGATCCAGTGACTAGACCCAAAGAGTTGTGAATTCAATACCAGGCCACAGCAGTGGTGAACCAAAAACTTGGAGAGTTGAGTTAAAGGGAAATAAATGCGACATCCGGAAGAGGCATGGCACGTGGAACTAGAACAATCTACCCCCGGTGGACGAAATAAAGGGTTCGATTCGAAATTCCAATCACCTGGAGAAAGCCGGAGCGTGCAACGGTCGAAACGTAGTGAATATGGCAATGAAGATGAGTATAACAGTCTGAATAATGTTATTTACATTATTCGGACTGTAAGTAAAATGTTTTTGTTCTTCTAAAAATGCTTCCATTCCTTTTTCTTATTTTCATAGTTGCTAATAACTTTCTTGTCGCTAATCTATCTTGTCGCTAATCTATCTTGTCGCTAATCTTTCTTGTCGCTAATCTATCTTGTCGCTATTATTTTTACCAGTACATCTACATCGACTCCTCCTTTTCCAATCTTCTGCAAAGGAGACTTGTCGCTTTTATATCTTTTTAGTTGTTACAGTTTATCCCAAGAACATGTGTTGACGTCTTTTCCCCTTTTTATTTTCTCTCTGCCCCTTACTGCCGCCATTTATTTTATTTCTATTTTCCGTTCATACGTTATTTTTTTCGTCTTGTTTTTTTTTCCCCTTACGCTTTTATTTTTTTTTGTTTTGTTTTGTTTTTTATACGCTTATTTTTCTATTCATTTTCTTTAGTTACGTTCTTATCTAATTTCCTCAATTACTTTTGTTTTACTTATCTTTCTCCGATTAGATTCATTTTCTTATTTCCCCTCTAAAGTTCTCTTTCATTTTATTTCCTTTCTACCATTAATATTTCTATTCTTCTTCGTTTTAATTTCTTTATTTTTTTCTCTTTTATGTTTTATCCTTTATTTCGTCTCATTTTTCTCACCGTCAGTTAACTCCATTCCATTTTTTTCAAAGACCCAAATTCTTCCATTTTTTTTTTTTTTTTTGTATTTTCTTTCGCTTTTTTTCCCTTATACTCTTAACTTTATTTTTTATAACTACTTATTTAATAAGTTTTCCTACTCTGACACAACGCTACAAGCTATCCCAAATATCAGTTATTCCTAAATGGTCACTCATCAAGAACTGACCATTTTGAAGACTACTTAACTTTATCGATCAGATGTCCAAGTTGGCGTTAATGGACCAAATAATCTTATTTAAATAAATTCCATCGTCTATTTCTTTATTTATTCAATTCCAACTTCATTCTTTCTTGTTTTTCTCAAATTCATTTTTTTCATGATTTTTTTTTTACTAACCTTTCTCCTGGAAATTCCACAGATGTTGACAAATAAGATTATCCATTATGTCATGACACCGTACCCACTTTACCTGTTGATTATATCTTCTAATTCCCTCTCTTATCTTATTCTAATATTCATTGCTCGTCCATGATTTTATTTAAATTCTATATTATTATTTAATTAATATCATATTCTAAAAAGGAATGTAAAAATATTTCTACTCCATCTACTCATTGCTTCTTCTGTTGATCGACTAATTTAGAAAGAATTTTATTTAATAAGAAAAATTTTCTATCCTTTTCGTCTAAAGCAATGTTTCTCAACCTTATTCTGGTTGTGGCCCCCTTCAATCCAATGCGACTTCTTTATGTCCGCCTTCATGCCAACTTGAGTTCTTACACGACTTCCGCCCCGTCCGTCAATTTAATACATCTAAGGAAGTAGGAATATTAAAGGTTGTAGTTTAGATAGTACTATGGCATCAAAACACTAACTCCAGTTATAAATCAAAAAATAATATTATTTGGATAAATATTTTATTTGAATAAATTTATTTATTTAAAAAAAATGTATGTACCATCAGCTCTATCTTGTATGATTTCACTGGGATTCCTGTGACTGACTGACAAATTGTCAATGTTTAGTTTAAAGCCGTCAGACAGAGACGTAAATCGCTTCTTTTTTCTGGTAGCTTTTCGGCCTTTCGATCACGGCTACGCCTAGCTTGGACCGGCTCGGGTCTGGGCAAGCTAGGACAAGCCAAGACCAGCTATGACTAGCTTAGACCAGCTAAGATCAGCTTGGACCAGCGGCCCGAATGAAAACACTCGAGTCCCCACGTTAAAAACCGACCTTGTGTCACAACCTGACTCGGTGGTTTCCAAGTAAATAAATTGCTTCGTTTTTCTACAAGCTGATTTCGAGTCTTTCACAGCAGATTCCGACTGAAACCAGACTCAAACAAGATGTGGCAAAAGCGAGTAAGAAAAACTTCACATCTTTCTAGAGTAGTGGGTAATTCTTATGCATGTTTTCATTCCTCCACAGATTCTGTTATCCTCCACGTTTGAGCCTCACTTGACATGCTGTCTTATTTCGAAGTTCAATGAAACTTTCTTGTAGGGTGATATCAACGTCAAGTGCATCAGCAATGAAGGGATTCACAAACCAGTGTAACACTGTCATTTGAGTAGATCAGAGAAACTTGTTTTCATATCATTATGCAACTGCTTCAAATGATCAACATACACTGCTAGTTCATCATCAGTTCGGTGGATATATTTGCTTCTGAAGGAAACTGCAAACTCCCATGGTTCAACCAGAACAGCTTTAGTTTATCGTTAAATATTTAAATTATTTTTTCTAATTTTTTTTTTTTTTTTACTTTTTCTGTCCAAACGAATCTTTTCTTCTTTAGCAGAGCATTTCACAAGAAAATCAGCCGTCACTTACGATGAGCTTACGGCCACATCACGTTGAAACACCGGTTCCCGTAAGACCACCGAAATTAAGCAACGTCCAACCTGGTCAGTACCTAGACGGGTTACCCCTTGTGAATACGAGATACTCTAAGCTTGGGTAGTGTAATGGATAATCGCTCGGAATTGTTACTCGGCGAGCCGAGTTCCAGTTCCCGTTGGATTCGTTTACTTACGCGCAAATACCCTTAGTAAATTTATCGATTTACCTCTTCTCACTCGAGCTATTGGTAAGATGATATACTTTAAATAATTTGCAAACTGTTGATATCCCATAAAAAAACGAATCAACAAACCAACGTCAACCTCGACAAAACACCGAGCGCGAAGGTATTTATAAAAGAATCACGTGATACTTTTCCATATCGAAAGTATTCCTTCACGATAAAGCCCATTTATCTGTGTTCACCGACGTCATGATGGCTGATTTCGTTTTGGTATATATCAACCTCTATAATAGCGAAATCTAAATATTTTGAACGCAGTTGTATGCCTTCAACTACAGATAAAATATGTTGTTGGTCATTTTGCTATAAAATATATTGTTAGTAATTCTACTATAGATATTTACTGTTGGTCATCTTCTAACCAGTCCGACAAGGTCAAAACGGCGACTGATGTACAAAACGACCTCAAGACCGTCGTTAACTGGGGCGAAAGATGGCTTGTCAATTTTAACGCCCCCAAAACTAAAATTCTCTCCATTAATCATCTGAGAGATTTGTTGACCATGTTCGCCAAGTCTATAAATATAGAATACAGCACAGTACGTAATCTGTTCAATGAAACAACGTTAAAGATTAACACTCACCAGCAGCGGTTCCGGAATTCTTCAGTCTTCGATATCAGAAGTTGGCAGTGAATATTCGGAAAAAAAAACATGGCTGCCTTTATACACGTCGCATTGAATATTCTGAGCCTTCTGATTGGTTAACCCTTCTATCGGTGAACTATAAAATGAGTCAGCTCATTTTGGCTGGCTCACTAGTACTAAGATTCCCCAAAATTCCAACAAGATTTCTATCAGCATGGATGATGCTACCCTCTTGAAGTGATTCGTTACGGCTTCTCGGGCTAACGTTCTCAGCTGACATGAAATGGAAAGACTATATTAAATCCATTGCTAGATCACTGCTAAAGAAATCGGTTCACAGTGTCGCACAAGACATTTTTTCTCTCAGGAATCTATCTTGGATATATATATATATAAGTGTACCATTTGTCCCTGCTGAAAATATTGCTGCCACATATGGTCAGGAGCCCCTGATATTTACCTGGAGCTCCTTGATAAGATTCAAAGGATCAGCAATATTATTGGTCCTGACCTGGCGTCTAGGCTTCAGTCACTTATGCATCGCCGTAAAGTTGCCTCCCTGTGCCTTTTCTATAAATACTTTCATGATAATTTTTTGGATGAACTCTTCGCTATGATACCTAGCCTTTTTTAATTTAAGCGCAGTGCTAGACTGGAGTCGAGATCTCATCAATTTACGGTTAAGCTGGTTAGATGTAGCCGTAAATTCTATGCTAACAGTTTCTTTTCTCGCACTTCTCGCTTATGGTTTCCCTTCCTGCTCCATGTTTTCCAGCCAACTTTAATCTGCAAAAATTTAAATGCAATGTGAATTGCTATCTACTGTCTTTCTGATTACTCTTTCCTCTTCCCGCTTATTATTAATGTTTCTGTTCCTAATTCTTCCACACCCTGTAACTCCTTGTGTCTTAGTGGCTTTACTGCCTTGCTTGGGGTGATACTGATTAAAAAAATATGCAATGTTGGACATTTTACTATAAATATGTACTATTAGTCGTTTTTTTTATTTAAAAATGTATTGCTGGTATTTTTACTACAAAATGTATATATTTTTTGTTTACTTTCATAATGTTGTTTTTTTGTTTGGGGGTTCAGTCTTTACCTATGGCTGGGACCCTAACAGGAGCTACCACTCCGGATCAGGGAGGACCTAGGAACAAAAGCAATTAAGAGGTGGTTCCACGCTCCTCAAAACCTCCCGATCAGCAGCCTTGCTGCCGGATGTAGTTTATAGTCATACCCAGGGTTAGCTGACGTCATACAATGTACACCAACATAATACTTGCATTAGACATTATCTTAGCCACAGACATTTGCCCTAGTTTTGAAACTTGGAGAAAAAGGAATTGAAAAGGAAATATACTTCTCCTTATTTGCGCCATTGAATTTAAACAGTGTCAATAAACGTACAAGAAGGCAAACAATTTTTAATTAAATAAACTAGGAAGATAACACTCTTATACCGGGTGTAACGGATAAATTGCCGTTTAAATTACGCGAACATGAAAATAAAACTGACATCACTTTTTAATAGATATAGTTACCAAAATTACACAAAATATCTTTAAATACTAAAGAGTAAATTTATTCCAGAAAATCACCATTGGCTTCAACTACGGCCTCCAGACGACTTCGGAATCTCCTGCAACTCTTCTGGACGGTCTCGTTGTTTAAGTTGGTTAATGCTGCCATAATCCTTGCCTTCAGTTCATTTTCGGTATTATAAGGAGTTTTGTTGGTTTCTCGCTCAACTGTGACCCTGTGGTTGCAGTCTGGGGAGTTAGGTGGCCAGATGTAAGGGGTGATGTGTTTACAGATATTGTCTGAGAGCCATGACTGAGTTATCCTGCTCGTGTGACATGGTGCAGAGTTCTGTCTTCCAGAAGCCACTCTCTTGACCCAGGGCAGCTTTACCTCTTGAAGGTACAACAACAAACAACGCACATGTGCAAAATTAAAAATATAAAATGGCGACAATTTACCCATCTCGCTCTGTATAAGAATGGCTATTATGTTGCTTCATAAATAATTTCCCTTTTGCTTTTATCAACTTTATTCTTCAAAAAATAAAGTACAATTACATTTTATTCAGTTATATATTCGCCATCATTTGTAATGACTTGTCATTCATTTGCCAGCTCTTCATTTTGTGTATAATATCGCAGGTTATGATTTGAAAAACTTTTCGACAAATTCTTCAATCTGTTTTTCGTTAACCCTAGAACACTAACCATCAATTAAAGTTACACCACTACTAACCATGGGTATATCATACCCGATTTTGAAAATATCAAAAAAAATATTAAATATAAATCTTTATTTGAAATATTTTACATGCAGGCACTTCAAACTTTGTACTTTGAGTTAACATTAATACGAACTGAAAACATATTATTTAGGTAAGAAAATCAGGTACTGAAAATTGTAATTAAAAATAAAGAAAATTTTTGCTGGGTACTATATACCCATGTTTAGTGTTCTAGGGTTAAAGAAGGTTTTCCCCGTCAAAGATTTTTTCAGCGATCAAAAAGTAATAATTGGTTGTTGCAGTTTTAGATGAATATGGCGGGTTGGGGTAGAACAGACCAACCGAGTTCCAAACTTTTTCCTAGGTTGTCTTTATTCTTTGCGGACTTAAGTTGTCATGAGAGATAACAACATTTTCCCTTTAATTTACTGTGTACGCTGCCACTATAGTGCGACATATTACAACATATTATACACCACGTTTATTCTTCACTGTCACGTATTATTAGTAGTTAGGATAATACATTTGTCATTTCAGTTGTTTCCTGAAAACAAAAATTACTTATGATTCATTCTAATAGATTTTCGGCAGAAATTGTCAAGATAAACACTTAACGAAATTGTCTACTTAGATGGGAAAAAGACTTTGCAAAAAATATGCTAATTCCAAAGCCTAATTAAATCACAGAGTTATACTAAGCTTATTAAATCTACAATGCCTCAATAATTCTTAATAGTCTGGAATCAAGTATACTTCCTTAATAAATAATATTTTATGTAGATCTAGCTCCTTTCTGTTTTTTCTATATACAGTTTTACTTGAAGACGGGGGCGATCATGGATCTTCAGAACTTTCATTTTCACCTGTTAACAAGGTTTGTCTCTCTACTTTCTCTCTTAACCTCTGTTCTGCCAACCATTTGCACAAACTCGTCTGTCCCTCTTGCCTTCAGTATACCCTGTGAGTATCAAATTTTCCAAACTTTATTTCCTCATTGGGTACCCTAGAAGTTCCAACTGTCTTTTTCTGATTCTATGTATAAGCGTCCTTTTTGTTTCCATTTTCCCTAAAATTTGGTCGCTGCTCACATGACATTCTCAGCATCCTTCTGCAGAACATTTCTGCTGCTTCAGGTCTCTTCATCTGTTAGCAGATTGTCCAGCTTTCGCTGCCATATAGGCGGACCGATATTGCGTAAAAGTTCAGTACTTTTTCCTTTGTTTCTAACAAAATTTTCTTGTTTATTAATACTTTGCTTAGCATTTGGAAAGCATCTTTCGCTTTACCAATTTGCCTTCGGATTTCAGTGTTGCGTTTTTTGTCCTCTGTTAAAACACTACCTACATATTTAAATTTTGGTACTTGCTTGATTTTGACATCTCCATTTCTTACTTCGAGATCTTGGGATGTTGTCTTCTTACAATTGATGTCTAATTATTTCTCCTTCTCTACCTTCTGTAGAAGTTCCTGTTGTTTCCTTTCTGCGACTGATATCAACATTGTGTCATCTGAAGATCTTAAGTTATTAGAATTGTTGCCAACACTAATGATTTCTGGTAGGATTTCTAATTCTCAAGATCACTTTTTGGTAAATAGAACCTGAATAGAAATACACATATATACTGGCCACATGATGACGCCAGTATTCGAGATAGATTGACAGGTAGATAGATATAAACAGGTAGATAGATAATAAACGTATCTTATTCTGGCAAGTCAAAAAGAGAAAATGAAAAAAGAAAGGTTGTATTGCGCCAAACTTACAAATTGAATACGTTGCCTTGAATAGCATTTGGATTCATACCCAATGATTCGAACACTAAACTTATCTTTCCAAATAGGAGTTTGGCAGAAATTGTGTCCGCTCGTCAGAGCGTTAGATAATAGATTGAATTTATTTACATATATCATTTTTAAAAGACGTTAATTCTAAAGGCGTTTAATTTCTCTACGAGTCGTTCGGTTTTATGTCAACTTTTTTTAAAAAAGATTTCTTTCTTAAAAAAGTTATTTCATGACGCAATCGAATTTAAAATTGCGCAGTTGTCCGTATTAGATAATTTCTATATAATAGAAGTTTGTATCTAATTTTACATACATACATAAATGGTCGTCGTCGCTTTAAACGAGTATGACATCGCTGACATGTTTTATCAAAGATTTTGGTTCTCGTTAGAGCGACAATGGCTTTTGAAGCCTGCAAGTGACTTGCAATGCTTATTACAGATGTGTCAAACTAAGTTGTTTTGTACATACATACACACAAATATATGTACATACATATATACATACATACAAATATATAAACTTTGATTATATACAGGGGGTTTATGTATGAGTGGCCATCCAGGAGTCCTGATGTAACATCCTGTGACTTTATTGGGATTGGTTAAATAAAGTCAACTATACGAAGCCAAGACTTTGGAAAAACTTGAAAGGCGAATACAAAAAGTTACGTCTTCCATACCACAAGAGTTCCTGGTGAAATCAGTTCACTAAAAATAAAGTTTCAAGGAGAGATAAATATAATCCAAGTTAATCCTCATAATATAAAATATTAAAATTGATCCACAGAGAGCTCAATGTATTTATTATAGCAGAGCATATACGGAACATATTAGGTTGGTGCAAAACTAATGTCGTTTTCTCACATATGTTACTATGTGAGAAAACGACATAATTTTTGCACCAACCTAATATATAAATAAATAAATTACATAGAATATAAATTCAAAATTACTGCATTTTGATAGCTATTTCACCCTAAAAGAGCTTCCTTGCAGGATTTGTCAACACCAAGAAGTTAAGTTTTGTCAACATTTAGGAATTAAGTTTCTTCACTCATTGGTGTTGACAAATTCTGCAAGGAAGATCTTGTAGTGTGAAATAGCTATTCAAATGAAATAATTTTGAATTTCTATTATATGTAATATATATATATATATATATATATATATATATATATATATATATATATATGTGTGTGTGTGTGTGTGTGTGTGTGTGTGTGTGTCCCGGAAAGGGATATATTTGTTCGAAGTAGCAAAGTGGTTGTTGACTACTGTAACCGGGTAGGACAATCTAGCAGGTAACCGTAATGGACTGGTCCTCGTCGTAGTGATAGGCAATAGGCGCCGTCCCTGTACCTCCACATCAGTCTGTATTTATGGCTGACACCAGCCAATCATATTACTATGAGAGGGAACCCAGGTGTATGCATATTCATTACATCAATATATATATATATATATATATATATATATATATATATATATATATATATATTAAGAAATGGACAAAATCCGACAATTTATTAAAGACGTTTTTATGTTTAACATTTTTTTATAGATACAAGTATTTAAGTAAATGCTCTGTTTATAATAAACAGTATAAACAATACTGTTTATTATAAACGGAGCATTTACTTAAATACTTGTATCTATAAAAAGAATGTTAAACATAAAAATGTCTTTAATATATATATATATATATATATATATATATATATATATATATATATATATATATATATATATATACATTTTATATATAACGCAAAAGCTCAAAAATATTATAATTGCGATTTTTGTTGGTGGACATTTTTATTACCGTAATACAGCAAAAACGACATGTCATAACCAGATTATTTTCATATAATACCATGTTATAAATTTGGGTATATGATCCAGACAGAGTTATAAATTATTGTCAATTAGAAAAACGTTCATGAAAGTATATTTCGAAAAAACATCCGACTATACATTTCGCCTGTTTTGGCTTCATCAGATCGAAGATGAAAAAATGAGTTGCGTGTGTATGTATTTGTGTGTGTTTATGAAATCTTATATTTTTCACAAGCCGGCGTTGTGCGTGACTAAAAAAGAGAAAAAAAAATGAATGAGTTTTAAAAAAAAAGGTCGTTTAATCTCAATATAATATTAACATACACAAATACATACACGCATACAATTCATTTCTGTTACAAAAGCCGGAAAGAAAATTATATTAGCGATGAAAGAGGAAAAGATATATGAATATGGTATATAAAATGATAGTTGTGAAATAATAATTACTTTATTTTATAAAAAAAAAAAATTATTTATATATAGAAATATTTTTTACAAAATAAACGTATAATTACTTCAGGATATGTTTATATTATAACAAAATTTAACAATCTTTTCATTTCACTTTCCTTTCCTCTTCCATCATAAACATTTCCTCACTCCACAAAAAGAAACTTTTTTTTCTATATTGTAAGCATCTACGTCAAAAATCATCTAAGAGTAGACTCGCTGATTAGGGATTAGTCGAACCAGTGATGGATCTCCTTTGAAACTAATAAAATTTCAGCTTCAGGACTTCTAATCCCCGAGGGACTCTGAAGCAACAAAATCGGTAGTTTTTAAGTATTTCTCATTAGAATACAGCTACTTTAGTGACAGAATTATATAATAATTAATATTGACCTCAGAATATGTTCTAATAACAATTATTTTATCGCCTCAAAATGCACATAAATTTATTCCTAGCCTACATGTTCATAACTGGATTCTTGAATCCTTCGTTCGTGCACAGCTGAATAGAGCCAACCTTAACTATGAAAAGACATTTGACTTCTCAAGGCTGCACTCGTCTCACGTGCGCATTTTAACATAAAAAAAACAGATTCCCCCTTTTCAATTTAAGATCCCTTCCGACGATGTCCTTCTATTTCTTGTGTTGATCTGCCGTAAAACAACTTATTGATGAAGATAACAGTGGTTGACCAGATCTCAGTGCTGGTGATCCAATTTCAAAGATCCTAGACCACTATTCACTTCTTTGCTATTTTCTTCGAAGTCCTAAAAATGTACATTCGCCAATGAGTAGAAATCCAATGAAAGCTAATGTAGTGTCACCCATGCCAGAAAATAAAAGAGATCTGAATTTACTGACCCTGAGGACCCATTGATGTAAAAAGAGTTCTGAACCCAATATGTACTGGGTTCACCCTAAGAAATACCAAAATAAGTTTGTACTTTGTATCACCTCAGAACAAAAAATCTAGTTGCCTTGAGTGTTGACATGGAAATTGACCTCAAAGCCAAATGCAGAACCGGTCATCGAAAAATGTTGGTAGATGCATCAACATAAGTAGGAAGTGAACTGAAATTAGAATATACACACACAAGACAACTGGAAAAGAGGAAGTTATATAAACGCCCGATCTACGAGAGAGAAGGCAGAATATTACGCATCATCTCGAGAAGATCGAACGTTCGAAGAAAGACCCAAAACCACGTCCCCTTGTTTGGCCTACATTAATTTGTTCAAAATTGAATAAACAATTATTTTGCGTATTCAGATTTTGAGTCATAATCTTATCAGACGTTATAATCATAACATTGCACCAACTTTAAATTTAAAATGTAACTAGATCAACCATAAACTAGTTGGGTTTCTTTTAAAAGCAGTTCTTGAGACAAAAGTATGAGGCAACAATATTATCAATTTTATTATAAATTACACATTTTACCGTGTATTTAAAGACGGGATAAAGAAAATGTATTGTTCCACTGGCCTTCAAAGTTAACATATTGCTTGAAATCTGGGCGTAATAGCTTAAAACTGTTTCAAAACTTTTTCAAAACTTTTTCAAAATAATAGCTAATTTGTTTTATTATTAAAATACACCTTTAAATGCCAAATCTAAATGCGTCGTCAGTGTTGTTACTTCCATGTCACTAGAAGTTTCGGGTCTAAATAAACAACAGACTTCTTCGATGGGCGACCCGACCGAATATGATCAGTATTCGGCCCGCACCTAAAACAAAATCTGCCACGAGCTTTAGGACGTGCATTATATAAGTTGCCCCAGTAAACAACAACCAATCAAGACTTCACTTGGGCTATTCGAAGTTATAAATTAGGTATGCATGGTTGTATTGATCTTCCTACATGCGGCCAAGATAGGGTGTTTTTTGGAAGAATAGAAGAAAAACCTCCCCTTTTAACTTCTATAAAATAACTTATTTGTTTGTTTTTTTCTTTTTCTTTTTATTCTTATTTTCTTTTCTTTTCTAAACTACACTTAATAAAATTTACAATAGAGTGATTAAAATGACAGACTATTTACAACTTTAAAAACTAAGAGAAAAATATTTAACAAAAATCGCTTAAAAATAAATTAATCAAACTATTTACATGTTAAATACTAGTTAAAAGAAAAAAAAAACACGTGTAAATTTTAGATAAGATAAGTTACCCCCGCCCCCCACCCCAAATTATCCTTACCGGAAGGAATTCGTTTAAAAACTAAGAGAAATAACATAACTAAAAGTCATCAAAATAAATGATCAAGATATTTACATGTCGAATAATAGTTAAAAGAAAAAATAGCTTGTAAATTTAGCTAAAAATAAGTGGCTCCTAAAAAAAAAAAATATCCATGAAGGAAACCGAAAAAAAATTAAAAATTCCATTTCAAGAAAAGGAAAGATTACTTGTAAGAATGTTTTTGTAATAAAATAAGTCTACTCGGAAGACCAGTAAGATGCAAAAATAAAGTCATTGCATATGAGACTGAATGTAAATCGAGAAGATTGATTCCCGCAAGTTTCTCATCATCTATATACACAAATTTCACATACATATATACTAATCAGTCTTAAAAGTATTTAGTGATGGCATTTATGACGTATGTACATCTGCATTAGGAACGTTCTTATTTTGTGTAGTTTTGGGCCACTCATTAGCCCTATTTATCCACAACCACCTGGTGGCCTTTTCGACGGACTCCAGGATCATTTGAATTGCCCGCCTTCTCTTTTGTCCAGTTATCCATAGGCTAGTAAGGGCTCGTATCATTGACTGTCCGGCGAACCCCCTACAGCCGATCTCGACGGGGAAACAATGATTGTGCCATCCTTTAGTTCTGCAATCATTTAAGAGTCCTTCATATTTACTGTACTTTCTCTCAAATGCCTCTTGCATATGCTCCTCCCATGGGACAGTTAACTCCAGCAAAATAATCTGTTTTGTGGCGTCCGAATAAACCATTATGTCTGGACGGAGTTTGGAAGACGATATATGTGTTGGGAATTTCAATTGTTTCCCGAGATCGACTCGCATCTGCCAATCCGACGCGGACGATAACAGTGAATGGGATCCTGCAACCTTCTTACTCGGCTTTGCACCTTCTTTAACGAAATGGATAGCTCTTCTTTCTGGGATGAGTTTATTGCTCTGCAAAGCCTCAGCAATAATGAGTGCTATCGCCTCTAAAACCTTGTCATGAGGCCACCGATAGCGCCCGTCTGTCAGAGCTATTATGCACCCGCTTAATATGTGTTGCAGTGATCCCCTCCCCGAACGCAAGGAGCACTTTGGTGAATCTATTTTTCCCCATAGGTGTAGGTTGGCCGCGCTTGGTAATACGTCGTACATCATCTAAACCAGGAATCTAGATCGGCTGAAGTCGGTATTCCAAAGATCTGACCACGATACTTTCCGCCGATCTATGCCATCCCACGCGCCCTGCTGGCTATAACCTGCCATTTTTGTCATCTGCTTTTCCTCCATCCCTGCTCTTACTTCGTCCTGTATCAGGTGTTGACGCTCGTTCACGGTGCTTTTTCCGAATTTGTAGGAGGGAATCAACCCCAGGCCTGCACTGCCCTGTGCGACTGAACCCATTATTGTGTGACGTCGTCCCCTGGTCGCAGCGCCAACCGTGTCGTTTTATCCCAGTCTACCACGGCACCAACTGTGACGTCCTACTTTGATTCCCAGTCTGCCTACCCACGTTGTGATTTGATCTAGGTAGAGGAAATCAATCAGTCATCGAGGCCGTACTGCAAACCGAGTCCAACGGGGGTGATACCACAAAAATACGCATAAAAGGCAATAAAATGAAAACTCAAAAGTTCAAAGTATCAAAGAAAAAGGTAACAAACTTTATGTCTAGTTGTTCGTTACATAGGACTGCATCTATCTCCCGACCCGTTCTATGGATTGTGACACGTCGTTTTCCGCTAGGCAAGTTTTAACACTTCAAGTCGTCTGCTCTCCAAGAAGTTGGTGTTTCGGTGGGTCTTTGGACGAAAGTCAAAAGAAAAACTTATTTCGGTGATCTGGATCTAAGTCGCTCTTCAAAATAATTGTTCTTGGTTTGAAGATGTGGGTCCGGAAAATGTGCGAATCTTGGTCAGCTATCTGCGAGGCTTGCCTCAACCGGCGACTGACTCTGGGAACTGCTGGGTCTCGACTCATTTCTGCTCGTTGTGGCTTCGTTTATATGGGCGCCGACCAAAACCGGGGTGAGTTTGTCGGAGCCGGGGGGTTACTCGATAATTCTAAATACATAACCACCTCTCTGGTTAGGAATTTCCACCTTTTTCCATTTTTGGGAACCTTTCCTCACTCCCACCTTCTCATCATACTTCAGAGGGGCGTGAACTGCCCTCCCCACATCTTCGTGGCAACCTCTCTTACTCATCCTCCAGATGGGCGGCAACAGCCTCCCTCGTGCATCATGTGATCACCACTCGACCAATGATGTCTTAGTCGGGCGTGGACAAATCTGCGGCTTTGTTTCAGGAAAAAAAAATATCTTGCTTAAAAAAAAAAATTATCTCTTCTACTTCCCCTTTCTTCCCCTTTCTTCCCCTTAATGGTTTATCATTTCTCCAGCCGCGAACGGGACAATATGACAATGGTGGTCATAACTCTTGTTCTATACGTGGTTTACGTCAGGTATTTTATCGCTAATTATCAGAATGTGTGGTCTTCCTGACATAGTCTCAAAAAGGAACATCTCCAAAGTTCCAGTCCGTCTGTCGCCTCGAAGAAAGAAAGAAAACACATTCATTTCCTTCGCTACAAATTCCTGATAACAAAATTTTATTATCGCAGGCCAAGGATGCTCGTGGGTGTTTTTTTTTAATTTTTCATATCTGTCCAAGTTCTTTTAGTTGTCTGTTTTTCGTCACTTAACGAAATAACATTTTCATTTGAATTTTCTTTTCTCTCTCTTTGGCCAGCCGGCCTGTAGTTGATAATAAGATGACTTCCCGTACCAATAGTTTGTTTTCATATCTTTAGATAACACAGCCGATGCCAAAACATATCTGATCCTTTCCTTCTTTCCCTTTCTTTTTACTCAGAATTTCCCTGTCATTGTAATGACACTTTTTCGCCATTTGTTACTTATCAAAATATCCTTTTATCCATTGTCTCTTAGCCGTGTGTGTGTTCTTGCTTATCACTCACGATTCGGTTCTTAGCCTCTCCTTTCCTTCTTTCCTTTCTTTTCCCTTTCTGCCTCGTTAAATGGTGCCACATTGTTTTTACCCTCAGATTCCCTTCTGTGATAGCTAGTTTCTTAGTAACACTCCATTTTCTGTCAGTCTTGATCTCAATTCCCTCGCCTGATACTTTGGGATCTCTGGAGTTTCTATAATGGTAGCTTTCCCTTGTCCGTGAAACCATGAACTCCTCAACTAGTCCTCTGAATGGCAGCTGGGTGGCATTGGATGATCCATATAATGCTGCGCTACTTAAGCACCGAGGTAATCCTAACCATCTGCGGAGGAAACTGCTAGCTCTCCTCTCTAACGTCTCCACAGTCGAGATGGAAACGCAATATGTCAGGAGTGGCCATAATGCTCGTGGAAGCACACAGTGATGGTATAGCCAGGCTTTGAAACGCCCTGGCAATCCCGATTTATCTATTTTCGCCAATCACGAGTCAAAATCAGTACGTATAGCTTCGATAGCGTGTGTGTCCTTCAGAGCATTACAAAAGGATTTACCTAGACTTTTAACAGGCTTATCGGCCAACGTCAGGATGGCTCTCCCTTCTATTGCGAAATAGTGTTTTACCACTCGGCCCTTTTTTATTACCACTGATCTACATTTTTTTGGCTTGAAATTCATTCTTGCCCACTCAATCAGTCTCTCTAAACCGCGTAATAGCCATCTACAGCCTGTAACAGAATGTGTGGTGACTGTAAAATCATCCATGTAAGCCCGGATGGGTGGTTGCCTAACTCCGGTATTCGAAACGGGGCCACGGCATTCCACCTCAGCGGACTTCACGAGCATGTTCATCGCGAGAGCAAAAAGCGTGGCTGACAATGTACAGCCTGTAATAATTCTTCTCTAGAGTCTATGCCAGTCTGAAGAAACCAAACCGGATGCAACTCTTAGATGGAATTGTCTGTAGTAATCTAGGATAAGCTCGCGGATGCTACTTGGGACGTAATGTCTAACTAAAGCTTCTTCCACAAGTTTATGCGGTATGGACCCATAAGCATTAGCCAAGTCCAACCACGCAACAGCCAGGTTTCCTTTATTCCTCCTTGCATCCCTTATTAATTGCGACAAAACTCCTATATGCTCAACGCAGCCAGGCATGCCAGAGATTCCGCCTTTTTGTACCGCTGTATCTATAAAGCTATTTTTTAGCAAGAAAGCTGATAGCCATCGGGAAATAAGACTAAAAAATATTTTGCTTTCTGTACTCAGTAATGAGATACATCGAAACTGCTCGATATTTTCTGAGTTCTCTTCTTTTGGGATCCAAACACCTTCTGCGTATCGCCATTGTTCTGCAACTTTACCTCGCTGCCAAATTACTTTAATGATCTTCCATAATTTCATGAGAAGACCGGGGCAACGCTTGTACACGGAGTAAGGCACGCCACTCGGACCTGGCGACGAAGCTGATCTAGCTGCCATTACTATCTGTTTGACCTCACTTGGCACCCTCGTGTCAAACTCAACTTCTGGGGTTTGGGTTTAATGAGGCGATCATTAAATCCTAATTCCTCATCTCTTCTTGGGTCCCTATAAGAGCTCTTAAAAAAGGAATCCACCCTATCTTTTGGGCATGCTAATCTGCCGCTCCTCTTATCTCCCAGGAGTCTTCTGGCGAAACGAAACGGGTCAGAGATAAACGAAGCCCTCTTCCTGGCCCGCTCTTTCCTACGACGACGATGTTCTCCTGCCCTTCGCAGGTTTTTCAGTTTCTGTCTTAAAATATTTCTCAGTTCCGAGAGAGATGGTCGCTCTTCTTCACTAGCGGCCTTAGATTGTTTTTTGAGGGATCTTAATTCCTGCCTTACTTCTCTTATCCTTCCTTCACGCCTATTCTGAGTGTAGATTTTATTTCTCGTTTTATCAATGTTACCTGCAGACGTGCCTTGGATTATAATGCATACGTCTTCATCAAAATCGCGCCATGATTTCTTGTTGCTTGCTGGGGGCCATTTAATCCGCTTAGAGACTACTCTGTCCGGCAAGGTCTGAGTCGAGATTATTTGTTTCTTCCTCGCATTTATTTTCACATACGTAACGACAGCAAATCAGCGTATATCGATTATGTTGGTGCAAAAATAATGTCGTTTTCTCACATAGTAACATATGTGAGAAAACGACATTATTTTTGCACCAACATAATATTTATTTATTTGCCAATTGACACATGTAGCCTCTTCACCCTTCAAGTAATTGTTTATAAAAAAAAAGTTCTAATATACTGTAGTCAATTTTAGAAATATATTTTTTGTTATGCATTTTTAAATTTATTTAATAATGTTGTTATAATATATTCTGAATTTTTATTGTTTTTCACATGTATTAGGTTGGTGCAAAAATAATGACGGTTTTTGACGTATTTTTAACGTCAAAAACCGTCATTATTTTTGCACCAAACTAATATTATAGTTGTAATATAATATGCAAGTGTTTGTTTGTATATGCGGATTGATATAAGAATGTGTTTCGAAAACAAATACTGAATTTCTTATTAAAAATGCCGTAAAACAGAAAAATGATACTATATCAAAAAGCCCTTGAATAATTTTAATGAAATTTGGCACTGCACTCCGTAGGTGTTCATGGTATAATATGACCCTAAATGACCCTAATATGTCGTTTAAGCTGTATTTTGGGAATAGACATACATACACATATACATACATACAAGATCAGAGTTTTAGTAATGTACAGATTAGCGCTTCCTTAATGGCCAAGCAACTGTTCGCTGCAAAGGCAATTTCAAAATTAAATAAAATCTTCCGAATATATATATATATATATATATATATATATATATATATAATAATTACTTTCCATGTTCAGAAAATTTCCATGTTTCAGAACTGAAACTAGATTTATAAATTTAGTAGAAAATAATATATATATATATATATATATATATATATATATATATATATATATATATATATATATATATATATATAACCAAGTATATAATTGGTGTATACGGAATGAATCGTATTTTAAAGATCTGGATAGCTATTATAACATGACTTCGTTGTCAGCCTTTTTGAATTTTCCTATAGTTGTATTTTGATTGATTATTTTAGCTTTTGTAACAACATTTTCCCCTTGCGAAGGATTGTTAATTAATTTGAATCTTTTAAAACCATTTGTTTTGCATTCAACATCATCACTTGATAAAACACCGGAAGTGTTGAAACAAAATGGCTATTTTTGTAGTGATTTTATAACATGTTTATGTTATAATTTTTTTTTAAATAAATAATTATATATATATATATATATATATATATATATTATAATTATTTTCTTTTTAAAAATATGATTCCATCGCGACACTGAAAATTTCCATTTTTCAAAACTGAAACTAAATTTATAAATTTAATAATAAAAATTAAACTTAAAATCCATAGTCTCGTTCCATTGTCAAGCAATGTTAGGAATAAACTTTCAAAAAAATTTACTTAATTTATAAGCGCTGACAACATTGATATGCTGAGTTGTTAAGGTTAAGCAAAATCTATTTTAATTTAGGGGTGGCTGGGTTTTAATTTCCCTTACAGTTTATGTATCCAATATATGTTACTTACAAAGTCATGTTAAGTTTATGTGGGGGTCGGGTTGTCTGCAAACTAACGTATACTTTCGTTATTCAGTGAGTCGTCTGGGTTTTCAATAATAAAACAATTTTTCGGCATTTTTATTCCTCCGCTTAATTCATATTTTTCTGCCGAAAGATTTTCTAAAAGGGTCATTTAAATATGTGCAAGACATATTATTAATATTTAAATTTTATTAATTTTGCTTTATATATTTTGTATCGAACATTATTTTTTTAAAATAAAAATAACTGCTAAGAGCACCGGATTATAAATTGTACTGTTCTTTCTTATTATTTATATATATATATATATATATATATATATATATATATATATATATATATATATATATATATATATATATATATAAAGGATAATTATAGTAATATCTTGTAATTATTTTAAGCAGTTTGTTATAACACGCTTCGTAGCGCTTATAATTAATGCTACAGTAGCTTCGGCGACTTGTCGTAACGCCTGGATTATTTAGTCTGAAGACTGACTCCAAACAGCTTCTTTTTCTTACCTCCGACCTGGAGCTCTTTATTTATAGTTATGGACTAGTTTATATAGTTACTAGGAGCGTACTAGTTACTCAACAACATCTCCATTTTTGAGATCAACAATTTTTTATAAATAGTTTATGGTTTATTATTAGTAGTATCTCCCCCTACTCTTTCTGCATGAGTTCGCCAACGTACTTGAATTTTAGCGTTTCCGTCTCAGATCCACTTCCAGTTCTTCAGTACGCTTTCTTTTTCTTGAACGTGTCCTTGTAGGTCCCACGACTTGTTGTGGTCCTGGCACATCGAAAACATCATATAGCATTTTTTATTAGTTCTTTCAATGTTTCAGGTCTCTCATCGATGAACCTTTTCTTCAGCTGATCATGGTGCCTTTTATGTTCAAATCTTTTCTCTTTTACCATGTAAATCAACTTCCTGATTCTTACTGATATTATGTCGTCTTCCCACATTTCTTTGCTAGCCTTACATGCCCTAAAGAGCCCTTTAATCACCAACCTTGAAATTTTTAGTGTCGTTTTTGTTATCCATTCGTGTTTTTCGACTTGGTAATAACTTGTCGAACACTGATTTTACTATTCTAGCAAACAGTAATTCCGCTTGATGGTATATTGGGGTTAGGTGTTACACGGTAAACTGTCAAAAAATTTTGAAGTGCTTCCTCATTTACTTTCTCAAGACTTGCTTTCTTCAGCACTCTCCTGAACGTCCCCCACAAACCATTCCGCGTGTCCGTTCGACCTTGAGTGATACGGCGGGGTCGTAATATGTTCAATGGAGAACATCTTAGAAAAGTCTTCGAATTCTTTACCTGTGAATTACGTTCTTGTATCAGAGATTGGTATGCCATATTCACGCAAGAACTTCACTGTCACGGAAGATGTTCGATTTTACACTTATAAATTTTCGGCCATTTAGTGAAACTGTCGACTAGATAATGTGATCCACTCATGGGACCTGCAAAATCCATATAGTCTTGACCACAGCGTGTTTTTCTTTTTTCTTTTGGCCAAGGTTCTATCCTTGTAATAGGCAGTTTCTTTCACTATTTTTTCGATATCTTGGTCCATTCTGGTCCAGTATACGAAACTTCTCATCAGAGATTTCATTCTTGAATTACCAGGATATCTGCTATGAAAATCCTTCAATATTCGCTTCTGTGACACACTAGGTATTACAACCCTTTGTCCGAAGATTACCACACCGCTATATAACAAGTAAGTGTTTGAATTTCGTTCTTTGTTACTTTCTTTCAATTGCTTTTTTGTTTTCTCAATAATGACGTCACTTTCCGCTTTTATTTTTATTTCTTCCGGGTTAACTGTTAACTCTCATACTACATTGCATAAAATGTGTTTTTTTCCATTTCGCTTTTTAGTGCTGCAATGACCGTGTCTTCAAATGGTTCCACATTTTTAGGTATTAATCTCGATAATCCATCTGCATACCTTAATTTTTTTAGACTGTTGGTACTCATAGTTTAATAAGTGTTGTAGTCTATTAGCTGTATGAGTAGATGTACCTTTTTTGAACTATATATTGTTAATAAAGATCTGTTCTCTGTTTGCAACGTGAAATTTCTTCCATGAGTAAATTTATGAATTTTTTTCACAGCAAATATAATTGCTGCAGTCTCTTTTTCTATCTGGCTGTAATTTTTCTCTGAAAGCGAGCATGAAGCATGAACAAAGGCATTCATTTTATTGCCATGGTATTTGTGTAAAATCACTGTTCCAATACCATACTCACTAGCATCTGATGTCACTACAATTTCTGCTTTGGGATCGTAGTGTGCTAAGGATAAATCTGATGTAAATCTTTTTTTATTATTATTTCATCAAACGTCTTTTAACAGTTATCATTCCAGTTTCACTTTATTCCTTTTTTTAAGAAGATCAAATTATGAATATCATGTACATATATTTGATAATAATTAGCTAGTCTTAGAAAAGCTTGTAATGTCATCACGTTTGTTAGTGGAGGCATATTTTTAATTGCACTTACCCTCGAGGGATCTGGTTGACGACCAATTTTATCAATAATTTCACCAAGGTTATTTAATTTTCAGCAAAAAATTCGCATTTTTCTTCACTGAATCCGTACTCTCTTATTTTTTTTCCAAAAGTGTTTTCCATGCCCAACATGCTGTGCTTTAGATACACTTTTCATTAACATATCATCCAGGTACATCACTGCGAAATCGCAATACGCAAACATGGTAGTCATAGATTGTTGAAAAATAGCTGGAGTCACCTTTATAACAAAAATAAATCGTTTAAACTTATATAATCCTCTGTGCGTATTTATAGTGGTTAATTCTGAGTATTCATTTTCAATTTGAATTTGTAGATACGCTTCAGAGAGATCCAGCTTTGAAAATATTCTTCCACTGTTTAACTTTGAAAATATTTCCTCTAGACTTGGTAATGGGTAGTTATGTGTTCCTAAACAATTGTTTAATGCTGTTGAGAAATCCGCGCAAACACATTTTGAATGGTTAATCTTTTCTATTACACCAATTCTTTCGAATCTGTCCAACTCTTCGTTGACTTATTCCAATGCCACGAATGGCACGCTCCGTTTCGGCTTAAATACTAGCGTTGAACCTTTTATACTTGAAAATCCGTTTTGAATTTTGAACATCGGCCCAGTTCATTTTGCAGAATATCTGGAAAAAGGTTTTTTTTATTCTTCCTTAAGACTTTTGTTCTGACTTTTTAAATTGATCACTTGTCCATTTACGTTTTTACAATAAACGTCTGTCGGCAAATCGCAAAGTTCAAATTATTCCATCCGGTCAGTACCGAATAAATTTGTAGCATTTTTAATACATAAGCTTTAATTTTTACATAATACGGAATAAGACATTACAAGTCATTTTTCAAAAAAAAAAAAAATTCTCACGGGAAACTGAAATCACGACTTTGGAAGTCTTTTTTAATAAAGGCTTTTCAGTTTCCTTCCATGTGATTTCATTGATTATTGAAATATCACTATCAGTGCCCAGTAGCATTTTCACACCCACATTATTTATTTTCACATTCACAAATTTCCTTTTGTTTTCTGTGACCATCTTTTAGGTCCCAATGCTGTGTATAAATTTCTTCCTGTGAGTGTTTCTTGGTTTGGTTTAGAACTATCTACAAAATAAAGGATTGGAAATAATTGGAGAGTTGAGTTAAAGGAACATAACTGAAATATACGGAAGAGGCATGGCACGTGGAACCAGATCGATCTACTCCGGTGAATGAAATAAAGGGTTCTGTTCAAAATTCCAATCACCTGAAGGTCAGAGCATTGTGAGTATGACAATAAAGATGAGGACAACAGTCCGAGCAATGTAAATAATGTAAATGAGTTCCCATTTCTCGAAAAGCGTCACGTGGTGTGCTTACTACAACGTTCACATGGAGCGATTTGATGAAAATGTAGAGAGAATTTGAAAATATATTTTTTATTTATTCACTTTTTGTGTATTTATAAATTCCCAACATATATTTACCAATCATCGTACCACGATATGAACCCTAGTGATATGCAATATCTTAACTGGAAAATACAGCTGCATTTCGAAAAACAAAACAAACAATAACACGATTTTCGTTTTGATAATCTAAATAGTGATCCGTACATTTTTTTTTTTAAGATAAAAATAGTTGTTTCACATTTAGCCTTTATACAAATAAAATCAAATTCCGATTTAGAGAGACAAAGCGTGAAATTATTTTGAATCGTGATAATTCTATAGAGATGTTGTTCCCAGTTATGTTTCTATAGCATTTTCACATTTTTTTTTATTCGAAACCCTAACAGCTTTTTTCATCTTTGTCTATATTTCTGAGATGAGGTATTGTAACTATTTACACTATTTACATTGTTCGAACTTTTGTCTTCATCTTTATTGTCATATTCACGAAGTTTGGCCTTTGTACGCTCCGCCCTTCTTCCGGTTGTGGAGTGAGTCGCCATGGTAAAATGCAAAATAAGTAACAGAACCGTCCAATTCACAAAGTTTGCAATAAAAAGAAAAAGGAACAGAGCAAAACAAATTATATCAAGCAAGCAAACAATATATGCACGGCAAATTAACAGTGATAAGTCAAAAAGTTCACACACTGAGAATTGGCTTCGACACACAAAAGCAATTTCGGACAAGTCAACGTAGCGTCCTGTCTTCTAGACAAGGTATCAAACAGCAAACCAGCCCATTTTAATGGCTTCGAAAAAATCCCACAAGGTTACAAAATCATCAACGGTTATAAATCGCCTGAGTTTTGAATCCCTCGTCGCCACTGTTATAACGCGCTTCGTAGCGCTTATAATAGGTAATGCTTCGGCAACTTGCCGTGACGCCTGTATTAATTAGTCTGAAGACTGACTCCAAACAGCTTCTTCCTCTTACCTCTGACCTGGAACTCTTTATTTATAGTTATGGGCTAGTTCATATGTACTATTTGCCCACACCACTTTATTACTAGAATTAATAGAAAACCAATCCCCAGTTTATGTTTAACAAAACGTATATATTAATACGCGTATACCTATGTACCGGGTGTAACTCCAACATTGTCCAAATTGTGTAACAGCGAAATTGTTAGATTAAGCTTTGAACCGTGGTATCTTAGAAATGATTAAAATATCTAACTGGAATTTTCCGAGGTTTTTATAACACTATTGGACTCTACTTTGAACAATAAGAATGTATAATTAATCTCCAAGCTTAACGAATATGACATGTTCATCATTAATTAATCATAGCAAAAGATCTGAAGCTTGTGAAGGATTGAAATTAAGTTCAAATACATATATATATATATATATATATATATATATATATATAATTCCAGGATTATTTTTTTTTCAACTTATTCAAGGTGATCTTCGAACCTCTCTAACCTTCTAATTTTTTGTCCTGGAGTAAAAAGGTTTTTCACAGGTTTCAAGTACGATTTCATATTCAAGTTTTTTTCACTGCTCTTTGGACTGTCATAGGTGAAACTCCTCTCTCACGTGCAAAACGTCTTATGGATTGGGTTGGATCTTTTCTAATTGATCGCTTTAGCTCTAAGTTGAAATGATGATCCCTCTTTCTGTTGTAACCTCCTGATCCAGTTTTACTCTCTACTGTTCCCTCTTTTTTTTAAAATTATTCACCGTTCTCTTGATGTCTTTAAATGGACTTTAAAGATGGCAGCCAGTGTATGAATGTTGGTACCATTAATGGAGGCCTGAATGATCTTTTTCCGCTAACCATTGCTCAGTTGGTAAGACATAGTGGGATGACATCAAATTTTAACCTGTTCTCTTTCTAGCTGAATGTCATAGTGTTTTTTAGTGATTCTTACAACAAATGTTGTCAAGATGGCTAAACGTCTTATCTGAAAATCTAGAAAAAAGAAACTCATTTAGTTTAATGGCTTCTTAGTTATTAAACATTTTGTGGGATGGACAATTTGGATAATTTTGCTGTTACACCCGGTATAGTGTGTGTCGCGTTTGGTCTCACAAATACTGAGAGGGAAATAGAAAGAAAGAGGGACATAAAGGGTAAAAAAGAAAGAGTGGGAGAGGAACATAGATTTGTGCAAGAAAGAGAGTGTGACACACAGAGAGAGATTGGATGGGTAGGTGTCTTACTTAGATAAAGGCAATTGTTTGTAGTGAGTGGTTAAATTATTTCGTTTGCTAAAGGTCACTTGAGAACAAATTCGTCCCTGATTTTTTTTAAATTAATATCTTTCTTTTCTTTTTTCTTCTCTTCACGATTTCTTTCTTTCTTTCTTCTTTTTTTTTTTTTTTTTTTTTTTCCTTCCATTTCATCCATGGAAATTGCATTACAATTTAATATGTCCGTTCCGTAAAAAATTCAGCTTTCATCGCACGGTTGTAATCGATTTTATTTATCATGTAATTTGTTTCTTTATTGTATTTACCTAAACTTTTTTAAAAAAAAACTATTTAATAATAATTCTTAAAATATATTTTAAATAAAATTTAGATTATCTGAAAATAAAACTCAAATAGTATTCATATATACTTAATCCATAGCTGTACTTAAGTAACATGTGCATAAGATAATGTGTAAGTAACATGTGCATAAGATAATGTGTAAGTAACATGTGCATAAGATAATGTGTAAGTCGACCCAAGACGAGGACACTTTGTTGTCTATGTTTGGGCGTCCGGGTTAAACTCCTGAATTAAAATATTTATGCAAAAAATTAAAACTGCGAAAATGAATATATTCAAAGAATTCATGGGCAAAGCAAAAGAATAAAAATTATTAAATTAAAATTTTAAAAAATGTTAGTACATTTGTTATTAGTAGTACATTTACTAATAGTAAATTTATTATTTTTTAGTACCTTTTATTATTTGCGTAGATAAAGGCAGTTTTTTGTTGTGAGTCGTTAAATTATATTTCGTTACCTAACGATATACTGACAGCAAATTCGTTCCTGACTCTTTGAACTCAAAATCTTTCTTTTTTTATTCTCTTCACGATTTATTTTTTTATTTTTTTTTTTCATTTCATCCATGTTTATTTCATTACAATTTAATAATAAGTATAGTAGCACTACATTTATTATGTTAGAACATTTTATTATTTGCGTATACTAATCCTAGTAGTACCCTTATTAGTAATGCATTTATTATACTAGTACATATTATTTGCGTATAATCCTATTAAGAGTGCGTTGAGCGACCGAGTTGGAAAAAGAAAAAAACAAGGGACATAAAACAGAAGAGAGAAAGCAACGCAATTTTTAGAGGATACCCCATGCTTGAGTAGACGATCCGTTTATTTATTAAACAGTATATTTATTTGCTTTCGTTTAACGGTCTGAATATTCTGGAAATCTTTTTTTTTTAAATATACGCGCTTTCCGCCATTAAAAATAACATTTTAAGTAATAAAACTTGTCGGATTAAGAAATAAAAATCCATCAATTCTTTAAAAGTTGTTTTGTTTACATTAGGTTGCGAAACTGAACAGATATGTATATTTAGAGAATCCAAGAAAGATTTGCGTTTATAAGGCACTATTCTACTTTGTTTGATCATCAACGCCGAGATCTTATGAGGGTTTCCTCTACCCAGGGGTGGTGGTGTTCGTATCCTGTTGGAGAGTTCATATTTTTCTTTAATCAGATTTCTCGAATATTCAGGTTGGTAGACGAAAATAATAAAATATATTGTTTAATAAATAAACGGAGCGTCTACTCAAATATGAGTATCCACTAAAAATAACGTTTAAATAATAAAACCTGTTGGATTAATAAATAAAAACGTATCACTTCTTCAGAGAGATGTTTATAAATAATTATATGTTCAGTAAATATGAAGTCTTTTTATTCGAACAATACAAAGCCTAAGAGCCCCTCAAGATAGAGGCTTGGTGAATGATGTTGTTGTATGGATGCAAGAGGAGGCAATAAATGTACATTATAAGGATAAGTAGGATAGATAACGGTTCACCCTAGACTTGAAGATGTTAAGATTGTAGTTATCAAGGATGTAACTTCTCAGAAGTCTGTTCCACAAAGTAGCAGTTTCCTGGAAGAAGGTTTCTGAACGGAACTTCATTCAATTAAATACAAAGGGAATAAGGATGATTCGGCTCCATGTACGTGGCATGACGTGTCCTAGCTGTAAAGTTCTGGACTTGTCGAACGAAAGAATGTAGCTGGTTTGAACATTTGCCGTGGAAAGGGTGATAGATTAGCGATGGGCTTGCCTCGTTTCGACTTTGGAATTCAACGCCGACAAGGCCGCGTAAATGCTTTTGGGCGCTGTCAGGGCTGGAAAGTGAGGATTAATCAGCTTTAAGCTTCACGACCGACTTCAGGTTTGTTGGCCAAAAATGTCAAGAATGCTACTTTAAAAAGTATTGGTAATTTTTTGAAGAAGACATTTTTGAAAACTCTTATTTTGGCATATTTCGCTAATAAAACAGTTTCATCAGAAAAAATAGATTTTGCTTCGACTAAATCTACATTGCTGAGATAGATAGAGAGGGATTCACGTTAGTCGTATTAAAAGTTGTATTTACTATTTTGAAATAATATAGAGATATTTAGCAAAAATAAACTAAAACTACATTGGCATTTTTCGTAATTGGAAGCACAGCCCAAATGCTAGAAATAGCAATTCAATTATTGAATTTACTTTTACTATTAATCAGTTAATAAAATTAGTGGGTGTGTATTACTGACTGAAACATTCAAACACATGTACTCATTAGCAGTTAATTGAAATAATTATTTGTTTATTTGCAAATAACTTCGCAGAAATTAAATGAATATAAAAGAAAAAAAATCCTTTTTTCAATTATGTTGGCGATCAACAAATAAAAATCGTTAGAAAGACGTTTCTTTGCTGAAAATAAAATGTTTACGACGAGTTGAAATTCCTAACTAAATTGTTTTTGTATGGTAGATTTTACAATTAAACTCTTGTTGTCTTACTTAATAGCGAATTTAATGTAATGCATCGAGTGATAATCAAACTCAATATAAACCAGACTAAACTAGTTAATCATTAATCCATATCGAGGCACGCTAAGATTTCGCCACTAACGAACAGAATAGGCAGTATATTGGCTTACTATAGAACAAGGCCACAAATTTAGGTTATCTCTCATCGATTACAGTATTATTGTCATATCTTAAACCTTACTTCTTAATATTCTTAACGATAAGAACGACAGAAGGCCACAAAATTAGAGCATTCAATAAAAACAAATATAGAAATCATGGAACAAGGGTAAGTCTTAAAGTAATGCAATTTGTTTTAGTTTTTAAGAAATAAGCAACACAATCAAGGATATTATACACCAAATATAGCTATACATCACAGGTTCACCTCCCTATTTCTTAACATAGCCACGAGCTTTTCAATGGCAGTGTTCCACCTACTAATGAGGGTATATAACCCAGCTTCGTAAAACTCAGCTGGATGCTGATGCAGCCAATTCCTTACATCAACTTTCACTTCTTCATCGCTACCTGACTTAGCACCCCCGGACTTCTATCTCTTTTGTTCAATGAAAGAGGCACAGAGGGACAAAGGTTATGGTGGGGATGAAGAAGTGAAAACTGCTGTTAGAAATTGGCTACATTAGCAGCGTGCTGGGCTTTACGAAGATAATATACATTCCCTCGTAGGTGGCACACTTCCATTGAAAGACGCGGTGCCTATATTGATTAGTAGGAGTGTGAACCTGTGATGTATAGATATATCTTGATGTACGATTGTGTTCCTTCTTTCTTAAATAATAAAACAAATTACACTATTTTTTACTCATCCTCGTATATAAGAATAGATTAATAAACATCCTTATCTTTAGACGTGATATCAGCTTAGACTGGTAAAATACCACATATGTGGCAACCAGTGAGCACCAAATCCACTACGCTAGTAATGATTTGTTTAACTAACTTGTAAATATCCTCACCCCAGTGAGAGGTTTATAGATATTTACTCATTTTAATTTGTCTGAATTTCTTGAATGAGGAATTATCATTATTTACATTATTTATAGTCGGATTAATATCCACCAGCCCGCAAAGATCAGATAAATATTTAGTTAGATATTGACTGAAGTTTACTCGGATCGACAGTTACCAGAAGAAGGTTGGAAAGCATAACGACCGAAAAGTTGAGATAGTAACAACGAAGATGAAAATATCAGTCCGACTGTATATAATGGAAATAATTACTCACTTTAATCTGTCATATGTCTGTAATAATGGCATACATGTTAAAATTGAACTCTACTACTTTTATGTGCCGTGTACTTTCAGAATGTGAATGGTAATGGCCCTCCATAACTTCCTATTTTTGTTGCTTTAATTTTGATATTTATTCTTTGTTCTACCATCCATTCACAGAAACTCGTTATGTAGTTTACTCGTCGTTTTTCTCCCCTCCTTTTTTGCCTTCAGTATGTTCTGTGAGTGTTACATTCTCCAAACCTTCTTTCTCCATGATGTGGCCCGAAGATTTCAACTGTCTCTTTCTGGGTTTTAAGTATAGGTTTCTTTGTAGTCCGTATTTTCCTTAAAACTTTCTCGTTGCTTACATGCTCAGTCCACGGTATTCTTGCTATTCGTCGGTAGAATATCATCTGTCACTTCAAGTCTCTTCTTCATTAGTGAAGAAATTATCCAACATTGACTGAGATAAAAAAAGATTATATACCATTTTGAATTTCAGTGTTTTTTTTTTGGGGGGGGGGGGGCGTTCTAGTTTTATTTTCCTATTTCTGAGTTGCTTAGTTTCTGGAAGGTAGCTTTCGATATTTCAATACGCTTTCGGGTTTCTGTGAACACTACACACAAACTAATTTGTGAATCGATTTTGCTACCCATAGTGCTATGGTAACTCCCCATTAAGGTAAGTATATATATTTTCATAATAATGACTTAGGGGAAATTTTTTCAAATGCGAGAATGCATAAAAAAAAGAGGAAAATGGTTATATTAACATTATAAATTAAAAAGGATTCCCTTCTTTGACTATAAAATGATTGGATATTATTCGTACTGACTGGAATGTAGTAACACCATTTGTTAATGTCCAGCCACTAGAAAATATGACGACTTACTGCCTACTACATCCGTAGGCTCACATATTAAAAACACTGAAAAATATTGAGCGCATTCAACGGGTGGGTAATAATTAACCAACATATGTGAAGCATTAGATGGACGATTTCTTGTCAGTCAACATTGAGAATGAAGAGGTTCGTGGCAATAAGCCTAAGGTATTCTGTTTTGTGTTTTGGTTTTTAAAGATGGCAGATATTTAATTCGTCTGTTTCTTTCATTCTTACAAGACCAAATGGGATTTTGAAACAAGAGAAACTGTTTCTTCCGGATTACTTTAATAATGAATTATCTCGTAGGATTTTATTTCGTCGAATTTTTTTTAGATTAAAAATAATTTAGAGGTTTCTATTAGTTCTTTTGGAGGAGTGATTAAGAATCAACCATAGTCATGATCATCGAATCAATGCAAACGATCCTTTCCTTAGCTGCATAATAGGGCTACGTAGTTTTGAATTCAGTGTTTTCCTTCTCCGAGATCAATTGCCACCCAAGGCTATAGAACCCAGCCTGTCCTTACAATTTAACCACAAATGGGAGAAGAGTTGAATTTATAACTTTCCCAAGGGTAAGTGGATGTAATGAACTCCACAGGAATTCGAACTCGGCTCTCCGATTCCTCAATCCGATCCGCAATCCATTGTTTCCTCTCAGGGAAATGCATTATTAGGTCTCATTTTTTTTTTCTTGTAGGCTTTCTTCTCACCTTTAACCTAATCAAACAATTTCACTATAAATTTGTTAGTAGATTTTATTTATTTATTTTTAATATAAAAATATATTCAAGGCTTTCTCACGCCAGCCTCACGTCATGACTAAAAAGCTATTTACACTATATACATAGTTCGGACTGTTGTCCTAATCTTTGTTGTTATATTCACGACGTTTCGACCATTGTACACCACGGCCTTCTTCAAGTGATTGAAATTTTGAACCGAACACTTTATTCTCTCCACCGGGGTAGATTTCTCTAGTTCCACGTGCCATACCTCTTCCGGATATCTTATTTCTCAATTCTCCATGTTTTTGTTCACCTCTGTCGTGGCCAGGAATTGAACTCACAACTCTTTCGGTCAAGTCGCTGGAATACTTCAACCAACACACAGGGCCATGCGTCCTTGGGGAGTTGAGTTACTAAAGGTAAATAACTGATACCAATTTGATTTCAATTCTATAAGAATGAATGCTAAAAACCTGTCACAACCCTTTTAAATGCAAAAATACACAAATGCATGCTGGGATGTTTTCTTAGACAATAAAATAGGCCGGTTTGAATTTTGATACCTTGTCTAGAAGACAGAACGCTAAGTGGGCTTGTCCGAACTTGCTTTTGTGTGTCGACGCCAATTCTTAGTGTGTGAACTTTTTCCCTTATCACTGTTAATTTGCCTTGCATATATTGTTTGCTGGCTTAATATCTTTTTTTTTTTTTTTTTGCTCTGTTCATTTTCTTTTTAGTGCAAACTTTGTGAATTCTGTTTATTGGGCGGTTCTGTTATTTATTTTGCATTTTACCATGGCGACTCACTCCACAAGCGGAAGAAGGGTGGAGCGTACAAAGGCCAAACTTCGTGAATATGACAATAAAGATGAAGACAAAAGTTCGAACAATATAAATAGTGTAAATACCTCATCTTAGAAATATAGACAAATACGAAAAAGCTGTTAGGGTTTCGAATAAAAAAAAAGAAAATGCTCATCTTTTCTATAGAAACAAAAACAGGAAACAAAATCTCTACAGAATTATTACGATTCAAAATGATTTCACGCTTTGTCTCTCTCTCTCAATCGGCATTTGATTTTACTTGTATAAAGACTAAATATGAAATATCTAAAATATCTGTATGGATCACTATTTAGAATATCAATACAAAAATCGTTTTATTGTTTGCTTTGTTTTTGTTTTTCTAAATACAGCTGTATTTTCCAATTAAGATATTGCATATCGCTAAGGTGCATATCGTGGTACGATGATTATTAAATATATGTTGTGACTTCGAAAATACAAAAAAGTAAATAAATAAAAATATATTTTCAAATTTCCTCCATAACTACAATTTCAGCAAGTCACTAAAAACGGTCTTGGTGTTACCTTCATGTGAACGTTGTATTATGCACACCACGCGTCTCTTCTCGACAAATGGGAATGCAGAAAACAAAAATTACATTTTGGCTTTCGTTTGGAACGTGTCGCTGGCCTATATAAGAACGGACCAAACAAGTGGTACTCACAGCAAGTGTATCAAGAAGAGCACACCAGACGACTCACAACAAGCAGCCACAGAAGCACACACTAAGCCAGAGAAAGCCTTCTTATTCGAACACCCACGCTATATAGAGAGATAAAATACTTGCCCGAATACCCCAAAACTTCGACCACAGAAAAAGTAACTTCCTGAGTTACTTCTATCCATAAATATGCACACACACATACATGCATACACACACACACACACACACACACACACACACACATATATATATATATATATATATATATATATTACAATGAATCATTCATACAAAAAGTAAATTAGTAAAGTTAATGATATAAAATGGCGAAATCTTTTCGCAAACAAAATTTTAAAGTTGCATTAACCTACAAATCACTCGATGAATGTTATGATCCTTGTTTTTTAATAACTACAAGCTATATACGGTCTTTCTTTAATACACAAGTAATTTCAACTGTACATTCAGTTATCCTCAGGCATGGAAATTATTTTGTTTTTAGTAAAATTCAGGTAGCATCCGAGACGAAAAAATTAAATGCGAATCGACATGTTTTTTTTAATGTGTTATTGTTAACGAATACAAACTTTTGGAGCGTGCAGTCGCAACGCTAAGGTTGAATTTTTTCAAAATTTAAGAGAGTGCAGTTTTTACTAATATGGCAATTTGAGAATTTTTTTGTTGTAGGAGTTTATCAGTCAATGTGGCATGAACTAAATGCTTTAATAAATAGAGTAATGTTTCAGTTGGTGTCCCGAAAATTTGCACGAAAAACAAGGATCATAACATTCATCGAGTGATTTGTAGGTTAATGCAACTTTAAAATTTTGTTTGCGAAAAGATTTCGCCATTTTATATCATTAACTTTACTAAACTACTTTTTGTATGAATGATTCATTGTAATATAAATTGAACTGCACCACATATTTGATATATATATATATATATATATATATATATATATATATGTGTGTGAGGGGTGTTTGCACATCTACATATATTACACAGACACTCACGCATCTGTACATACCCGGATTTTTGATTTTCTCGAATTTCATTTCTCTAGACTCGTTACGAACGTCCTTTAACCCTTTTGTGAACACTTAATTGTTATTCAATTGTAACCAAATTTTCGTCTTGGACCATTCGAAGGATCGTTCACTCTTTCTTCCTCTCGTCTGTTTTCGTCCAAAACATTACCTCTCCTTTTCCCTTAATTGAATTAATAATAAACGCCAAAACAAGGCCAACAACAATCAGAAGCAGCGCCAAGCAACAGATGCCTAACAAAACATTTCGTTAGTGTTCGCGATTTTCTGTATTTTCCATTCCTGTCACGTTGCTCCGCAAAGCTTAATACACAATTATACTGTGTTTATGTAATACAACAATTGATCGGTTTTGCTTGGTTGTGAATAAGGCGTTTTAGGGAGAAATCATGATTTTAATTTTCTACCTGAATACTTCTTTGCATCAAAACTTTTTTTATAAGCTAACTAGCTATCAAGATAGATAGATAGATAGATAGATAGATACGATTATTTGTTGAAATATTCTAAGTCAGAACGGCTTTTCACAAATGAACCAAAAATCAATATTTTGACAAATTTTTACCACCTCCTCATATATAGACATATATATACTGAGACAGATAGAAAGAGAGAGGTTTAGATAGATAGATAGATAGATAGATAGATCATGATATAAATAAAAAGGACAAAGAAAGAAAGTAACGTGTGTGTGTGTGTGTGTGTGAACAAATTCAAAATTTTTTTTAAATGGTTTTTAGTGGTCGCTGAATTGTAATAAGCTTTTCCATTTATGATTAGTAAATATAGTTTTTACTCAACAACAATATCACATAATCGGTACAAATTAATACATAAATTTAAAAGATTTATAACTTTATAAATTATTCTAATTAATTTTTTCTTTTAAAATAATTCTTGTAAAAATTCACTATTCATCGGAAAAATATTTTCTCAAGACAATAGTATCCATAATATATCTTATTTATAAAAGCAATTAAAAGCTTTTCTAATTAAATAATGTCTTAGTTTTATTGCATGATTTTACGGTTCAAAGTAGATTTTCTGTAACTGGGGATCCAGTTTTGCAAAATAACTGATGATTTAAATTCTACAAGGAGTTCTGTTTTAATAAACCGGCACATAAATTAATTTCACGAAATTTCATAAAATTAAATAAGTGTGTCGAGAGGCAACAGATGTAAAAAAAAATGTTTTTACCAAAATTTTCTAAAATAGAAACATTTCTAAAATAATTTCATTCATTTGTGAACGAGTCCTGAGTTTCATTAAAATCTGACAATTATTTGATTTTGACAAGAATTTCCAAATCAATGTATTTTTCACCGCAAAAAAAGACGCTAAAATTTTGAACGTTTTAAACAAAGGATAAAAAATATATATTTAATAATCAAAAACTACTTTGAAATTTCCTCTTAATAATAACATCAAAATTTTGACGATAAAACTTTGTTTTCATTAAGTTTGGGGTATATTTTCATCAAGGTATGCTAATTTTTAGTAAATCTGTGAATGTACCTAACCAACCACAATATAATAATTAATCATTTTATAAAGAAATAAATAAGAAAACAAGTCTTTTCTTTCAAAAATTCATAAAAATGCGTTAACCAATTATAATGCTATATTTATTATTTACCATTGTATAAATAAATATGAAAACAATTTTTTTTCATAAATTTATAAAAAAACGTTAACCAATTATTATGCTATATTTAATATTTATTAATGTCGAAAAATTCGCTAAAATAGAGCATGCCCTGATACAAAAAGCCCCAAACTTCTTAAAAAAAAATTCTATTGTCTAAATGTTTATATCATTATTAAGAGGAAAGACCAAAGTATATTTTGGGTATTTTTTAAAATTTTCAATCCGTTCTAGCACGTTCGAAATTTTAGCCAGAATTCTTGTTTTATTTCAGTAATAAAAATTGACGTAAAATCAACCATGTCATTCATTATTGACAGTTTTATAAGCAAAAGTGAAATTCCCCGATTAAAAATCTTGTAGAATTCAATTATACTTTTTTCAAAAGTCGTTTTAAGAAAATTAGAAAATTTAAAGTATAGTTAATATAATTTGAAAGAAACATTAATAACTTTTTAGCAGAATTTTTTTAAAGAGAGATATGTGGTAATTGGTTTTGGGAGGTGTGAATTGACATACATCAATGTATCGGCAACGTACGCCAGGAGAATTTATCGGATGGTAGGACAGAAGTGACAAAATTTGTACTAATCTTAAGTGAACCTGGTTTGTAGAGTTAAATGAAAAAATACACTTTCATTTTTTTTTTATTTTATGTTTGATGGAAAATTCCGGAATAAAAATAACATTTAAACTACGAAAAAATACATTTAGAATTCAAATTTTATAACTGACAAAAAAGAGTAACCTACTTGTTATGTTCACGTATTATAAAATCTTATGATTCTTTTTTTAATTAAGTTTTATATTATCCCAGTTATGAAATTTTTCCTAACTGAAAAAATATAAAAATTAAATAAAATACCATTAAATTTCATAAATGAAACAGGTAACTCATTTATGAAATGAGATTTTATTTCTTTTTTTATTAATTGATATAATATGGCAGAAAAAAAAACGATTTTGAAAATACGACGTTAATGGTCACTTAGAGAATTCGACACGTGCTACCAGAACAAAAGCAATGCCAAGAATGACCACATAATTCCATGCAATCAGGAGAAATAACTCTAGCACGCGTGTTGTTGTTTTTTTAGTGTTTTTTTTTAAATTTTATAACTTTTTTATTTATAATTTTAAAAAAAGAAAATAATTCTTGTAAAAATTCATTTTTCAACCAAAAAATTTTGACTTCAGACAAAAACGTTTTTAATATATATTATTCATAAAAGCTATTAAAGGCTATTTTTAATTAAATAATGTCTTAGTTTTATTGAGTTTTGTATTTTAAATTCAGAGCTAAACTTCTGAGTAAAATTTTACAAAAAATTGATGATTTATATTCCTCAAAATCTTCTTCATTTCATTAAAAAATTAGTGTTACACAGGTATTAGTTTTAAAGTTTTCATAAAATTTAGTAAGGTTTGGGATAACAGATGTAAAAAGAATATTTTTACCATGATTTTCTAATAAGAAAACATTCCTAAAATAAATTCATTTATTTTTTTAATAAAATCTGTAAGTTCCATAAAATTCCAACAATTATTTTATTTTTGCAAGAATTTCCGCATTAATGTGTTTTCAAAAAAAAAAAAAGGCGGTAAAAAAACCTAATGTTAAATAAAAATGACCTCTGACCTAAAAAAAAAAAATCTTTAATCTCTCCTCTAATTAATAACATAAGCTTTTTCGCGAAAAAACTTTATTTTTATTCAGTTTGCCGCCTTTTTCAACAGGGTATGCCACTTTTTTAGCGAAAAAGTGGACATAGATATGAAAACAATTTTTTATTCATAGATTTATAAAAACGTATGTGAACAATATAACAAGAAAATTTCAATAAACATGATATTTCTAAACATAAATTTTATATCTAAGAATACTTGTTTCAATTTCCCAATTTTTTAAGGTCGTGATCAAGGATGCCTAATCAATACAAAAATCGAAGTCCTGAACCTCCAACAAATATAGGTTAACCTCCTTCCTACTCCTTTTTGAAAAATGTAATTTTTTTTAAAAATTTAAATCGTTATTAATTTTTTCTTTATTTTGAAAATTTGCGTGAAGCATGCACAGAAAATCTTCAGATAATCCATTGTCAGCGAAATAATGACTGATGAATAAATCTTTAATGAAGAAATGGACGCTAAGCATCTTAACTGATGCCGTCAGCGAAGCTAGCGAATTGTATAATTTGAAATGGAGGCTGGACAAAATATCAACAATCAATTCGAATATTCACATATTTTTATAATCTTGTAAATATCGAATTAATCTTGTAAATAAGCAATCTAAAAATTAAATAAAGCGTAATATTTTTGTTGCCACTAAAATTCTAAACATAGGGTTTTAAAGAATAAACATTGCCGAGGAAACAAAAACAGTAATGAAAAGAAAAGCCGTTCGTCCGACACGATATTTTTGTGTATATCTAGTTTAAACATCGCCAAAAAAGCTTTAAGTTTGAAATCAAAAACGTTTTTCGGGATTTAATCTTGTACTTTATAAGCTCACATGTAATGCCCAGGGTTAGATTAAATTAGGTTAAATTAGATTAAATTAGATTACGTTAGGTTAAATTAAAACACGTCAAGGGTAACTCTATCTTATTTCGTCTCCCATAACAACTAGGAATTGATTTACTACTGTTAAAAACAATATATTTAATCAGTTAAAATGTATCCCTGTTTAATTTAATTTTAATTTAATTATTTAAAAATTCAGAAAGTTACTTTTAACTTCACAAAATTACCATGATACGCTTTGTAATATAGCAACAACTCTAAGTAGAAGCTTATGAAGGTTTTAATTCAATTTCAGCGTTGAAAAACGTTTATTGTATCGAGATGGATCGTTACAAGCGACAGGGGAGATGGGATGTGCTTATTTTATTAATGGATGGTTACAAGCGAGAGGGGAGATGGGATGTGTTTATTTTATTAATGGGTGGTAACAGGCGACAAGGGAGATGGGATGTGCTTATTTTATTAATGGATGGTTACAAGCGAGAGGGGAGATGGGATGTGCTTATTTTATTAATGGATGGTAACAAGCGACAGGGGAGATGGGATGTGTTTATTTTATTAATGGATGGTAACAGGCGACAGGGGAGATGGGATGTGTTTATTTTATTAACGGATGGTAACAGGCGACAGGGGAGATGGGATGTGCTTATTTTATGAATGGGTGGTTACAAGCGAGAGGAGAGATGGGATGTGCTTATTTTATTAATGGATGGTAACAGGCTACAGGGGAGATGGTATGTGCTTATTTTATTAATGGATGGTTACAAGCGAGAGGGGAGATGGGATGTGCTTATTTTATTAATGGATGGTAACAAGCGACAGGGGAGATGGGATGTGCTTATTTTATTAATGGATGGTAACAAGCGACAGGGGAGATGGGATGTGTTTATTTTATTAACGGATGGTAACAGGCGACAGGGGAGATGGGATGTGCTTATTTTATTAATGGATGGTTACAGGCGACAGGGGAGATGGGGTGTGCTTATTTTATTAATGGATGGTAACAGGCGACAGGGGAGATGGGATGTGTTTATTTTATTAATGGATGGTTACAGGCGACAGGGGAGATGGGATGTACTTATTTTATTAATGGATGGTAACAGGCGACAGGGAAGATGGGATGTGCTTATTTTATTAATGGATGGTTACAAGCGAGAGGGGAGATGGGGTGTGCTTATTTTATTAATGGATGGTAACAAGCGACAGGGGAGATGGGATGTGCTTATTTTATTAACGGATGGTAACAGGCGACAGGGGAGATGGGATGTGTTTATTTTATTAATGGATGGTAACAGGCGACAGGGGAGATGGGATGTGCTTATTTTATTAACGGATGGTAACAGGCGACAGGGGAGATGGGATGTGTTTATTTTATTAACGGATGGTAACAGGTGACAGGGGAGATGGGATGTGTTTATTTTATTAATGGATGGTAACAAGCGACAGGGGAGATGGGATGTGCTTATTTTATTAACGGATGGTAACAGGCGACAGGGGAGATGGGATGTGCTTATTTTATTAACGGATGGTAACAGGCGACAGGGGAGATGGGATGTGTTTATTTTATTAACGGATGGTAACAGGTGACAGGGGAGATGGGATGTGCTTATTTTATTAATGGATGGTAACAAGCGACAAGGGAGATGGGATGTGCTTATTTTATTAACGGATGGTAACAGGCGACAGGGGAGATGGGATGTGCTTATTTTATTAATGGATGGTAACAAGCGACAGGGGAGATGGGATGTGCTTATTTTATTAATGGATGGTAACAAGCGACAGGGGAGATGGGATGTGTTTATTTTATTAACGGATGGTAACATGTGACAGGGGAGATGGGATGTGCTTATTTTATTAATGGATGGTAACAAGCGAAAGGGGAGATGGGATGTGCTTATTTTATTAATGGATGGTAACAGGCGACAGGGGAGATGGGATTTGTTTATTTTATTAACGGATGGTAACAGGTGACAGGGGAGATGGGATGTGCTTATTTTATTAATGGATGGTAACAAGCGACAGGGGAGATGGGATGTGCTTATTTTATTAATGGATGGTAACAAGCAAGAAGGGAGATGGGATGTGTTTATTTTATTAATGGATGGTAACAAGCGACAGGGGAGATGGGATGTGTTTATTTTATTAATGGATGGTAACAGGCGACAGGGGAGATGGGATGTGCTTATTTTATTAATGGATGGTTACAAGCGAGAGGGGAGATGGGGTGTGCTTATTTTATTAATGGATGGTAACAGGCGACAGGGGAGATGGGATGTGCTTATTTTATTAATGGATGGTTACAAGCGAGAGGGGAGATGGGATGTGCTTATTTTATTAATGGATGGTAACAAGCGACAGGAGAGATGGGATGTGTTTATTTTATTAATGGATGGTAGCAGGCGACAGGGGAGATGGGATGTGCTTATTTTGTTAATGGATGGTTACAAGCGAGAGGAGAGATGGGATGTGTTTATTTTATTACCCCCCCCCCCATTTTTGGGGGTTTTGTTTTGTCTTTAATGATTTTTTTACATCTATTTTACCCATTTATAGTTTGTGTAACATCATATCAAATCCTTATCAAATCCTTATCAAATCCTTATCGGCCATTTAATGCTAAAATTTACTTTTTGTGGGAGTTTTAGAGTAAATATATATACTACTCTGCTTTCACAATTGAATACAGAAATGTATAGCTGGGAATTTTTTTTTTCAAAAAGTGTATTGCTGGTAACTTTTTTTACTATAAAAATGTATTTTTTATTCTTTCATCGTGTTCCAATTTTAGTCATGTGGTTCACTATTTCCCATAGCTTCGACCCTAATAGGTGCTCCCCCTCCTCCCCGAGTCAGGCGGGACCTGGGAACAACAATTAAGAGGTAGTTCTATGCTCCTCAAAACCTTCCGTTCAGCGGATGTAGTTTATCCTCATACCCAGGATGCTACACATTTATTCGTCTATGTATTGAATATTGCTGTAACATCTGAACCGGTGCCTCTGCTATATATTTAGAGATTCTTGATAAAAAAAAACAAAAAGAATCTGCAATGATATCGGTCCTGACATGGCATCTCGGCTTCAATCACTTTCCCACCGCCATATCTTAGCTTCCCTGTGCCTCTCCTATAAATATTTTCATGGTAATTGTTCTGATGAGTTTTTCTCTTTGGTACTTTACGAATTTAAGCGCAATGCTAGATTGACAGATAGGTCTCATCAGTTTACAGTTGAAATGGTTAGATGTAACCGTAAGTTCTATGCTAACAGTTCCTTCTCTCATACTTCTCGTTTGTGGAACTCACTTTCTGCCTCTTCATTTTCAGTCAGGTTTGACCTTCAGAAATTTAAATGCAATGTCAATCGTTATGTTGTGTCTTCTTAATTCCTGTTCTTTTATTGTTCTCCATCCTTAATAATGTTTTACTTTTTTTCAAATACTTTCACACTCAGTTACCTGCTTTGCGTGTTAGTAGCTTTAGTGCCTTGCATGGAATAAATAGTTAAAAATATCAAGTAACTTTTACTGATTTCACACTTAAAATATAAGCTTAATGAGAGTTACAAATTTCAGTTATTATTATTATTTCTGCATTATAGCCTTGTTGTCTGACTGTGCTGGCCTATTTTGAGAAAAATAGGAAACAGTCATTTACTGGAAATAAATGATTATAAAGACGCTGACGGCGATTTCACATGGACGCCGCCATTTTGATTTCGACCGTATATTCCGCAATACAGATTACGTTAAATGACACCCTCAACACACAATATATTAAAAATACGTCATACAAAAAGTGGCATTATACGCTACTATGTCTTCGTAGATTTGGAAATAGCACTAAGCACTAGTTTATAACACAAACGGTAGGTACTAACCTTGAAATGTGTCTGGAAAATGTACATATACGTTGGAACAGGTAAAAATACTTTTAAGCATCATTGCTAATTAAAAAAAAAAAGGTGCATTAAATCTTAAAATAGACTTACTGATGCTGCAAGTGACTGGATAGAACGAGCTTAAACAATTTCAGATGTTCAGAAACGTTATCAAATACATGTAAAGTCTTTTTTATTAGACGACCTGTTTTTGTTGTTTGGGGATTTTACAAGGATGTTCACTCTGTTCATGGCCCAAGAACCACTCGAGGTAGAGGGTTACAGAGTAAGAAGCACAGTTTTAGCGGCTATGCGGTTGAGGATAACGGTTTGCCATAGACAGTAACAGCGGTAGCATCCTCTTGGAAGTCGGTTCCACAAAGTGCCAGTTCGTGAAAAGAAGCTGTTCGAGTGGAACTTACATCTCACTAATGGATTACAAAGGGAATGAGGGAGGTTCGCTACAATGTGCCTAGCATGGCGGGTCTTAGCCGTGAAGGTTAGAACTGGTGGAACTAAGGAATGTAGTTCATTTGAACACTTTCCATAGCGATAGAGAGGTGAGACGCTTTTGGGTATTATCGAGGCTGGAAAGTGAAGACTGGACAGCTCCTGTCCATATATGGCAACAGCATTCTAAATATTTTCAGCCTGATCTGGCTTTTGTAGCGGATAGCAGGAGGAGTTAGATACTTACTGGAGCAGTACAGGAACCTGATCATTTTTTTCAGGATCTTTAGCTACGTCCCATCATCCCTGCCATTATATGCTTCTAATCCGACCAAACAGGGGATAAAATCATTAATCATTGAATATAAAAACGAAAATTCGTGTTTCTTTGCCTAATAAATCATGATTTTTTTCCTAAATAAATATATGTTTATTAAATCTGTGAAGGTCATGAATAAATAACAGTGGTCTCCCCTTGTTTTATTACTCTCCTCTTTGAGAGAGCTAAAGTCTCAATAGGCGCACATTAAAACATGAATAAACAGTTTTTTGTTATGTTTTTTTATCGGGTGGGGGGGCAGTATATCTTCAAAACAAATTTTAAAAATATTTGTAGTATCTTTTTTTGTTCCCTAAGTTAGGGCCTATTTTCTTTAATGCTTAATCCTATCCCGTTCCTGTAATGTTTATTTTAATTGGAGATCATCATAATTTTTTGCGATAAACGGCTTCTGGTCATCATTAAACTAGAAGCTGGGTTCTTTGCCACTAAAGTTTTTAGTAATTGACGAATTCGCCAGACTCTAATTGTGAAGTCTACTCAGAGCAATATTTTTTTTTTATAGCTTTTACACTGAATTTGTTAGAATGACTGTTACGAATACTAAGTCTAATTGTTACTACAGATAATTAAATCTGACACTCACTAGCTTCACGAATTCGAAAGCAACGAGTTCAAGCCTCACTAATTCCAATAAATAAAACCTTGTGGGAAAGCATATTTCATAAAGCTACTCTGAATATGCTTCTAATCCGACCAAACACGGGATAAAATCATTAATCATTGAATATAAAAACGAAAATTCGTGTTTCTTTGCCTAATAAATCATGATTTTTCTCCTAAATAAATATATGTTTATTAAATCTGTTAATGTTATGAATAAATAAGAGTGGTCTTGCCTTGTTTTGTTACTCTCCTCTTTGAGAGAGCTATTTCTATTTACTGGAACTATAAAAGGACACTATACGCGAACCTTGTATTCTCAATTGAATAAAACTTTCTTAAAGCCGGCACCTGCGTACTTTTGTCATTACAGTTAAATCAAAGATCACTATGTTAGTATAGATTGATTGTAGGAATATGAAAAGGTGTAAAATTTATTTTTCCAAATTGACTACGCTACATAGGTGAGGTTGGTTTACAATTTACCTAGAACAATTATTGAAGTCATTTTACAATTTTAAATTAAATCTTATAATCATTTTATTACTAGTTTTACGCCATCTTATTATTGTTGCTTTTTACTGGGTCAGTACACACTTCATTATCACTATTCTTTCATTTCGAATTTTATTCCATCTTATTGTTATTTTTTTCACCAAATAGTATGGCCTAATACACTCTTTTTTATTACTATTTATCGTTGAATCACCGAAGTTAAGCATCGTTGAGCCGGGTCAGTATATTGGGTACCACTTAGGGACACCAGGAACGGTAAACGGATTGATAAGCCGTAAAAATTTTAATCAATCATTATTACTACCATTTTGTTACTAGTTTTATTCCATTCTATTGTTGATTTTCATCACAACACGCTGGCTAGATACACTCTTCATATATCATGTTGTTGTTGCTTTTTATTAAAATACTCAGGGTCGACACACTCTTTATTACTATTATTATTTTTATTTTTGTTGTTGTTGTTATTTTTGTATTACTAAACATTTATGACTTTATTTGATTTATTTACACTGTTGTTCTAATCTTGGTTATTATAGATATTGTTACATATACAGCGTTTTGGCCTCGTAACCTCTGGGCATCTTCAAATATCTATTATTTGGCCTGATAGGGATTTCACTCTCTGCATCATATGCACTGGTTCAACAGAAACGAACAAGAAACAACATTACGAGGACAAAATGACGCAATAATCAACGCATGCAAGCTATCCCCAACCAAACAAAATAATAAAAACCTGAAGATTGTCAGAGGGGAATTGGCCGAAACCTCGTGCCTATAAAAACATGAGGACCAAATCAATTCGAATAAATCGAATAAAATTAATAATTCCTAATCACGAAAAAATAAAAAAAAATGAAATTATTAAAACTGAAAAAAAATCGTCAGGATAACCAAAAATGTCGAAAGCGGATAATGGATTTTAAAAAAAGTTCAAACTACAGGGTAAGTATTCTCGAGACTGTGTCGTATTGGATAAAAGTCTGTTTAATCAAAGTGTTCCCGTCATCTACTGATCGTGTTTACAAGACAGGGGCTAAGTAATTAAATCCTAGGCGAGCAACATAAACAATAATACATTGTTACGAGAGTCTGCTGAAAAATTCACAGTGAATGTGAGCAAATGAGGTTTATTTTTCAACATAGCCCCTTACGATCTACACACTTCTATCGAGGTTTCAACTGGTGAAGAAGCTTTCATCCTTTTGGTCCAAAAAGCCATCAACTGCAGTATATGTCGTCATCATCACTGCGACACTGAGTCCCAGCCAAGTGATTTTTCGTGTTAGGAAACAAATGATATTCAAATGGGACCAAATCAGGAGAACAGGAATAAATAATGATCAGTCAGCCGAGACAGCACAATTCTAATTAGGATTTTTTACCCACTGACGAAAGTAAAGCTCTCTTTGCCTTTGTACGATGATATCATGATACAATATCTCCAGTACCTTGGAACTATACCGTCATTCTATGTATTCAAGATGATTCTATGTATATCAGCCAAGTGATCGCTACCATACCGAAGGATTTTCTGCAAAGATGTCGTTCTTTCCCATAGCGTTCCTCATGTTCAAATTGCTGATAGATACTTCCTCCAAGGTAGGAGGTATTATTCATAGATGACTATCCCTGTTCAGCACATCCGAAAAGGGTTCTTTTCATCTCTTACTGATTTCCACTATGCTAATAAAGAGCTTCGTGTAATTTTTTTTTCATCTAACGCCGTTTCGGGGCCCAAAACCTCTACTTCGTTGTATAGCTCCTTACTGTTCTTAGCGTCTTCCATCTCACGAAGCCCCCGATTGACATTGACGTTTTTCTTCTTCGAATTGCCTTTCTAATTGTTGTCGTGTTCTCATAGGCAGTCTTTTTTCTAGCATGCGTTCCCGTAACTTGTTCTTATTTGAGAGGATATCTTTAACCCATTGACCTCTGATCACCGCTTTACCGGTGGTAGAGAAAAATGACGTTATGCCTAGCCACCGGTTGAACGGTGGGTAAACACTTGTAAATATTTTTATATCTACTGTGAAACATTACATACCAATTATTTGTGAATTTTGACTCAGGAGCTCAGGTAGAAGGATTAAAATTGTTCAAGAACGCAGGACTCAAAGAGTTAATAACTATCTTCTTTTTCATAAAAGATAGTCACGACCCTTAACTGAAACTAACCTCAGAGTCTATTCCGCACTTTAGTTCTGAACACGAGTTATTTCCAGCGAGTATTTAAACGGCTTCAATTCGAGCTTGTCAAGTGTCTTGCGCATCGAGGCGTAGCTTATCAAGTGTCTTGCGCATCGAGGCGTAGCTTATCAAGTATCTTGCGCATCAAGGTGTAGCTTCTCGCGTGTTTTGCGCATCGAGGCGTAGCTTATGAAGTGTCTTGCGCATCGAGGTGTAGCTTATGAAGTATCTTGCGCATCGAGGTGTAGCTTGTCACTTGTTTTGAGCATCCATGCGTAGCTTATCAAGTGTCTTGCGCATCCAGGCGTAGTTTTTCAAGTGTTTTGCGCATCCAGGCGTAGCTTATCAAGTGTCTTGTGCATCCAGGCGTAGCTTATCAAGTATCTTGCGCATCGAGGCGTAGCTTATCTAGTATCTTGCGCATCGAGGTGTAGCTTCTCGCGTGTTTTGCGCATCGAGGCGTAGCTTATCAAGTGTCTTTCGCATCCAGGCGTAGCTTGTCGCATGCTTTGCGCATCCAGACGTAGCTTATCAAGTGTCTTGCGCATCCAAGTGTAAACTTATCAAGAGTCTTGCCCATCCAGGCACAACTTATCAAGTGTTTTACGATCCAGGCGTAGCTTATCAAGTATCTTGCGCATAGAGGTGTAGCTTGTCGTGTGTTTTGCGCATCGAGGCGTAGCTTATCAAGTGTCTTGCGCATCCAGGCGTAACTTGTCGCTTGTTTTGAGCATCCATGCGTAGCTTATCAAGTGTTTTGCGTATCCAGGCGTAGCTTATCAAGTGTCTTTCGCATCCAGACGTAGCTTGTCGCATGCTTTGCGCATCCAGTCGTAGCTTATCAAGTATCTTGCGCATCGAGGTGTAGCTTGTCGCGTGTTTTGCGCATCGAGGCGTAGCTTATCAAGTGTCTTGCGCATCCAGGCGTAACTTGTCGCTTGTTTTGAGCATCCATGCGTAGCTTATCAAGTGTTTTGCGCATCCAGGCGTAGCTTATCAAGTGTCTTTCGCATCCAGACGTAGCTTGTCGCATGCTTTGCGCATCCAGTCGTAGCTTATCAAGTATCTTGCGCATCGAGGTGTAGCTTGTCGCGTGTTTTGCGCATCGAGGCGTAGCTTGTCAAGTGTCTCGCGCATCCAGGCGTAACTTGTCGCTTGTTTTGAGCATCCATGCGTAGCTTATCAAGTGTCTTGCGCATCCAGGCGTAGCTTATCAAGTGTTTTGCGCATCCAGGCGTAGCTTATCAAGTGTCTTGTGCATCCAGGCGTAGCTTATAAAGTGTCTTGCGCATCCAGGCCTAACCTATCAAGTGTTTTGCGTATCCAGGCGTAGCTTATCAAGTGTCTTTCGCATCCAGACGTAGCTTGTCGCATGCTTTACGCATCCAGGCGTAGCTTATCAAGTGTCTTGCGCATCCAAGTGTAAATTTATCAAGTGTCTTGCGCATCCAGACACAGCTTATCAAGTGTTTTACGATCCAGGCGTAGCCTATCAAGTGTCTTTCGCATCGAGGCGAGGCTTGTCGCGTGTTTTGCGACAGCCAAGCAAAGTTGGTAGTTTTGTGCTATTTCGAGCTTAATGACCAAACAGATTTCGGTATGTACATGTGCATGGTCAGTTCAGCATTCCGTACTTTGTAGAGATCTTGCATTGCTGACATCCTGCATGTTGCGTTTGCTGGCTGTGACGTAGTCCACTAGATGTTAGAATTGCATACTCGCAACGTGAAGCAGAAAATCTGTTCACATTACAAGAAGCAGACTACCCTTGCTATTCATTTTACATGTTTCATATTTCTCCAAACAATTCCAAGTATCTCAGTCACTTCTAACCTTAGCATTAAAATCCCCGAAGATGATTTTATCAGTCCTAAAAACAGATTGAAGAAGATCTTACAACGCCTCGTAGAATAAAGAAGTTACAGAGTAATCTGAAACAAGAATAGGTGTACAAGCACTGATTAGCGTAGCATATCGATTACCGGAAAGATGTAAACGAAGTGCCATAAAACTATCGCTTATATCACGTGGTAGCTCACTCAAGAGAGACACTAGGTTTTGTTTATACAGCAAACCCTGCAGTAGCCTCTCTTTGTTCGTCTACTTTCCTACCTTTTCAGAAGAATGTGAAACCACCACTCGTTGTTGATCAGCAGCTGCGGCTCCAAGACCATCAGATCTGTACGGATCGCCACTTCTCCATCGCCACTGGACTTGAGAAGCAAGATCAACAATCGATGTTAAGATGTCAACAACGCGTGTGCTGAGAATTATTGTCATTGACCAATACTGCAACAATTAACACCGAAAATGCTAATAATCCCATAGACAAGCATAGGCTAGATATTCAGATGAGTACTGAAGCAGATGTTACATCAGAGTTTTCCGTCTTCTGGACGGATAACTTATCAAAAGTTTGGGGTCCATTGCGCAAATCTCTCTCTCTCTCTCTCTCTCGTTCTTTTATCTATTTTTGCATGCATTCTGTACTTGCTTGTCTCTGAACTTTCAATTTATTTTACTAAAAAGAAGTGAGACAACTACAAGTGAATCAAAACAAAAGAAATCGAATAAAAGTATTGAATAAGGAAAGAGGAAAAATCAACTTGAAACGCTCACATATTCATTTGCGCATGCGCACTGAAACAATTTCTCACGCCCAAGAGCGCTTTCATGCACACGTCAAAAACTGCATCGGGCTAACATAACTGACTAATGTCATGCTATATATATATATATTATATATATATATATATATCTTACATGTCTGAATCGCATAACAATAGCATAGGAGGCAGTAAAGTTCCTCTTTCATCTTTTTTCCATTGTTTCTACATTCAAGATCTGCGTTTCTTTGTGACATTCGTCTGCGAGTTAATGGTTAATGTTGATGGAACTGGACATGCGTGAATAAAAGAACAGTAGAGAGCTCCTAGACACAAAACCCGTTTTTGTTTTTACTTCTTTTATATCTTAAGAGCTTTCTCTCATTTCTTTGCACTCACAATATATGAATACATATGAATACATATCTTATTATTATGATTATTATTATTATTAATATAATTATACTATTCGAATACACCTTTTGAAAATACGTAAAAATTACTAGAATTTAACGTAGTTTAAAATCAGCAGAACTTCTGTTAAAAGCGTTCAATAGCTAAACTAGAGTTGTAATATTCAATAAATCAATAAATGTTGAATGGACATCTTGATTTATCTCTCTCTCTCTCTCTCTCTCTCTCTCTATATATATATATATATATATATATATATATATATATATATATATATATATATAGCGAGAGAGAGAGATGAGTATCACAATTACTTTTACAAAGTTTGAGGACGGGTTCCTCACAACAAAACAAAGACAAAAATCCATATAAACATATGTCCTTCGTTTTGAAGTTATTAAATTTAAAGTTTACGGTAGACGCTGTTAAATATACAATCCAAGATACAATCCAAAAATACTTATTATCATAATTTGTGGTGCCACGGATACTGTATCAGCAACGCGACGATAAACAGAAGCAAAGGTTGGATGACTCGGCTGCCTTCGGTCTGAAAGCACATACGGCCGTGCAGCCTCGCGTTTATTCCAATTCGCGCGGCCGTATGTAAAAATCATATCTGCCTGCTCACGATATGAAAATTGTGAAATTGTTAAATGGAACAGTTCTTAGTCAACTCACTACTATACATGTTAAACATTTAAGACAAACTAGCCACAAATGTACACGAATGACAAATGTAACCTAGTCTACATGCCAACACAAAGACATCTACCGTGAACTTTCTTTCTCAAAAAGAAGAATATATATATATATATATATATATATATATATATATATATATATATATATATATATGGTAAAGGTAATAAATTCATTGGTAGATAATTCAAGTGGATCATAGTAATATAAAACGTTAAAAATGATCCACAAAAAGAGCTCAATGTATTTATTATTACAGAGCAAATGTTAATACGCAATAAAATCCAAAATCACCTCATATGGGGAATAAGCTTAATTCAGCAGACGAAAATATAATTCATCAGTCATTTTTTCCGATATTAATATTTGATAGTTTGCAGAAGTGGGAGGTTTTTCTTTTTCTGTGTCGAAATTTCACTTTAGATATTCCAGGGTTACTTATAGGGAATAGGGAATTTTTGTCCGATATTTTAATCAAGACTGGTGAATTATATTTCTGTCTGCCTAAATAAACTTTTACCCCATATGAAGTGATTTTGCATTTTATTGTGTAATATATATGTATATTATTATTACATATATTATATGTATAATTATATATATATACAATATATATAATATATATATATATTAAATATATATAATATATATATATATCACATATATTATATGTATAATATATATATATATATATATATATATATATATATATATATATATATATATATATATATATATATATATATATATGTAGCCGGCTCAAACGCAAGTTGTAACCCTGACGGAAAGCACATTTTCTTTATTATGATGTCCCAAAGGCACAGGCCAGTAAACGTAATACACACTGTTTAAAATAAAGATATAAGATTAAAAATAAAATATAAGATTAAAATAGGTCCATTAATTCCTTAGAAATATATATATATATATATATATATATATATATATATATATATATATATATATATATATATATATATTCCCAATAGAAAAATACCAAGGATTTTTCTCATGTATTTGTTCTCAAATGCTTGGATCCTTCTCTCTGTATCTGACAACAACGTCCATGTTTCCCATCCATGTAGGAGAATGGAAACTACCAGCTATTTCTACAGTCTGTACTTCGTTTGAAAGCTGATTTTGCTCCTACATATTCTTATCAATTTGGCCACTGTGTTTTGGCGGAAAAGGGTTGAAATTTTAGTGAGACACCAGGAACTTCTTCTCGTAACTGTCAAACGGAGAAAAATGGCGTGGTTTGGACACATTACAAAGCACGTCACCTGTGCAAGGCCATCATGCAATTCACCGTTGAAGGTGAACGAAGGAGAGGGCGTGACCGAATAAGCAGGTTGGACAATGTCAAAAAGTGGACAGGTATGACTGTACCAGAACTGCTGATGGCTGATAGACCGTTGTGGAAAAGAGTTTGTGTGGTTTCCGCATTCAGATCCGCCCAACGATTACAAAAGTCAAGGGGGTGATGATGATGATGAGGATATATATATATATATATATATATATATATATATATATATATATATATATATATATATATATATATATATATATATATATAACCTAAAGAAGAAATCCTAAGGAGCCAGGCAAATCTACCTAGGTTTCAGCTAAACGGATCTTCAGGGTAAAGCCGGCTGATCCGTTTATGTGAAACCTAGGTAAGTTTGCCTGGCTCCTAAGGATTATCTTAGGTTTTGCTCTACTCAGTGTATTGAGCACTTTACGTAGTTGTCTTTTTACTCGTATTATTTTTTTTTCTTTGGACTTGGAGCTTGAACACTGGACAATTGTTTTCGCCTTGTTTTAATGCTCTTCGTTCTTTCTTTTTTTATTCCCCACTTTTCCTCGGGTACCCATTTGTTCTACTACAAGTTGATCGATTCTAGGTTTTTCCAAACGAGTACCACTATTTAATATATATATATATATATATATATATATATATATATATATATATATATATATATATATATATATATATATATATGAGCAGCTAACTTTCTTTTAAACCTTTTTTCATTAAACACAGCAGACCAGTAAGATTTAGTTTTTCCAGTATCCTTACTTTTTTCCGTTTTATAGGAGTTAGTGTGTACAGAAATCTTCCATAATTTCCCTTATACCAAGTACTTCTGGCTACTTCGTTAGTCAGAAGTTCAAGGGGTTTTTGCTTTTGGTGTTGTTAGTTTTTCCTGATGTTTTGACTGTTTAAGTTGTATTCTATTTTGTGTTGTTATGAATAAGAGCGTTCATTCCGAGTCTTCGCATATTGAGCGCGACTGCAATTCACTTGAGCATCTTTCTATTTAAAAAAAAAACTTATAACACTTCATTTCCACTACTGAATATATATATATATATATATATATATATATATATATATATATATATATATATATATATATATATACACTAGAAGAAGTACCTGATGTTGATTAATTAAGATATTGGTAGATTAATTTCTTCAAAAGTATTACTCTCCTGCTGGTCAAGTATATTGATTTTAACAGAATTGTTGTTTCCAGGCAATCAAAAATACAATTATATTTTATAATAAAAAGCATTAAAAAACAAATATGGGTTCTAAAATGAAAGTCTGTTATCACAATAATTTTATGGATGTTTAGAAAAGTTCTTCTCTTCTAAAAAAAAAAAATACTGTATTAATTTACACCAGAAGTACTCGGGAAAATTTCACGGTTTTCCCATTTGAATTTTATGATGAATCTTAATTCTTAAGTTAATGCCTAAATAAGCTCATGGCGAGTTTTACGACTATAAAATATCCTTAGATATCGCATCGTTAAATATTTGAGCTCAACAAAATATTACAATAACGATCATAAATATGAATGCTGATCGTTATTTTAAGAAGTAAGGGGGTACAAATGAAAAGATTTTAAATTGACAACTTTTTTTGATTCACTGAAACAAGTGTTAAAGGCTCCAATCTTTCCACTTTCCATTTTCTCACTGAAACCAAGTAGCGTCTCTAATATGTCTTTCCACGCGATCAAGACGAAATAATTCATTATTTATGAGCTATTGGCAGGACGTAACGGTAACACTAACTAAGAGAGGAACAAACAGAGTTATAATAAGATAAGTATTGTATGTAAATACAAATAAATATAATAATCAAAATTATATATAGGAAATCAAAGAAATAATAATTGTGAATTATGTTAAATTATTAATTTTAAGCAATATTTACGTTTTTCTTTTTTTTTTTATCTTAAACTTTGGATTCGTTATTTGTAGGAGCTTCGAAAAATCTCGAATTCAGAACACCAATTATTTTGTATGAATTATTTTTAATCATGAACTTTTTGTTCAGTGTCGACTGCATCAGTTATTCCTATTCGTACCTCTCCTGAAGACATTAGTGTGAAGTGTTGATTGGTTGGTTGGTTGGTTGGTTGGTTAGTTGGCTGATTTTGTTTAGAGGCATATCAACCCCTCTATGGGCCATTTAATGCCAAATCTAAATGTAAACACAATTTTATGGTTTCAACTAAATATATTTATATTTTGAACACAATTGTATCCCTACAACTACAGATAAAATGTATTCCTTGTCATTTTGCTTTAAAAATCTTTGTTTAGCGGCATATCAACACCTTATGGGTCATTTAATGCCGAAATTTAATTTTCTTGTGAGAATTAGTAATTTCTTTTACAGAAATTTATTGCTGGTAATATTTTTTACTATGAAAATATATTGCTAGTATTTTTACTATAAAATGTATTTTTATACTTTCAGTGTTTTAACCCCACTTTCAGGGTTAACTATTTGCCTATAACTGGGACCCCAACAGGGAGTACCTAGGAACAACAGCAATGAAGATAGTGTGAAGTGAATGCCCATTATCTCAGCTGGAGTTTGAATTCGGCCCACCAATTCCATTTTCCATGTTGCTAATTCAATGTCTACCTGTCCAATCTTTCGTACCTTTTGTAACGGATGCCTTCTCTCTTAAATTATTTGTATAATAAATTCTTACTACAAGCTCGAATACGGACACAGTCTTAAGCACAGCATGAAGAATTGGAGACATGTTGAGAATTACTACAATTGCGTAAGTCCTCTAAAAGGGGGCTAGCTTTTCGATCAACCCTTATCAAAGAGATAAATTTTAAAATATTAAACAATAGAACGCAATTTCCAATAAAAACAAGGAAAAACATTCTTAAAATAATCTTTATCCGTGATCTCATTATCTATAAAAATGGGACAGTAGCAGGCCAACTTAAATAGTACTCGATAGTTTTTGCGAACAGATTAAAAATCATTTCTGCTTACAAAGAGAAACTTGGACATCCAGAAATTAAAATATTCAAGTTCCTTCAACTGAAATGCAACCCTTAGAATTTTGCAAAGGGATTGGTAAAGACTGGCTTATCAACAAGATGTTGGTCAATTGCTGATTCCAAAATCTGAATATGTGTCATTGTCGCAATATGACGCGATCAATAATCTCCTAATCATGTTGATTGTAGTGTTGGATTATAAGCAGCATGTCCCATTTGGGATTAGAAATGGCTATTCGCGTTATACTATAACGTTGATACATTTGGGAAGGTCGATTTAAGAACCGTGGTATTGCAATCAGTTTGAAAGTTGATTTTTGACACGATAAATAACGACACAAAATCTTTTTTTTTTTTTTTCATATCAAAACAGTTTAAGTTTAGGTTCAGCCTTATAAAATTTATAATTTATAAAACTTTATAAATTGTATATGGACAAGATACATAGGACAAGCAGATTATTACTAAATCATTGTCTCATTAAATAAGACCTTCATTTGCTTTAAAGAGAAATTATACGGAACAATTTAGTTATATTATGATATACGAGGGTCATCCAATAAATAAGATGAATTTTTCGGTACAAGGACTTCTAATATAGATAGAAGCTTACTATTTTATTATTTTTATTTTTTTCAACGTTGTCTCCCAACACTGTCACACACTTTTCCCTTCTGTGCATAAGCTTCCGTATTCCCTCAGCGTAAAAATCTTTGGACTGATGTCTCAGCCAGTCGCTCACAACACTTTTGACTTCATCGTCACTTTTAAACTTCGTGCCTATCGTGAACGCTTTCAAGGGACCAAACAGGTGAAAGTCTGAAGGGGCAAGGTCTGTGCTGTAAGGGGTATGAGGGAGCAGTTCCCAGCCCAACTCGTTGATGGTCTGCACCGTTTGGGCTGCTGTGTGAGGCCTTGCGTTGTCATGATGCAAGATGACTCCTTCTGACTGATGACCCCTGCATTCTTTATGTCTTTCTTGACCTACCTCAGCAGTTCACAGTAGTTCTTCTGTCAGACTGAATGAGGTCATTGACTGATTCGATCACCTCAGGAGACCTCACTTCTGTAGGCCTCCCAGGCCTGTCTTCATCCTCAACACAGCTCCGTCCTTCTTTAAACAATTTAGCCCACTTGACATTTCTTTTGGCTGAAACATGTGGCACCATACACAGTTGACATTCTCCTCTGAATTTCAACTGGTTTGCACCCTTCAGCAACCAAAAACTTAATAACTGACCGCTGTTCAATCCTGGAGCATGCTTCTTGGTCGGCCATCTTAATCGCCAAAACTCTCAAAGTTTTTTTTTAATCTGCAAAAGAAATTAAATCCATGTGAAAAAGAAGTAAAAAAAAAAAGTAAGCTTCTATCTGTATTAGAAGTCCTTATACCGAAAAATTCACCTTATTTATTGAATGACCCTCGTAATATATTATACAGCGCAGTAGTTTTAGTGTGATTTTTAATAAACAATGCAAATTTAAAACATTTTATATTATAATTTGTGCCCAGCAGTAGTATGGCGTTGTATAAACTTTTATCTATCTTTTGCTTTTATGTATTATGAGCTAACAAAACATATCTCATTAATTGAGAAACCTTATACAATTTTTTTACACAGATTTTATTTATCGAATACAGTAGAAAAATTGCATATTTTGCTTGTGGTGATTCATAATTAAAATTCAGGTGTGAATATATTTTCCATTCAATGTAGCCAATAGAAAAGATATCAACTTTATTTGGATTTATTCTTGAAATAGTCAAATTTTGAAGTCTGTTTGTAAGCAAAAACCTACGGAAACTAGGTATTTCTGTACATTTTTTCAAACAATATTTAAAAGTAAATGCTCAAAAATTGTTTGTGTCACAACTTATATCAACTTTCAGCTTTTCCAAAGATTTCAATATTGATTTTCTAAATAAGTGAAAAATCAACCTGTTCTATTGACACATACCCAGAAAATTTAGGAATCAGCGATTGACCAACATTTCATTACTGACCCTGACTTTGGACAAGTTAGTACCTCATATGAAATTGTGATATGTCTGTTGTACGACTGATAAGTGTAAATACGGAGTTTAGATGTTAGAAAAACTATTTGTACAATTAGGTCGATGATTGTTACTAGCTAAGTTAAAGGGTAGTACAATGACGACCAAACCTTCCCCCAACGCCATTGTTGGTCTTGTGTATATCTGTATTTTTCATACAATAAATATTTTGATAAACCTGTGTGCGCCAACGTTTTTTCAAAATTCTGAGCGTTACACACTCGTTATTTCAGCTGAGGATCCTTGAATATTTTTAGTTTTCAAGGTCAACCGTCTCTTTGTAAGCAAAAAAGTTTTTTTTTCTATTCGCTAAAACTGTGTTATTACTTAAATCTGCCTATCCTTTTAATCATCATAATCTTCACATCCTTCTTTCTCCTCCTCTCGTATCCAGCTTACGGCCAGATTACGTTGAAACACTGGTCCCTATACGACCACTTACATTCAAAAGAATAAACAGCAAATGAGTTTTTTTAAGATAATATTTAAAACTCTAATAGCAAATCTTGTTTTATTTGTTAATACTTAAGAAACAATATTTACGCTGTTCACTATTGACCTCATTTTTGTTGTTGCCATATTACGTTGAAACAGTGGTTCTCGTGTGATCGGAGAACTTAAGCAACGTATCAAGGCTAATGTAATAATTTTGTTTTATGACATTTATTCATACAGAAGAGCAAAGATTTTATTGGTTTTTCAAAATTTTTGGTGTAGTGTGCCTATGAATATTCATCAAATTAGCGAAACGTTCATGGACGTAGTTATATAGTTCTGATATAATGGATGGGTGACCGCTTGAGAATACCAGGTGCTGTAAGCTTAGATGTGCGTGTGGTATTAATTGGAGAGCCAAGGTTCCATCCCAGTTGGGTTCGTTATATTAACTTACGTGCAAATACCCTTTGGAAAAGTATGAATCCGCCTCTTCTGCCCAGCTATGGGTTAATTAGTAAAACTTGTATCACTAAAACCATTATTATCCCCCAAAAAATGAAATTGAGTAAAAAATATATAGGTTTTGGCATCTAATAATCCATAGAGGTTGATACACCGCTAAACAAAAACAACCAATCAAAAATCCTCTTACAACATAACTCACACCTTGACTGACTCTTGAGCCTTTTATTGGGCGAACTTTAGTATAAACAAAAAGCACTATGCCATTATATATATATATATATATATATATATATATATATATATTCATACATGTTTCATTAAATAATATAGACAAGTGTTTATTTATTTTATGTAAATTCTTTTCATAATGTCTGATAAGCTTAATAACATTATCATTAAACGAAGAAAGAAAATCACAATATCGATACATATTTTTTAATCCAATATAAGCTTTCCGCTTACATAAGCCATTATCAAAGATGACAATTACTGTACAATATATTAAGCAATACACGGCCAAGAATGTGATGATATTAATATTATTAAATATGGGAAGCCGTTGGTATAAACCAATGGCTTCTGTTACCAATTATAGACACACACACTCACACACACACACACACACACATATATATATATATATATATATATATATAATAGTATATATATATATATATATATATATATATCTTAGAGTAAAAAAGAAAGAACAGTAAGATATATAATCCGTTATTTTTATTGATACTTTTATTTTACAGAGCATAAATTTTAATTTGAAGTTTTGAAACATGGTATTTCCTGAGTAGAAACCATATTTTTAAATTAGTTAATTTATTATATATATATATATATGTGTGTGTGTGTGTCTGTGTGTCTGTGTGTGTGTGCAAAATTTCAGATAGAGTATATCTGTAAAAGGGTAATGCCGGGTAAGGTTTATCATCTCTTAGTTATGTCTCTGTCTTCGGGCAGATTGCGAATCAGTTGCGGCTCCGTTGGAGGATAGAGGCGCCACTTACGAAAAATAACACTGTGAGGTGCTCAGCCCTGGGGAAGAGTTGCCCGAGGCTGCACCCTCACATGGCACTAGAGAGAAGGATCGGTTCTCGCTACCGAGGCCAGCGCAACCGACGTTTCCGGTGGCTCGTGGAATTTTTGTCCTTAGCCCTTGCGTACAGGCTCGGGTTTCCCACAATAAACCCGACCTTGTGTCATGTCACTTCTCAGTGGGGGAGACGAGATAAATATCTATCTGTAAAAGGACAATATGAAAAAATCGAAAAGAAACTTAGCCGATGCGTTTCGTCCACTGAGGGGCTTTATCAAGGCTAATGTAATAATTTTGTTTTATGACATTTATTCATACAGAAGAGCAAAGATTTTATTGGTTTTTCAAAATTTTTGGTGTAGTGTGCCTATGAATATTCATCAAATTAGCGAAACGTTCATGGACGTAGTTATATAATGGAATATGCGTACATGTGTGTTCCCCCTCACTGGAATATGATTGGCTGGTGTCCGTCATAAATATCGACGGACGTGTAGGTACGAGAGTCAAGAGCCTTAGTCTGAGAGCTAAGTCTATAACGATGCCCATTGAAATACGCTATTGTTCTACCCTCCTTACCTGCGACTACGACGAGTACCAGTCGATTATTGCTACCATATTCTACTTGGTTATAGTAGCCCAAACCACTTAGCTACTTCGTTCAAATATATCCCTTTCCGGGACATATCAAGTTCAATGTCTAAAATACAAAAGGGATGAGGTGTTATTTTCTTATGTATATATATGTATGTAAATTAGTATTTAAATTACTTGTGTTTGGGATGGATTTATGTGTTATATGTTTCGAATAATATAAGGTTATGGGTTTAATTGTATCCTTTTAATATTTTTTTTATATTTTTGTAGTTATGTTTCTTGGTTTGAGATAAGAGTAATTCTTTTAGGAAAGGAGATATTGGTAAGAATCCGTTTATATTTTGATAAGAATCGATAGCGGCATTCTCAAGAATCGTCCTTCTAAGTAAGTTACTTTCTTTTTTTAATAACTGTGACATTCGATAGGTCAAAGTTGTAATCGAATTTATTTCTATGTATGAATAATGCATTTAATAAACCGTTCTGTGTAAAGGTGTATAAGAGCATCCGTATATTAAAAATTTTGAAAACCCAATAACATTTTTGCTCTTGTATATAAATACTTGTCACAAAATAAAATCCACATATGTATGAAGCGTCAGTAATCCTTCTTAAACAATATTTGCCTCAAAGGTTGTTCGAATACCGTTTATATATATATATATATATATATATATATATACACAAACATATATATATATATATAGATAGATAGATAGATAGATGTATATATATATATATATATATATATATATATATATATATATATATAACAGATGATGTCTATGTATGTGTCAGTCTGCGTGTGTATTATATTTATGCACGTCCACATTTCTCGACCGATTTCGATGAAATTGTACGCACAAGTTGCAAATTTGCTAACGTAAGTCAAGACAAACTTTTCAATCTTCAGGCCCCAGGGTTTGGCAGAAAAATCTATGAAACTGAAGGTTGGTATGACTTTTTGCTAAAACCAAGGCAAAGTTACACGCGAACAAAATTTTTACGGGATGATCTGATATTATTTGCACTTGATGCAAGACATAGCTCGATGTCTTGCATAAAGTGACGCATGATGCAAGACATGTTACGAGGTTTATGTAGAGGGCTTAATATTTTTTTGTATTTTTTTGCGACATTGGCTTCACACAAAAAATTGCATAAAACTGTGAAAAAAAATCGGGCTTTTCGTACTACTTAAAATAAAAACTTGAATAAATTCCTCATTTTTTATCCGACTTTCTTCAAACATGTCGCAAAAAATTTGCCATCTTTCAAGAAATAAGATAATGTGGTTTTAGTCCTGCTCGCTTCCCCGCGAATAACGAAAAACACGCAAAACTGTTCAAAAAGCCTGTTTTTTCAGCCATAACTCCCGATGCTTTCCACATTTACCATATAAATTACACATGACATACAAATTGTCTTGCATGAATATTTGGTTTAGATTATTTCAGTTAAGTGGACGAAATTTGCAACAAACTAGGTCCAAAATCGGCTTTTGCCATTTAGCCAATAGTTTCTTCATATGATTCCATCCTAAATAGGCATTCGAACAATCTTTGATACAAAGATTGTGTGAGAAGTATTATTGAAGCGTTAAAATGTAAAAATTCCTGAAGAACCTCATATTAACCCCAGCTTTACAGTAAACGTCCGAAGAAGAAGTGGAGTTGAATTACGCTTCATCATTGTTTTTGTTTGATTATTAGATTTGTGAACATTTGTGAAAGTGATTACGTCCATAGGAAATCTACTTAATATTTAAAACATTGAAACAATTTAATCCCGAGCAATGACCACACAAGAAGGTTTTATTGGTGGAATTCTTTTATTAAGAAGAACCAAACACTAGGAAAATACCGTAAAAACGATGAGTGGGGAGTAGGAACGGATGATGCACGCAGACATTTCTAGACAGGAAGGTGGGGTGCTGTTATACTATTGCCGGGCACTTCGGCTAGTATATGCATATAGTCATCCATAGACAGGCTGTTCGCTTTATCAGAGCTCCTCATCCGAACGCTTCAAGCCGGGAACGAAACCGCACCGATTTGGTATCAGTCGAACATTCTAAACCCTAGGCTATCGATGTTCGACAGAGGGAAAGGCGAATTTTTGCGTATTTATTTTTTTCATAAATTCGCTGTGCGTGCGTGCGTGTGTGTGTGTGATCAAAATAACTACCTGAAGAAAGTATATATCCATATGGACGCTTGCCATAAAACAGTCGTTAATAAGTTTTTCCAAGACCAGCCGCCATGACCCTGCTACCGTAAGATATATTTTCACGAGGTGGTCAAATTTTGGGCCTTGTACCACATTCAACATAGAGTAGTAAATAACGAGTAAATAATGAACTTCATGATATTCTAGCATAGGTATTTACCTATGATAGTTTAATCTATTACAGTAATCTGGCAACAGAATTGCATGCTTGTTAACCATTACTCGAAGTGAGGGTGCCATATATTTTCTAAGTTTTACCTAGTCTGACACAAAGGCATAAGTGTGGCTTACCTAATGAGAATTGAACTCGCTATACAGTATTAATCTGCAATGTCATTGGTCCTGATCTGGCATCTCGTCGTCAGTCACTTTCTCAAGTTTCCTATGCCTTTTCTATAAATATTTTCATGTTCTGATGATACCTATGACACCTAGACTCTGAATTTAAGCGCATTACTAAATTAGCCACAAGATCTCTTCATTTTAAAAATCGAAATGACTAGATACAACCGTAAGTTCTATGCTAACATTTTCTTCTCTCGCATTTCTCGCTTGTGAAACTCTCTCCCGGTTTCTTGCTTTCTTGTCAAATTTGATCTTCAAAAATATAAATGCAAAAGCAATCGTAATCTTCTGTCCTTTTAAATTTTGTTTTTATTGTTCTTGCACCATAGTAATATTTTTCTTATATTCTTTCACACTTAGTAACAATCTGTATATTAGTGGTTATAATGTCTTGCCTAGAGGGAAATGGTTAAAAAAAACTACAGAGGTACCTAAAGAATTCATTACACAGAATTTATGTTAATCTAGTTCAAGGGCAAAAGTAGCGAACACTAGAAGACCGAACACACTCTACAATAATAATGGCTTTAGAGATTGGATCGCTATTCACTGAACCACAAAAAGGATGTCCATAGTATATTGATATAAAGATATGTCTGCGTAATCTGTCTCGATAGTGTGTCATTTATTCTCGAATTCTGTGCGTTGTTTTCGATATTTTCATATCACGCCTCGCCAGCAGACATTTCCTTCTGATGAGTTTTCTGCTTATATGCTCATTTATTGGCGACCGTTAATTCTAACGAAGGCGTTAAGTACGAAATAAAATGACGGCGACAGAGACAATAAGGAGTGATAGAAAGAAGGACATGTAAAGACATAGGAGGAGGGAGAAATGTCAATAAACAAAGACCAGGGAAATCAGAAGCCAGATGGAGATGAAAGAAAGGGTCAAATAATGCGAGAAGGAATTACAAATAAGGAGAGCAAGAGGAAGAGATAAAAACGATGAACGTTACGAGGAGGAGAGAAAGAGAAGTTGATGAAATGCCGAAACGAAGTGAAATTAGAAAGAGAAGAGGGTATAATAAAAATTATATTTTAGTATATTTATTCACGAATCTTAGTTTAATGTGTCACAGCAATATTTGAATTCAAACTACGTTCTAGTAAGGCTCCCACGTATTTTCTAAGCGTTACCTAGTTTAACACAAGGACATATATAGATGTTTGCATATTATGTGCGCCAGCCAGGGCTATATCAGTCAGTCAGTTATCTTCCGCATGTATTCGCATAAACTATGCCGCTTACTCTGTAACCCTCAACCCTGAATGGCTCCCGAAACTTTTACAGGGTGAACGTCACTGCAAAACTATATATATATATATATAGGCTGAACGTCACTGCAAAGCTATATATATATATATATATATATATATATATATATATATATATATATATGAAGAAAAATATACAGAAAAAACAAACAAAAATCTTAATATGCAATTATGCTGTATTAATGTTAATGTAATGTCAACGTCGGACGTTTCGGTCCATTTAGACCATCATCAGGACATATTCATAAAACATAATTAACATTAGACTATATTCAATTCAACATGAAAAAGACGATGGACATAAGAGCAAGATTAATCCAAACAGAAATTTTTATATAAGATCAGCGTTCCGTTTGGATTAGTCTTGCTCTTAAATAGACCGAAACGTCCGACGTTGACATTATATTAACATTAATACAGCATAATTGCATATTAAGATTTTTGTTTGTTTTTTCTGTATATTTTTCTTCATACTGTCGGATCTATATCCATATATTTGCTTATATATATATATATATATATATATATATATATATATATATATATATATATATATATATATATCGGTTCGGATTGAGGAATCGGAGAGTCGAGTTCGAATTCCACTCTAATGAACTGAAATTCTACTGTAATGGATTCATACCTTTCCCAAGGTACGAATCCTTCTCTTCTCCCCCGCCCCCCAGCTATGGGTAAATAGCTGGACAGACCGTGTTCTATAGCCTTGTATGGCAATTGATCTACCACAGAAAGAAATGGCAACCTACTGCGGGAAAATATGCCTCGTCAGTCATGTATCGAAAGATACATGATCGCCTAAGCGTTTATCACGCATAGCACATAACTGACTGAATACCAGAATGAATTTGTCTTCTTGGCCACAATCTATACAAACATTATTGAGCTGAGTTGTATCTTCTGAAATCATTACTGTCATTAATTTTCAAAATAAATCAGAAAATTTCATTTTTTTTTTTTTTTCATAATCATTAGTTTCTCAATCTTTTGACTCAAAGTTTTATATGCGGAAAAGGTTTATAAGTCTCATTCCAGAAAATACAAGTACAAGCCAGAAACTAAAATAAATGTATTCTAGAATATGGAATCTTTATAACTCAATATCCAATTTAGAATTCTAGAATATGGAATCTTTATAACTCAATATACAATTTAGAATTCTAAAATAAGGAATCCTTATAACGCAATATCCAGTTTAGAATTCTAGAATATGGAATGTTTATAACTCATAATCCAATTTAGAATTCTGGAATAAGGAATCTTTATAACTCATATACGAATTTAGAATTCTAGAATAAGTTATCTTTATAACTCAATATCCAATTTAGAATTCTAGAATAAGGAATCTTTATAATTCAATATCCGATTTAGACACCTCCTCCACGTTTTTATTGTGTGGCGCTCTGCTTGAAATGGGATCGTCACTATACACTTCATAAACATTGGCGTATGGATCAGTTATAACAAATTTAGGAGATGACAAAAGGAAATTGAACATAGAACAGACGGCACTAAGGGTAGTTTCGCCCAACAGTGCAAGTTGCTACAAAACCAAAACATAAATTTGAAAACTTGTGTCATGTTCTTATCTAGCCTCATCAGATCGAACCCTCCATATGGATTTTATTCTTTTCACCCTGTACCCGGCCTAAGAGTCACTCGCGGTCGAGGATTACAAAGTAACAGGTACCACCCAAGCAAACTGATAATGTCACCAAGACACAAGAGACCACCTGAAGTGAAAAAGAATGAAAATATTTTAGAAGAAACCGGAAACCCAGTCCTAAACAGGAAACAAAACGAAAGAAAACTTCTATTCCTGTTCAAATGACCGGGGAAGAGTGTGAACCGGGCCAAATTGAACGTATCTGAGGAAAAAAAAGTATATAAATAGTAAATAAAATTTCAGATTTTGGGGCGGAGACGTTAGAAATATAGAACTGAAGTATATTTTAGAAGGAACCAGAAACCCAATCCTAAAAAAAGATAAAGGATAAACCTCTACTCCTGTCCAAAAAACCGGGGTGGTGTGTGAAGTGGGCGATCGGCGAACCTATCTACTAATGAATGCCGAACCTGTTCAGAAATACCTAGACTGTCAGTTGTATACAACAGCTTTTTAAGATCAATGATTAAAATGGCTTTGAGTGAGTGAAGCCTGTGGCTTTTGCCAAGGACCCCACACTTCTTTGAACCTTGTAAACTGGCTCTGCAAAATTACCAATAACTGTAGTAAATAACAGAAACCACAACACTTGAAGACTATCAACAGCTGCAACATCTAAAATGGATAGCATATATAATTCGAAGAGAAAATAATAACATAGATGTTAACGTTCAACACTAATTTAAAGAAATGGTCAGGAAGGAAACCTCTATCAAATAGTGGAAAGAGCCATAACAGCTACTGGACTTGAGAAAACTATTTTCCTGAAAAATTGTTTTAAGAAAAGCATTTTACAAATTTCAACGAAAAGCTGCACTAGCTGCTCGGTCAATGAATGCCAAATCTTTCCTTATAGGGAAACGGATAATATTTATAATTACTATTACTAATCTGGAATTAAGCAAGTGTGACTAAAGGAATAATGCTCTTAATTTCAAGGCATTTATTTTACCTCTGTATCCCATATGTGAACAGTTGACAAATGAATTGTTAATGGAGAAAAGTAATTTCGGTAAGTTAAAATTCCCGCTTAAAGCCCAGTCATATTGCTATCCATTCTGCTTACTTTAATGAACGGTCACCTCCGCCGGATAAATGACGCCGTAGTCTGCCCCATCTCATCCTCAAATAGTCGAATATAAAGATGTGTGAATACGTGCGATTTATAGGTTAATCGGAGGAGAGGTCTTCTTTTTTGGGGGTGGGGGGTGGGGGGTAAAACTTTCGTTTATTCTTGTCACCCTTCTCACGACATCTTCTGACTAATACCTTCTGACATCTTCTCAAAATATGCTTCACTTGTGCACACTTCCTTCTCGCTCGGAGCTCTTAATTCATCGGCCTCCGAACCGATCGGCCCACATATGCCCGACAGTAGCACAAACATCCGTCTGCCCCAGCCGCCAAACACCGTTCTCTACCAACAACCACCAATCCTTCTCCAGCAGACAAGTTCCAGTAGCAGCGTCTTTGAGTGCGGTCATCTGCCTACGTCACATAGGTCAAGAAAAGCGATGTAGAGAGATATGGTCACGGGAAGGGTTGAGAAACAGGAAATGAAGACAGTGTCAACAATAAGGTCTCTTTTTTTCCCAAGACTGGAAAGCCCCCGAGCCGTTTAAAGAAAGGCCAGTGCGAGAGAGGGTCATATTGCAAATAGTCGAGATGGATAAAGAAG
>OZ010573.1:22857564-22925064 GCA_963932145.1 Acanthosepion lycidas
GCTATAGAACCCAGTCTGTCCTGCTATTTATATATATATATATGAATTCAAAAACTGCGGAGGGTCTTTTGGAGACCCTGTGGGTCGTAGTGAACAAGGTCTCTGTATTCGTCCCTTCAAAAAGTGTGGATGGTCCTGCACGAAACCTTCACCCCTATAATCAAATCTCTTGTGCTGTTGTCGGGCTGTTGGATTCATGCGAACTGATCTGCTTGGCTTTCATACGTCGAATTCGACGGGAGAGTCGAGAGTATATATATATATATATATATATATATATAATATGCGCGCACGCGTGTGTGTGTGTGTGTTAAATTTCTATATATATTGTTAATATATTATATATGAGCTCAATATCAGTGATGGAGCTAACATGCATAGTTGTATTGATGTGAGTTTGTCACACCCTAGCGATCGTCAGACAAGAGCGTGAAGCCCAGGGTCACAAATTCACATGAATATATATATATATATATATATATATATATATATATATATATATGTATATATATATATATATATATGTATATATGTATATATATATATATATATATATATATATATATATATATATATATATATATATAGATAGATAGATAGATAGATAATATTAGTGGTAAATATACATATATATGCAAAATCCACAGGTGCATATATACACATGTATATTTTAGAATAAAAAAATTTCCGAGAGGATAAAATCCAGGTAGAACTCAATGTCCAGGACAGAGTAAGGATACAATAAAAAGGCTTAAACACTAATATTCCATGGTCATAATTTATTCCATTGGAATCGTAAATACGATCCAATTCATCAGACCTACAAATTATATTTACGATTCCAATGGAATAAATTATGACCCTGGAATATTAGTGTTTAAGCCTTTTTATTATATATATATATATATATATATATATATATATATATATATATATATATATATATATATATATACGAGGGTCGTTCAAAAAGTTCTAAGCCTCACCCATTAGGATTTGGAGAAACAAGACAGTTTTTCACTATTTTTCACTATAGTTCCCCCCCTGGTTCACTGATGCTTAAGCATTGCAATCTCATCACAGAAGAAGGTGACGTCCTGGTCCTCCAAAAACTCTTCCACAGCACATAAGATATCTTCACGGTTTTTAAAATGGTGGCCACGCAGGTTGGGTTTCAGTTGAAGAAACAGGAAGAAATCAGATGGAGCTAAGTCTGGTGAGTAAGAGGGATGGGCTAGAAATTCAGTTGTCTGCTTCAGCTACTGCAACCAGAGCAGTGTGAATGGACACTAACCTGGAACAGGAGCACACCAGACCCCCGCTTTCGTCTGCGTTTCGACTTGATTGCTTCTTTCCTTAATTATGTTGTTATGTCCATTAATAGTTTTTTTTCCCTTCATAAAAAAAAAAGAAAAAAAAAACAGAGATCATCACATTGCCAACCAATGCTATCTGATTGAACTTCTTCGAGAATAGAGAACCAAAGTGTTTCTACTCTTTGCTTTGAATCCAGATTTCATCTTAAGTTACTAATCTGTGGTGGAAATTCTCAGGATCAGCCAGGAAGTGAATTAGAAGTGTCCTGGAAATGTCAACCATTTTCATCTTCTGCTCTGGTGCCAGCATTCTCGGGACCTATCTTGCAGACAGCTTGCTCATCACCAAGATCTCAGTTAAAACAGTATGAACCGAATGAGAACTAATATCTGTTGGACAGTAATACGTCTATCATCAAAATCATGCAGTGAATGGCATCAATTTGTTTATCAGTTGTTGAGTTTTTGAGACGACTCGACCGAGGATTATCTGTGCTGACGCTACCCCACTTGAATTCCGCAGCCCACATTTCACAAATGAATATGAAGGACGGTGTGTGTTTGTACTATGTTCTCGTGAATTTCTTTGTGTGTCATACCTTTTTTTGCAGATACTTTAGCTCGGGCCTCTGTTTTGTCCATTTTTAGATTTGTTGTATACCTCTCACCTCTCTATGGGCAGCACAGAAATTAAGACATGAATCTGAATTAGTTTTTTCTAGTTTTATAAGTGATAGTATGTTGCTGCCATAACAAAAATGTTCAGTTATGTCTCTTCCTTCTGGGTGAGGCTTAGAACGTTTGAACAGGCGTATATAAAAATCATATCTGCCTGTTCACGATATGAAAAGACTGGCATTGTCAAACGGAACACTTCTCAGTTAAATCACTACTACACACGTTAAACGTTGAAGACAGACTACCCACAAATGTACACGAATGACAAATGTAACCTAGTCTATATAGCAACACGGCGTCATCTACTGTAAACTTAATAACTCAAAACGAAGGATTTCCGGACATAAGTTTATAACGATTTGTCCTTTGTTTTGTAAGAGAAACCGGACCCAAAAATTTGTAAAAGCATTTTTACTACACCCTTTATGCATATATATATATATATATATATATATGGAATTCTATATTTATGGGTAGAAGTGGTCAATATCAGAGATAGAGCGTATGTAAATATAAAGGCGGACACTGAGGGCAACACCGAGCGGCGACAGTCTGTTTCAAACGAAGGCCTGAATATTGCGTTCGAGTATGAAACAGACTGTCGCCACTCGATGTTGGTTTCAGCGTCCACTTTAACACACACACACACACACACACACACACACATATACATATATATATATATATATATATATATATATATTCACTGATTTATATTAGTCCACCTGTATTTGTGAGTGTCTGTGTTGAAAGGATGTTCGTGTGTAAAATAAAACACCTAAAAGCTCAATGTAGATTCCATTTGTATTTTTAAGAATTAAATTATATTCGGAGTAAATATAAATTTGTTGCCTTCTTAAGCTTAAAGTTTAATAGATAGATAGATAGATAGATAGATAGATAGATAGATAGATAGATAAAAACAGATTCAAATACGAACAGGCTGAAATTGATAGCTTGAGAAAGATGGACTAACTGAGATAGATAGGTATATAAAGAGTAAGGTGAGAGAAACAAAGAGTAAGAAACTAAGGTCAATAAATATAATAGATCAAACTGTGATAGGCCGTCAGGAATAAGTCTATAACACTCTTTACAAAATGAAGGTTTTCTTTCTTTTCGAGCGCTAGGCCAGATAACTGACAATCCATAGGTGTTTTGAACAGTGACTTTATTTTCCTAAGTTTCTACCACACGGTCGGAAGTGTCAGCTTTGAATTAGCTTTTAGTTCTTTGTGTTCACCTCAAAAACAATAATCCCCTCACCATGATCTCTTCTTTTGGATAGCAGCCCCCAACTGGTGTTGTTCTTTCAAGAATCACAGCCTTCGTGTTCTCTAAATATTTGGATTTGGTCTGTCGCGTTGATATTAAGTAGCAAGAATAAATATGTAACTTGTCGAAAAAAGATAGAAAAGGTTTGGTAGGCCAAAGATACGATCGTCTTTTGTGGAACAAATGTTCTCGATTTGATATGTATATAATGTATGAATAATGTATAATGAATAATATATAATGTGTGTGTATAATGTATTAATCTGTATGTAAGAGGACATATGTTTCATATATATGATTGACTCTCCCGTCGAGATTCGACGTATGAGGGTCAAGCAGATCAGTTTCCAGGAAACCGACAGCCCGACACCGGCACATGAGATTTGATTATAGTGGTGAAGTCCTCGTGCAGGACCATCCACACTTTTTGAAGGGACGAATACAGAGACCTGGTGCACCGAATGCCACAAGGTTCCCAAACGACCCTCCGCAGGTTTTGAATTCAGAGTTGTCCTTCTCCTAGACCAGTTGCCATCCAAGGCTATAGAATCTCCTGCTATTTTACTTGGAGGGAGAAGAATAGGATTCATACCTTTCCCAAGGGTATTAGCACGTAAGTGAATGTAATGGATTCGACTGGAATTCGAACTATATATATATTTTTCTTCATACTGTCGGATCTATATCCATATATTTGCTTACATATATATATATATATATATACTGTCGGATCTATATCCATATATTTGCTTACATATATATATATATATATATATGTAAGCAAATATATGGATATAGATCCGACAGTATGAAGAAAAATATACGGAAAAAACAAACAAAAATCCTTATATGCAATTATGCTGTTTTAATGTTAATATGTCAACGTCGGACGTTTCGGTCTAATAAACCATCTTCAGGACATATTCATAAAATATAATTAACATTATCAATTGAACATGACAAAGTTTGGATAGTCTTGTTCTTATGTCCATCGTCTTTGCATTTAGCATGAAACAGTCTGTCGCCTCTGAGTTTTGACTTCAATTTTCTCCTTTATATATATATATATATATATATATATATATATATATATATATATATATATATATATATATATATATATTGTGTGTATTTAGGCAGCATCTTTTCATTCATACACGTTTCATTAAATAATATAGACAAGCGTTGTCTATTTATTTTATGTAATTTTTTTTCGTAACTTCTGATAAGTTTAATAACATTATCGTTGAAAGAAGAAAGAAATTTCCCAGTAGTGATACATATTTTTTTAAAACAATCTAAGCTTTCGGCTTACTTAAGCCATTATCAAAGATGTCAATTACAACATACTAAACAATATACGGACACGACAGCTTCTGTTAACAATTATAGACATTTACATAAAATAAATAGACAACACTTGTCTATATTATTTAATGAAACGTGCATGAATATATATATATATATGTATGTGTGTGTGTGTGTGTGTGTGCATAATTTAAATAAAGTATAATGGGCATATGTAGCTGTATATCATAAAAATTTTATGCAAATTTATTTTTTCCTACACCATTTTTAATATTATTTTTCAGAGAATTGTAAATAATAGTAATGATAATAATCTTCAAATAGGTGGGTTTTCTTTAAATAATGTTATCAACTCTTAAGTGGATATGCTACAAAGACACACCGGAGAAAAATAGCTCAATAAGTTTGGTCACTGTTCACCAGGAATTTATTTAGAAATATTAAGGCTCCTGACATTTAATATGACCTTGAGCTATTTCTCGCCGGTGTGTCTTACTTTGTACTTTATTTAAATTATAGCCTCTGACATGAGAGACTTTGAGGTATTAAGTACTATTTTGCATTTAGCATTATGATTGCTTTGCTGAGGTTCTCCTGTTTCCCAGGCTATCGAACACTTTCTAGCCACGTTATTTTTTTCTACTGTTTGCTTCGATGTTTTTTCTTTCCTCAAATAATGACGATTCTTCAGCATTTCTATGTTGGCCTTATGGTCGTATATCCCCACAGAGATTTTAGTTCGTGTGCGAATGTATGAACACATGAGCTGCACTCGCTGTAATATCTTGAACGTTCTGTGAGGGTATAAAGTACCCATATTCGCAAATAACTGTTGCCGACTACCTGAGGAGTACGTGAAAACGCATGAAGCTTTTAGTTGTGGTTGGTGACAGTTCACCGGGAATATATTTAGATGGATAGATAGATAGATAGATAGATAGATAGATAGATAGATATTGTATGCGTGTGTTTTAGCCCCAATTCCTAATTGCTTTCTGTATGATATCAGAGAAACTAGGTGAAGAATTGACCTGAGATCAACTCCCAGCTGCAGATGATTTCCAAGCGGGGGAAAAAACTGTATTACACGCAGATAAGCACACGCTGCAGTGAGGAGACGGGCGGCCTTATAGACACAAAAAGCGGGAATGTAAAGTCCACATTTCCGATGAATGGCTCCGGGGCTGCACGGCTACACACATGTGTGCGCGCACGAACAAAGAATTAATCTGAACCCCTAATCCATTATATATCTATGGATATCATAAATATATATTCATTATATAGCATATCTATTGGGACCCATAGTAGATTCGTGGATTATTTCCTAATTATCTATTTTATGGCAAACCCTACTTTAAGAAACAATTAAAATAAGCCTAAAGCCGGCCATCGAAATTTGCCGATTTATTTAGCATTTCTGATTATACACACATTAATTATATCCGTATTAATTAAATGTGCATTTATTAATTGGTTGTTTTGACAACAATACTCAAGATCTGCATGACACCAACCGCTAACAGTTTGTAATTATTTGAAACTATTTTTCGCCCTGATTTGTACGAACAAAGAAACTAAAATAAACATTAAATCACAGTTAAAAACACTTACCTAATTTGAAACACTGTCTATGTCACTTGACGATTGAAAGTGTCAACATTGACGCTTTCAAATCAAATCACATCGGTTCAACGAACTTCTCTGTGTTTGAGAATTAATTACGTCAATGTCTTAACAGTTTTCGTAACAGAATATGGCCGGGAAAAGTGTGAAAGGTTTGTTCGAATATTTCATGCCCACTCATGTATGAATTTTCTTAATGCTTCCATCTTGAATAAAAATTATTTGTTGGCTTTTCATTCGTTGCAGTGATTCTCAAGGCTCAATCCTCACGTGGTTTAGTTTTTGCTTTTTTATTTGGGATGGAATTTCTAAAGACCAAATTTGTTCTTATAGTTTATTAATGAGCTGTGAAATTTGTTAAAAATTAAATAAACAGTATATTTTGTAACGGTTTATGACGTACCCTTTCATAAATTACCTCCAAATTATATACATTTAATATCCTTAGCTTATGAAATTATCAATATCGTTGCTATATGATTGGAAACATAAATTTTCAATATTTATATTATTATCCTCGTCTTTGTTGTTATTATCACAACGTTTCGAGTGTTGTATCTTCCGATTTTCATTTGGTAACGTTCAGGGAATTTCATACTGAACACTCTGTTTAACGAGAACAGTCCATCCCTATTCGAAATTCAAAGTTAACTGAATCGACAAACGCCTTAAGAAGGCCGGAGAGCACAACGACCGAAACGTTGTGATAATAACAACAAGGATGGAGACAGCAGACCGAATGTAAATAACGATAGCTCCTCATTCCAGAAATTCAGATAGAAACAATATTTCAACTATAGATTTATCTGTTTTATGCTTAAGATTACACAAAAGAATTTGTAAAAATTCAGATAGAGTATATCTGTAAAAGTACAATATGAATAAAGACAAAAAGGAAAACTTATCTTAGCCGATGTTATTGAATAACATGGCGCTATGGATGGAAGCTGTCATATATAACATAAAAGAATGGAATCGTCTATTTATGTAAATAAGCGGATTTAAGCGGATTTGAGGAGAATTAGCATTAAGTCAATTGCTAAGTGTACCTTCGTGTAGTAAACCTTCGTTTTCATTACTTACCTACGAGATACATAACTTCTCTATAAAGAAAAGTGTTATAGATGCAAAGTGCCGCTAAAGCTAGTTAAAATACTACAGCGTTCTGAGACTTCACCATATAAACTGACCACGCGATTCAAGCCAATAGACCAGACGACATAATAATAAAAGACTTCACAAAACCTAACTGTTATCTCATAGGCAAGTTTAGTTTTATCTGATAAAACCATCTCAGCAAAAGAATTGATAAAACCATCTCAGCAAAAGAATTGAAAAAACTTTTAAAATATAAGGATATGGAAATATGAAATGCAACAATTTGACATTTAAATACAACTACTGTTCCAGTAAAAATAGGTGCACAAGGAATAATTAAAAAGAATACTGAAAATATCAGGAAGTGCCTCACATTCAAAGATACAAGAGACTGTCTTTGTTGTGGATTCCGTGATGAAATCCGGTCTCAAATGAATGACAAACGCAGGAATGAAATATAGCAAATAAATGTATTGACGTAATAATACAATTGGTAATACGGTTAGTAGATCCAGAAATGCGGTTAGTAGCAATAATAATATATATACAGTCTGGGAAATTCAATATCGAAGTATGACTTCCTTCTGAGTCTACGTGCTCGCAACTGTGACTCCTACAAAACGGTTACCTCTCACTCTCTTACTCTCTCACTGTATCACTGGTCTCTCCACTCCCGGGTATTCACCGGCAGCAGTACAAGTACACAGCGGTCGAGTCCATTTGTATGAAAAAGGGGTGGACCCCTTAACAATCTTCATGTACACTGCTCCCATACGCAGAAAACTCTCTCAATGTAATATGTTCAAGAACCTTCTAAGAAAAAAAAAACTAACTTTACCGCCAGATTCTTGGAAAAGAATTGGTAATGGATTGTATCAAGCAGCAAGTGAAGAAAACTGGAAATAATAAGAAGAAGACAAGAAATTCAGGAAGTTTATGCTTATTGACATAGCAGTATCATCTGAGAGAAACACCTCCATGAAAATTATCGAGAAATTGTCCAAATACAAGGACCTGAAGATCGAGATAAACTGATGTAGGGAATGAAGACTGAGACTGTCGTACCAATAGTAATCAGAGCTCTGGGCCTCATGAGAAAAGGAATGGACAATTATACTAAGTTTCTCAGGTATCATCAACATAAAAGTTGCCCATAAAATCGCCCTACTAGGAATATCCCATATATTAAGAAAAGTGATATCAATTAAATGACAATTCTTCTATTGGGCCTAAGGACAATAGTTTGAACCCGGCTCTACAGGATACAAAACAAGAAATATAAAATACATAATAATAATAATAATAATAATAATAATAATAATAATAATCAGCAAGAAATTGGTGGAGGTGATCTACCCTATAAAAATTTGATTATTATCACTCCTATTAACGCCGTCAAGTCGAACATTTTAGCCTCTGGCCGATGCCAATTTGTGTTTGAGTTTCAATATGTAAGCTTTTTATTTATTTTTTAAATTGTATTTTAAGTCTGTTTTTGCTTTTCCTTTTCATTTAAATTTTGTTTTCCTTAATATTTTTTTATTTATTTTTTAATTTTTCCAGACTTCCAACGGAAGTTCCTGTAAATGAATTGCACTTTTTATCTAAATATAGTGTATCCTTGTCGATGTGTGCATATATATATGTGTAAATATATATATATATAATGTGTGTGTGTGTGTGTGTGTGTGTGTGTGTGTGTGTGTGTGTGTGTGTGTTTCTTTAGAAACGAAAAGAAAAACTCCGAACAACCGGCAACTCAAGGTGTTAATCGTCCCAGGAGTGAATGGCTGCTGCGTTATGAGGTCACGAACAATACTCTACAAGCTTCGGAACTGTCTGTAAAAGACCGTTACCCTATATACCAGGCAACTTTTGGTGGACCCATGTGTCACTCGTAGGAGCAATATGAGAACTAAAAGTCAAACCAAAAAGTCCAGCATGGCTTTTCCAGTGAATAAGCAGGGAACCCGTCCCTCAGTAGAGGACCTACTTGAGGTCGAAAATCTGCCATAGGAACAAACTCCTCCACAATTAATGAATCTTTATGTCCCCACAACTGGAATAATCCCGATTATGACCTTGCGAATTCTTCATCTAGATCCACAACTATTCATTTAAAGAGAGAAAAGGTAAAATGGTCTCGTGAGGAGTACAAACTCGTTATGACTGCATTCTATGAAGCATTGCCCAAACCTCAGAAAAGCATCACTCGCCACACGACATTTGGCGAGAAAAGGTTGGAGAAGCAATTAGAATGTACATTGATGAAAATAGACTAACCAATGTAAGATGGCAAATCATGAGAAATAACTGATTAATAGATGCTGAAATTAAAGAAATAAAAAGAACTGCAACCAAAATAAGCGAATCAAGAGAATATGAAAGGAGAACCAAAAATGAACATAAAAAGTACTAACATCACACAAAGCACAGATCATAATGAAGAAATACATCAATCACTGTGAAGATAATGCTGAAAGTTTAAAAGAATTGAAAAGTTGTGATCTTAGTCGCTCACAAGCTTGCAATAAAACGAATCCAAAAGAAATTGAACCGAATTATTTTACGGAAAATAAGAATAGTATAAATGAAGACAAGGAAGAAATCCTGAGACATAAAAGTCAAACACAAAATATTGAAATGGAAGAACGAAAGCAACTCCCAGTATTACAACCAACAAAGCAGAACCGCAAAACTATTAAACGCTACAATGCAGCATTCAAATTAACTCTAGATGAAGTAAACCCACCTATTAGTTTCAACAAAGCAATATATGCATCTGCAATAACAGCAACTAAAAAATTTAACATCAAAGTAAAAAAAAGGCATGAAAAAACATGAAGATCCACGTTGGAAAAGAAAAATAGAGGAAGAAATTGAACAACTGAAAAGAGAATTATCAGTATTCGATGAACTGGCAAGAGAAACAAATGTAACTAGAAAAGGCAGGAAAGTCAAAAGAAAATACCAAATTAAGAATGAAAATGAACTCCTATCAGCTAAAGAAAAAAAATAAAGCAAATAATACAATTGAAGGCTCAAAGAATGAGACACTATGAAAAAAGATCAAAGATTCTACAGACAGAACAAGATCTTTCAAACCGATGTGAAGAATTTTCACAGTGAAATAGGCAAACAAAAAATGGAAGTGATACACACCGCAACCCAAAAATAGAAGAGGTTATACAGTTGTGGGGAAAAATATGAGCTTGCCCTAAAGAACATAACAATAAAACAGATTGGATTACGCAAGAGATAGAACGGATGAAAAATAAACCAGAACAAACATAGGCGGGAATCACAGAAGAGGATATTGAATGTACACTGAAAAAAAACACGCAACTGGAAACCAAAGAACTTCAAGAAATGGTTAATGATCCTACTAAAATTCCGGCATCGGTAACTGAAGGTATTACCTTCCTTCTACCCAAAAATTTGTGACACAAACGTTCCAAAAACTACTGACCAATTACATGTCTTCTCACTACTTACAAACCGTTGAAAACTATTCCGATAAAACATATATTCTTTCTTAAACAAAAATGACATACTACCTCTTGAACAAAAAGGGTGCAAACATGGCTCTTACGCATGTAAAAACCAATTACTTATTAATAGGATGATCTTGGACAACTTCTTCTATACAAAGAAAAATCTCGGTACTGCCTGTATCACTGTAAGGCATTCGATAGTGTACCTCATTCCTGGATCTTAAAGTCTTTAAATATATACATGGTATCACCCGCCGTCATCATTTTAATCAAGCAAAGTTTGTCGATATGGAAAAAAAATAAACATCAGAGGAATATTTCAAGGTGAATCTTTGTCTCCCTTACTATTTTGTATATCCCTAATAGCATTAACTAGAGAATTTAACAGGACAGAATATGGCTATAAGATATCTCAACATAAAATAAGCCATCTATTTTATATGGATGACAAAGTTGCATGCTAGGAATGACAGTGAACTGGAAGATCTCCTAAAAAAGTAAAATGTTTCAGTGGTGACATTGGAATGGAATTCGGTTTGAATAAATGTGCTAAAGCCACAGTTTTACGGGGATCACTGTAACAAACCTTCTCTATTAGCTTAGATCCTGAGGGTAACAATCAAAGATTTAGAGCAAGAAGCTTATAAGTACCTCGGTGTAAATGAAGGTAAAGGAATTCACCATAAAAATTAAAGAAATCGTGCGAAAAGTGTACTATAGAAGGGTGCGACTGATATTAAGAACTGAGTTGAATATCAAAAGAGAATTATGGCCATTAATAGCTTTGCTATTCCAGTGGTTCAATATAGTTTCAACATCTTCAACTGGACTCTAAATGATATCAGACGAATGTATTCTAAAACAATAAAGCTTCTTTCTAAGCATAAAATGCATCATCCAAAGGCTGATGCAGACCATCTATACATACCCCGTAAAGAATTCAGATAGAATTATCATGCAAGACGACAACTATTGGCTTACTAACATACATGGAAACAACAAAGAACTGAATGATACAGTCAAACAACGAAAAACAGAAAGAAAAAATATTCAGTCATGAAAGAAGGTTGTAAATACAAACGAGATTTGCATTTAGTAGATTCTGTAGAAAACCAAAACAAAACTCAAAAACCAACTGTTGTAGCAAAAATACGAAATGAAAGCCTAGGATAAGCTCTTGAAGATATGAAACAACGCTGGCAAGAGAAACCGCTTCATGGCCAATATCCAGAACGAGGCTAATAAAACTGATGGTTACGAGCATCTGAATTAAAAGCTGAAACGGAAGGCTTTATTCTTGCAGCGCAAGACCAGAGTGTTTTCTCTAGAAACTTTCAGGTAAATATCATGCATATGCATGCAGGTTCTGTGACAAATATCAGGAAACTATAGACCATCTAATCTCAGGATGATCTGTACTTGCGCCAAATGAATATAAAAATCGTCACGATAGAGTGGGGCAATACTTATACTGGGCAATGTGCAAACACTTTGGAAAATAGGTTAAAAACACTGGGATGAGGATCACCAAGCGCCGGTTACAGAAACAGAAGACATCACAATTCTATGGGATTACATCATCTTTACACACAGGAAGATTGCATCAAATAGGCCGGACATAAGTGTGAAAAGCCGAAAAGAAAAAATGCCTGCAAGTTAATATGGCTTACCTAGCGGACTGTAACATAGCAACCAAGGAATTTGAAAAACCATCGGAGACCTGGAAATCCAAATAGAAAAAATGTGGAAATTGAAAACAAGAATACTACCAGTCATTGTAGGTGTGTTTGGAATGATAAAAAAGGAACACAACAACACATTGAAAAATCTCTGGAAATCCCAGAAATACAAAAATTGTCTTGATAAGACAACTAAAAAGAAATTTGTCCATGTAACACTAGTGATTTTACAGGAGTTAGAAAAACAAATCATGAAATGTAGTCATAACAACACACCAGTACCTGTCTTAGGTCTTTCCGCAGACTTGTTAGGTAGTGTGAACATAGCAGAAATCGAAATATAATAATAATAATAATAATCCGCAAGAAACTGGTATGAACGTCAGACAGACCCGGTTAGAAAGATAGGACTTGTAACAATTCTATGAGACTTTACAATGCACACAGACAGAACAATCAAAGCTGAGAAAAGACCACAAGAACACAATGCGCTTTCTTATTCAGACAATCGTCCTGAAAGGTCCTGTTCTCCATGATTATGATTACTAGAGCTGGAAATCTCGCTTGGTTGAGGTGGTCGGTCTAGATCTGAAAATTCAATACACTTTTATTCCTTTTATTTCCTTGATTAGCTACAGATTTCTGTTGATATCCCTTGTTTATATAATTAAAACCGAAACGTTTGCACAGTGTATGGTTGTTCCCACCCTTTTGTGTCTATCTTACAATAGTCGGAATCTATCTATTCACACTTCTATCTTCTTCACACGCCCTATCTCCAGCTACGCTTCAAGCAGCAAGGAAAATTAGGCCCTCTTTTCGTAGTGGACAGGACAATCAGTTAAAATAATAGCACCAAATTCAAAACCATGGAGAAAAGGACAAGAAATCACTCCACTATATTTTATAATAACATGCTAATGAACAGTTTATGATATTAAAAACAGAATAGGAAGATCTGAAAAACCGCGATTAACTCCGTGTAGAAAAATGATCTTTTCTTCTTGCGCCGTGTCCACTCAGGAAGTGGGCGATCATTGCTCTCCACAACTTCCTGGCCCCTGTAGCTCTTAATAAATGTTGTCTTTCTGTTATTTCTCCTAAAGCATGTTCCGCAATCCATTTATTCAAGATTACTAATTATGTTATGAGTTGTTTTCTTCTGTCTCTCTTGCCTTCAATATGTCGTGTGAGCATCAAATTTTTCAAACCATCTTTCCTATATGAAAGTGAAGGTGTCGCAAATTGATGTAATGAGATAACCTGACACCCCTATGAGTGACTACACTATAGGTAGTAGTTACCTATAAGTATCTGTAAGTCAACGGACTACAGAGCCCAGCCGAAATCTTTTTCGGCTAAACAGCCGAAATCTCTGCCTTCGACAGAGCGGAACCCGGATGAGGCTTCGCCGAAGGACAGAGCCACGTTTGGGGAGGTTGGCCAACCCGATTCCGCTTATGCGGTTTCTACGGGCATTTTTTGGCCGAGCCAACGGGCTCGGAGAACCCACGTTAAACCCGGCTTTGTGCCACATGCAGCCCTCGTGGGTGTGTGGTGGCAGAATATTCCAGCTGAAACCTTTCCGGCTGGCAGGTCGAACACTATGCCTCTAAGCAGAGAGGAACCCGGACGAGGCTCTACCGAAGGGCAGATTCTCGTTCGAGGAGGTTGACCAACCCAATCCCGTTTATGCGGGTTCTACGGGCATTTTTGGCCGAGGCTACGGGCTCGGATGAGCCACGTTAAACTCGGCCTTGTGCCACATCTACCTTCGTGGTGGGGGTTAGTAAATATTGCTTAACTGAAATATTTTCAGCTATACGGTTGAACTCTCTGTCTTCGGGCAGTGACGAACGCAGACGAGGCTATGCCGAAGGGCAGAGTCCCGTCTGGGGTGGTAGACCGACCCTGAACCTGTTTATGCAGATTCGAAGGTAATATTTTTGGCCGAGCCTACGATAAACTCGGCCTTGTGCCGCATACTACCCTCGTGGGGTGCTGTTAAATATACTGAAATCTTTTTGTGCAGTAGTGTCAAACCCTCTGCCTTCGGGTTGAGAGAAACCCGGACGAGGCTATGTCGAAGGGCAGAGTCTCGTCTGGGGTGGTAAACTCGTCCTTGTGCCACATCTACCCTCGTGACGGGGTGGCTAGTAAATATTGTCTAGCTGAAATCTTTTCAGCTATGCAGTCGAACTCTCTGCCCGAACGAGGCTATGCCGAAGGACAGAGTTTCATTCGGGGAGGTAGACTGATCTGATTACGTTTATGCGGCTTCTACGGGAATTTGTTTTTTATGCGGGTTCTACGGGAATTTTTTGGCCGAGCCTCCGGGCTCAGAGGACCCACGTTAAACTCGGCCTTGGGCCACATCTACCCTCGTAGGGGGGGGGGTCTAGTAAATATTGTCTAGCTCAAATCTTTGAAGGCCAGCTGAAATCTTTTCAGCTGGCTGGTCGAACTCTACCGTCTAGTCGAAATAGTTTTCGGCTTGCTTGTCGAACTCTCTGCCTCTGAGCTAGAGAGGAACCCGGACGAGACTATGCCAAAGGGCTGGGTATCATTCCCGACCCGATCCCGTTTAGAAGGGTTCTACTGGCACTTTTTGGCCGAGCCTACGGTCTCGGAAGACCTACGGCCTTGTGCCACATCTACCCTCGTGAGGGGTGCTAGTAAATATTTTCTAGCTGAAATGTTTTTCAGCTACGCTGGTCAGGCAGAGAGGAACCCAGACGAGGCTATGCCGAAGGGCAGAGTCCCGTTCGGTGAAGTAGACTAACCCGATCCCGTTAATGCGGGGTCTACGAGGATTTTTTGGCCGAGCTTACGGGCTTTTATACCCCAAATTAAATTCGGCCTTGTGCCACTTCCGACCGCGTGGGGCGGTTGGCAAATATTCTAGCTGAAATCTTTTCAGCTATACGGTCTAATTCTCTTCTTTCGGGCAGATAGGAATCCGGACGAGTCTATGCCTAAGGGCAGAATCTCATTCGGGGAGGTAGACCGACCCAATCCCGTTTAGGCGGGTTCTACGAGGATTTTTTGGTCGGGCCTAAGGGCTCGGATGTCCTACGTTAAACTCAGCCTTGTGCCACATCTACCCTCGTGGTAGTAAATAGCGTAAAGCTGAAATCTTTTAGGCTTGCTGGTCGAACTCTCTGCTTTCAGGCAGAGATGAATGCGGACGCGGCTATGCCGAGTGGCAGTCTCTTTCGGGGAGTTAAACAGAGCATATCCCTTTTATGCGGGGTCTACTGGGATTTTTTGGCCGAGCCTACTGGCTCGGTAACCCCTCATTAAATTCGGCTTTGTGCCACATTTGACTGCGTTGGACAGTTGCTAGATACCCTCTAGCTGGGATCTGTTAATCAGCTCTTAGCTGTTGTCGAAGTCTCTGCCTTCAGTCAGAGAGGAACCCGGGCGAGGCTATTCCGAAGAGCAGAGGATCGTCCAGCGGGGTGGGGGGGTGTTAGACAGACCCGTTTATGCGGGGTCTACAGGGATTTTTTGGCTGAGCCTACGGGATAAATTCAGCCTTGTGCCACATCTGACTCCGTGGGGCAGTTGCTAGATACCGTCGTTACTCAGCTCTTATCTGTCGTCGAACTCTCTGCCTTCGGGTAAAGAGGAACCCGTACGAGTCTATGCCGAAGGGCAGAGTCTGGTCCGGGAAGGTAGACTGACCCGAACCCGTTTTTGCTTGGTTTATGGAGATTTTTTGGCCGAGCTTACGGGCTCGGGAACCGCTCATTAAATTCGCCCTTGTGCCACATTATAACTGGATGGTAAATATTTCTAGCTGGGATCTGTTAAGTACGTGTTATGTATTGGTTTCACAGTGGAGGCTTGTATTTGTACTAAGTCGGTCCTATAATAGGTTCGACGTACAAACGTTAGGAACTTGATATGATAGGTAATGACGCAGTAATCTAGTTGGGGTGGCTGATACTTTAATATCCGACTAACGGTCGTCCGACATCGACTGACTGACCAACTCTCTGCCGACTGACTTGTTACTCTTGCTACTCCTACTTATTATAGGTGGGAGAGTCTATAGCATAGGTGTGTTCCACTATAACAGTATGTCTCAGATTTATGTGGGAACTATGGACCTTCCAATAGTAGCACTCACTAATGGATTGACTTGCGACGAGCTTGTGCATAACTGTTACCTTAATTTTATTGTATTGGTTTTTACAATAAACCTTTACTTATTTTATCCACCGTGATTGTCAAGTATATATACCTATTAGCACGGAATACAACACTAATCATACCATGATAACATTCGAAATGACAAATAAAAAACTAAAAAATAACATAATTATTAATAGAGGGTATCGATCTGAAAGGATTTCTTTCTTACAACGCTAAAATATTTCAAATGAATATTATTAGTTAAAAAGACCAAATTGACTAAACAAAGACAAAATCAAACGATCATAGTGTTTCTTATACTCAGCGGATTATAGTCGCGGATTATAGTCGCACTAAAATATGAAACTTTGCAGAGTTGGGCTTCAATCCCCAACTCAATTTCTCCAAAATTCAACAGGTTTGTAACAAAAATGCGGACAGCAACCTTTCCTTGATTATACCCCCAGTCAATAAAACTGAAAGAGTTTTTTCTTTTTTTTTTTTTTTTGTTGTGAAATAGTACACGTCTTCTTGAGGCAGATACATGTATGAGACAGATTTAGCATTTGATGCGTAAAAAAAAGGTTATCCAACGTCTATACATCCGTACCGGAGGCCTGTAAATGGGAGGCCAAGTCACTAACATTTGTACTTCCGGTGCGAGCGCCATGAGAACTACCGGAAGTGTCACGTCGCTAGCCTTCCTTTTTGCATGCCACAGCAACTTCTAGCAATCTTACGAGATATAACGTCGTTTGCTTGTAGGTCTTGAAGATTGAAAGCTGCTGGTTTTAGAAGTCTCACGAAATAAAAATTATTACATATGGGATTTTAAGTCTGTCTATATTTCTGAGATGAGGTATTATGTACATTATTTACATCATTCGGACTATTTGGTTTACCAAAAATATGGAGACAAATTGAAAAATCCTGCCAGTGGATAAAGGCGTTGGTTAGATCCAGTGACAGGACCCAAAGAGTGTGAGTTCAATACCCGGTTAAGGCAGTGGAGAACTTTCAGAGAGAAATTAACAGGAGATAACTGACAACTGACATCCATTAAACATGGCACGTGTAACTAAAATAATCTACCCCAGTGAGCGAAATAAAGGGTTAAGTTCGACATTCCAACCACCTGAAGAAGGCCAGAGCGTACAACGGCCAAAACGTTGTAATAAATATGGCGACAAAGATGAGGGCAATAGACCGAATAATGTAAATAATGTATAGAAGTTGTTTCTTATTATTTTATACAGCAACATAGAAGTTGTTTCTTAAACTGGCTCATTTTCTCCTATGACAATTTTTCGCAGTAGGGTTACTTTCACTAAATAATGTATGTCTTCTACAGGTTGTTTCTACTGCTTTTGTTCCCAGTTTAAATTCACATCGTAGACAATATTGGCGATACCTTGCTGGTTTTATTCGATAATACTATAAGTATAGAGATTGCTTTGTTTTTTTACGGTCATCAACATTTTGCAGAAAATATTTTTTTGTTGAAAGAATTTTGGGGAGATGATTCACAAAGAATCGGTTAGGATAAAAAAACAGCAAGCATGCAAGAAAAAATAATCTTAAACGTCGAAACAGAAAAAGCACAGGTAGAAGGAGAACTTCGCTCTTTGTGTCTCATGGGTGGGTCGTAAGTACAAAATCTTTTCTGTTTTGTACTCACTAGGAGCTTATTTGTATCGGGTTATTGTTTTCATAATAAATTTGTTTTAGTCGTGACACCTTATCGCACCTCTACGCACTTTTTTAGTTTCGGCGTTTATGATTTTTAGTTGTGTTTTTTTCTTTCTTTTTTTTTTTTGTATGTTTGTTTTGTTTTTGTTTTTTTACCAACGAATCTTTCTGGAGAAGTGTTAGACAAAATTGTTCCTGTTAAAGTAAAAAAAAAATGCTATCCGTCATTTTTAAAATAATATATAAATTCTGTGGTTTAAAATATTTTTCAGATATATATACACCCTTGTGCCAATTAATTAATTTTTCCTCAGTTTAGGTCATTTGTAGTGGTGTGCAGTAATATGAATCTAATTTCAGGGTGTATGATGTTTGGCCTTGAAACATATTGCATCATCCGTGATTGAATCAGATTTTTATCACGCCCAGACACTATAGTCTCAACTGTTAATTAGTTGCCCTACAGCCATTGCGATGGACGTTACTCCAAGAAGGCGTACGAAAATTGTAATGCTGCACGAACACATTGGCAAGCCTTACCGTTGAGCAAATCAAAGTACTGTTGACTGGCCCGGAAACTCTCCTGATTTAAATCCAATCGAGAATCTGTGATCAATCTGCAAGGAAAGACTTCGTGGAATGGACATACGAAGCACTAACATGTGCACTGGGTCTTGTTTCATTGAGAAAATACGAAAAAAAGTAAATAATTACGGAATTATTCGTTTTGTTTCAATTAATTTGCGCAAGGGTATATATATATATATATACATATATATATATATATGTGAAAAGTGTGTGTATATAAATATAAATAAATATATATATATATGTGTATAATTATTTATATATTATATGCGCGGTACTTTTGTCTGACGATCGCTAAAGCGTGAAACCCAGGGTCACAAGCTCACATCTATCCAACCATATATATATATATATATATATATATATATATATATATATATATATTAAATGAATTTTAATTACGTAACTCGCATGAACCAGTAACACCGTCCCACAAAAGTTCAAAGAAATCTTAGAAAATTCTAAATATAATGAAAATTATGGAACAGTATAAAAAAGAATTGAAGGGAAAAACAATTCAGATAACTTAAGTTTTTACCTGGGGATCATGGGGCGGAATAATCTAAATTTCTAAAATACTATTAAATATATGGAATGCATTAATTAATCATTGATGGTGAATTTCCATCCAATCATTTATTTTGTTTTTATCTATCTATTCATGGTTTGTTTTTTTGATTTTTAATCCAAGATCAAATCACGCGAGAAAATAGATCTGTGCATGTTTGCACTTAGCCATTATTTCTGTTGCTTTTTTTTTTCATTTAACAATCCTTTACATATAGAGTTCAGTCATCTGAACCTACGCAGAGTTTCACGGAGATTACACCCACTCGTCAAATGTACGGGTTTCATTTGGTTTATTTACAGAAACCATTGAATTTAATTTATTACTACAGGATGCAGCAGAAATACCCACTAAATATATCTCCCACAAAGACCTTCGAGATATATCTGCAACATAATGGTATGATATCAGGGGCAATTGTGTTTTCACCTAGCAGATGTCTTACTATTACGTGGGAGGTATTTCTGCCTCACACTGTAATAATACCGTCTCTCTTGATACTGAGAATTTTAATTACAAATACTATTTGCATTAAAAACGTTATCTTCCAGAAATACCATAATCGACGAAAATTATATATATATATATATATATATATATATATATATATATATTAATAATGAATATACATTTTTCCTCGCCGGGAGCACAACTCATGTTTCATATTTCGCGTGTGTATAAAAGAATTATATTTTTAATTCCCGATCACTGACAATTATTATTACCAGATTCTCAATAAGCAGCTTACAGATTGCACGATCTGAACATTATTCATGTCAATATATTAATATATCTCTCTATATATAAAGTTGTAGCCTCTGTTTATTTGTTATCAAACTCCTCCTAGGCTTTTGGGGATAGACACCACCCAATAACTATATATATTCTGAAACTACATTACCCAGGGTATTTGGATAAGTATATTTCATTTTAATCAAATGGGATTCCTGGGGTGGGGACACAAACCCACCACTGAAAATCTTTTTCGCTTTGTTTTGAATTTGAAAAAGGGAATGGCACCCATCAAAAATATAGAAGGAGAAAGTCAGAAGATGGAGGTCACATCGGCAAGATCATTGAGTAATACTGAAATGCATCATTTTTCTCCACGAATTATAACAATGATTTAAAATTAATCATCATTTTCTTACAAAAAATGCGTGACACGATGAAAGGCCCAAGTAAGTCGGATAGTATACATATATATATATATATGTATATGTGTGTGTGTGTGTGTGTGTGTGTGTGTGTGTGTGTGTGTGTGTGTGTAATAACCTAGAATTTTCAGTGGTTGTTGACTTAATCCCCAACCACTGACAATCCTATTTCCTCATCTCAATGCGCGACTTATTGCACCGTTTCCACTATTTGTCTCAACTAAAACTAAATATCAAAACCTTTATCCAATTAATTGACTTCTAAAGAAATCATCATTGACAACAACTCTGCTTTACTCGTCTAAATACTACGATTAGATTTTTCCATTATAACGATTTAAACAAAAAAGGGAACTCTTTCCTGAGTGCTTCTTGCAGACAAATACAAAAAGGTTGTCGATAAGATTAGTTTTTTTACGACCTTACTCGGATGTTTTAATGCGTATACCACGAAAATACTCTCTTTTACAAAAAGTATAAAACCTAAAGGAAGATTAGTCAAGCTTTCCTTTCGCCAGACAAGTAACCTTCAACTGGAAGCCGCTAATTAAACATATTTGCAAAAATAATAAGCCGTTAGGGACACATCGACGTTGAGTAATGGTTAGCAAGATTGTCTCGCTGAAACAGTTACAACTGTGTAGTGAGTTCGATCTTCATTGGACGCCCCATACTTTCGTCCTTGTGCCACATTTAAGCTACGATAAGAAAATCGTCATAATAGACTGTTAGAAGAACGTCTACCAGAGTGGGGTGACGGGTAGAATTTTCTTGCTAGACTATTTGCATATCTAGAGAGTTCGATTCTCACTGGGTTCCTCATTATCGCGTCTTTTATTATTATTTCCTCGTTCATATCAGGAGTAATCGGTGACCTACATCGGAACTGAAGTGACAACAAGTCCCCTTAATACACTAGCACTCTACTCAGTATCCAAATTGTTTTCAAGAATGTTTTTGACCGGATGGTTCCAAACCCATGCCCTAAATTTTTGTTTATTTATCTTTTTTCCTGGCTCTTCAGGGCCGTTCCGATCTTTCCGTTAACAACTGGCAGGACCGTCGCTTTCATGCTCCTCAACTTTCTCAGCTCTTTGGCAAGGTCGAAATACTTATCTATCTAATATGTAAACTTTCGGAACATCGAAATTCACTCTGATTTGGGCTTATACTATTGGTTTCTTCTTCTTCTTCTTCTTCTTCTACTACTACTACTACTAATAATAATAATAATTATTATTATTATTATTATATAATTATTATCATTATTATTATTATTATTATTATTATTATCCGATCTACAGCTGATGTGCTCACGGCCATAACTGAATTTGTTTACCAAACACTTCACAATAACGAAGAAGCTCGTGCCGTAGCTCTAGACATCTCTAAAGCGTTTGATAGGGCTTGGCAAGCCGGCCTACTTCGTAAGCTTCAGGGATACGGTATTTCAGGACGAAATCCTTAACGGATTCTCCTTCAGCTCCTTTCTCACGAACGCAGGTGTTCCCAGAGGCTCTATCCTGGGTCCTAAACCGTTCCTTATCTTCATTAACGATCTTCCTGATGTCATCATGTTCCCAAATAGGCATCTTTGCAGACGACACAACTATTTACTCCTGCCTAAATAGCAAATCTGGCACCGCTGACAAAACTAACCTAACCGTTGGTCTCGAAAAGAACCTTCAATAGGTTGTTGACTGATCAGGAGATGGCTGGTTAACTTTAATGCCTCAAAAACCCACCACAGAGAACATTCCCTGCCTCCCATTAGAATGTCTTATGCTCAACTCTTTGCGACTGCTTAGTCTCACACTGTCCGCTGACCTGAGACGGAACAATTACATCGAATCAATAGCTTCATCTACCGCAAGGAAAGTTGGTTCTTCAGAAAGTTGGTTCTCCAGAAAGTTTTTCTAGCCCGAGTACATTCTTCAAATCTATAAATCAACCATACTGCCATATATGGTCTGGTGCCCACGCTGTTCGCCTTAAGGTCCTCGACAAGATCCAGAGACGGATATGCAATGTGGTTGGTCCTGAGCTGGCATCTAGTTTATAGTCGTTCACTCACAGACGTGCCGTCGCCTCCCTCTGTCTTTTCTACAAATACTTTCACGGTAACTGTTCCGACGAGCTATTTTCGCTAGATCCCAAACTGCATGAATTTAAACGTGATACTTGGTCAGCACGTCAGTCCTACCTTTTCACTGTCGAAACGGTTAAATGCAGCCGTCTCTTCTACTCCAATAGCTTCATGTCTTGCACTTCCCGTCTGTCGAACTCCCTTCCTCTTACTTGCTTCCCTGATAGCTATAATCTCCAACTATTCGAATGCGATGTCAACCGGCATCTCCAGATGCCTTGATCTATTCCCCGTCCTTCTCTTCATCCTTTCCTCTATCACGCCTCTTTACTCTTGCTCATACTCTCTATAACAAAATACATTTGAAAAAAGTAATATCTAAATATAAATATTCATATTAGTTTTCTCTATTAATCAAGAGCCGCCAGGTTTTTCATGATATAAGATACATTCTAGTAGCTATAAAAAATAAAAGCATTCATTTAATGCCATGGGTTAAGGGAAAACAGTGTTAATATTTCTTATATGACGTTGAAAATCTAACAAGTATTATATATATATATATATATATATATATATATATACACGCATTATATGAAATTAATCAATATATATATATATATATATATATATATATATATATATATATATATATCTTATATGAAGAATCTGTATTCAACAGTTGTATATTAATTTGCCAAATAATTCTATACGTTTAAATTATTTACTGGTTTCTTAAAGAAGCTATTTATTTATTGACTATAAAAACAATTATGCAGGAAACACGCAAAGCATATAACTTTAGCATTTTATTAAATTACCCCTCCAACCCATTTTTCCTTCTTACGAAACGGCATTATCTCGTTTGTATAATTTATGTAAACATTCACCTTCGCTCCAGTTCATGTCTGGCTGCCGTTAGCTGCCTATCTACGAGTCATGAACCATTTATAAAAAATTTTTTTTTTTCATTTTTGCTTCTTCGCTTAGTTTAAATTTAACGTAGTTCATATTTGATAGGTTGAGCAGACAAACCTTATAACCCCTTTTTTTTCTTTTTTTCGAAAAAAGAGGTTGTATTTTGCCTTTAAATCTAAATAAATCGTTCACTCGTTAGCAATTTATACTCGCCTGATGAGATGCATTGATATGTATCGAAACATGACTGTAATTGTTTAGCGATTTTGGCATGTTTTCGCTGTAATATCCTACAATAAATGATATTGCTCTACTTTGTACTGAAACCTCTTTTAAATTAAATGTTACACACACACACACACACACACACACACATATATATATATATATATATATATATATATATATATATATATATGATTAGATAAGAAAAATATCAGAAAAACTTTGTAAATTTGACATGTTTTGCTACTATTTTTGTGCTTTCATCAGAAAATTGAGATGAAACCCCTGACAAGTGCATGGAGCGATTTCTGGAGAGTCCGTCTGCTAAACTAGAATCGGGATGTTGAAGGTAACATTAATCAGCTAAGTGACCAATGTTATATTTGTATTAAGCCTCTCTGTCTCTCTCTCTCTCTCTCTCTCTCTATCTATCTATCTATCTATCTATCTATCTATATATATATATATATATATATATATATATAGTTCACTGCTACCAGCAAGCAAAGATATTTCATCTCCCGATGATGGCCATGTTGGCCGAAACTAGTCGAGGAATCTAAATGAAATAATAATAATAAAAACGAAAGAATATTAATCTACAACCCAGTATGTTTGAAGATTTTAATTTTTTAATCTTTTTTATTGTTCAATATATATATATATATATATATATATATATATATATATATATATATATATATATATATATATATATATATATATGTCGGGGAAAGTTTCACCTAACAACTGTCCGTCAACACTGAATGTTCGATATATCTGCCATCAGAAAAATAAAAATGAAACCAACATTATTGTTTACGCATTTTCTTTTGTAATTTTCTTGTTGCTGTTGATAAAAATGATGATTTGCTCTTCTCTCCCCCTCTCCCTCTCTTCCTTCACAACTCCCTTCCTCCTTTCGTTCCTCTCTCTCTCTCTCCCTCTCCTTCTTTCCCTTTTATTTCAGCATTTCATTCATCTCCATCTTGTTTTCCTTCCTCTTCAGATTTTCATCCTCTCTGCTTTTTCTCCTCTTTCTCTTCTCCTTTTCTGTCTCTTTCGATCGTTTTAATCATTTTTATTCTTGACATTTTCTATTTTTAAAATTTCACAGATTTCAAAATTATTATTCTTCCTTCTATCATCTTTTGTTTTGCGTCCCAAAATTTTTTTTTTTCCTTAAATCTCCAAAATACATCTTTCTTGTATCTCCTCTTCATTTTCAGTATATATATATATATATATATATATATATATATATATATATATATATATATATATATATATATATATATTTTACCCACTAACCAATTCTTTTCATTTTTCTCTTTGCTACAACTTGTAGAAACTTGAGTACCATTTTCGTTCATTATTTTCAATAATTTCCCACTTTTTTTTTTAGATCCCCGAAGCCGTTTCTTTCTTGATTTCACGTTTGCATTTCCTTTTTTTTAACATCTTTGTCGTGTCAAAATGGGGTCCTGCGCTAAAAATGAGTTGATGGAGATGATAAAGGCTTAAGCTGGATGCCGTAAAGGCTAATTATAACAAGCCCTTTTCTCAACTAAAATAGTGAGGATTTGGTATTTTTTTGGTGACGATGGCTGCCGATGCCAGCACTTAACGAACCAGCTGTCCCACCCCGACTCTTCCAAAGGGAAGACGCCAGCACGTCTGCAAATCAAGCAGCCTCCTACCCTGTGAAGACGCTCGCCAACAACTGGCATTGGCTATACGAGGGAGCTGGTGAAAGAAACGAAAACGAAAGGGGTTGGAAGATGATAATGAGACACAGAAGAATAGACTAACATCGGTCTGTAATTCCAGTGCTCGGGTTCGATCCAAATGAAAAGTCAAAATCAATGGATGCTGATTTTCAAAACATATGAGTAGATACTCGTATCTGGTGGACCAACGTAACACAATCTTACGTTTTCTCATTTGATTTTTTGCTATCAGTCAGTTATGTGCCATGCGTAATACACGCTTAGGCGATCATGTATCTTTCGATACATGTCTGATGAGGCAGATTTTTTTTCCCGCAGTAGGTTGCTATTTCTTTCTGCAGTAGACCAGTTGCCATCCAAGGCTATAGAACTCGGTCTGTCCTGCTATTTACCCATAGCTGGGGGGAGAAGAGGAGGATTCATACCTTTCCCTTTCCGTCAGTGAATGTAATGGATTCGAATGGAATTCGAACTCGTCTCTCCGATTTCTCAATCCGAGCAGCTATCCATTACTCTACTCTTTTATTTTGCTATACTGAATTATTAGTTCTGCTCCAGAAAAAATGACTCATACCACCATGTTCCATCTTTACAAGAGTCAGATCAAACCAAAAATGGAGTATTGCTGCCATATCAGTGTTGGAGCTATCCAATCTTCACTTTCTAACCATGACAGAGTTCAAAAGCAATTACGTAGTCTAAGTGATGAATTATTTGCAACTTGCAACGACTCTCCAATAAGGGAAACGTTTCTAGCCTCTCGCTACTTTATTGCTCTTTCCTTGGCAAATGTTCAGATGAGCTACATTCCTTACTTCCACCAGTTCAAACCTTTACACCTAGGATCTACCATATCATAACGCAGTTGCCATCGTGCTACGTTTCAGTCAAAAGGTTAATATGTAATGTCAATGTTATTGGCGATATTGGTATTATTCTGTTGGCTTTTTATCCTACAAATTTCATTAAGCGGTCTATCTATCTATCTATCTATCTATCTACACAGACACACACACACACACACACACACACATATATATATATATATATATATATATATGATAATAGAGAAATTTAGTCGACATATGCGTCTTACAGTATGTGATTATTATTATTATTATTATTATTATTATTATTATTATTATTATTATTATTATATTTTATGCGTTATTAAGCCCAGAGCCAATGCAAGCGTATCGACCGCCGAAACCCGAATCTATGATACCGCCAGTGCCTATGATACAGGGTCCTCCACTCTACTAGTTTCATATATATTCATATAAAATACAAATCTTATTGTAACCTAATTATATACAATAATGGATCATATGCAATATAGGTGACAATCCAATTAGAAAAATTGAAAATAAATACAATCTATCTAAATATAAATTAGAGATATGTTAAAATAGATCATTCCATCTTAAACAAATTAACAATGTTTTGTGGCATTTTTTTTAAATAGTGAATTTTATAGTGTTTTTTCGAGAATTAGCATGAGCCAAAAGACTCATGGATTCGTCCCCCCCCCCCAAAAAAAAAACAGAATGATGTCAAAATCTGCGAAAAAAAGCAAACATTTATAAAATGACAAGGGTCACAAAGCACTGCTCGAGTCTCTCAATCAGGTTTGGGACCCCTCGTTCAGGGGGTTCGGGTGTAGTACGCACCGGACGTGATTAGGCCAATAGACAAAATAGGAACAAGTGAAATGTTAAAAATCAGAATTTGGGGGACACGACTATGTCCTTTCCCAACGAAAAAAAATGACAATGACCTGAAAATTCCGATTTTAATTCTTTTTTCTCATCTCATCGCTTCTATTTTGTCTTTTCCCAACTATATGTTAAATAGTAAAACTTGTATCTAGAAAAAGCATTCTTTAACACGGAGGTGGGTGTCTTTATGCGGTATTGACAATTACCTCAAGACACTCATGTTTGGAAACATTTTCTACGCGGCGGGGGTGCATATCTGTAAGAATTATTTGAGTAATACACCCTTAAATTAATCGAAAGAACAGCTTTAGTTTCCTTTCATTCACCATACAGTTAGTTTTAGATCCACTGTAGTGACAGGGTGTAATCGATTTCTATTTTTTTCTCAGTTTAGGTCATTTGCGGTGGTGTGCAGTAATATGAATCTAATTTCGGGGTGTATGATGTAATTTGTTTGGCCTTTAGGAATATTATTTCATCCATGATTGCATCAGATTTTCATCATGCTCAGACACTATTGTCTTGATTGTCGATTAGTTGTCCTACAGCCATTGTCTGCGATGGGCGTTACTCCAAGGAGGCGTACGAAAATTGCAATGCTGCACGAACACAATGTCAAGCCTTACCAGTGAGAAAATCAAAGTACTATAGACTGGCCCGGAAACTCTCCTGATTTAAATCCAATCGAAAATCTGTGGTCAATCTGCAAGGAACGACTTGGTGGAATGGACATACAAAGTACTAATATGTGCAGTGGGTCATGTTTCATTCGAAAAATACGAAAACAAAGTAAATAATAACGGAATTATTCGTTTTGTTTCAATTAATTCGCACAAGAGTGTATAACATGAACTCATATTTTATATAATTTTTTAACTACCAAGTAATCTTAAAAATTTAAGAAAATATTCTAAGTAATCTAATATTTTATTGAATTTTATGTACTTTAGCTTTAAATTTATTACAGTTACAGTTCTTATTTTCTGATAATGTTGTGTATGGACGACCATATTTACAAAAATCGGCACGTTTCTACACACAAAAAAATAAAAATTCTTTTTGAAATACTGGTAGTCGCAGAATTGTAGTAAGCTTTTCCATTTATGATTAGTAAATATAGTTTACACTGAATAACAATATCAACTGACCGGTATAAAGTAATATAGAATTTTAAAAGATTTAAAACTTTATAAATTATTCAAATTAATTTTTTAAAATGAAAATAATTCTTGTAAAAATTCATTTTTCATCGAAAAAAATAATTCATAAGACAATAGCTTACATAATATATGTTATTCATAAAAGCAATTAAGAGCTTTTCTAATTAAATGTCTTAATTCTATTGCATTTTTATTATACGATTCAAAGCAAATTGTCGGTAACTGTGGTCGTGTTTTACAAAAAAATAATTGATGATTTAAATTCTCCAAGGACTTCTGCATATAAATAATATAAATAGTAAACCGTACAAAAATGAATTTCTCAGAATTTCATAAAATTAAATTTGTTGGAAATAACAGATGTAAAAATTTTACATATTTTTATCAAGATTTCTAAAAAAAAAATAAACATTTCTAAAGTAATTTCATTTGTGAATAAATCCTGGAAGTTTCATTAAAATCCAACAATTATTTGATTTTTGCAAGAATTTCAAAATCAAATTTTTTTCTCTACAAACGGACCCTAACATTCCTTATACTAATTTATAAGGACGAAGACAAGAAAAAACATTTTAACCAAAATTTTGAAGATTCTAAAATGGATTAAAAAATATAATTCAATGATCAAAAAATCCTTTCTTCTTTCCTCCTAATAATAAAATAAAGATTTTCCCGATAAAACTTTGTTCTTATTAAATTTAGAGCATTTTTTCGTCATGTATGCTCATTGTTTAGCGAATCTGTGGAGGTACCTACATATAAGATTAGTAGATCTTAGCAACCTTAACATAATATATTTTTCTTTTCTTATTAAGTCGAGAATTTCCACATTTTTATTTAAACAAATCACTTTACATTTTTTTATTTAGCATATCCGAATTGCTGACATTAAAACTCTTGCTCTTTGGAACTATTATTAAGGAAAAATTATAAATAATTTCTGGATTCAGCGGCGGGTAACTGAAATCGTGAAACGTAAAACCGCGGATAAGAGAGTCTGCTGCCAATATTAATCACAAACATTACTCTAAATTTTATACACATAAAATACTCTTAGAGTAGTAATGTTTATCAAGCTAGTCTCGACTGGAATGAAATCAATCCCCATTGGCTGACATATATTTGTGGTCAAGCCTGTCACCAAAAGGGAGTCTGGGGGTTCCTGTCCACCAAAAAATTATAAGACCCCACACCCTTTAAAAATAGTGCGAACTGATTTTAATGTGCTAATTTCTACTTGCGCTCCACTCTGACTTAAAGGTCAACCCACACACCGAAAACACTCCGACGATGGCACTGTTTGTGACCTTGAACTTCAAAAATTAAATTATCCCATGACCTAATAGATGTACCATACTGGGTCATTCATAGTAATCCTCGGAGCATTTTGGGGTTTATTAGTTATTGAAGTAACATGTGAGAGGGTAACATGAAACAAGCATCACAAAGTAAGGAAATAGGTGAGATATGAAGTGACAATTTGCCATGTTGCTGTGACAAAAACCTTGCAACGATTCGAACTCAACTTAGAAATTATACATAAGAATCAAAGAAATAGTCATAAGATTTGAAAGAAAGATAACATAGACTGAGCGAGAGAGACATTATGAAAGATAGACAGAAAGAAAAAGTCATAGTAGATGAAATGAGAATAAGAATTGTAGAATATGGAGTAAAGAAAGAAAGAAAGAAAGAAAGAAAGAAAGAAAGAAAGAAAGAAAGAAAGAAAGAAAGAAAATGTAAGACCGGAGTGACACACTGGTGACAGACAGTTCATCGGTATCTTTTAAGCAACGGCTATCGATCCCATATACTGAACTGCTATGTTATATCTATCCTCTTATGTGGTAATTAATCCTGAATAATTTCTTTATGATGAAAAAGCGAGTCGAAGAAAGAAAGAAAGAAAGAAAGAAAAATATCATAGAAGATGAAATGAAGAAAGAAAGAAAACGGGATAAAGAAAGAAAGAAAGAAAGAAAGAAAGAAAGAAAGAAAGAAAGAAGTCACAGACGATGAAATGAGGAACGAAATAAAAGAAAGGGGTCGTAGAAGATGAAACTAAGAAAGAAAGAAAGAAAGAAAGAAAGAAAGAAAGAAAGAAAGAAAGAAAGAAAGAAAGAAAGAAAGAAAAACCCATAGACTATGAAATTAAGAAAGAAAGAAAAGCCCATAGACTATGAAATTAAGAAAGAAAGAAAGAAAGAAAGAAAGAAAAAAAGAAAAAAAGAAAAAAAGAAAGAAAAAGAAAGAAAGGCCCATAGACTATGAAATTAAGAAAGAAAGAAAGAAAGAAGGAAAGAAAGAAAGAAAGAAAGAAAGAAAGAAAAGAAAGAAAGCAAAAAAGAAAGCAATAAAGAAAGAAAGAAAAAAGAAAGAAAAAGAAAGAAAGGCCCATAGACTATGAAAGAAAGAAAGAAAGAAAGAAAGAAAGAAAGAAAGATTAAAAAGAAAGAAAGAAAAATCATAGTAGATTAAATGAGGAAGCAACAGATGTAATCGAAGTTATCGAGATCGTTAGATTCATTTTCGCGCAAATATCCTTGGGAAAGATATGAATTCATCTCTTCTTCCCTATGTTCAGGATTAAATAGCAGGGCAAATTGAACTCTTTAGCTATGGCTGGCAACTATTATAGGAGACGGACAACTCTGAATTCAAATATGTCTCTTGCAAGGAACACATTTAAACTGTAATTAAGGTCCTCTCAGCATATTTGCAGTATAAACCACAATGTGGATGTTAAAGAAATATAAAAAATGTGTCTGAGCAAATAAGCATTTTTTTTTAATCAATTCATCCTAAGCAAGGCGACTATGCCACTGAGATACAAGGAGCTACTGGGGGAGAGAGAGAGAGAGTGAAGGAAAAGACTTTAGAAGCAACTGGAAAACCAGTCCTTGAGAAAAACAAGGGATAAAACTCTACTACTGTTAAAAAAACAGGAGAGGCGTGTGAGCCGGGCGATAGGCGAACCTCTCTACTTCTATTAGGGACAAGAAAAAATAAAAAAGTAGAAATATAAATGAATAATTAGTAAATAAAATTTCAGAGTTTAGGCAGAGACTTTACAAGTGTATAATTCTAGCAGACTTTAGGAGGAACCAGAAACTAAATCCTAAAAAAGGAATAAGGGATAATCTACTCCTGTTCTAAAGCCAGGAGAGGAGTTTAAACCGGGCGATAGCCGAACCTATATATACCTATATGCTAGGAAACAAGCACCGATGGTGAAGATGAGAAACCATACTGATTTTCATTGTTTTAAGTCGAAGCAGCTCTGATTATCATTAGATGTTTCATCTCTTTGTCAGACGTTTTGACAAAATAGCTCATTACTGGCATGCCACGATGGTTAGCCAAGAACGATTTCAGTGAGTGCTTGAGACATTCACTTCCCAACAACTACTTTACTTGCCCAGAGGGTCGAATAAAAAAATTACCGGTGTTGCTATTCTTGGCAGCAACCAATCAAGTATTTATATGATCGCTTACGCACTAATTGGGTGAATAAGTAGATTTTTACTATCTTTGTATAAATGTATACTTGAGTTCTTGGTTTGAAAAACTGTTTTGATATATAGGTAAGCATGTATGCTGCTCTTTACATACGTTCTTACATGTTTATTTTGCAATATAATACAATTTAACAACAGAAACGAAAAAAAAAAACACAATGAAAAAAGAAAACAATATTGTTGTAAAAACCACAAATTATAATTAACAACTCCGCGTCATGAGAAAGCAAAAAAGACAGAACTGTCTGATAAATAGCATCGAATGACAAAATGCCAACATGGCAGCGGTATCATTGTCTAGCGCCATCTTGGGCCAGAAATAATAACTCATTATTCACTGGCAAAGAATCAGAAACATCTTTTTTTTTTTAAATAATAAAAATAAACTGATGCTTCACAAATAAAAAAAGGTATGGTACAAAATAGAAAAGAATTATAAAGTGTAAAACATTAAAAAATGAAATGTCTTTAGCATGCCTCACATTGCAAATATTTTTTCGCCCCTTAAATATTTCAAGAATTACAACTTTCTGTTTTTTATGTTTTTTTCGTAGTTAAAAAAAAGCGGAAGATTTCATTTGGGAAAAAGAAAAGAAATCTACAGGCTTTTAATTAGCCTCATGATTATTTTTTAAAATGTATTACACACCATCATTTGCGCGTATTAATGACTGTTTTTAATTACTGGGCAGTTTGACAATACTTTGAAAAATATTTTGTATTTTATTTGAAAAAATATATTTCAAATTAATACTTGTTTATAAATTTAGATTTTTCTTTCAAGAAAACTTAAATAACGTCACACATACACCCACTTATCTAAACTCTTTAGCTACGATCTGTACATTGTTTCATGTACTTTTCCAGAACAACTTCTGTTTTAAGGGTAGCCCCAGAAGAACAATATACCACTCACAGGTAACAAAAAAAATGTGTGACAGAATTAGAGAAGAATAGGGGATATGTTTTGAAACAAACAAAATAAAACAAAAATAAAAAATAATTATAAAAACTGCAAAAAATAAATAGAGTAACGGAAAGATAGCGGAAAATAAAACGTTTGGTGCGAAAGACAAATTTCTGAAATACTTGCTATGACGGTTCGTTATCCAAAATTTATTACATTTTTCTTTTTCTTTTTTCTTTTTTTTTTTTTCTTTTTTTTTTTTTGACAGTGATGTTCCCTCTGTACAGGGCCCGGGAGTCACTCGATGTGGAGGGTTACAGATTAAGAGGCACAGTTTATGTTAATATGTGGGGCGAATAACGGTTAAATGAGTTAAGATTGCAGCGATCGGGAAAATATCCTCTAGAAAACATAGCAACAATTCGCAGGTAGAACTTACTTCTCATCAATGGAATACAAAGAGAAGGAGGATCTTCGCTACAATGTGCGTAGCATGGCAGGTTTTAGCCGTGAAGGTTAAAAATGGCGGAACGAAGTTCATCTGAACACTTTGCATGGAAATAGCGATCGAGTAGAGACAGGTTTGCGATGTTTCGGCTGTGGGAAAGGGGTTGTAGAGTGGGAAATAATTTGTCACCCACAAAGACGCGGAGACACTTTTGAACTCTATCACGAATGCAAATTGAAGACTAGGCAGCTCATATGTGGCAGCTGTACTCCATTTTAAGCCTGATGCGCCTCTTGTAAAGATAGGTTTGGTTTGTTTTACGGCATATCAACCCCAATAGGTTATTTAATGCCAACAAGATTTTTATTCCTGGTAATATATTTTTTCAAAAATGTATTGCTGGTAATGTTTTTTAAATGTATAGCTGGTAATTTTTTTTCAAAAATGTATTGCTGGTAATATTTCTTCTTCAAAAATTTATTATTCTGGTAATGATTTTTTACAAAGTATTTCTGGTATTAAAACCTTTTTTTACACTTTCATAGGGTTTTGACTCCAGTTTGGAGGTTAACTATTTACCCATATTTGGGGCCCTAACACTCTGAGCAATTAAAAGTTGGTTCCACGCTCCTTAAAAACTCCTGATCAGAGGCCTTGCTGTTCGACGTAGTTTATCGTCTTACCCGGGACGCGTATGTAGTTTATCGTCATACCCAGGACACTTGAAAAGATAGCACGAGGAGTCAAATACTTAATGATGCGGTACATGGAACCGACCATTTTTTTCAGCATATTTAGCAACGGATCGTATGTAAAAGTTTCACTTGAGCTGTTTTTTAAGGCCCAATTGGCGCCCAAGGCACAATCGCCTTCTTGAGGGGATATCCATTTGTCATAAATGGTGATAGTTCATGGTCTGATCGACGATCATGAAATGTAGCTGATTTGTTTTTTATTGAATGTCATCAACTCGTTTTTCCCTCACTGGACTGTTAGAGCTAGGTCAGAGGAGAGATCAGCTGCCAATCTCTGGCCATCTAGAGTTTTGAAAGTGCACCTGTATACCGTTGTATCCTCAGCGTAGATATTCACAAATGATTGGAATATGCTCTTTGTCAGATCGTTTATGTAAAGTAAAAAGCAAGTTAGTCCGTGAAGCAAGCCTTAGGGGACGCCTGCGCTGATTGCTAGGGCTCTGGATGTTAACAACTGCCTTCAGGGACCTAAACGTTAGGAAGGACTTTAGAATTGAAAATACTCTTCCAGTGATTCCATAGCTAGAGAGCTCGTACAACAGCCCTTTATGCCACACCTTGTCAAAGGCCTTTGAAATATTTAATTCTATAGTTTTTGAGGTGCATTTGTTGTCTAGCGCCTCCCTGATGCTATGTAATGGTAGTTATGACATCAGCTGTGGTTCAGGCTGATCGAAACCCATACTACTTGTCGCTCAAGACCTTGTTCCTATAAAGGTAATCAAAAACTTTCTTGCTGATTATAGCTTCTAAAAGCTTGCTAATTATACGGAGGATGCTAATGGGTCTACATTGAGAAGGGAATCAGCGCTCACACACGTTCTTGAAAGCCGGGCATACGCTTGACGCCTTCCACAGACTTGGGAAGGATTTCACCTTGAAGTAGAAAATTAAAGGTTGTAACCTAGGGAAGGTTACATAATAGAATAATCACACAAAGGTTGGTAATAAATGATAATACGTAGGGCACGAACAACACATGTAAGATTCGCTAGCGGCGCGTAGAAGTAGTCAACTGCTAGAAGTGAGTCAAGTGAATCCCACAATGAATCTCCAACTACAGGATATCTACCAACCAGGCAGGCAGATGTGGAACAAGGCCGAATTTAATATGGGGTATCCGTAGGGTCGCCCAATAATTCCCCCGTAGACCACGTATAAAACGTAGTTGGGTATCAGTTTCCCGAAACGAGACTACTCTTCGACATAGCCTCGTGTATGGATCCTTTCTGCCCGGAGGCAGAGAGTTTGACAAGCACAACTGGAGATGGATCTCCAACTGCAGACCAACATACAGTATTTACTACTTTATTTATGTGAATGGTAACATACCCATTATCGCCTGTAGGTATGCTAAAACATTAAGTAATTTCGTTGAGATCAGGGATAATTCCGGGTTGATATTCTTAAGGACAACCACTGGGATTTTTACTGGGTCAATGGCTTTCTAAGGGTCAAAACTTTTGATAAGTCATGTGTTAAAAATACAACAGACTGTGTTCAGTGAGTCGGGGGAAATCGTGAAGGAGATATCCTATGCCATCTAACGTTGAGTTAGATGCAAAGATTGAGGCGAAGAGCTTCATCTTATCTAACCAGGAATAGATGACCTCGGGTTTATTTATTTATTTATTCCATAAATTCTTGCAGTTTTGAATGCAGCATGTGTTCAACTACACTCCCTCTTCTGATAGATATTGAAGTAGTGGTTACTATGACAGCAACTCATTCAGGGGTGAACTATGGCTGACTGTTCGTTTTTTGCTGAAATTTTTTGTAGGGTATAAAACTCTCTATTCCAGAAAGAAGGCAATGTGTATGAGGATGGTTGACAGATGAGCTTCTGTCATTTATGATCTAAAGCTGTCCCAATCTTTCTTCGTGTAGCGAAAAACAATTCTATAGAACGGCAAGTCAAGGTATGCCTTTGGTTTGGCATCAATTTGGACACTGACTAGAGAATGGTATAACGTGTCCAGCGGGGTAAAACTTCGGCGAAGGTTCGCCTGATGTCCTGTTGCATCAGGAATGCGGGTGGGTTTTTCAATGATCTGAGTTCGGTCATGGGTGATAAAGAAGTCTGCGGTATCTGCCGTCTCCATCACTTTTGTTCGAGTGTACTAACAACTTGTGTTGGATAATTGAAGTCACCATAGATATTAACTCTAGCTGAGGAAAGTTCAATGAGGGCTTTATCAATCCTCTCAGATATTCGGTCGAAAATTAACGACCCATCCTCCTGGGGACGATAGAGAATGAAAATGAATGAGGTACTGCAGAAACACACATACGGGAGATCAGGGTCCTCGTTGTTTTCGTCTCTGCCACAGAGAATCGCGTCCTTAATATAGGCACCGAGTCCGCGGCCGTGGCGGTTCAGATGGTTATGGTTGGCTATTAGTGGTGAGTAGCCCTGAACTGTAAGCTCCTGCAGTCAGATATGTGCCATGCGTGATACATGCTTAGGCGATCATGTATCTTTCGATACATGACTGACGAGACAGATTTTTTTCCCGCAGTAGGTTATCATTTATTTCTGTGTTAAACTAGTTACCATCTAAGGCTATAGAACCCGGTCTGTCCTGCTATTTAACCATAGCTGGGTGGAGAAGAAGAGGATTCATACTTTTCCCAAGGCTATTAGCACATAAGTGAATGTAATAAATTCAACTGGAATTCGAACTCGGCTCTCCGATTCCTCAATCCGAGCTGCTATCCATTACTCCATCGTGGGATAAATTTGTTAATACCTGTTTCAGACAAAATTAGGAGGTCGGGTTTGGTTTCAATAAGATGGAGTTCCACCTCTGAAAAGTTGGAACGTAGATCACTTTCATTTGGTGCAAGAGATGATAAGGCCGGGATCTACTTTCTTTTAGGTTGAGTTTGCTTTTTATTTATTTATTTTTTGTATATTTGATAGATAAATATGAACAGACTGAGGTAGACAGTCATTAACGGATAGATATAAAAAGAATCAGATCCCAATTTTTTCTATATCTATCAGATAGATACATATGAGTAGAATGAGATCTTTTTATATCTATCTATTCGTTCATTAAATGATCGACATATTGAAATATATATATATATATATATACATATATATATATATATATATATATATATACATATATATATATATATATATATATATATATATATGTATGTATGTATGTATGTATGTATTCTGAAAAATTTACCAACACCGCTTGTTTAATAGCAATTTTATTGAAAAAATTGACTTGTATAATAAAATACATTGTGTCGATCATATATATATATATATATATATATATATATATGAGCTATATATCACGTGTCTTTCAACTTATAGAAATTCAGTCTTGTCTTTTAAGTTGACTATTTCAAGGATTCAATCTCTAGCCGAGCCATCATGTCTATCCAATGTAGCTCTACATTCATCACTAAAAATTACTGTTGAGAAATCAGTTTTCATGTACTTCACTCGACATAAACGTATCTCTTTGCAATGATGGTAGATTGATTGCTTTGATTGCTTTCATATCATTAGCCAATGTATCTAATATATAAACATTTTTCTCTGTTTATATTTACAAGCCATAGATAGATAGATAGATAGATAGATAGATAGATAGATAGATAGATGCGAAAACAAAATTCCTGTGTATTCCTTGTATGAAGAACAGAAGGGGTGAACATTTGCTGTGTATATCTCTAATGAGGCATTCAATTTCTTCACATAGATTTGCTTATATTTAGCAGACCACACAAACACTCAATGAGTTTTATATCTTGTCTGTTCAGTTATTCAATCTCTCTCTGACTGACTCTTTTTTAAGTCTTTCATATTCTGTACTGTTTAATAAACGCTTCTACATTGTTCTCAAAAGTGACTTCTCCACATTTTCAATAAATACGGCGAAGTTTCTCAACTTTTGTCTCAACATTAAATGACTCAATGAAGACGCAAAGATGTCGCCATAAGAGAATAAATAAAACAAAGATAAAACTACTTCCGATTTAAATATGCTCTGTTCTTCAATCCTACATCCGCATGCTTGTCAACCACCAAATCCAACTCTGAAATATTTTAACAATTTCATTCTGCTTGGCTGCTCGACGTTTCCTTTCAGTCTGTATGACTTCCGTTCAGAAATTCTTTTCTAACGAATAATCGAAAGAAACAAGTGCGAAAATAAAATGCATCATATCTACATTCGGATTAATATCCATGAATTAATCTTTTCTGCGACTTCTTTTCTAACGAATTATCGAAAAAAACAAGTGCGAAAAGAAAATCAATCATATCGATATTCGGACTAATATTCATAAAATCATCTTCGCTGCAACTTATTTTCTAACGAGATATTGAAAGATGCAACGGCGAAAATAAAATCCATCATATCGACATTCGGATTAATATCCATACGATCATTTTTGCTCCAACTTCTTTTCGAACGAAATGTCGAAGAAACAAGGGATAAAAAATCCATCACATCTACGTTCGCATTAATATGCATAAAAACCTACTTGCTGCAACTTCTTTTCGAACGAATTATCGCAGGAAACAAATGCGAAAATAAATTCCGTCACATCGACATTCGGACTAATATCCATAAAATCATTTTGGGTACAAATTAGTTTTGAACGAACTATCGAAAGAAACAAGTGCGAAAATCAAATCCATCATACTTGCATTCGGACTAATATCCGTAAAATCATCTTTACTGCAACTTCTTTTCGAACGAATTATCAAAAGAAACCAATGCGAAAATAAAATCTATCATATCGAATTTCGTACTAATATCCATAAAATCATATTTGCAGCAACTTATTTTTCAACAAATTATCGAAAGAAACATGAGCGAAAATAAAATCTCTCATATCTACATTCGGACTAATATCAATGAATTCATTTTTGCTGCAAATTCTTTTCTAACGAATTATCCAAAAAAAAAACAAGAGCGAAAATAAAATCTATCACACCGACATTTTGACTAATATCCATAAAATCATCTTTGATACAACTGCTTTTCTAACGAATTATCGACAAAAAGAGGATCGAAAATAAAATCCATAATATTGACATTCGGATTAATATCAATAAAATCAACATTGCTTCAACTTCTGTTCGAACGAATTATCACAAGAAACAAGTACGAAAATAAATCTATCACATCGATATTCGGATTAATATCCATATAATCATGTTTACTGCAAATTATTTTCGAACAAATTATCAAAAAAAAAGAAGTGTGGAAATAAAATCTATCTATAGACATTCGGACTAATATCCATAAAATCATATTTGCTGCAACTTCTGTTCTAACGAAGTATGGAAAAAACAAATGAGAAAATAAAATCCATCATACTTAAATTCGGAGTAATATCCATAAAATCATCTTTACTGCAACATCTTTTCTAACTAATTATCGAAAGAAACAAGTGCTAAAATAAAATCTATCATATCTACATTCGGACTAATATCAATGAATTCATTTTTGCTGAAAATTCTTTTCTAACGATTTATCGAAAAAAAACAAGAGCGAAGATAAAATCTATCATACCGACATTCTGACTAATATCCATAAACTCATCTTTGCTACGACTGCTTTTCTAACGAATTATCGAAAAAAAACGATCGAAAATAAAATTAAAAAAAAGAAACAAATGCGAAAATAAAGTCCATATACCTACATTCGGACTAATGTCTATGAAATCATCCTTTCTACAACTTCATTCTAACTAATTATCGAAAGAAACAAGTGCGAAAATAAAATCCATCATATCTACATTCGGATTAATATCCATAAATCATTTTTGTTTCACCTTCGTTTCTATCCAATTATCGAAAGAAGCAAATGCGAAAATAAAATCTATTTTATCAACATTTGGACTAATATCCATAAAATCATCTTTATTGCAATTAGCACAAAATATTTCGGCCATTGTGCTTGACGTTCTTTTTCGGGTGTTTGTTGAACATTTGAAATTTCATGTAATTCTAAACCGAACCCTTTATTCTTTTAATCTATACATGTAAATGCTTCTCATTCCTTTATGTCTAACGATATCTCTTTTTGTCTTTAAGACTGCTTAGTTTTCGCTACCTCTGTTTCCACCTAGTATGTAAAACCAGAGCAAGATATTGAACTTGCATCTACGATGCTACCAAATTTGATCACCAATGCTTTAATGCACTAGGCTATTGTCCCGAATATAAATTGTGTAAATAATGATACTTCCTCATCCCAGAAATAGAAATAATTCCACTTATATATGATATGTAACTTACTGTTAGTTACCTTAACTTCTGAGATGAAGTCTTATTGTTGATATTTTGTTAATCTCGCCTATACAAACAAAATGGTTCTGATATAAAAAAAAAAAAAAGTATTCAATGAGATTTGAATTCAGATTTCTTAATCTTACCTTGCAATAATCTTATTTTAAAAAGAACTGAAAGTTGCAATAAAAAAAAAAAAACGATACAAGAAAATTTCTTCAAAAAAGTAATAATGACAATTATCCATCTAAGACCAACTAAAAACAGCTAGATTTTTTTAAATGGTCTACGGAGGAGTGAATCTTTTTTTTTTCAGGTTATCGGACTGAAAGTAGCTCGATTATCCGCTCAAGATGCTGCCCATCCAATAACCGGAAAAAAAGGAACCACTCCCCCGTGGACCATTTGAAAAAATATCAGTCCACACATTGGATTTGTTGTTACGTAACCCAATCCAATGCGCTAAAAGTTTGGTCTACGCTCGTCCAATTAATATAAAGGCCAGAGTCTTTGCTAGTGTTTGATAGAGGAGGTGGGGATCAGGGCGTGATCGTCCCTGATTGGGGTCGGCTTCGTGAAGTGGTGTATGATGTTGAAAGACCCGAACCTCCCCGATGAACCAAGTCAATTTACATCAGTGAGGAGTCCCTCCAACATCCTATTTAGCAGCGTATATTCATAATAAGCTGTGAATGTCCAATTCTCGAAGTCCTCTTTCCTCATTATGGATCTCAGAAATTTTAAGTATCATTCTGATTGTAAGTATAAAAGTGTCCTTTTTGTTTCTATTTTCTTTAAAACTTCCTCATTACTCACATGTCTTGTCCACGTTATTTCTGTAGCAACACATCTCCGTAAACTCAAGTCTCCTCTTCATCTGTAAGCAAATTGTTCAGCATTAGAAGGAATGATATTTCACAGCAGTTCTGCACTTTTTCTTTAGCGAAATTTTTAATCATTTCTCCAAAGTAAGTCAATAAAACCACTATGACGCAAAAAGGTCACTGCATGTTAAATAATATGAAAAAGAAAAAACACTATTAAGGAGAGAAATCAGTAAAAGAACAAGAATTAAGAAGCCAGTAGATAACGATTGCAATTTTGCATTTAATTTTTTTTTTATATTTAAATTTTTGATGATCAAAGTTGACCGAGAAGCAAGAAGCCGGAAGAGAGTTCCACAAGCGAGAAGTGTGATAGAAGAAACTATTAGCATAGAACATGCAGTTACATCTAGCCATTTCAACTGTAAAATGATGCGATCTTGACGCTAGTCTAGTATTATGCTTAAATTCATAAAGTCTAGAAAAAAGCTCATCAGAATAGTTACCATGAAAATTACTCAGGACCAATAACATGGCAGATTCTTTTTGTTTTGTTTTGTTTTTTTTTATCAAGAATTTCTAAATATATAGCTGGAACTCCAGATCAGATGTGGTAGCAGTATTCAAAGCAAGAACGAATTTATATGTAAGATTCTGGCGAGAAAAAAAAAACTGTCTAGCACGACCCAGGCAACCAACTTTCCTTCCCAGATATTTAAACTTCTGCACTCGCTTGATTTTGACGTCTCCAATTTGTAGCTTACATCTTGGGCTGTTCCTCTTGTTGATAACCATACATTCTGTCCCAAGTAAAGTGATAATGCCACTAAGACACAAGGGGGTTAATGTGAATGAAAAAGAATAAGAAGACTTTTGAAGAAACCGGAAACCCAATCCTAAACAACGTATAAACCTCTACTCCTCTTCAATAGATAAGGAAGGCATGTCAATTGGGCAGTTATTACAATTTGTGATTAGTCTTTTCTTCTCGCTTTCCTTTAATAACTTGTCTCGAAATTTCAGTAGTTCTCTTTCCGCGTTCGCCATCAATACGGTGTTATCTACATATTTTATGTTGTTAAGTTTGTACGCATCAATAATAAATAATGGTAGGATTTCTAGTTCTCTTAGAATTGCCTCTCTGTATAGGTTAAATAAATCCAGTGAGAAAACACATTCTTATCTTACGTCCCTTGAAGCGATCTGAAAAAAAAAATAGTTCTATACGATGTCGATCGTTTACACATCTGCGAACAAGTTCGATGACAGTCCTGACCTCCATAAATCAGTCTAATTCAGACGAGGCTATTTAAAAACATGACTCGATTTTTGTTATTTTGTAGCACCTTGTCAATCATTAAGCCCAACCCCGCCTATTTTAAACTTCCGTATCTCTTATCTTAATATTGTTATAGCTGATCCATGGTATTTGAAGTGTTAAGATTTTATTAATTCCGCATTCTGAATTTTTATGATGAATTCAGGATAGGTTACATCACTACATTCATTGTGCGGAGAAAAAAAAACTGGCTGGTTACATTCAATACGTGTCTACAGTGCTGTTCGATAAAAGTGACTCACCTGATTTTTTTTTACTAAAAATATTTTTTGTCTATTACTTTTTGGGGTTAAAATAATTTTTAATCTTACTAATATAAAGACCCCTTCCCGACCACCTAGGAAAAAAGTTTATTCACCCTAAGGTATTCTATTGATAATTATAAATTTGGATATAAATGAAATTTAGGAAAAAAAACTCTATGCAAAAAAGGGACTCAGATATCGCATTCTAATGATTAAACTGGTAAATTTAAAGAGATTTTGACAAAATATTGAAAACTATTTTACAATACACTCAGAACAATATTCTAGAGAATTCTAGAACAGCTTAAATTAAATCTAGAGTATTCCAGAATATTCCAGAAAGCCTCATACAGTATAAAAACAGCTTGAAATAGCCACTCAAGTCACTAACCAGATGAAAGGGTACAAACACGCATCAGAACCACTTAAGGCATATATTATTGCCCTCTCAAAAGCAGGCAAGTCTACGAGAGAAATTGTAGAAATTGCTATAACCTCGCAATCAACTGTCTCTCGAGGGCTTAGGGAACATAATGATGCCACTCCTGCTCCAAGGAAGGAAACAAGGTGACGAAAGAAAAAGATTGATGATAGAACTGGCAGGGTAATCAAGAGAGAAGTTGCGAAGAATATGACTATAACTAGCCAAGAAATTGCAGCCAGTCTAAGCGAAGAGCAAGATGTTAGTCTTGCCTCTTCAACAGTCCGTCAGAACAAGGTTACAAATCTTGTACACGAAGGTTTAAGCCGCTAATAAGCAAAGTCTAAAAAAGCTAAGAGACTTGAATGGGCTCACTATTACAAAAATGTCACCGTAGAAGTCTGGAAGAATGTTCTCTTCTCCGATGAAACGAAATTTGAGCTAAATTCAAAGGATAGACACTTTTATCGAACAGCACTGTATATCTCTGAGGTGAGGTACTTACATTATTCGGACTGTCATCCTCACTTTCATTGCGCTCCGGTCTTCTTCAGGTGATTGGAATTTAGAAACGAACCCTTTATTTCGTCCACATGGGGAAATTGTTCCAGTTCCACGTACCATGCCTCATATGGATATCTCAGTTCCTTTTAACTCAACTCTCCAATTTTTGTTGGTTCACCGCTGCTGTAGCCTGGTACTGAACACACAATTCTTTGGGTCTAGTCACTGGATCTAACCAACGCTTTTATCCACTGGGCTATGTGTCCTCATGGGACAACTAAGGGTTCGGTTCGAAATTACAATCACTTGAAGAAGGCTGGAGCGTACAACAGCTGAAACGTTGTGAATATGGCAATGAAGCAATGAAAATGAGGATAACAGTCCGAATAATGTAAATAATACATTCAATGCGTCAAAAACCAATCTAGTTACATTCGATCATCGCCAGTGGGACCCCGAACTACCACCAATCACAATGAATGAGTATCCTCTCGGGGAGGGTCCCGTGCCTTGAGCGCCTATTGGGCTTCAACCCACACCTCAAGTGGAACTCGTACATACGATCCATCGCTAAAGTTGCAAGAAAAATGGCCGTACCGCTCCAGTAAGTACATGACACCACGTGATATCCTCTACCGTAACAAGAGCCTGATTAGTCATAAAATGGTGTACTGCAGTCATTTGGGGGGCGAAAGCTGTGCCCAGTATTCATTTTATAGTGTCCATAGATTCGAAAAGCGTCTCCGCTTCCTTTTGGGTGTGGCAAATTATTTTCCACGCTGCAACTCCCCTCTCTCTCACAGGCGAGATGTCGCAAGCCTCTCAGTTCCCTATCGCTATTTCTATGGAAAGTGCTCAAACGAAAAAAGATTCCTTAGTTCCGCTAGTTCTAAGCTTCACGCCTAGTACCTGCCATGCTACGTACTATCCTCATTCCCTTTGTATTCTATTGGTGAGAATTAAGTTCCACTCGGGTAACATCTTCCCGCAAATCGCTGAACTATTTTCAAGAGAATGTTTTCCCGATCACTACAATCTTAACTCGAAGTCTAGGACTAACCGTTATGCACCCTACCTAACTGCATAAACTGTGCCTCTTACTCTGTAAACTCCTAACTCAAGTGGCCCCTGGGACATTTTACAGAGTGAACCTCACTGTAAAAAAATTACAGATCATAGTTTCTGTTTTGGAATGTTAATGTTTTTGTTTTTTAAGGGATTTTTCAGCGCGCCCATGTTGCTATTGAATGTGACACAAGGTTGAGGTTTAAAATGGGTTTGACAGCAATACCGTGGAAAAATTGCTCAAGCCCCCTTAGGTGCCGGATAATAACCCCAGTCCCAAAGGAGAAGTACTGCCTTCGAGTACGGCTCCCTGATGCATGAGTTAATATTATTTTGAAATTTTGCTGGTAAAAGCCAGGTAAGTATAAATAGGTTTATCTGACGTCCTATACTTTACCAATCGTCTCACACTTTGGTTAGATAGCCATGCTAGATTATCTGTTTTACCGGGTCAATCAAGGTTACGTAATAATATTGAGACAATACACATTAAACATAATAAATATACATATCTTATATCTTTAAATTGTTAAAAACTTAAAAATAAAAATAAGACAAAAAGAGAAATTCAAGTTTCCGGTTGCAGGAAAAAATGTTGGTGTAACTTTACTAGGTGTAAACAAACAATATGCCGCGGAATAAAAGTTTAACAATTATATTGATTTGTATAAATACACAGATGCGACTTATTCTTCTTTATGCCCCATGTCCCCTCAAGTCGTAGGCAGACATGGCTCCCCACAACTTCCTGTCTCTTGTACCTCTAAATAAACTTGATCTTTCTGTTATTTCTCCTAAGCCCTACTCAAGATCACTAAGTCTGTTATGCGTTGTTTTTCTCTATTGCTCTTGCCCTCTAACTGTCCCGTGAGTATCAGATTTTCCAAGCCCTCCTTCCTCATTATATGTCCTAGAAACATCAACTGCCGCTTCCTGGTGTTAAGTATTAGCTACCTTTTTGTTTCCATTTTCCCAAAAACTTCGTCATGGGCCCGAAAAAAATGGATCGACGGGGTGCTGGTTTTCAACTCGCAATCCTACATTTATATTTATTTTATCATATATATATATATATATATATATATATATATATATATATATATATATATGTATGTGTGTGTGTGTTTGTGTGTGTGTGAATATAAATAGATAGATAGATAGATAGAGAGAGAGAGAGAGAAAGAGAGCTACGCATTCGCATTACATTTTATATATGTGGAAAATTATTCGCGAGTTAAGTATATCTTTTGTTTCTGAACATTGGCTCAGAACATAATGAATTAAAGTTTTCATTTTCTATTTTCCGGCAGATCAAATTAATGTCGGCTAACAAACAGGAAGTATGCTGAAAGCCGGTCAAAATCATATTAAAAAAAAAAACAGAAACTAATACCTCGTACCTTTATAATCGTCCATTCACTCTCACACTGAACTGTGTTTACATAACAATACACTCCCAGTTAATATTATGTTTGCCGATTGTGGAAGACGAGACTAAATAGCAGTTAGTAGAGGAATTCGACTTAGACACCATGTAACTTAAAACTTTTAAGCAAACTAGGCACGTGCTGTAAGTAATTAGTCAGGGTAAGCAGTCGGTCGACCTTTACAGAGCGGATTGTAAACAAAAGCCTTATCGCAAGAAGATAATATTAAAAATGGTAATGTGAAGAGGGAGATACGAGTATTTACATAAGAAAAGCGATAATTAAAAAAAGCACACACACACATATGCATATATATATATATGATGATCAGTATATATATATATATGAAAGGGTCAGTATAAAAATAAAGACACAATATCTATATTATTCAATGAAACATGTTTGATTGAAGATATGTTGTCTAAATATACACAAAAAATATTAACAAACACTATAAATAGCAAAGAAAAACTGCATTCGGATCCACAATTATTCCCACTCAATAACCTCTAGTATAAATGGAAACATAACCGTTACCGCCCACCAAAATAACCTTTAGAACAATACAACAGACTACCCACAATGCATCAATACCTTATATATATAAATAGTCGAGCAAAAGCACAACTGATGATTGCTTTTAACATGAAATAGACTGTCGCCTCTGGGTGTTGATTTCAATGTTCACTTTTATATTTGCATAGGCTTTATCCCTGATATTGAGCTCTATAACCAGTAAATATGGCATTCCTTAAAATTATATTTTATCATATATCAGGGTGGTGCAAAAGTAATGTCCGATTTTTAAGAAGAAAGTTTTAGATTGTATTTAAGAAATTTGTGCTTCTCGTTATAATCAAGGAATGTCATAAGTAATTTATACCTTTCTCTTTCAGATTATAAAAATATTTTTCATGATTTTCCGCAATTTTCGCACCCATGTTCGTCACATCTCAAGATCACATTCGCCATATGTTGCTATGTGAGTTTCATAAAGATGTCAATGCAAATGCAACGGCAAACTCTATTCACAGCGCTTATGGAGATGGTACAGTGAATGAAAGTTATAGGAGGAGATGGCTTTCCTGTTTCCGAATCGAGGATTTCAGTTCATTTAAGACCAACAAAAAGAGGGCCGTCCAGAAAAACTTTATTCCGAACAGTTAAAAGTTGTTGTCACAGACAATCCCACCATTACTTCTAGAGAAGTTGCGAAACAATTTAACGTAGACCATGGAACCGTGCTATGCCAATTAAAAAGGATCGGAAAGGTTTTAGTGGTTAGGAAATGGGTCCCACACGAAATGTCTCCAGAGAATCTGCAGCAGCATCTTTTTTCTTGTGAATCATTGCTTTCACGACACCTTTAGGTACCATTTTTATGTAGGCTTGTTATAAGTGATGAGAAGCAGCTCTTTTACCATAACGTTAAACGCCGCCAATCGTTGATCAGTCGAAGAAGAGGATCAGTTCATCAACCAATAGGAGGACTTCATCCAAAGAAGATGATGTTCAGTTTATGGTGGCATATTAAAGAAATTGTCTATTACGAACTGTTAAAGATCATTCAGATAATTACAACTAATCTCTACTGTGATCAAACATCGTCGTTTGAAAACAGCTTTGAACCAAAAGCGACCTTCCTCAGTGAACATGAAATGTGTCATCATCCATCACGATAATGCTCATTATCTGACAGCTCGACTGACTGAAAATATTTTGGAAGAGCTTGGTTGGAAAATATTACTTCATCCACCATATTCTCCTGACCTTGCACCTTCTCATTATCTCTTGTTTCGGGGACCATGGAATCTTTTGGATGGTCTGAGGCTGATATCAAGAGAAGAGGTTGAAAATGAATTAGATTCATATTTTGCTTCAAAAGCTAACGAATTTTACAGGCGTGGCTTTTATAATCTTTTTGACAGATGGAATGATGTTTTAAAAAGTAAAGAAAGTTATATTAACGAATAAATATTCTAATAATCATGGCCTTTTTCATTTTTAATATAAACGTTAAAATCGGATATTACTTTTGCACTTGATATATATATATATATATATATATATATATAGGAATAGGACAGGTAAAAAAATCCGTGGCTAAGTATTCCATGCAGATCCTATTAATGTAAAATGTTAAAACTGATTCACAAAAGAGACCTCAATATAATTCTTATTATAGGGCATATGAGTGAATTACAATTAATAAGATTCAAACAATTTACCTCATACAGATTATCATTTTGTCCATAGGAAAATGCAAATGTATTTGCAATGATAAGTCCAGGGAAAAACTACTTTCCCATGGACAAAATGATCATCCGTATGAGATAAATTGCTTGCATCATATTAATTGTAATTCCCATATAAATATATATATATATATATAGTCTCTCTGTGTGTGCGTGCGCGCGTGTGTGTGTGTGTGTGTGTGTGTGTATTACACAACAAAATCCCAAATTACCTCATATGGATGGATAGATCTATTTCAACCGATGCAAAGTATGTCAATCTTATTCAACCTCGATTTATGGACTATATTCGTGTCGGAATTAGCGATTTAAAATTTAACTTTGACATCAGTCGAAAAATTGATACAGAACCTACCCATTTCGACGCCTCAGCCAGACAGAAAGCCCGAGTTGGTGGTAAGGACGGGGCGGAAGGTATCACTCTTAAAGGGAACAGACTCCACAAATATATATATATATATATATATATATATATAAATTATATTAATTAAAGCCGCTGACGAGCATTCTACTGCAGTAGCAAAACGTAAAACATCTACTCAGAGTCCTAAAATTACCAGAATACGTAAATTTGTACGAAATGTGCAGGAAATTATCGATAATAACCCCAGTAAGTAGCTCAAGTCTCTCTACCAGAACCTTCGATACAAGTCATAGGTGATACTGAGAGGCCAATTCATGTCTTCAAAAACAAGATAACCGTCTGATCATGCATAGCTTTAGTTGAACAAGTTAAAGCATCAAGAGTTTGGAATACTTTGCTTTTTGCTTATAAGAAAAGCTTTGATCAGGACCAAAAGGTCAATCGAAGGAATGATAGATGTTTATGCGGAGACACTAAAGACGTCCCAAAGGTCATGCGTACAAAGTTTCCGGCAATTGTGATGATCCTGGAAGTCGTGAGCAACAAGACAGATGTCATGCCTCCTCACTTCTTTCCCCAGGGCTTAAGGGTCAATTGTGCTAACGACAAGGCGGGTGTTGATGTGGGTTGTGTGACCTTGAATAGAGAGTGTGGTCAAAGGAAGACCGTACACTTACCGACAAGTCTTATAAGGCCAGACGACCCAAGAAAGTATGAGTCACAATTTCCACGATCTCGTCACCCCAAAATATATGACCTCTTAGCTCTCCAGACCTGAATCCATTGGAATACTACATATCGAGTGTAGACGAGAGGTAGTCAATCAACATCCCCATAACATTATAAAATCTTTGAAGTCCGCATTAACCAGCGCAACGTTCAAAAATCCAACGTCAAAATCATTTGATTCGGGCATTTCTGCGTTTCCGACTTCCTATTGAAGCAGTCATCGATGCTAATGGTGAATTCATTAAGTAGATGCATCAAGAAGAAACTCAAGATTATTCATACCAATCTTTTCTCAAATAAAACTCTACTTTCATGACATGCGTCTTTTACTAAATTCATGCCAATATCCTCAAAGAACTTTATATACGGGGTTTGTCTAAAAATCGACGGGACTGGTGTCACAAACAATTTATTTCAATCCAAACAAGAAACTACATATGTTTCCTTCAAAGCAATCTCCTTCGAGTCTAATGCACTTTTCCATCCTTCTCTGGCTCCGTCGTTAAGGGCCCCTTGATGATCCCATTGAGCTTTGTGGAAAGAAAAAGTCACACAGATTAAGATCAGGTAAATAAGGATTTTTTTCCAGCTACTCGGTCAGAAACTGCCGAATGCTTAGGGCGTTGTGAGCAGGTGCAATCTCGTGGTGAAGTACATCGATTTGCTCTGCCGCAAATCTTGTCTCTTCTTGCGCACAGAGCAAAGCAAACGCCGCCGGATCTATTTGTAGACTTGCTGATTGATTGCCTGGTCCCGTGACAAGAACTTACTTCCGACGATGCCTCTCACATTGAAGAACAAGATGATCCCGTTACTTTTCAGACAGACCTTGTGTGTATTATATATATATATATATATATATATATATATATAGATAGATAGATAGATAGATAGATAGATAGATAGATAGATAGATAGATGGATATATATATATATGGTCAGATGGATAAAGTGTCGTCTGAATTACACAAAAATGAAAATAACACTGACATCTCATTTTAACAGATACATTTACCAAAATTTCAGGAAAATATTTTGAAATACTAAAGAGTAAATGTATTCAATAAAATCGCCATTGGCTTCAACCACGCCTCCAGATTACTTCGGAACCTTCTGCAACTCTTCTGGACGGTCACCTTCTTTAAGTTGGTGAATGTTGTCAGAATTCTTGCTTTCAGTTCATCTTTGGTGTTACAAAGAGTTTTGTTTCAATGATCAAGGGGTTGAAGTCTGGTGAGTTAGATGGCCAGGTTTAAGGGTTGATGTGATTGCAGAAATTGTCTCATAACGATGGATGGGTTCTCCTGCTTGTGTGTGATGGTGCAGAGTCTTCTTGCCAGACATATGGTCTTCCATCACCTACCCTCTTGACTTAGGGCAGTACTACTTCCTCAAGGCATTTTATGTACGCCTCCGTTTTGAGTCTGAGCCCCTGTGGAAAAATAAATAGAGTCATAACAGACTTTGCCATCACTAGTGATAACTCCAAACGCCTTCGCAATCACCATTAGACTCATCTAACTCTTTCCGAATCCTGTTGACTGTCCTCGGATTGTCACCCAAACACTCTGAAATGTACGCATTGGAGTTTCCGGCACGAGTGGCAAGAAAGCACAGCATGCCGTTTCCAAATTTCTGGCGGTGTGAATCGCTTCATGGTGCTCTTTTTCTCACAGACGGTGTCCAAATGGGCCAATACTCTGCAGTCGCCAAAATAAAATAAAAACAACGTATATGTGCGAAATTAAAAATATAATATGACGACAATTTACCCATCACACCATATATGCATAACTGGAGAAAAATAGATTCAAACCTTTTCCTTGGATATTAGCGAAAAAGTAAATGTGATGAACTCGACCGAATTTTGAGTCATTACCATTACACTTCCTTTACATTTCTCTCTCTCTCTCTCTCTCTCTCTCTCTCTCTTATATATATATATATATATATATATGTGTGTGTGTGTGTGTGTGTGTGTGTGTGTGTGTGTGTGTAACTAATGTAATTATAAACTTTCTCAGATGATTGATGTTACCTTCACCATCCCGACTCCAGAGCTTCGTAGACGGACCCTCCAAGAAGCACTCCGTCCACTCGTCAACGGCTATCAGCAATTGACTGTTGATCTACTACTTGATATTTTTTCTTTTATATAAGCAATTATGACACAAGCCTACAATCCTCACTTTACGGCAATTGCGAGACAATAGCAAAGGCAGAATTTCTACTCCTATTATAGTCCATTATCAAATGTGGCTTGTAGCAGTGTCCACTGCACGTCAATCAGATATTGTGACAAGTATTATTGTATATTGTAATTGAAAGGCATTGTGATATTTATGTCTAGATAAGATAGAATACTCATAACATTTTCATCGAGGCCTGAATGGCAATCAGTCTAGGAGAACTAATCTGAATTCAAAACCATAAACAAGACAAGAGGAAATCATTATCTTTCCTAAAAAGCCATGGCAATTCACAGATAATAAATAAAAGGAATCGGTGCAGAGCCACTATCAGCTACATCCTGAAGGGTCCATGGCATTAAAAAAAAAAGATTTTGTTAACCAAGTAAAATCTATAATCCAAAATGTACATAAAATAAAAATTTCACTTAATAATTAAAGAGAGAACAGTTAATTAATCACACTAAAGTGTCATGACACATAAATTTGAAAACTCTGGCCTGAAGTGAAAATAGTAACAATTTAATGAATTGCATTTTAAAATAAATGAATTAAGTTGGAAATTTACAATAGATTGGGACTCTTACATTTTAGAATTAATAATCAACTTTTATAATTTGAATCATAAGTGCTACATACCTTGCCTACTCTGAGAGCATGTCCATGCCTTAAAGTAATCTTATTTTTCGGCAATTGCCTTTTAATGTGCCTCTTAAGATCGTTTTCATATTGTAAATACGGGAGATTAAAAGTTATTTTACTGAAATTATGCAGTCTATACAATTCCATTAACATTGTCAGATCCTTGAACGTTTGTGGCTTAAAGTATCATCATTTTTATACGATTAAACAATGAAATGTGTGCAATTAACTAGACTTTCAAAACACACACAACCCCCCCCATATATATATATATATATATATATATATATATATATATTATAAAAAAGTTATTAGTCAGAGTTAAATTAGACCAGGAAATAGTAGTATTAAAAAGTGCTCAATACACAGTTAACATGCAGATTTTTTAAATTTGAAAAAATTAGGAGACCAGCCGATCACTTTACCTGTCTTTCAAATTTCAGTATCCGGGCTAAAAATTTCATATATATATATATATATATATATATATATATATATATATATATATATATATATATATATATATATATATATATATATAACAAAACCGAAAAGACACAAGGATTGAGGATCGCTTCGCGCCTGAAACTATTAGTGACGGTAAAGTGTGTATGTCTTGGGTTTTGAATTTTTTTTCCAGCTCTTTCCTTGATTGCTTTCCGGTTTTTTAAAAAAATTTTCAAATCTGGGCTTATAAGTTTAGGTAGGTTTCTTAATGTGTGTGTGTGTGTGTGTTTCTCCTTTTTTTTTCTTTTTGGTGGCTCAGGTTTTGTTTATTTTACGTGTTTTTTCATTGTTCTAGTTTATACTCTCTCTCTACACTTCTCTCTCTCTCTCTCTCTCTCTCTCTCCCAATATATATATATATATATATATATATATATATATATATATATATATATATATATGCTTTAAAGCAATCCCTTTGCCTTGGCGTTTGCGTTTAAACATGAAACAGACAGTTGCTATTCAGTTTTGATACGTATGTCCATACTGTTTATATTTTTATAAACACTGTCTCTGATATTGAGCAATTTTCTCCCATAAATAGAGTATATCTGAAATTAGTTTTTATCACACACACATACACACACACATATATATAAGCAAAATGAGAACAAATGGAATATAATTTCGCTGTATGTCACATTTAATTTTTTAAAAAATTATGTTTTAATATCCTAAAATAAATTATATATATATATATATATATATATATATATATATATATATATATATATATATATATTTGTAAAAGAACGGAGAATAAAATTCCAACGTTCAAGTAGGGATTCTTTCCTTTTTTCTTTATAAAAATCTTTTTTACCTTCTACGGAAAATGAAGTCATGTTCCATAAATTGAAATTTTAAATAAAAACCGTTTATTACCATCATTTTTAACTACCTGATAAGACGTTGTTTATTAAACGTCGAAACAAAATGTGCAATTTTGTAGTAATAACTTACATGTTCTAAAGTAACAGTATATATATATATATATATATATATATATATATATATATATATATATATATATATATATAAAACCAACAGAAAGCTTGCCAGGTGACGACCAAAGAAGAATTAATAAAAAGAAGAACTAACAACCAATAAAAAAACAATAAAAAAAAACAGTGCTCTATGTCTAAATTATCAAGATAGAACAATTACGCTTCCCAATGTCACAACACAGAAAGACCGCTACTTAAGTTTCACGCTACTGTGATCATCTGGTGACCAGAATGCAAATGAAAGGAAGAATAGAATTTTTTACTAACATAACACGGGGGAAAAAGAGAAAAAAAACTTCACAGGGGAAAAAGAGAAAAAAAACTTCACAAGGGAAAAAGAAAATAAGCAAAGAAATAATTATGTATGGACATATTTGAGTCTGGGCAATAAAGACTGACTGCAGAGATTGGAAGAGATGAGTTTTTCTTGATGTAACTCTTCGCCATTTAGTTTCATCCAAGTTTTCCTTCCCACATTGTTCCAATAACTAAAAGAATTTACTTACATTGACGATAATATAACATTTGCTTTACAAGACTGAAACTCTCTACGCATCATGTGGATCGATATTGAGAATTTTGATTCTCTATTTATATATGGCATTCATCACCCATGATGAAGAGAATTGAGACAAGAGTAAAGTAGTTCTACAGAAGGATGCTGAGAATACCATAGACTGAACATGTGAGTAACGATGAAGTTTTAGAGAAAATGCAAAACAAAAAGGACACTTATACTTTGAATCAGAAATAGACAGTTGAAATATTTCTTTAATAATGAGGAAAGAGGGATTGGAGAATCTTACACTCACAGGATATATTGAAATCAAAAGAGGAAAACAGTGAATAACCTAATTGTGTAAATTGGTAGCAGAACAGTGAGTAGGGAGGGAAAGCAAAAAATAAACCTTACTCAGAGATACAAAAGTCTGGAAGTTGTACAGAGCCATGTTCGCCCACGTAACAAATGAACAGGGCAAGGAGAAGAGGTTATTATTATGTTCTACAAAACCACTATTCAAATATCTACTCAGCCCGGTGCTCTTTATTTTATCGTTACACTACTAATTTGAGTAGACTTAATGCAACAGAATTAATATCACGTGTTTGTTTTGTTTCATTATAGATGTGCCAATCACAGGAAGTCGCCTGTGACTGCAACAACCCAGTGACTGTAACAACCCAGTGACTGTTAATCGGTCAGACCAAAAAAGCTACTAGGCTTTAACTTGCAATTTCTGGCTTCATGTGCATATCTCAATTGCATCTAATATGCATCTGAAATGCAAATGATAAACAAATGCGTATATAAAAGGTTGTGACTTGTTCCAATCAAAGCACAAAAAGATTATTAAATCATCTTACTGCCGTGTTAAAATTATACCGTTACGCTATGATTCTTTTAACGCTTACTGCTCCCTTGAGAGTTCATGGCGCCTACTGGGAGGCGTTACCACCTACATTGAGAACCATTGAAGTGTAAGTTAGTTAAACACCGTTAATACTATATAATGACAAAAGCAAAACGAAATTGATTGTTGCATAAGAGCACGTAGTTCCTTCCCGAGGAAAACGGGTCAAATAGTTTGTTTTTTAATAGTTTTTCATTTCTTTTACATTCCTAACCCAGTTCACATGTACCCGAGGGGTTGGTGTAAAGTTCTTGGTTCTGCCCCTTCCCAAAGTGTAATCAAATGGCTAATCTTCAGAATTTTCTTTGTAAAAGCGTCTTGGTATAACCGAGAACTTTTCAGCACCCATCGTATAAATGTTATACAATATTTATATACTCCATATGAGTTGTATATACATATATCATTTCTTGAAAATAGACGAATCAAAAGCTCAACGACCTACCTCCCAACAATGAGTATCGCTGAAATAGATCCGCTGTTCAGGAGCAAGATAAATCAATGAAATTTTTTAACAGATATCATTCATATATATATATATATATATATATATATATATATATATATATATATATATATATATGTGTGTGTGTGTGTGTGTGTGTTTGTGTGTACCTCTAAGGATTTGCTAAAAATTACCATACATAATATAAAGACGCCCAAAACTTAATAAAAACAATGTTATAATCAAACAATAATAATAAAATAATAAACCATAATAAAACCATAATAAAAATTAAAACAATGTTTTAATTAAAAAAAAAAACAATGTTCTATAACCAAGACCTTTATGTTATTATTAAGAGGGAAGATCAAAGGATTTTTTGATGTAAACTTTTCAATCCTTTTTAGAAACTTCGAAATATTTGATAAAATAATAAAATAATAATGCGAGCTATTAATAATAGCAAGTAATATCCGTAAATTGATATAATTTAATTTATATTAAATATAAAATTATATAATTTAACTTCTATTAAATTTAAAAGAATATTTGCTAATAAAGTGCTCAATATTATACTAAAGTGATAAATATTATTACATTAGATATAATAAGGTTCAATCAGTGCAATCACTCTTGTCGATAGTACCGATGATTGATTGAAAAATTACGGAACTCTGAGTGGACATCGATAAGAATTGAATGTTATTGTATCTAATTGAATTATATATATATATATATATATATATATATATATATATATATATATTAAAGACAACTGACAAGGTACTGCGATTAAGCTTTTTATTTAATTTTTCATATATTCGAATAAGTGTTTTCTTTTCTGGTCATAAAGTGTGTAAAAACAATCCAAATATTTTCTATATCCGAGTGATTTCGGCTATTCTGTTAGCCATTATCAATATTATACATATATATATATATATATATATATATATATATATATATATATATATATATATACATATATAGATAGATAGATAGATAGATAGATAGATAGATAGATAGATAGATAGATTTACTAAGCATGGCGAAGTTGTTGAAATGATTTCCGGCATTGATTTGGTGAAACAAGCTTGCTAACCATAACACCACTTCGAAGGTCCATATATATATATATATGGTGGCACTTCGACATGGTGTAATATTTAGCAAGCTTGTCCCACTAAATCAATTGTGACTGATTACTGAGTTCCTTCCACGGTGAGTATATATATATATATATATATATATATATATATATATATATATATAATTATTTATTTAAAAATTATAACATAAATATGTTATAAAATCAAGCAGATTTTACAACATATTTATGTCATAATTTTTAAATGAATAATTATATTCGCTCTACTCTGTATTGAGCACTCTTTTAAAAATAGTAATTGTTAGTTATCGGAATTTATTCCGTATACACCAATCCTATTTTTGTATATATATATATATATATATATATATATATATATATATATATATGAAGAAATATAGTCTTAAGCTGTGCTATATTTATGTGATAAAGTGCTTGATATCAGAGATAGAGCGTATGTAAATATAAATATAAAAGTGAACATTGAAGTCAACACTCAGAGGCGACAGGCTGTTTCATGCTAAGCGCAATCGTCAGGCCACCTGACTACTACACTGATTTTTTTTCTATCAAAGGTCACATTAAATCAGGGATCACGTGTTATATTCAGTCTCAAGTAGATTCGCCAAATTAATCGAAGTTTATTCAATATTTAATGATAAACTTAGTGCAAGGGAAATTAGAAACGGGCAAGGGTAGTTTGCTTGACTTCACTATTCCCAAAAGATTACATGCACACTTTTATTAATACAGTGTAACCCTGATATAAGAGACCCTGATATAAGAGAAACCCGGATATAAGTGAGATTTTCTCTGGTCCCAAATTAGAGCCTGTGTTAATGTATATAAATTAGACCAAACCCGGATATAAGGGACTTCTTCTCCGGTCCCGACACCTCTCTTATATCCGGGTTACACTGTACATGCATTGTCATTTGTTTTATATTGTTCCATGTTACTCATTTAATACTTGGATTCACATAATTGTTATGAGAAAATAACACCAGGATACACGTGTTTTCTACCTAAACACAACAAGCGTTCCCACAAGAAATAAGAACAATCTAGCCTTGTGCATTAAATAAGGAGTTCAGGATGATGGAGTTTTGATGTTTTACAGACCAGCTGAGAAGATTGACGATATGCTCTCTGATCGTCCCTTGGCTAGCATTCATATATGTGGTAATTTCAATATCCATTACAAGGAGTGGTTAGTCCATTCAAACACAACTGATGAAGAAGGTAAATACTATGATTTCTGAATTGCATACAAGCTGACTTAAATCATGAATAAGCCTGATCGTGTTCTTGATATAGCCGGGCACCACACTAATCTTCTAGATTTCTTTCTCACTTCCTGTCCTGCAGCAGTGTTAACTCCCTTGGGCTCCTCAGGCCACTCACTAATCAGTGTGAAGATTGATGCCAAAGCAAACACATTCTTCAATGTCTCATTTCATTGGACAATTTTTTTGTAATACTCCAACACTGACTAGGACAGATTCAGATGTTATATTGCAGAAGCTGCTCTCTTAGCATTCATCAAAAATAGGGTTCCTAGAAGAGTCCCTCTCATTTCTGAATAGATTCTTTCCAGCATAGAGAGTTTTATCCCTCACAAAAGTTATCAGCAAAAGCTGAATAGCCAGCTTGGCTTTATGCCTTAATATGCTGCTGCCATACCTCACTGTAACTACTACTAACATCTCTATCACTGTGAACAGTATAGCAAAAATCTTGCTACATTCAGAACTACCCACAATCATTGCAAGAAAGTTATATTTTTATTTTACTCTTTCATTGAATGCCTCCCTCATATGGATTCCCATTGCTGTCTTACCATCCCCCCCACCACTACCACTTTTGCATGCTATTGATATGAGATTACCCAAAGATCCTACAGTGTTTTATGGTAAGTAGGCAAAACAAAACAAAAAAAAAACACCTCATGTGCCACCGTCTCGACAGAAATGCCAAAAATACAGTTAACCCTTCCTCTTTTAGAGTAATCGGCCTGAGCTTTCTGGTGGGAACGTAATTGATCACCAGGCTCTAAGTCTAGACTCTTGAGCCAAAAAAAAAACTGATAGTATTTAAAGACCATTTTTTCAGAGAGATTTAATGCTGCCCAAATGCTTTTTTTCTTTCTTTCTTTCTTTTTTTATTGTGAGCGAAACAGTTCTATTGTCGTATTCTTGTAAGCCTCAAAGAGTACCACTAACCCTAATGCATCCTAGGAAACCTGTTTTCCAGGTACCAGGCTCATTTCATTTATTCTGTCTACCATAAAATACGATAAACATGGTCGTAATAACATTTTTATTCGCCTTCCGACAAGGACAAATGTAACACGGGGTTAGTTTAATATAGGGTCTCACAGTGGATAAAAAAAAATTAAATCGTCCCTGCAATGAATGTCAAAAAGGTGTCAGAGCAACCCGTATTCCTATACTATTAGTACAATAAGGAGGTGCTGTCCCTTATCTATAATCCCCAGGACTAAGTTTTATTTATATCGCGTTTCGCCCTAAGAAGAAACTTCAGATAACCAGAAAAATTTTACAGATATCCGCATTTTACACGAACAGTTTACTCTCCAAGAGAACTTCAAAATAAAAAGCTTAAATTAGACGATAGATCAGACGTCGAGCTGATATGACGAAGTTCATGCTTGACGACTTTTGATAATTCGCTTCCAATGAGAGTCTAAAAGTGATCCTTCACCAAAACAGCACTAAAGAGAATAAGTTCAGTAGGCACATCCTGAGGTTTACAGCCTTAGGCCGCAGGAACTGGAAATGTTTTATCTCTCGCCAACGTACGTGAGTGGATTTCAGCAAAATAATAATGTACCGCATCATGTCTACGTAGAATTTGTTGTTGCTTTCGTCACCCGCTCGCTTCCGAGCATCGAGATCATCATCCTCTCTCCCTATTCCATTTCTCCCCCACCATTTGTGGTGGGTGGAGATGCTGTGAATCAAAGAGACTTTGACAAGGCCATTCACGTGAATTTGATTTTGGTTGACCACTCTGCGCGACGGAGAAGTCCATACACTTGACCAGAAGCGCTTCCCTTGCTTCTCAAATGGAATCGAGACAGGCGAGATCTGGCAAAGCAAGTTGCATCGGGCTGTCGGATGTTTGGTCTGTCAAGGTCCGCCTTGGTTAAACCAGCTCGACTAGCGCTGCTCTGTTTCGTCGGTTTGTCCATTGAGATGATGAAGATATTTGACTATTCTGCCGTTGGGGTCTTCGCGGGTTGGTCACATTTAGTCTGGGCCTTCCTCTTCGACCTTGCAGTCATGAGTAACCCATACTACATCCTCTCCGTTTTCCCTTCCTTGGTGGCGGTGACGAAGATGGGTGTGAATCGAAAAGAGTTTGACAAGGTTATTTTAAATAGGTTCTAATGGAGCTGTGGTCGGATATGTGTAACGTAAGTCGTCTGGATAGGCATGTAGTAGTGTGACCGATGTAATTATTTATGAATTTGGTTTGATCAGAAACACGGTCATTAAGGAGCATTTGATATCATAGATAATGTTCGTTCGTCGTAATTTTGATTTTGCTGGTGTGTTGTTATTTTTGAGGATAAGGTTAGCTGTTTTAAATTTTTTGTTGTAAATATTTTTTTTGTTCGAGTCAATTAGGGTAGTGTATTTCTTTGTGATATTTCTAAGTGAAAATTCATCTTGTTTGTAGTTGACGTGCATTTGGCTCTTGTAGAAAATATTTATGTTATTTTTGACTGCGTGATCACTATCATTATTATTTACTTTGGAAAGAAATAGTCTAAGTTGGTGGTCTATAAGGTGGTTAGGGAAGCCATTGTTAATTAATGTCTGTTTTGCATTATTGACTTCTTCAAAAAAGAATACACAAGAGGATGAATTCTGGTGTGCTCTTTTTAGGAAGTTTTTATGACTGCTATTTTGTATTTGAGTGGGCATTCACTTTTAAAGTTAAGGTGGCAAAAGTTTCCGCTAATGAGTTTTTATACAATGAAGTGGTAAAAGTGCTGTTACTATATTCTACGAGAACATCTAAGAATGGGAGTTTATTTTTTGATTAAGTTCGTTGGTAAAGTTAAGGACAGAGTTTTTTTTTCAATGTGGTCTTGAGGGTATCTATTTCTTTTATGTTATTCGCTAAAATAAACATATCGTCTTCGTAGCGGACATATGATATTTAAACATATCTGTAAACCTAAAATATGTTTTCTACACGGAACATGTAATAATTGGAGAAACACGGGTCGGGCGGATTTCCCATAGTAACACCATTAGATTTAGTTGTTTCCATTATGATCATAGAGTAGGATTTTGGCTGTGCATGCATGTAATAATTTTTCAGGATATATGGTTTAATGGATGGCGGTGGGATAGAATTATTAGTATAAACAGAATTGAGGATAATATCAATGGTTTGATCGACGGGGACGTTTGTGAATAAATTTTCGACGTCAAGCTATGATACCTTGGGTTGGTCCTGTACTTTATAGAATTTGGAGGAATTCATCGGTGGATGTGATGCTGTAATTGGTAGATATATATGTAGGTACCTCCATGAGATTGCTAAAAATAGCATAGCATGACGAAAAAGACGCCAAACTTGACGAAAACAAAATTTTATCGTTTAAATGTCTATATTATTATTAAGAGGAAAGATCAAAGTATTTGGGGGGTATTTTTTACATTTTTTAATCGTTCCTAGCACGTCCAAAATTTTCGTTAAAATCTTGTGTTTTTTTTTGCTCGGCAAAATTGACAGATAATCAATCATGTCCACCATTTTTTCCATTTTATAAAAAAAATGAAAATCTAAGTTTGAAATTCTTTTAAAAATCAATTATAATTTTTTCAAAATTTATTTTAAGAAAATCAGAAATTATAATGTTTATTTAAAATATTTTGAAACAAGCATTACTTATTTTCTGCGCCGAAAAGATGTAGTTTGAAAATAAAACAAAGCAGGTCATAACATTTCGCGTCACTTGACAGGTGATGAATGACAATTTCATTACGTATTGACAGCTTACGTGAGGGTAAGTTTTTCTAGGGAAGGAGAGAAGTGAAAATATTTAGATTTAAGTGAGCAAATTATTTACCTCGTTATTTTTAAGGAAAACGTTCAGAGCTCTTTTTTTCTTATTATTTTTTTTTTTTTTTGTACTTAGCTTTCACCTTTACGTTTACGATGATTTATGGAAAATATATTATAACTGAATTAAAATAAGACTGTTGGGAGTGAGATTAAATTTCATAAGAAAGGTATCTAATTCATTTAAAGGTACCTCTCTTACGAAATTTTATCACAAGTGTACATAAAATACTATAATTTTATGTACATTTATTGCATTTTATATTGTTATTTGTATTTCTATTCATTTTATTATTAATTTTGATATTTCATTTATGGAAAAAGTCATAACTGAGATTAATATAAAAGTAAGATCATATAAATTTCATGAGATGATACTGATACTTCTAGGTACCCTTCTCAGTTGAAATTGAAAAATCGAATTAACTTCTTTACACATGTTACGCAAAAAAAGGCCTAACAACGGAAAACAATGCTTAACTCAGATAAAGCAACTTAATTTTATTTTGTTGGTCTCCCGTACTTTATAATTACAGCCGTATTATAAACACAAAATTACATTTCTTGATTACTGCGGGTCTTCTGATTGGTCAAAATGATACAATTTACGATGCGCTAAAAAATTATCTATCTCCTAAGGATATTAACGAAACTGAATGTGGCTTTCAACTAATTTTAAAATATTTTAACAACTTAAATGTAAAAATCTAATATAATTAAAGAAATAAAAAATAATTCTATTAAAAATTCATTTTTCATCGAAAAATTTTTTGCTTTCAGAAAATATTGTCCATATTCATAAAAACAACTAAAATCAAATAAAAGAATTTGAAATTAAATAATATGTTTGTTTTATTGAGTTATGTATCTGACAATTCAGAGCTGATTTTCAGGTAGTGGGGGATCCAATTAAAAAGAAAAAAAAACATGATTTGCTTCCCTTAAAGTCTTGTGCTTTTAACCAATATAATCACTAAACTGAACAGTAAAGAATTTCTAGAATTTTCATAAAATTAGTAGGGGAGGGGGGTTAATAAATATTAAAAAGAATTTTTTTCTATGACTTTAAAAAAAGAAAACATATTGTGAATAGTTTCTGAAAGTTTCATTAACATCTGACAATTATTTTTATTTTTGCAAGATTTTCCAAATTAATGTCTGTCATACAAAAAAAAAAAAAAAAAAAACAATAAAAATCTTGTCGGCATTAAATAGCCCACTGAGGTTGATATGCCGTAAAACTAACCAAGCCAAACCAAACCAAATTATAATAACAATGAAATTAATTTTTACCTACCTTGTCAACCTGCTAACGATAGGGTACATTTCAAAATTTAAGTAAATTACAGACCTCTCAGTGGTATAGGGAGAATTTAATTTAGCCTAACTCGCACTAATTTCCTTTCTTTCTTTCTTTCTTTCTTTCTTTCTTTCTTTCTTTCTAATCGATCCCCTTAACTACTGCTTTTCCTTTTCTTTCTCTGTCTTTCTCAATTTTGCTTTCGGCTTCTTTCCCGTCATCATCCAACCACATACCGACCTTCACTTTCTCGTGCAATCCAATTAAATCTTTCTCCGGTCACTTTACGACCACAGTAGAAGCGTCGCGCCTTCTTCCGACATTTGTCGATTGATTGAAATAGGCCAACAGCGTGTCAAGAGGACAAACTAGTGGCACGTGACATGTGTCATCCACTTTAGGCAAACGGCGAGGGAAATACTTACATGCCTGAGTGGAAAGACGATAGCGTTTGTTTATTTATTCACTCAGTTAGTGCGGCCGGGCAAGGGTCAAAGGTAACATTATCGACGGAAAATTAAAAGGGTTATTTTAAGTATAATTTTGTTGGTCTATTTAAAATGAAAAGAAAGCTCTTGCAACAAAAACAATTGTCAATATAAAAAATAAAAACTAATAATACATTTGTTTTTTTATTATCCTTATCTTCGTTGAATGTATTTAATTCCTCATTTTTTTATACATGTTCATTTTGTTTTCTTTTTTTAGAGATTTTTTTTTTTTTTTTTTTTTATAATCTTAACTTCATGCCGTCAATCTACGGCAATAAGCAGACAGGTCAGAATGAAAAAAGTAAAGGATAAACTCCCGATGAAATTCGAACTCACATTGATTTTCATTTTACTCAATCCAAGACCTGCTTCGCGTGAATGATTTGCCAATAATATTCGATATCAAATTTGTTTCGTGTAACTTTTTAATAGTTTATTTTTTGTATGTACTGTTTAATTATTTTGTCTATTTTTAAGAAAATTATTGAACATAAGTTATGAGAAATCATTTGTTATAAAAGTTGGGCTATCTTAAAAAAGAAAAATTATCAATGAAATATTTATTTTACGCTATTTTTTAACCCAATACAAGGCCCAAGAGTAGTTACTGAATGTAGTTTTTTTATATGCGTGAGAATTGTGGGATGGATAATAGTTTAGACAAAACTTGAAGAGATTAATTTTGTAGTGATTGAAGAAGCATTCTCTTGGGAGTATGTTCCACAAAGCAGAGATCCTTAAGAAGAAGCTGTCTGATCAGAACTTCCATTTGACGGAGGGGAGGCAATGAAGATACTTCGACCTTGTTTACAGACAATTCGGACAATTTCGAATACAGATTCGAAATCAGTATACGCGATTTATTCTAATGTAGCGTCAGTTATGTTTTTGTTTTTTTGTTTGTTTTTTTTTGTTTTTTTTCTGAGAAACATATTTGTTATTGCCTAGTGTAATCTGCTAAAAGTTAGTTTAAGGCTTATATCCACACATCAATAGGCTTACAGATATATCACGTTCAAACACTGGTCCCCGGACGATCAGCGAACTTAAACAACGTCGAGCCCGGTCAGTACCTCGTTGGGTGACCGCTTGGGAATAATACCAGCTTGGGTGTGCGGGTGGTGTAATGGATAACGGAATTAGAAATGAGAGACGCGAGTTCAAATTCAAGACAGGTTCATTATATTCACATATGCGCAAATACCCTTTGGAAAGGTGTGAATCCACGTCTTTACCCCCAGCTATGGGTTAATTAGCAGGACTTATATCAGTAGATCTTTATTATTTCCAAAAAATTCTGACAATCTAAAAAATATTATCTGGCTTTAAATAACCTGCAAAAGGTTGATAAGCCATAAAAAACAAATCCATCAATCAATGCAACACGTACGGCACGAAAATGGTTTGTAGAATACTCTGGCAGACCATTACTACTAAGTAGAGAGTTCGATCTTCACTTGTGACTTTGTCTCAAAGCCAAATTTTGTAAATGTCTGTCAATATATATTCATGTCTCTACATATGGTATGATGATGGCTGTCGATTTTTGAATTGAATATGACTATTTCTAACACATTAAAATATAAGATAAGGCAACTACTGCGTTTACAATTTACACTGATTTTACACTAAATCGTACATGTGCGCCATAAAAATACATTTGATTAAAATTATATACAAAATAAATTACTATGTACAAACTGAGATATGATGCTATAAAAATGAAAAAATATATATATCAATTATGTTACCAGGGCCGTAGCAGTCAGGGAGGCTTTAGCCCCACCCCTATTCTTTTTAGCAATTGCAGTATTTTTTACAGTTTTATTTTAACAAAATACAATAAAGAAATAAATACAAGGAAAAAACTATCAATATAACTTTGAAAAAACCCCGAGGAAAGTATTCTTCTTTAAAGGCGTAGAATTTCCCTTTATCGCATGGGTGCGCTTTCCTTTTAATTTGGAATTGTGGTGAGTCTAAATAAAATAAAATATAAAAATAACAATGTACAAATAAATAGAACAGAATTCAAATTAAAACAAAGAATTTGTTTTCCTTTAAAATCCTTATCTCTTTTTCTATCTTTCACTATCGTTTTCTCTCTATATATTTCTCTCACAAATAAAAAGTGGAAAAAGACGAAAAGACTAATCCCGGTCGAAAAACACCTGATATAGATAGTTCAGCAGCTATATATATATATATATATATATATATATATATATATATATATGTTTTGATCCTGGAGAGTAGTCATCGGATCATAGAAATCCGGAAGCTCTCCTTTGGTCCACCTACGAGTTCGTCACGTGAGAATCGGGTTAACAGAAAACAACAAATATAATCAAGTTGATTCGATTTTGAAAGGACAAAAGTTATATATATATATATATATATATATATATATATATATATATATATATATATATATATATATATATATAAGTAAACACACACAAAAAAAATAATTCTTGTTGAACAAGGTTGAATGTAAAAAAAATATTAATAAATCAGTGAAATATGTACAAGTGATTTATTTTTTTTTTATTCACTGTGTTCAAGGTGACAAACATCCCCATTGCCTTGTGTTCCCTTTGTGGCAGGGACGATATCACCCCTGAAATAATAATAATGATAATTGCATAGGATATGCTGTAAAACAGAAAACACCAAGTGAAAGAGAGGCGATTTCGAATAATCACGATGTTAATATACTGTAAAGAGTTTGAAATGTGATTGTTACAGAAAGTTAATTTAGAACACGAGATACAATCTTTCTGTAAGTTTACAAAGGATATCAGATTACTAATAGAAAATTACTGGAACAATAATAATTTGGAACTTTTAAACAAAGGAATGGATTTTGACACTATAAGAATCGAAGTTAAATTAAGGATGTTTTAATCTAGAATTTATTTTTAAAACAAGAATCTCTGTAGTAGATCATCCAATTTATATAAATTGGATGATCTACTACGATTCTTAAGCCTTTCACGGGATTTACACATTTTCCTGTAGAGGCGGCACAAAAAACTATTGTTTTCATTAGATTCTACATTGATATTGCAAGATTTTACGTCTTGATAATCTGGGCCTATTTCTACTTACGTTATTACAAATTGGGCAGGATAAATCTGAAGAAATTATACCTACTAGTTCGAGGCAGACATTTAGCATTCTGCTACCACTTTTTTTCGACGTCAATTTTGTACAAACTAAATATCAAAGTGGATAACCGAGCCTTCATATTTCCCTCACTCCTGATTGGTCAATTAATGCTAAGATCATGCTTTCGTCTATGTCCGCAAAGTTAAAATTAATTTACCATCAAAATCCGTGTTTCGAGCCTATCACGTGACATACAACATTATAAATACTTGGACACCTTTTTAACTCTTCCTCTTTTGCTTTGTCTCACACACAAAATGTAGCGTTAGAGAGATTACATCAGTCCCTGACATACGCACACACGCACGCACGTACGCACACACATACGTACGAAAATTGCACATCTCTAAACTCATCTCATTCACCCTTTCAACTACAAGAACACAGAAATTTATTGAACTTCTAACAGTGAGATTTTCTTCAGCAACTAACACGCCATCCAAGAAAATACAACTTTTCGATATTCAAGTGAAGATTATGTTTTCTCTCAATCAACAAGTTTCTTTGAACTCATCTTACACCAAATTTCAGCTAATAACATCTTCTTATCGAATAACATTCTTTCCGTTGAAACTTACTATTATCTCATGAACTGAAATGTTT
>OZ010573.1:22927564-23035064 GCA_963932145.1 Acanthosepion lycidas
TCCCTTGAATTTTCATAGTAATGTTTTAATTCGCAACCGTAATTACCTCCCTTGAATTCTGAATCGTGAAATCCTAATGTTTTTCACAATTTTCTAATTACGCATACATTCACAAGTATGCGTAAACATATACACAAACATGCACACACACATACATACACATATAAACATTGCTTACTGAAACCCTTAACACTTGGGGTACATGTTTTGTTTTATTGGAGAGTGCTACTAATTTTATCATTATTATATTTTTTTATTTATAAATATTTAATACAATTCATATATTAATTGTACATATTTAAAAATATTATTCATAAATATTTATATATCATATTTTATTTATTCATTAATATATATATACACACACATACATACATACATACATACATACATGCACACATACATACAAACATACATATGATGTTTTAGGTTTCAGAATGTCTCTCTTTGTAATCGTTCGTTCATTTTACAGTCCGTTTTAGATTTGTGTTGGTATTATTAGGTTGGTGCATTATTAGGTTGGTGCAAAAAATTATTTAATTTTTCTTTACGCACACACATATATATATATATACACACACATACATATACATATACATACATATATACACACAGAAATACATACACAGAAATACATACACAGAAATACATAAACATATACATACGTATATATCTCCATGATAACAAGTACACATACACATACATACATATATACACATATATACCCACAAATATACACACATATATGCACACATACTCACATATATATACATATATACACACAGCAATACACAATTATAAACATATATACACACATATACTAACTCATGTGGCCCTAATAACATACCCAAGTTTCCATACTTACACATACACACAATCTCATATACAATAGGTGTCAACATACACATATACTCAACCGCAAACATACATAAGTAAACACACACACACACATACACACACACACACACACACACACACATATATATATATATATATATATATATATATATATATATATATACATACACACACACACACACATAAATATATACATAAAAATACCTATCTATAATAACAAGTACACATGTATACGTACATACACATAAATACAATGACATTCAACCAAATACATATATAAAGGTACATACATACACATACATAGACATCCATCCATATACATGCAAACACAAAAATACATGTATCCTAACATACATACATAAACACATTCATACAAACAGAAATATACGTAAATATAAATTTAGGTACACAATATAACAGTACACATACATATATATATATATATATATATATATATATATATATATATATATATATATATATATATATATACACATACATATACATACACATACATACATACACACACACACATATACATACATATATATATACATCCATGCATATATATATACATCTACACATACATACACACATACATACATATATACACATATAGATACATATATACATACATATACACACACATACAGACATATATATACACACACATACCCACATACACAAATACACATACATATACATCAATATTTTTAACCTCTTCTCTTCTTCTCCTTTTTACCTTCTTACTTTATACACATATACATATATATACACATATACACACATATATATACATACACGCACACACATATATATATACACATACATATACACACACATACATACATATATATACACAAAACCTAGCAACATATTAATACACTAATATACAAACATACACATTCCGCAGTACAAACACACATAACTACACACAAATATATATATACACACACACATACAGAAAAATGAATAACACTATGTAGTTATATATATAATAAGTTTTTTTATGGTACAAAAGTTATAACAAACAGTATTAACATTTACCGGCTTGAAAGTCAGAGAAATTGTCATAGAAAATATTCATCCTCCGACAGGATTCGAACCTGTATCTTATACGAAACCGTCATATAGCCTGAAGTGCTTTTACCGATTTCGCCACAGAGGAGCGTTTCAGTTAGCATGGTCAATTTTACTGTTTTTAAACTAGAATTTTCCATGATTTTCTCACGGACATTCATATCTGCTCGATGCGTATCCAAATGTAAACAAATGACGTCACACATTATGAAATGGACAAAGTCCGGCAATTATTTTAAGACATGTGGTGAAATCGGTAAAAGCACATCAGGCTATATGACGGTTCCGTATAGGATACAGGTTCGATTCCTGTCGGCGGCCGCATATTTTCTATGACTATTTCTCGAACATTCAGGCCGGTAAATGTTGTTAATACTGTTTATTATAAACACAGCATTTACTTAAATATTTGTATCTATAAAAAAAAAAAAATAAGAATGTATGAACATAAAAATGTCTTAAAATAATTGTCGGACTTTGTCCATTTCAGAGGCAACAGACTGTTTCATGCTAAACGCAGTCATCAGGCCACATGTATTGTGTTTTTTCTTGACTATCTATATTCTATATATACAGGTCAATGGTGCATTGTGGGTAGTCTATTCTGACAGTTATTTTGGCTAGAGTATTTTGTTAATTTGTTTATTATTTATTTATTTGGATTAATTTATTTTACTTGTTTTTTCTTATTTATTTTTATTTAATATATTTTTATTTATTCTTTTCGGTTTTTGATTTTTAAATAACATAGTAAAAATTTTGGGATTGAGTTCTCATCGTTTATTTATTAGTTTGCAGATTTTGGATTATTGTAGCCTATTCTAACGGTTATTTTGGCGGGAGTAGTTTGTTAATTTCTTTATTATTTAATTAATTTATTTATTTATTTGGATTAATTTATATTACTTGCTTTGCTTATTGTATTTTATTTATTTTTATTTATTCTTTTCAGTTTTTGATTTTTAAGCAACATAGTAAAAATTTGTTTTCATGTCTGCATTTTGAGATGAGTTCTGCAAATTTAGTTAATAGTTTGTTTTGGTCTGGTAAGGTAATTATAGCTACTTTTTTGTCCAATCAGAGTTTATAGTTTTTGGTTTTGATTGTTATAGTCTAATCTAAAGGTTATTTTAGCAGGAGTGGTTTGTTAATTTGTTAATTATTTACTTTATTTATTTATTTAATGGGATTAACTGATGATTACATTTAGGCATAAAAATAAATATCTGCTTAAATATGTTGATCTAGATTAATTTTATCATTTTTAATTTTTAATGTAAATTACAGTTTATTTTTTAATATAAATTACTTTTTATTTATTTTGAATATAAATTTATGTATTTTTGTTTAAATAAGAGCAAGTAATCACCCTTTAATTAAAAAACATTTAAATTAAAATATGAATATTCACCATTTAACAATATAATTTTTTTAATTTTCTCTTTTTTTGCATACATATATAAATCCTGCTTATTTTAATTGCTAAATATAAATTCTAAAAAACTGTAATCCCAGCATAATATAATGAATAATATAAGTATGACTTGTATAATGTTGGTGATGTCTTGTGTGTTGTATTCCTGAAAGCCTCATATATATATCTTATGGTGCATAAAAAATTCTTACAGGATTGTATGCCCTCCTTGTGTGGGATGTTAGAATATAGGGATGTCACATCAATGGTCACTAGGAGTAAACAGTTTTGTAATCTATCTACATTTTTCAGAATTCTTAAGAAATTGGTTGTGTCTTTGATATAACTCAGAATTGTGGGTGGTAGAGGTTTGAGGATTTAGTCAATATAACACAAAATGTGTTGTGTCAGGGTACTGATTCCTGAAATTATTGGTTGGCCAGGCAGATAGATCTTGAGAGATTCTATCAGATTCCACATTTGGTGTGGGTTTCTGATAATGTTCTCTATCAAGAAGTTGGTGGTTGTGTCTGTGGTTGGGTTTACTCAAAGAGTATAATTTCCACAGAGAAAGCTCCAACCAACAACATTCCTCCGAAGAGTAAGTCCCACTATTTTGTTTATTCCCCTGAATTTTTTTATTTAGAACAACTTTATTAAATATGTAGGAAATTATTGATTCCCATAATAAAATAGTTCTTAATAAATTCTATAGCATCAACAATTCACCAAGTATGGATACCCCATGTAATTGTCGAAATGGTGAACTCTGTCTGGTAGAAGGAAAATTCAGAACTTTACTGAAATATACTAGGCAACCATTTACCCTAAAGAAAACAAAAACAACCACAATATTTATATTGGAATTTCCATGGGTGAATTGAAGCAACATCTGTATACCCATCAGCACTCATTTTTCATCCAAAATTGAAATTCCAAACTGCACTTTCCAAAAAGTTTTGGGAATTGAGGGAGAAAGAACTGGAACCTCAGATTGACTGGAAAAGTATAGGGTTTGCTAAACTCCTAGTAGTTTTAAAGGTAGATGCAATCTCTGCCTACAAGAGAAAATTTGAATTATTAAATTTAGAAATCCAAATATACTATTAACTCAAAGAAATGAACTAATTTCTAAATGCCATCACTGCAGTAGATTTAAACTTATCTAGACTCTTAATGAACTTGCATGAATTGTCATCCTTTGGAAATTACCTGTGAATTCCTGCTCCTCTTCAGTCCTGACTGAACTTGAGTGAACTGTTTTCCTTTACCAAATACATGTACTGCTATCTTTGACAATTACTCAATATATTCCACTTCTCCTCTTTTCTTGATATATATCCTTCCCAAATTTCTCTTCTGTTATAATTTACAAAAATATCTTATCTTTGACAATTACACTGTTACTCCACTTCTCCACCTTTCTTTATATATCCTTCACAAATTTCTCTTCTGTTACAATTTATAAAAATATCTTTTCTCTATCACTAAATTACTATTAATTCTTGGTGACTAACAATAATATCTATAATATTACCCTTATTGGTATTATTTTTTCATTTTTCTTACCTTAAGGTAACTTTATTGAATTATACTTTACATATAGGTATTATATTTTCACTACAATATTATATATTAATAATAATATACCATAATATAACATTTGAGTTAATTTGTTATTATGTAATAATACATAATTATATGTTTATATAAGCTCTATTTCATATATTGGTTTATATATTTTTTATATATTTATTCTCAAACAATTAGTATGTCTAATTTTAAGTATTTAGGTATTTTTTAATATTATGGGGCTTTTTACATTTAATATTTAATGCATATATTAATATATGATATTGATATATAGTATTGAAGTGTATTTTACTGATATGTATTGTATTACGAGGTTTGATGAAGTGGCATTTATATATTTATATTTTTTTATATATATTTTTTATGTTTTTCTTTTTGTCTTTAATATTTTAATTTCAGTTAAGGTTTTTTTTTGTAATATTTTTTATTTATTTACCATTTTTTTATTACTATTAATTAATTAATTAATATATTTATATACTAGTTATTATTTATATAGTATTTTCTATTGATTCTAAAGGCACCTTTTAATTCCCTTATTCTAAAGGCACTTTTCTTTTTTGTCTTATTTTAAAGTTTTTTTTTATATTATACATTCAATTTCAAATATAATTTTTCTCTTTGTGGATGGGTATTAATTAATATAAGTTTAATCTGACATATGCTGATTTGGATGTATTCATCCTACTATATTTCTATTCATTTTTTTTATATTTCTCTTAATATTCTTTCCTATATATTGGTTAATTTAATACTCTTTTATTCTGAATTATCTCCCTTTCATATTTTTGGGGTTTGTCTCTTATCATTTTATATAATTTGTTTTTTTCGTTCATTTCTGAAGGTTCCTTCAGTCTATCTACTGTCTGCTTACTATTGGGTATATTAAATAAATCATCTCTCCTTTCCTTCTTTTTCGTTTCTCTTCCTTTCCCCTCTGACCACCACTCATATCAAGACTTATGCCACTTCCTGTTTCCTTTGCTACCTTCCCTTCCTTTCTATTCTTCATCTTCTTTTTTCCCCTTTCTTTCTTCCTTCTTTTCCTCCGAATGTCTGGGAATTTTTTTATTTCAATAATTTATCATCTATTAACTGTTTGAAAAATCCTGTAAATTTAATTATACAAGGTGAAAATGATCATTTACATAATGGTATCTTAATTCCAATTGTAAGATATATATATATATATATATATATATATATATATATATATATATATATATGATAAATTATGAAAGATGATCCACATATGCATCTTATAATATGTAGATTTAATAGGTTGGTTAATGAAATTCAAGTAATAAAAAGATAACAAAATTATAAAATATTGTCAATACAACTGATAATGTTTATTTCATATTAATAATAATAACAAAATTCCCCAGAAGAGTGAGTCCCACGTCATTGTTTATTTCTAATCTCATTGATACTGGACACAGCTGTGGCCGGAAATTTAAGCTTTTAAATCTTTCTCTTTGTGCTTTGGTTTAGTCAATTATAGTAATATAATATACATATCATCATACTTATTGACAATATTTTTATCATTTTGTTGTTTTTTATTCCTCAAATTCATTAGCTAGCTATGACCAATAGAGTTTCAATTACTTATATTGGACATACAACCACCTCCTTTAGTATATACTTCACATGTCACTTGGCAGAGCAGAGCTCTATAAAAAATATTTATCAGCCCATAATCTACAAGAGCTCTTAAGAAAGATATTAGTCAATAACATTAAAGTTATTTGTAAATCAAATTCAAAAAAATGCCTTGCTATATGAGAGGCCTTGTACATCAAACAGGTCTCCCCCATCATAAACCTTACCTTGTTTAATAATGGTAATGGAGTGCTAAAAGTCTTTTGAAATATAATAAGTCATCCACTCAAATTCCATCCATGCCCAAAACAGGATGTCTTGGAATTGCTGCTACTATAATTCACAAACAAATCCACACAGTTAAAACATGAAAATAAACTAACTACACCAAAATTCACCCCCTTGAAAATAGCTAAAGAAGTGACCAAAAGCAATTGGGACAAATGAAATATGAACAGCTTTTGTACTGACTCACTTCCGCCAAACAAATAAATGTAAGAATGGTGAAAAAATTTTTTAAAAATTAATAAAATTTTCCTAGTCTGTCATATTTAATGAAATATATATATATATATATATATATATATATATATATATATATATATATATATATATATATATATGGAATAACTGAAGTAAAATTTAAGAATGCTGGAAAAAATTTTTTTAAATTAATAAAATTTTCCTAGTCCATCATATTTAATGAAATCTGTATATATATATATATATATATATATATATATATATATATATATATATATATATGGAATAACTGAAGTAAAATTTGCACTTAGTTCATCAGTAGTTATAATATATAATCAGTAGCTCAAGTTAAAATTTAATATTAACTGAAACATCTGGAAGAGGCATGGCACATGGAACTAGAACAATCTACCCCATTGGATGAAATAAAGGGTTCAGTTCAAAATTCCAATCACCTGAAAAAGGCTGGAGCATACAAAAGCTGAAACATTGTGAATATGGCAATGAAGATGAGTATAACAGTTTGAATAATGTAAATAATGTAACCTGCCCAAATGAGTTTCTCTAAGACAATCATCAAATTCACTGTCTTTATTTTCATATAGAAATTGTCTTGAATTAATATTTGATTCATTGCTAGTGTCTCAGGACCAAGTAATTTCTCACAAGTGATTAAAACTTAACAATAATGTTGAATTCTTTTAGTTTCTTCACTCAAAGTAAACTTCATTGAGAATTCCTGCTCTGAAATTTGACATTGGCAATCTCCCATCTTGGGTAAGACAATAAACTACATCTGCATCCTAGGTAAGATGATAAACTATTTCAAGTAGCAAGGCCTCTGATCAAGAGGTTTTGAGGAGTGTGGAACCACCTCTCAATTGCTGGTGCTCTTAGGTCCACCCTGACCCTGGGTGGTAACACCTGTTAGAGTCCGAGCTGTGGGCAAATAGTTGACATTCAAACTGGAGGTCAAAACACTATGAAAGTGTAAAAATAGGTTTTAATACCAGCAATACATTTTTGTGAAAGGTTATTACCAGCAATGAATTTTTGAAGAAAAAAATATTAGCAGCAATACATTTTTGTAAAAAAAAAAAATATTACCAGCAATAAAAATCTTGTCGGTATTAAATAACCCATAATGGTTGATATATCGTAAACCAAACCATACTAAATTCATCTCTGAAAATAATTCAATAAAAAACAACAATAAGGAACAAAAATTTAGAACATAATTTTTTATTATCATAAGGTGTCAATAAATTCTTTTAAGGAATTCTTTAAATTAATTTCTTGGTGTTTTCTTTTCTTTTTTTTTTTTATCTTAATGATAATTTTTATTATAATCAAGAGCAACAGGTGTTGCTAACAATGACAACAATCAGAAACAAACAACATTTGAAGAGGAAAGAAAATTCCAGTTGGTCAGTGTCCTCAACAGCCAGGCTCTGAAACACACACATCAAATCACCCCAGGGGTGCTTTAAACCCATTTCCATTTCCCTAGATCAAAGCCCCATTTTCCATCCATCTTTGAGCTGCAACATGAAGAGGAAGAACAAGAACAAAAATAAAAAACATCAATCTTTCTTTTTCTTGATAGATTTCATATTGTGGAAATGCCATTTTATATTTTTTTAATTGTTAATATATATTTTAATATTCTATTTCTTTTTTTTTTATTTTATGCATACAGAAGGCACTATCCAAAAGGGTTTATGAATTTGACCATAAAAAAATTTATTTTCTTCCTTCCAACTCCTGGATAACACCTTGTATAGAAGATGAATTACAAATATTAAAATTTGAAATTAATTTACAAATATGCATAAAATTATCCTGTTTATACAAAGTAAAAATTTTACCAGGGTTTTATATTCAAAATTTTGTATTCTCCCCCAAGAAAATTATTCGCATCTTATTTAAAATTAAGTTTGTTGTTAATGAAATTTTATTTTTTTAGTCTATCATAGGCAAATCAATAAGTCTGTAGCTTGATTATGAAAAACACATTTTACACTACATATATTTTCAATATAATCTTCTTTGTCAATGCACTTAACCCAGTGTTTCTTTATTAATCACAGAAGTCAAACATTATACAGATCCAGATTCAGCTAATGACTATCAAGCTATGGACTTACTGATCCACCAACCCAGACATTTTAACTCAAAGTCTGTTTCTTTTCAGTTTTTGCCTTTTAATCATTACAAACCAGGATAGATTAAGATAGATTATGATATGGTGTCTGGAAAAAAAAGTTGAGGAAAACCAAGACAGGCATTGAAGGATAACATCATTCTGTGGTCACCAATTATTAAAGTGACAGACATGAAATAAACTTGCTCAATATCTTGATAAATGGCAGGAATATGTTATCTTTGTTCACAATCTACCATAGATGAAAAATGTCTAATGAAACACAAGACAGGAATTTTTTTTTTTAAATTGATCAATTGATATCAATGATCCACTTTTATATTTAAGATATTTTTGGTTACACATCTGAAATCCTCCAATGAGGTTAAAGTTCTAACTGTAAAATGTTAGCAGATATAAAAAAAAAAATAAAAATACAGTAATATTAGGTTGGTGCAAAAATAATGACATAATAATGTCGTTTTTTGGCATTAAAAAATACCTCAAAAAACGACATTATTACGTCATTATTTTTGCACCAACCTAATAGTTAAAATCCGTTAAATCTTTAAATTATTGAAATCCAGACAAGATTATAGCTGTTAACCTCACTAAGTTTTGATAAAAAAAAAAAAAAAGCATTTGAAGCATGTCCAACATATGATTCACACTAGGAAATACCAGGTTTGAAATGAGTTTAATATCCATCAGGAACCTTTGATCTAAGATGAGTTGGTTTGTGATGACCCCAGTATGCACTGGGTTCACCCTAAGAGATAATAGCAAATTTTGCAGACAGTATCACCTCAGAGAATAAAAAAATCTTAGAGCCCTGAGGTTTGATATAGAAGGTAACCTAAAAGCCACCAGGTATAGAATCAGGCCTCAAATGCACAAGGCAACCTGATAGCAGAATTTTATCTAAACACCCAACCCACAAGGGCAGAATGTTGAAACCCCCTAGTAAAAAGATCAAACATTCAAAGAAAGACTTGAAATCACATACCCTCAGTTCAGATAATGTTAATTTGATGCAGAATAAATGTGAATAAACAATTATTTTATGTATAGAAAAATTAGTTTTGTATTCTTATCAGACATACTTAAAATATTTTAGAAAATAAGCATAAGAAATATGAGATTCATAAAGCAAAGGAGAAATTATTCGCATCTTATTTAAAATTTGATAGATATTAATTTGGTTTCCACAGGAGAGAAAGAAAAATGAAGGAAATTAAAAGAGGAATAAAAAAAGAAAAATTTTAATTCTTCTTTTATGTCATCCAGACAATGGATTAAAATGGAGAAAAAGAATTTGTTACAAAAATGCTATCAACTGAAAAGAAATTTGAAATATCAAATCAGATCTGCCTCTACCAATCATTTTGCTTTCAGATGTCATAAATAAATATCACACACACTTTTCCAGATGAACACAAATAAATTATAAAAGTTTTTCAAAAATGGCATCTCTACAATATGTAATGAATTAAAAAAAAAACATTACCTTTAATAATTGTGAAAATGCTAATTTTACATGTACACAAATGTACTAGCCACATGTCATTTGCTTGTTATTTCACAGGTGTACAATGTTCTTTACACTACATAAAACCTTTCCGCTGTGGTTCATGGGTCTAAAAAATGGTGTGAAGATGATGGAAATGGTTGCATTCTGGGCAGGGGTAGGGTAAGCTTAGGCTTGTCTGAATATCAAGGCTACCTGGGAGACATTATTGGAATCACAGGCCAGTGGTGTTGGTCTTTTAATTGTTAGATCACAAAGATGAAGATTGATTGTTTTATAAAGGCTTTCTGTTTTATAAAGGCTATCTCTTTTAATATTCTTCCTTGTTTTTCCCAGAATTCAGGGATTAAATAGAGGACATGCACCCAGTGTATCTATCTATCTAACTGGATATACATGTGTGTGCTTGTGAATGTGTGTAAATGCAGTTGGAGCTATGCATATAAACACATATGTATATACATGAGAGTGTTGAAAAGTTCTCAGCTTGATCAAAAAGCCCATCTGGAAAAAAAACAAGAAAACTAATATTTGGAAATTTAACCCAGGATTGAACCAAGAACTTTTCAGAACACACTCATATATTATCCAAGTGATGCCACCCCAGAATTTCGGGAATAAGACTATGAAAAACATTACTGATGCCAATGTTCAGTTTACATCTTCCTTGAAATATTCCTTAGCTCATGGATGCAACAATCTCACAAAAAGTACTGCTCACAAAGGGTTGCAGCAAAAGCGTTAGTTATACTACATCAAACTCACTCATACATTTTGATAGCACATTATATATATATATATATATATATATATATATATATATATATATATATATATATATATATATAAATGAAATGGACAATGGATCTGACAATTATTTGATATATTTTCTGTTTATAAGTTATTATGATAGATACAATTTATTTAAGTAAATATTCTGTTTTTTAAATAAACAGTATTAATTACATTTACCGGCCTGAATGTTCAAGAAATTTTCTTAGAAAATATGTGTCCTCCAACAAGAATTGAACCTGTGTCCTACACAGAACCATCATTTGATCTGACGTGCTATACCACTTAGCTATGGAGAAGCATGTGGTTAGCAAAAAAAATCATCAGAGATTGTGTGATTTGAAAACATGAATTTGGTCTTTCTCATTCTGAGCCATTATCCATCACACCACACATGCATCCAAGCTTACAGCATCTGCTATTACCAAGTGGTCACCAATCTAGGTACTGACCAGGCTCAACATTGCTTAACTTCAGTGATCAGGCAAGAACATGATATGATTGTAATCACACACACACACACAATTAATGAGATCCAAACTCATTAATTGTAATTCACCTATATGCTCTATAATAAAAATGATATTGAGCTCTTTTTTGTGGATCAGTTTTAATATTTTATATTAACAGGATCTACTTGGATTACCTAACCACAGATTTTTTACCAGTATGTATATATATATATATATATATATATATATATATATATATATATATATATATAATTTCTATATATATTATATATGTGCGGTAATTATTGGAAAGTGCTCAATATCAATGAGAGAGCTAACATATTCAGTTGTATGGATATGTGTTTGTAAACGTGGGTTTCATGCTTTTGTGATCATCATAGTTTGTCTGTTGATCGCAAAAGCATGAAACCCAGGCTAACAAACTCATATCCATACAACCATATATATATATATATATATATATATATATATATATATATATATATATATATATACATATATATATATATAAAAAATAAAAGGAACAAAAGGAACAAATAGGAAAATGTTTATAAATTTTATGTTTTACAGGATTTATTGCAACTTCATAAGAAGTTCAAAAAATGACCATTATAATTTAGACACACACACATACACTCACTGACTAATGCCACAAAATATGAACATGCGAATATGAACCTGACTAAAACATTCTCCATGTATCCCTTCATCCCCCAACCAAATTCAAATTCTACTAAAGCTGCAGTAAAATTAGAGAAACATGCCAAACTTAAAAACATTTTCCTAATTCTTTTCCTTATTCAATCATTCTCTCCAATTTAATCAACATATTTTCAATTCACACACACAGATAAAAAACAGACACACACATACACAAGCAGACACACAAATATACATATATATATATATATATATATATATATGGGGGTAAAATGTATGACAAAGGGGAAAAGTTTTCTTGTGATGAGTTTCATCCTTCAGGACTTCATCAGACTAAATTTAGTCTGATGAAGTCCTCACAGACAAAACTCAACACAAGAAAACTTTTCCCCTATGTCATACATTTTTAGCCAATATTGTTTTTGATATATAAAAATATATATCTTTATATCATATATACATATATATATATATATATATATATATATATATATATATATATATATATATATATATATATATATATATATATATATATGATATTTATTTTTTGGCAGTAATTTTGTTTTTCAATGAAGCAACTTTAAAGATGGCAGACAAGTTTTATTTTAATAAATACTTTATAGATTTTCTTTTGTTTGTTTACACAGAAATTAATATTTTCCTTACAGTAGGTGGAAAATTTGTAAATTAATTCTCTCTCCATGTTCTCTTAAATTTCCAAACCATAATATATTCCATTCTTGAAAATAACCAATTGAAAGCGCTTCAATATTTATATACAGAGAATATTTACACACATTAGAACCTAACATCCATTATATAGTATGAAAACAAGAGAAAATGACTAAAAATCAATATTGTCTGTGGTCTTTTAATAGAACTTCCTTTATTATATACAAAGGAGGCACTGAAAAATTCACACATCAACCCACTTTCCAAAATTTAAACAAAATGACTGAACAACATAAATTTGATTGCTTTTAATCCCTTCTTCCTCAGGTCAAGAGATTTTTTCAGTCCCAGTGAGTGTTTGGGTGTATGCATGTACATATACATATATATATATATATATATATATATATATATATATATATATATATATATATATTGTCATCCAAAGACAGACTGTTTTGCTGTAACACAGTTCATCACTGTGGCTAGATGTCCAGTTGCCTCTAGCTAGAATCGAAACCTGACTGAATTGGCGTCAGTATATACACACACAGACACACACACACACACATATATATATATATATATATATATATATATATATATATATATATATATATATATATATATATATATACATATATATGGCCAGTGTTGAATCAGACCAGGAAACAGTGTTAAATGTAAAATAAAATAAACAGCTTTTAACTGTAAAAATCAGGAGGTCAGTTGAATCTACTACCTTGGTTTCAACCCCAGGCGATTTTTATCAGATGATCTTAACACATTATTCTTTTTAAAAACTAATGAACGCTACATTAGTATTTTCAAAAATAAATAAACAAAGTCACAACATTGGAAGAAGAAGAAGAAGAAGAAGAAGAAGAAGAAGAAGAAGAAGAATCATAATAATAAGAATAATAATAATAATGTATTGTAAATGTATCAGTGGGGTTTAATTAAAATGTACATTAATTCTTTTATCCAGCCTCTTTCATAATGTACATTTTAATTAACCCCAACCAATACATTTGCAATACACTTGCTTTTCTTCTCTTCCCACTTCTTCCTCCTCTTCTTCCTCTTTCCTTCTTCACATCTTTCTCCTCCCTTTCTATTACACCCAACATTGTGAGTTTGTTTATTTATTTTTGAAAATACTAATGTAGCATTCATTAGTTTTTAAAAAAAAATAAAGTGTTAAGAGAGGTCATTTGATAAAAATTGCCTGATGTTGAAATCAGGGTAGAAGATTCAACTGATCTTCTGATTTTTAAAGTGTGTATATATATATATATATATATATATATATATATATATATATATATATATATATATATATATATATGTAAAATAAAGATTGTGTATCACAAAACAATCCAGTGTATTACTGGAGGATAATGCCTTCAAGGCAAGCAGTCTATGTAATTAAATTGCTCAATAGCAAGTGATAGGCTATTTATAAAATAATTTAATAATAATTTATTAAAGTAAAAACTAAACACTCCTAATGCCATCTACTGACAAAAACTAAACAATCTTTTTGGCTTACACAGTATGTTTGATATCCAAATAAATTGGATGAGAGAGTCAATATTAAATATTTGCACCTGTCTACAAAATCTTATAAAATGTTTTACTGTAACTTTTTCCAACAAATTTGAGTTCAATCTATGAGATAATTTTAGATCTGACCATGGAAAAATTATTTATAAAATAAAGCACACATGAATATTATTAAGAAATTCTTTCAATGTGTTGTTATCCAAAATTGTTAATGTTGAATATACATTGATATGAAAATGTAGTGTGTCTTAAAAACCAGTTTAGTGAGTAATATTTGAATGGAAATTTGATGGAATGGCAAATATATAAGACAATTAGGAAAACTTCTATTTTGACATATTTCACCAATGAAGGAACGTCATCAGAAAACGAACAATTAGTGAGACAAAACGTGGTTCACATTAAGCTTGATTTTTATTTTTTTGCCAAATTGATTATTGCTAACTTAAACTCAATTTTATTTCTGTTTATTTATATATTGATTTATTTTAAGGTTTATATATATGCCACATTGTTTCTGTACAATTTAATTGTAGCAGGCAATAAACTGAAATAGCCTGGTCATATATCAATCAAAGCAGAATCATAGATTATTCCACAGGAGAGAATATTTTAAAGTAATAATCAAGTGTTCATTTGCTTAGTATGAATCACATTTCATCTCACTAATAAATATTTTGGTGTGTAGAATCTAACTTCTACATTTCAGTGGATCACACATAAGTTTGCATAATGCTGTCATTGAACAACAGCCTGATTGAACAGTAAATATGAGAATTGTATATTGTTTATCTTCACATGCAAAGTTCTAAAATCTTTCACAGCTAAACACATAGAGGCTCTAAACCAAGTTTATAGCAACTGGTCCATTCTGATTGGCTGAAAAATATCAATAAGGTGTTGTCAACTACATCCAAATATACCAACCGAATTTTTGACCTTGAGTCAAAAATGTAAACGTGTTCTTGAGCCTACCATATGGTTCACAATACTTATAAATACATGGTGACATTTTCTCTTGATCTATTTTTTTGTTCTCACTTACAAGCAATGCAAAATTTGCTTTTTTTCCCTTTGGGGAAAACACCATCACACACACACATATATGTATGTATGAACATTCACTCTTACAACCAGGAGAACAGAAACTGTTAATATAACATTGTGAGTCACATCCACACATGTTTTTTGGCACTATTTTCAAACTGTTTAATTCTCTTAAAAGTAACACTAGGTCTTACTCAAATTCTCCAAACTCGCACACCTTTTAATACACTTCACAGTTTATCAACAAGAACATTTTCTTCACTCAAAATTCCAAGGACAAGTAAATTTCAGCATTTCAAACACAAATGAATTACTGTTTTGTACGATTGTTGTTATGCATATATAAATTCCATTTACTTATGCAACTTCTCTTGTTGAATGTCTTTCTTCATGTTGTTTCATATATTGTGGTAATTTGCATGATATACATTAGATAGGGCGATCAGGTAACCCCTACAGACCGGTGACCCCTACAGGTGGAATAAAATTCTTGCAAACTATTTAAGTAAACTGGTCCATGCATTAAAAATAAGGAAAGGATTTTTTGGAAATAATTTTTTCAGATTCATTAGATCTTCCTCAAGGCAAAGCTTTAGCCAGATTAAAAAAAAATATTGATTGTTTATCAATTTAGAAAAGTGATCTTATTCATGATACAGAGTGAAATTGATCCCTGACTTCATACAGTGTTATATGGACCTAACTGTTCAGTATTAGGGCAGGCCAAGAAAGATCTAATGAATGCTAAGCTACAAAATTATTCACTGAAAATTCTTTTCTTATTTTTTTATGATGGACCACTCTATTTAATTAGTACCAATTCTTTCTCTGATAGCATTGATTCATCAGCAAATCAAGTCAAAATAGAAGTTTTCAAAATTGTCTTGTATATTTATGTTATATTCCAGGAATATATACTTGAAAAACAAGTTAAGGTTTATTGTACAAAATCAGTACAATATGAATAAAGGTAACAGTTATGCACAAGGTTGTCGCAAGTCAATCCAGTAGTGAGTGCGACTATTGAAAGGTCGGTAGTTCTTGCATACGTATGAGTCATACTCAACAGATCCCAGCTAGAATATTTAGCAACCCCACCCACAAAGGCTGCATGTGGCACAAGGCTGGTTTAACGTGAGTTCTCTGAGCCTGTAGGCTTGGCCAAAAATATTCCCTTTCAAACCCATATAAACAGGTTCAGGGGTAGTCTACTTCCCCGAACGAGACTCTGCCCTTCGTCAGAGCCTCGTCCAGGTTCCTCTCTGCCCAAAAGCAGAGAGTTCAACTGTCTAGCTGGAACAGATTCCAGCTAGTCTCTGTATTCCATTGACTTACAGATACTTATAGATACTTATTGTGTAGTCATGGGGGTGACAGGTTATTCCATTACATCAATTTACTAAACCAATTTAGTAGAAATAATACCTTTACTATCATACTTAAAAATGAACAATATATTCCTCATTCTAGAATATTCCAACTGTTTATTGTCATTTTTCAGATCCTGTGTAAGTGACTTCATTTACCAAACAAAATGTTTGCCTTGCCAGTCATCAAACAATAGTGTCAATGAATTTTGTATACATGTTGACATGTCTCATTTATGCTAGAGCCCAAAAAACAGACCTTGCTGAATATTGAGAACAGGCAAGCATTGAAAATGAATGTAAAGGAAAGGGGGAGTAATATTACAAATAATGCAGAGTGCTTAATGTTAACATTATTAAAGACTTAAATTTTCTAGTTGGTTTTATGAACATGTCTAATTACTTATAGTTATTTACAAAGTTACACATAATCTTCAGTACAGTTTCAATAGTGCAGTATCTCACTAGTATAATATATGATGCATGCCAGGAAATTCCAAAGGTTTGAATCAAATTTAATATCCATCAGGAACCTTTGATCTAAGAAGAGATGATGATATGTTCTGGGTTCACTTAAAGAGATACCAAAGTAAGTTTTGTACTCAGTTTCACCTCAGAACATTAAATGATCTAGAAGCACTGTGAGTCGTACCAGAAGGTGATTTCAAAACCATCAGATACAGAATTGAACCTCAAAGAATGCTGCTGGGTGCAGCAAGATAAACAAAGACATAAATCTAGCCAAACTTAGTATATACGCATGCAAGACAATTAGATAATAGAAAGTTATATATATTGTTGCATTGCAGCTCAGACCAGAAGAATGTTCATTGACAGAGTGCAGTTTCTTCTAGTTAGAGTGTTTGGATGTCAATCTGAAGACAGTGCAGAAATTCGGAAAGAGTTGGATAAGTCTAATGGTGATTATGAAGGTGTTTGGAGTAATCACTAGTGATGGCAATGTTATGCCTTCATTCATCTACCCACAGGGCCACAAACTCAACATGGAGCCTTATATTAAGTGCTTTGAGGAGGTACTACTGTCCTGGATCAAGAGGGTGGCTGCTGCTCGAAGACACTCTGTCTGGCAACAGGACTCTGCACCAAGCTACACAAGCAGGAGAACCAAGTCTGGGATGTCAGACAATTTCTGCAACTGCATCACACCTTACAGCTTTCCACCTAAGTCTCCAGTCTGCAGCCCCCTTGATTATTATGTATATGAAACAGTTGAGTGAGAGACAAACAAAATTCCTTGTAACACCAACGATAAACTGAAGGCAAGGATTATGGCAGCATTCACCAACTTAAACAAGGCAATTATAGACGACAATTTATCCATCGCACCACACACACACACACACACACACATACATACACACACATATGTATGTATGTATATATACTGACATGGAGCAATATTTAATAAAACTAACCATGAAATTTAAAAAATAGTACTTTTTTTTATCTTTGTAGCATTATCCTCATACAAACTAATAAGAACAAATGACTAAATTTCTCATATGGATTTTACATTCTTGTAAAGATGTGAGAGACTCTTATCTTTTTCATTATCCATCCTATCTGTGCATATCTCCCAAGTGCAGCACAGTTGACCATCTGTTTATATGTTATGCATAGCTACTGATATCCTGTTATGCAGTGATCTGCACCTGGTGGCTAGGAGGTCATCTTTCAGGTCAACCCACTGATGCACCTGACTTCTCTGACACATTCATGTAACACTAAGTGCAAAGTCTATTTTAGTGTCATCTGTGGTGAGTCATATACTGTATCTTCATGTGTGTTGAATTTTGTTCTCATTAAATACCTTATAGTTTTGGCTTTGTACCAAAATAACATTGCCTACCATAATGCAGTCATTATCAAGCTTGTCGTATTAAACCAATGTCAGGAGCCTTCTATTAAGCTTAGTAAATAACTTTGTACACTTCACTGTGGAGTACTGATTAGCAAATTAGTCTGGTCAACCATTACTATTAGTGCTTTATACTTGTAACCAAACCATATACTACACTAAACCATCTTAAATAAATATATATAAAAAAGGAAGAGGAAAATCTGTTTTATGAAAAATATACTTTTGACAGCTTTTAAAAATATGAAATAAATCAGTTTTTAATCATGTTTGGAGAGTAAAGCCATTTATCAAATTTTCCACCATTTTTATTTTATTTCTCACATGAAATGCATGTTTGTCCAAGGATGTCATGTGATAGATATTAACCAATAAAAAAGCAGCAAGGATTTTTCTTAAGATGACTTCAATTGACTGAAGAATTTGCTTCAGTCTTTGAAAATTCTAAAGATATTCCCATAAAGTTGTTGCATTTATTTAAGACTAAACACTTACCATGTGCTTTTTATTTATTTTGGCAGCAATGTCTGTGTACTTTCTAGAAATATAATCTCTACATATTTGATCACCACAATTTTAATTTCTTGAAGTCTAGGATTAAATGCTATTTTTCCTACATATCATCATAAACTACAATTTTTTACATCCTCCTCTTATGCTCATGCAACTCTATCTTGAGTGGCTCTTGAGCCTTGTATTGAGCAAACAATTAATTTAAAAAATGAAAATAAAAAATGAATGAATGTTTGTGTACATGGGATTTCACTCAAAGTTTCTTAAATGATTGAAAATTAAATTCTTTTTTTTTTAGAAACATCATACAGTTATTATTTGATGCCATTAAAGGCATTTTTTTGCATAATAATCTATTTACTATAATTGATTCTATTTATTTATTTTAGTTTGCATTTTGTTTTTGTATTTTTTGTTTTTGTTTTGTTTCTTTTCATTTTGTTTTGTTATTCAAATCAAGTTTAACTCAAAGTTTTGTCCTACTCCACACATACATGCACACACATGCACACACACACACACATATTACTTTTCTTTTTCGGAAATTTTATTATGTATGACAATTTTAAAGTAATTTGTTGCTAATATATATAAATACATAACTAAGAACAAAAGCAAAAAATAAAAAAGGTTCAGTTAAAATTTATCCATACCTCCTGAAATATGTAGCATTGGCATAATTATATCAGTAACATTAACCTTTATCATCATAAGAAAATATGTTTCTTTATATTCCATCATTTATTGTTTTCTTTAAAACGTCATTAATTTGCAGGGGAGGGGGAATTCATTAAGGATTTACAAGATTGTTATACAGAAATTTTTGAGGCAAGTTTTGGACCTGAAACTGAAAGGGAAAGGGTAACTTGTATAAACACAGCCATCACCTCCTCCATACAGAATTTTACCATTTTTTTTGCTTCTTTTTGTTACTGTGACTATGTCCATATAAATGTCTCATGTCTCATCACACTCTACAGTGAAATTTCATTGACCCAAAGATCTGCACAAGCATGGTCACAGTGCTGTTAAACCATTACAAAAGAAATTCCAAAATGAATTTCACACTGGCCTGTTATCCTGAACTCAAAACAGGAATACAATTGATAAAACATCACAGAAGTTGAAGGAAAGGTTGACATTGGATTAAACTTTAAATAACTAAAATTATACTTCAAGTAATTCCAATGACATTTTCAGTAACATATCCTCCTGGAGTCAGTTTAAACTGATGACTTTTTTTTTTTTAAATATATCTAAATTTAAATTATAATTTTGGGAAGTGGAATTTTCTCTAAAATATTTGTGAAAATTAACAAATTTTCAGTTAAAATTAATAAAATATGAAATTTAAGCAAAACGCTTGTAACATATAGAAAAAGAAGACATCAGTTTGACCCATATCGTTTTTTTTTCCATTTATCTAAATTATAATTATAAGCTATAATTTTAAAAAGTAAAAATTTCACAGAAATATTTTTGAAATTTTACAAGTTTTTATCTAAAAACAGGAAAATATGAACTTTAAGCAAAATGGTCATAATATATAGCAAAAGATATCAATTTTTAACTGATGCCAGGAAGATATAGTTTAAAGTAATTATAATTACACATTTTAGTAATTATAATTGTAAATTCAATATTTCTAATTGTGCTAAAATCAAATACTGTTATGTGATCAGTGAATGTCATTTCAATTCAAATAATTAAACTTCTATATTCAGAAAATAAAATTAGGTGCAGTGTTAATTTAATCATCATTTCAGTATTTGATAAGTGCTTTAAATAATTATATTTCATCTTTACATAATTATAATTATCCTTCCAATAATAGTAATAATAATTTCAGTAATTTTGATAATATATCACTTTACTGAGATAATAGCTTTTAAGATTTTTACATTATTGATTATAACATAACTTTAATTAATTGTAGTCATACTGTTAATTAATAAAATAATGCCCTAATAATTGTATTTAGATTCATCCTGAATGAATTGGTTCTCAAATAATTTCATTTACAATATTCATTAATGAAAACTGGACATAAAGAAACAATTACCCTTCTCTTAATTGCACTTGAACTTTAAATTACCATTTCAACAATCTTCAAATTTCAAAGTTTTTCTATATGGATTTTCACTATGTGCAAATATCATTTACAAAATGTGAATATATGAATACATCAGGATCAGCAATAGCAGAATATCTATTAAACAATCATCAGTGTCCAATGTCCTACTATGAGAGCGTGTTCACTGTTTTAGGCCAGTTACATTCAGACTTTCATCTGAATAACTCAGAAACCATATTTATTAAGTCTCAGCAGCCTTCTCTTTGTAAACAGAAAGGATGGCTGTTAGGTCTTAATATAATCTGTTTGAGATGTATATGCATATATTGGCATATTATTAATATATGTGTATATCCTATCATCATTTAGAATACTATTGCCCTTTTACTTATGGGGCATTTTCATTTTATTTCTTTGATTGAGAGGTATGAAAACCGATCAGCTGTTTTTTTTTTCTTTTTCAAATTGTAGTTCACATTAATTATAGTTTTTGTTCTTTCATTTTTCTCAGGCTGAATTTATTGGTTGGATTATCAGAAGCAAAGAGAACAAAATGAGCAATCTGAGTTCAATTTCCAACTGTGACAGTCTGTGCTCACTTCACACCTGGGAAGGATATGAATCCCAGTGCTCCTCCTCCCTCTATTTTTGGATTAAATAGCAGTAAAAAACAGACTTTCTAGCCTTGACTGGCAACCAGTGTAGAAGGAAAATCGTATTCAAAATCATTGAAAAGACAATGAGAAATCATTCCAATACTTTCCTAAGAATAATCATGACAATGTGCAGCTTAAAAAATTAGGAAGTTGTTGAGAGCCATGGCCATTTATATCCTGAAGTGACATGGCATTTACATATTATCACAAGTAATTATTTCAATAACCAATGTTTTCATATATCAAAATAAAATACTTTAATTTCAATCTCTCTTAAAATTTTACCTTTTCAGGCATTACACACTACTCTAAATTAAGTTTCAACCAAATGCAATTAAAATTAGAGACATATTTATACCTTTAGAAAATGCAATTATGTTTCTGCAATTAAAGTTAAAATTTGAATAATTGCAATCAGTATTCATTTCAAATTTAAAATTATGCTTTCTATAATTGCAATTAACTGACCGGTTCATTACAATTCAGTTTTAATGAGTTGTAATTACAATATTTACATTCAGACTAATGTTCTCATCATTGCTGTTATTATTACATTATTCCAACCATTGTGCTCTTCAGCCTTCTTCAGGTGTCTATCAATCCAGATATCCTGAAGAAGGCCAAAGGGAACAACAACTGAAATGCTGGGTTAATAACAACAAAGATGAGGACATTAGTCCAAATGTAGATAATGATTCTCATCCCAGAAATTCAGACTGTAATTACATTTATCTATGCTTTTGATTTATATAAATGGAATTTAATAAGAAAATATTAGGATTTACACATTGTAAAATAGACTTCAAGTAACCGCAAATATAGTTTAAAATACAAAATAAAAAATAATCCAAAGTGTAATTATATTTTAAAAAGTTTTAACTAAATATTAAAAAAAAAAGAGCTTTTAAAACTATTCAAATTATACTTCAAGATATTGCATTTTCAGAAATTGCATTTTTTTTTATCAGAATTGGTTTTTGAAGCAAATTGACCAGAAAATACATTGACACATTTGGAAATTGTAATTACAATAAAAATTAAACTTGAAGTTATTACATGAAAAATGTTTACAATTGTACTTAAATAAATGGTTATAACACTTGTATTTTTGACAAAAAGAATTTAATTGTGAGTAAAGAGAATCAGAGTTAGTTCAACTTGCAGTAATTTTATTTATGATTTTATTTGATTAATAAGCAAGGTGTGATGTAAGAAAAAAAGAGAGAAAAAATCCACTGACAAAAAATAGTTTCTTCTCATCACTGAATGCCAGTAAATGTAACCAGCAATATTGAAATATCCTGATTATTATGTGCAATTATTTCTTTATGATTTATATGAATCTTTATTATTTATAAATCAGGATTTTATTTTTCAATACCCTCCATACAAGTTCAATTATTGCAGGTTGAAACAAATTTGGGTAAAGAGAAGAGAAGTAAAAAATAGTAAAACATTAATCTTTGTTGATATGATTTTGACTTGTAAATAAACTGAAAACTGTTCCAAGTAATTCAAGAAAATTATTAATTCCAGCACAGATATGCAACAGAAAAATGTTTATTTTATACACACACATATACGCAATATTATATATATATATATATATATATATTAGGTTGGTGCAAAAATAATGACGTAATAATGTCTTTTTTTAACGTTAAAAATACGTCAAAAAAAGACATTATTACGTCATTATTTTTGCACCAACCTAATATATATATATTAGGTTGGTGCAAAAATAATGTCGTTTTCTCACATAGTAACATATGTGAGAAAACGACATTATTTTTGCACCAACCTTATATATATATATATATATATATATATATATATATATATATATATATATATATATATATTGTTATGGGACCTTACCCATAATAACATAATGGACTATTCCATACATCATAAATACTGCGCCTCAAGAGGAAGCAGGGAGTTCAGCCTGAAGTCTGGAGTGAAGTCCGTCAGGAGTCTGTCAGTCAGTCGAGTCAGAGGCAGTCTGAAACAGAGTCGCGTTCAGACAATTACTACTAAACCTGATTGTCCGTACTAACACTTTCTTTTTCTCTGTATATATTCCTGTTTGTAATATATCTGTGTTATTCCATATACGTGTTTGAGTTCTTCTTTATTGGTTCTACCTTGGACTATCACCGTGGTACAAGGACCCGGACCATAACAATATATATATATATATATATATATATATATATATATATATAATATATATAAGAATATGATATATAAATTCCTATATATCAATGCAATGTTAGGTAAATGAATTTGGGAAAATGGGAAAAATTCTGTGTAATGCATTTCAACATCTTGAATTTTCCGTCAGTGCATAATTATAATTGATGTTTTATATCCCCCCACCCACTCTCCTACACATAAGTCCATCAACAAAAAACATTACTTTAGTTTGAGGAAGTCCTTCTAGAGGTCAAAACATGTGACACAGAAATGTTTTTCATTTTGTCATTCATAGATACAAATCAATAACACATATTGAATTATGTGAAGTTACTACAATTTAATGTATTTCAAGGTAAGCAGAAGTTTTGTCAAATATTTAAGTAAATGCTCTGTTTATAATAAACAGTATTAACAACATTTACAGCCTATATATATATATATATATATATATATATATATATATATATATGATTATTTATTTAAAAATGATAACATAAAGATGTTATAAAATCACTACAAAAATAGCCATTTTGTTTCATTTGATAAGACACCAGAGGTGTTGAAACAAAATGGCTATTTTTGGCCAATTTAAAAAATGACCAGGACTTATCTCAAACTTTTGAACTGTAGTATATGTGTGTGTGTGTATTTATGTATGTATTGAAGAAAGGATTGCAATCTCAAAGTTATGTTTCTTACACTTTGGGAAAGATCTATTGTAATTTGAGAAAAATATATTTCTGTTCAATGTAAAACACCTATATAATCTTTCTCTGAATATTGCCAGTTGATGAGAATGTTCTTGATTATCAGTATCTTATTCTGCAAAAGCCAATGTTGATTTTGTTGGTTGATTAATGCAAATAGATACATAAAATTAAATGACCTCTGCTTGATTCAAAGTTTCAACTTGAAGGTAAATATGTAAGCAAGCATACTGCAGCTGAAATAGTCAGGTAAAATTAGTTTTGGAATTAAATTCAGTTTTTTTTTTTCTTTATTGTTTAATATTTGCAATTATTTTGATATTTTCTTTTCTCAAATAATATTGATGCTTTAAATTCATTTAAAACAATTAAAACTTAATATCATTTGAATTTGTATTACATTTTACTTTAAAAGAACAATAATTTGAATAAGATTTTTTTCATGTGGACTTAATCTATTCCTCTTCCTAAAGTTTAATAATGAAGTTAAAAAAAAAAATAAAACACTTTCCAAATTTAGAAAAAAATAAAATTTAATTTTTTTACATTCTTCATAAACATGTCACATTTTGACCATTGTGCCAGCTGGCCTTCATCAGATGCTTGTCAATCTGAGTAACAGTAATATAGCAACAACTCTAAGAAGCTTATGAAGCTTTATTTGACTAATTCAGCTTTAGCTGTGAAAAGATTTATTTTATTATAGCGGATGGTTAGAAGCAAGAGGGGAGATGGGATGGGCTTATTTTATTACTACTGTAACCTTCAAGGAATTTCTGAACTGAACCCTTTATTTAATTTATGGAGATAGATTATTCTCATTCCATTGACCATGTCTAGGGATATCTCATTTGCTTCTTATTTAGTGCTGCTCAGTTATTGCTCATATTGTTTCTACTATGTACACACTGCCTGACCCAGGGATTGAACTCACAATTACTATGTCACTAAATTAATAAATCAATGCCTTAATCCACTATGCTGTTGTATTTGTCAGCAACTCGTTTTCATCCAGTAGACATTTATAAGACGGTCTGTGACTGGATCTCTTCAGCATTTGGGCTGAAAGAGCTAATTCATTAAATTTATGGATAGCAGCTCAGATTAAGGAATCAGAGAGCCGAGTTCGAATTCCAGTTGAATCCATTCACTTATGTACTAATACCCTTGGGAAAGGTAAGAATCCTCTTCTTCTTCCCCCAGTTATGGGTAAATAGCAGGACAGACCGGGTTCTATAGCCTTGGATGGCAAAAGTTCTGCTGCAGAAAGAAATCGCAACATACTGCAGAAAAAAATCTGCTTCGTCAGTCATGTATTGAAAGATAGATGATCGCCTTAGTGTGTATCACACATGGCAAATAACTAACTTAAGTGGAAATGTTCAATAGAGATTTGTGGCCAGAAATAATAATTTTTCAGAATTATTTCATATTACGATAAATTAAGCCGTCCAGATCATAAACATGAAAAAATAAAAAAAATTTTATTAAATTTTTGAAAAATTAATAGGGCGTTCAGTTTACCATATAAATAGATTGTAAACTGATCCCTCCACAGAAATCAAAACAAATATGTTCATACCATGGGATTTCATAATATTAAAAAAAAGAAAATTTTTGTTTGAAAGTTGTAATCTGATATGCTTAATTGATAGCAATATATGAAAAAAATCTCCAGATTACAAATTCCAAAATTTTTTTTACATTTCAAGAAATCAAATGGTATGAGCATATTTTGTTTTGGCTTTCATAGGGGGATCAATTTATAATTAATTTACATAGCAATCTATCTAAATTCCCCCCAATTGAATATTTTATAATTTAATAAAGACAATTTTTTTATGTTCAGAATCTGGAGTGCTTAATCTATAGTAATATGAAAAAAATAAAAATGAGAAGAAAATGGTTATTTATGGTCACAGTGTCTACTTTACAACTCTACCAAAATAACTTTAACTTATTGAACTCCTGACACTTGTTTATCACTACAATGTTCCAGCAGTTAATCACTAAAAAGAATTACACAACTTGTCATGTAAGTAGAATAAGGCTGTATGTATTTACCATTTTGTAGATGCCATTTGTTACAATGCGCTGCTGATTTTTCTATTAGAAAGGCATTTCTGAAATAATGAAATTCCACCAAAATGCCCAAGGATCTCAGCAAGTGGTCCAGTCTCAAGAGTCAATGAAATAAACTATTATTTTTATGTGCATTCATTTCATATAAATGTGCAATCTGCATCTTACTCATTTTTGCATAGGACACCTTATATATATATATATATATATATATACATATATATACAGACGATCGCATAAGCGTGAAACCCAGGATCACAAACTCACATCAATCCAACCAAATATGTTAGCTCTATCTCTGATATTTAGTGCTTTCTAATAAGTACCACGCATATAACATATAAATAATTATATATATATTTATTTATATTTATATACACACACTTTTCACATATATATATATATATATATATATATATATATGGTAGGTTTGTCTGGCTCTCTAGGTTTAACTAGGTCTGCTCTACTTACCATATTGAGCACTTTATTTAGTTGTTTTGCATACTTGCATCAGGGTTTTTTTCTTTGGCCTTTGAACTTGCATGCTGGACGATTACTTTTGGCTAATGTACATGTTCTTGGTTCTTTCTTTTTTTTATACCTTTTTTTCCCTTTGGTATTGGTTTGATTATTTGCAAATCAAGACACCAAAGGTTTTCCAAACAAGTGTAGTTTCTTACATCTATAGAATTACTACTAATACTAATAATATATATATATATATATATATATATATATTAAAAAGAAGAGAGAAACCGCAAACGTTTTTGGTTTTAATGTATTTTTTTTTAAATATATTATGCTTTATTTTCCATAATACACGTGTTTCCATTCTCGCGACTTTCATTAGGCTAAGATTGGATATTTCCACATATTATTAAAAGGAATTAATTTTTCTTATGTTTTTTGATGTTAAATATTCTTTCTCTCTTTTTTTTAAATATACACACTTTTCTCAATACACAGATATTACTTCCTTTCTTAAAGTTTCATGTAAACACCTAGATAGTTATACAGCTGTCTCACAATCTTCCAGCAGTTTAAGAGATGAGATACTCAATTCTATTATATTCTAGAATATAGAATTGAGTATCTTGTGACTTGAACCTCCTGAAGATTTTAAGATAGTCACATAAGTATGTAGGCATTCACATGAAACTTTAAATCACAGAAAGGCAGTAATATCTGAGTATTGTTTGTCTTATATTTATTATACTGGCTTTGTCTGTATAATTTTGCATCAAAACTCTAGAGTTGAGATGCTGAAAATAACTTAAATCAGCTCAGTGACAAACTTTATATTTGCTGGGACTATAAAAGGACTATATGCGAATCTTGTATTCTCAGTTGAATAAAGCTTTCTTAAACCCTACACCTGCGTAATTTGGTCATTACAATTCTACAGTAATATATATATATATATATATATATATATATATATATATATATATATATATATATATATATATATATATAAATGACAATAGGAAAACTGTAGTATTAGGTTGGTGCAAAAATAATATCGTTTTCTCACATATGTTACTATGTGAGAAAACGACATTATTTTTGCACCAACCTAATAGTTGCCAACCTGTTTCGTCCAATGTGGATTTATTTAAACAAAGTAACTAATAATAGCAAAAACAAAATGTCTTTAGTAACTGGAAGAATTTAGAGAATGCTATTTTCATACTGTTAATATATATATATATGTTTAGGTTGCATATTTTCATTCAAACATGTTTCATTGACTAATATAGACATATTACGTCTATCTATTTTTATAATAATCCTTTCTAGTTCTCTAATTAGCTTCTTGACATTAAGTTGAAATTCATCAAGGAAGTTGCCATAGTTTTTGTTCACCCAAATACTTTCAATCTCCTCCAAGATCATCCCCAGGGGTGAATTGCAAAGACAAACTTATTGTAACTGTGATCGTTGTGATGGTAATTTTTGAAAACATGAGTAAATACAATCTGTTATATAATTATTTTAAATTTATCAGTTGTAGCTATGGTGTTTCTTTTTTTTTTTTTACCAAACAAACATCCCTATGTAATATATTAAATGTCTATGGGTTCAGATATCTGCAATTGCATCAATACATTTACAGACTAATGATGAACAAACAATCTTCTCTGTAGTTAATCCAATGATGAATATTAGTCACATAAAACAAATATTATACAGTGAAAATTTCAGATCAAAATGAAGGTGATAACTGTTTGTGAGGTTACAAATTGATTCACCTTTGTCTATGACAATCTGTTTCAAAACATTTTATATTTAAACTTACTGTGAATCCATCATCAACATTCAAAGTGTGGAATTAATAAATACTAAACACTTCAGATAACCCAGTGTATGGATCAACTATAATACATTTAGTTTAGGAGTTAAGGAAATTGAACATAGAATAGACTTTGCTATAGGCAGTCTTACTCTACACCATAAATCACTATAAAACCTAAAGCATTAACTTAAGAACTTGCCTCATGTTCTTAAATAATCTCATCAGATCCAGATTTTCATGGCATTCAGCCCATCCAGAAATGTATTAACTCTTAACTGTATACAACCACTTTCTCAGATCAATGATTAAAAATAGCTTTTAAGTGAATGAACCCTGTAGGTCTTAGCAAGGACCATCCTTCTTCTGGTGCTACAGAATCACAGAGAGGTGTACCAAATAACAGAAGCCACATCACTTGAGGATTTCCAACAGCAGCAACAACCAAAATGTATAGCAAATGTAACTCAAAGAGAAAATAATCACATAATCAAAATGTTGATACTCTACTTCAAAAAAAAAAAAAGCTGGAAAAGAATTTCTCAACAATACTAGAAAGAGAAATACCAGTTAGACTTGAGAAACCTATTTTTCTGAAAACCTTTAAGAAAAAGGTTTTTCATAAATTTCAGCTGACAGTAATGCTAAATGTTTGGTAAATGAATATCAAATATTTCCTCATAAGGAATCAGCTATTCTCACAATTACCATTACTGTAAATAAATCTTGTAAACATTCTACCATTTGGTATCTGTCTATATTTCTGAGATGAGGTATTATGTACACTATTTACATTATTTGGTCTATCATCCTCATTTTTATTGCCATATTTATCACATCGTTTCGGCGATTGTAAGCTCTGGCCTTCATCAGGTGGTTGGAATATCGAACTGAACCCTTTATTTTGCTCACTGGGTTAGACTGTTAATTCCCTCTCCAAGTTCTTCACTGACAGGACCCAAAAAATGAGTTCAATACCTGGTTAAGGCAGTGGAGAACTTGGAGAGGGGAATTAACAGGATATAACTGATAACTAACATCCATTAGACATGGCATGTGGAACTAGAACATTCAGCCTCAGCGAGTGAAATAAAGGGTTCAGTTCGACATTCCAACCACCCAAAAAAGGCTGGAGTGTACAACGACCGACATGTGATAAATATGGCAACAAAGATAAGGACGATACTCTGAATAATGTAAATCTACCATTTCTTTTAATTTAATGTGAATTTGTGCATTAAATACAATAAAATGAAAATATCAGTGTCTAACGTTACTAGTTATCTCCCCTGATTGTAGATGCTACTTGATTAAACATTTAAAAACTTCAAAATAATTACATTAATTACAATGGTTCAGAAGTCAGTTTAATTAAAATATAAAATAAATTTGAAGTGTGGACCTAGTGTTAATTATTTTTAACTTCTCTGCATATGTATTCAAAGTATCAAGTAATATTTGTCTCTGAGTATGTGTAATAATTGTTGCCATAGAAATATCTAAATTTTGAGAAGCAAATATAGACCATGTTTTAACAAAATTTAAAATTACTGCAAGTGAGAATCAATGAGATATAGATTGATTAGCTAAAGAAACAGTGCTAGCAGATAGATAGATAGATAGATAGATAGATAGATAGATAGATAGATAGATAGATAGATAGAAACAAGAGAAATACAGTGTCATATGACCTCCAATGTTTGTTTTTCTACAAAGAGAGGCTTAAGTGAATTTTTATGGTGTTCACAAAAAAGAGTAGAGGAAAATCAGTTATCTCCCTTGTACTTCTGTGTGTTTCCTTTTTTTTTTTTTTTTTTTTTTGCTTCCATTTCACGATGATGAGTTGTCAACTGACTATCGGACACTTCTGCTTCTTCTTTTTATCAGTTCCATTTTCTCATAATTCTTCCTCTACAAAGTCTGCTTCTGACAAGTTACTTTCATCGACAATTTCGCGCGTTTCTTGGCTGGAAAAGTCTTTGATATGTAACATTTGGAGACGAGGCAGTGTACTCTGTTCTGGGAAAATCCATGGTCGGTAAAATGGTCGATTCTTTTGCTTCCAGGCTACATAGTTTTTACAAGCTTGTTTCATTCGAGTGACCACCTGTGGGATGAGAAAAATGGGTTAAAAACAGAAAACATGGAAAAGTTAATGAAAATATACAGAAAAAAGAATATAAAATGTTAAATGGTATTTATTTTAGCTTGCGGTTGATTCCAGTGTCATGAGTCGGCAAGATTACCTCGCTAACTACTTCTGTACAGTACGGGGAGACGTTTAGTTTGATTATTACTCTGACATAATTCTACAAGTCAAGCAAGATGTACTTAAATGAGAATCTAAGTAAAATTCATTTAGATATGGTCTTCTAAACAAACGAGTTTTTTTAATGAATAGGTAATATAAAGTAAAAATAATGGACAACTTTCTGGCTCAACCGCATGTATACTTGTAAAAATCTCTCTTCACTGAAATTACCCTTTTTTTTTCAGTCTGGTAACAGACCGTTCAACCTAAAATCTTAAAACCTAAAGATTTAGATCTCAAACCTCAGAAAAACGAAGATTTTACGAAAACATGGAAGGTTTTCAAAAAACAACTATAAAAATATTAACTGTCTCTAGTCTAAAAAAGAATCCACAGTAGTTACTTGGAACAGTGCTCTAAACTGTTCATTACTGTCAAACTGTGGGATCTTCCACAACAAACCAGCCTTACCTCTTTTTAGGAAATGCACTCTTCCTATCTGGTAAGTAACATCCTTCATACAAATATAACAAGTATTCATTCGTCAATCACCTCCAATCTAGCTTGTTGATTGGTCAGTTCCGACCAATCAAACCGCCTGCACGCGACCAATCTGTTTTCCCGCTCATATGCTGGGATCCTATCACGTGGTACACGACCATTATATAAACCCAACACGTGTAAACTCCCTCGTGTTTTCTTTTCATTCATCTCTCTCGCACGTCTCATTACTTTCTACCAAGTGCCAAGATGTAACCTTCAAGAACTCCCGTCTAGCCATTGCGGTGATACGGTAAAGACAATTACCAACATTCACAAACTCTGAAATCACTTCTGAACTTTTACCAACTTTACAACTCATAATTCCAAACTTTATTCTTCTAAATTACAGTTTTAATATTACTTCTTCTTCATATGAACTAGGGTACAACTAATACCTAATCAAAGGGACACGACTCTCACCTACTTTTTCAGTTCGCATGCATGTACAGCAAACATTAATAAATTTAACTGTTAAACATTAAAACATTAAATAAATTTAACTGTTATGTTTTGGAATCATTCCGTTCAGTTTTGTTACTTTTGTATTTTATTCTATGTGCTATTTACATCAAATATAAATTGCATTGCGTTCACGCATTGTCCTTAATCTCACCTTTCCTAGCCAAAGTTAAATATTGATAACACTGTCACTACAATAAGGATGACCGCGACGTTCGTCGTTCGACGTTCACAACAACAATGGTAATACAACCGCTACATATTTGGTGATCACGTCGGAAATAAACAACAATGGTAACCCCTATCGCTACAAAACTCTCTGCCTCGGCAGAGGAACCCAGACGAGGCTGTTGCAGTATGTACACGGAGTGAAATATATCATATAGGTTATGCATGCTTATAGCGTGCGTATCCCACAAAATATACGTTATACAAACAACTTAAGAAACAAATTACATGGCAAGAAAATACTAAATAAATACTTTTGTTGAAGATTTAGCATTAAAGAAATTTTATATTAACAATAAAATATACATGTAACGATAATTACAATGTTTGTTGTTATGACAATTAAGATAATGTAATAAGAAATGTTTGTGCAGGAATGTTGTTAAGAAATGTTGGTACTTTTTGATTGTTGATGAATTTAAAATTGTTTGGTTCTTACAAGGAAAGAAATCATGTGTTCGTTTATTTATCAGTGTGTGTAAGTGTGTAATTTACAAGTAAGAATAAATGTTATCAAGAGTTGCTTGCCTTTGACTGGTAGGCTAAGTTGGTGAACTATACAATTACTTTTTTAGTAGTGAAATTGTTTCACTTTTCAAGTCAACTGTAGATGTTGATAAACACGCGGGCAATGGTTGATGAATGTTTGCTGAGTTTGTTGAGATTTCAATGTGGTGTGTGAGTCAGTGAATTGTCACACGTGGAATCTCATTGGAATTCGGTGGCTGACTGTCTAAATTGAGTCATGCGGTTTAAATTTATTTTTATGTAGCAAAATCGGCTCCAAAGAGCTTGGCAGGAAATAGGATTCGTTTGGAATTTTGGTGCTTATTATCCAATAAAAAGATTGAATTTGCAAAAACGAGATGATGATTGGCTAAAGGCTTTTTAGAGAAGAATACATTTTTTTGAAAGGAGTTAAAGGTTAATGTGGAAGATTCCACAAGGCTTTGCGAAAGGGTAAAGTTTCATTGGGGGAGGTAAACAGGTTATAAGGAAATATTCTTGCTGGTTCTAAGGAAATATTCTTGGCTGAGCCTACGGGCTCGGAGAACCCACGGTAAACCCGGCTTTGTGCCACATAGACCCCTCGTGGCAGGGGAGGCTGTTAAATATTAACAGCAGTTAGTTATTTTCTAAGGAGGCGTGATTTGAGACTAAAACTCATTTCAAGCCAACGTTTCATTTATAAATTAACTCCTATTCATCCATTGAATCTGTTAAAAATCTCTGAAATAATTTAACCAAATTATAACTTGAAATGGTTTCCCAGACACATTCCGACTGAATAGGAAATATGTTCACTCAGGAACTCGTTTTTTTTTTTTTTGTTGTTGTTGTTTTTTTTTTATTTAGGTGGAGAAAGCTGAACAATTTATTTACAAGAATATTATTAAAAAATAATTTGACCAACCGATGCTTAAAGGCGTTAAAGCGCTGGTCTTTCACTGAGTCTGCGAAGGTTAATCGGGAAGCCGGAACAAGCAGCTCAAAATCAGGAGCCTGACAAATTACACTTACAGCAGAATAAATTTATACAAAGGTGCATATAGCAGTATTGGACTCTTAAGGATATTTGCCAACCGCCCCACATGGTCAGATGTGGCACAAGGCCGAATTTAACGTGGGGTATCCAAACCCATAGGCTCAGGTAAAAATTCCCCGTATACCCCATAAAAAAAATGGGGTCGGGTAGCTGTCTACCACCCCAGACGAGACTCTGCCCTTCATATTGGACTCTTAAAACAGAAGCAATGCTTTTACAATAGAGATATGCATTCAGGAGAAAGACAAGGCAGATGGTTACGTCTGGAGGCTAAAACTTGTAGAAAATGATTAAATTATTATTATATATTTATAATATTTTTATTATTTTTTTATTTTGTTTTCAATAACAGGGTAAGTTTATTTTATTTTGTTTTCAATAACAGGGTAAGTTTGAGCCACGTTATGACTTGTTTTTGTACTTATGGTCGATTGATATTGTTTCATTTGAATGTTGAAACAATAAAAAAGGGAATGTGTGAAATCAACTCCCGACATAATTATTACTGACTACAGTATCTCCTCTGTTATCCAGATGTGAAATGAGGAGGAAAAATGAAATTATCCGACCATTTTTCAATTATCTGAACGAAATCCATTTTCAATACTTCATCTTAGACAAAGAAAATGTTGAAGAGGAGAAGAAAGATAATAATGATATTAGCCATGTTGAAGTTTAACAGCCTCAATACCTAATTTCAATCACTGAAAAAATAATTAGATTATTTGACAAATATTTAAGTTGGTCGTGCTTTCAACCAAAAACGTCAGGAGTCGACACAAAGCCAACCAGAAACAAAAATTAACTTTTTTTTTTAAACAAAATGTTTGAAAATGTTATTTGATTACGTTAAAAATTTCTTTCTTCATTCTTTTTTGACAATTTAAGTATTCAGTTAACCAGAATTTTGAATTATCCTACCCAAGGTGTCCACATAATTGAGGAACTACTGCAGAATTATTTGAAAGAGAACTAAACAGGTTATTTTTTTAGTGGCGAGAGACATCTGCAACAGTATCAATGCCCATCAGTATGCATATGTCGGAGTTAGCTCCTCCTTAATTCCCTAATTGTTCACTAGGGGTCGCTCTCCCTCCCAACACTATAAGTACTGGGCGACTTCTCGCCTCGTTCTCTTTTTACTTTGCATTTCAGCGAACACATTTATAAAATGTGATCTCTCACAGAGATCAGCATTTTTACTCACTTGTGGGAAAACGCCATGAAACACACATACACGTACATACGAACATTCACCAAAATACAAACTCTTTACGTTCACACACGATCACAAATGTTGACGTCTTTGTCACCTGTAAATTTGTTGTTTAATACATTTGTTGGTATATATATATCAGTCTTGTTTGTTTTCTTTACATCTTCGATTGGACTCAACTTGAATCCGCCATGTTCTTGTAGGTGGACCTTCTAGCAGGAATAAACAGTAGGTGTTTCTAACCTAACAACTCGCAAATCCACTCGGTCTACTACACATACAACCAAAAAGATCAGGTCGGTAAACAAATCATTGAACCCAACTTTATTTATGTGAGATAAATATATATATAAAAATTATTGATACAAACATTAGTTGGAATTGTACATTAATAAGCAATGCAACCAGAAACGATCTTTTTTTTTTCTTCAATATTGCTTTCAAGCACTCCAGATCATGAATATCAAAAGAAAAAATATCAAAATTTTATAAAAGTTAATGGCAGGTCCAGTTTGACATGTAAATTCACTGAAAATCGATTTGGCTATGGAAGCCAAAACAAAATATGACCATAGGGCATGATTTCTTAAAATGTCAAAAAATTGAAATTCCTAATCTGAAGTGCTTAATCGATAGTAATATGAAATAGGTTAGAAAGTGGAATTGTCCCACATTAACTCTTGCAGGACTATGTTTTTATCACACAATTTGAGAATTGATGATTCTTTAAAAAAAACTATGCGTAAATTTTGCCTTTTTTTTCTTAAGACAATTTATTTTAATTACTGTGTGTCAATTTCGTTTGATTTGATGTTTTTTCCAAATAAATTACTAATCTTGAATGAAACATGTTTAAGATGCATTTGCATTGTAGACATTTGCACAACTTAAAAAATCAAAAATGTTTTTATTTTTATATATTTCTTAAAATACAATTACATTCACACTAAAATTATAAATAAATTGTTATTTTGCACTGACAGTATGATAGATCTTGAATGATAATCTGCTACATATGAATTAACTTAGTATTTTTGAGCAATAGCTAATTCAATTCTGTGGGTCTGTAGGCCCATGGTTGGGAAATACCAGAGCAAACCAACCAACCAACACACCCACATTTTCATTTTAAAGAGTTGGTGAACTTAACCAAATCAGGTGGGACTAGAGCCAAGCCAGATGGGTAATGTAGATCCCATTTTAAACTGATGGTTAAGAAATTTTAATCAATGATTTGCTGAATCTTTAAAATATTATTTTGTGCTGGAGAACTGTCATTGACTCTTTATGATATCAGTGTTTGTAGTTTGGTACTTGACAATAGGATAATCAAATTTCCAATCTGAATTGTTTGTCCATTTAAAATGCTACATTTATTAGAAATATATATTCAGTTTAAATGAAGAGGTAAACTTCAAAGGTTCGGCTTATATTCTTTTGCCCATTACAGGAGAGGTTGTTACCAGATAGAAAGCCTAGATGGGTGACCGCTTGGGAATACCAGGTGCTGTAAGCTTGGATGTGCAGGTGGTGTAATAGATAATGGCTCAGAATTGTTAACTGGAGAACCAAGTTCCAATCCCAGTTGTATTCGTTATATTCATTTACGTGAAAATACTCTTGGGAAAGGGATGAATATATCTCTTCTACCCTAGCTATGGATTAATTAGTAAGACTTGTATCACTAAACTAGTATTATCTCCAAGAATTGTAGCAGATTTTTATGAGGGGGAACAAAATTCAATACAACAGTTGCACATCTCAATAGTGCGGCACCTGTTTATATCTTGGATGAGAAGACAGTGATTGGTTGAGGTGTGACCAAAAATTTGCATGACGTTCTCATATATAAACAAGAATCACGTGCACTCCTTCTTTCTTTTCTGATGCAGGATACATGTGACATGCTGTTGCTTGGTTTGATGAGGTAAGTTGCTATTTTATTCACTACAAAAATAAAATATAATTGCTTACAAAATATCTACACTTCAGCATTAAATAACCTATAGAGGTTGATATGCTGCTAAACATAAGCAAACAACCAGATAGAAAGAGAAATTATCCATCACAGAAGTTCATTCCAATTTCATTCAATTTGTGTGTACATGTACATTTTAATTTGATGAATAACTTAAAATATTTCTACAAAATTTTAAAATAATTTCCAAGAGTTTCAATAAAGGTTATAATTATTTGATTTTGTTTTTCTTCTCTCCAAATTTGATTTTATTGTTCATCTCAGGGCAGGGATTGTCCAGACTGAGCGAGAGGGTAATCTATTATTCTAGCGTCTTATTTCAAAGTCAGTCAAATTACATATGTTCATGCAAAGTCACACACAGTCAGTGTGTGATGAACTGACATTCAGTTCTTCTCTTATAAATTTACTCTTTGTTTTGGTGTGACTCCTTTAAAAATCTTAGTCTCATGTCCAGGGCCAGCGCACACTACTCCCTCTACACTGCTGACCATCTGATTGAGGGCCCTGAGTAATGTGACCCTTGCTAACTTATCAGCATTTGCTTTTTTTTTATACCTACATTTATATAGATTATAAGTTAAAATAAGTACAAATAACTATTAAAAGATGAAACATTTTCACAGATTTTTGACGTAATTCTGGGTTTTTTCTTTTTTTTTTTTTTTGGTTCAAATCTGTTTGTTTAGTTTTACGGCATATCAACCTCAATGGCTTATTTAATGCTGACAAGAATTTTATTGCTGGTATTATTTTTTTTTTTTAAATGTATTGCTAGTAATAATTTTTTACAAAGTATTTCTGATATTAAAACCTATTTTACACTTTCACAGTGTTTTGACCTCAGTTTGGGGGTTAACTATTTGCCCATAGCTGGGACCCTAACAAGTGCTACCACCTCAGGTCAGGGTGGACCTGGGAACACCAGCAATTAAGAGATGATTCCACACTCCTCAAAACCTCCCGATCAAAGGCCCTGCAATTGGACGTAGTTTATCGTCTTACCCAGGACACAGATGTAGTTTATCGTCATACTCTGGATGGTCCAAATCCATGAATTTGTCTTGCTCCTGCTAAGTTTTGACAAAACAATATAAAATATACTATTTTTTTTTTATCTATAATGCTGAATATGTTAAAATTATTAAACTTTTTAACAAGACAAATCTCAAGTTGATTTAAAAAATTGCTGCAACACATTGTTGATTTATTTAAGATGGAATGATGTATTCTGACATTACATATTTGTATTTAAATACATTGTATTTATTTTCAATTTTTCTGGTTGAATTGTTCAGCTATATTGCATATGATCCATTGTACATAATTAGGTTACAATAAAATTTGTATTTTATATAAATACTACCTTATGAAAATTGAGATGTAGTAAAGTGGGGGGTGCCCATATCATTGATTTGGTGGGTGGCCGACAAGACCTTTGCACTGGTCCTGCTCATGTCAACTGACCCACCTACCAACATGCTGTCATGATATATATTCAACAGATGATCTGGTGCTATTAAGGAATGCTGAGATTATTATGTGTGTCTTGAGGAAGTTTTAAGGAACTACAAGGAAACTTGCTAACATTTAGACAATGGCAGCTAAAAGTTTAAGGAATACATACTAAGAAAAGAAGGCTTGGGTAATGTAACACTCACAATGGATACTGAAGGCAAGAGAAGCAGGGGACAAACAATGAATAATCTACTTAACAAGTTTGGATTGCAGAACAAATGTCACAAAGCAAAAGAGGGGTGATAGATAGGCAATAGCTACTAAGAGTAACGAAAAATAGGAAGTTGTGAAGAACCATGATCGCCCATATCATGAAAGGACATGGCACATAAAAGTAGTATGTTCTTTGATTGACATATGCATAAAGATGGTAAGTATTGTTTTTTCAGCATCTGCAGGTAGCATAATGGTTATCAGTGCAGAAAATGGAATTGGCAAACAGAGTTCAAATTCTAGTTTATTTTGTTGCATTTACTTTCACACTAATGCCTTTCTCCCCCTCTCCAACTAGGGGTTAAATAGCAGAATAGACTTTTCTCTCTAGCCTTGGATGGTAGACAATCTAGGAGATGAACTACTATGGACCCAAAACCCAGGAGATAATGAAACACAGAAAACCATTCCACTAGCTCCCTACTCAATAAGTTATGGAAATCATAAGATAATAAAGAAAATAAACTGTGGAGAGTCATGATCGCTTATGTCCTGAAGGAATATGAAATTAACAAAAATTGTTGTTTAAGATAAAGTAGTTTCCAGGAAGCATTTATTGAATACCAAAAATGAATTTAAAAGAGAAGGACGATGTTTCATTCGACTGGATTTGAAAATTTTACAAGATATTTTCAAGTGTTTGAATGCGATCACTTTGATGTCATCATAGAAACATTTTAGTTTTTATATGTACTAGCATAAAAATATTTCATTTTTGATGTATAATGTGATTACTAATATACAGTTGGTTCCAATCTGTATTGAAATGACTGCAAAAAACATACCCCTTCATCAAATTTATAGACAAATCTTACAGATGCATGCAGGGATTTCTTCCTAGCCAATAGGATAGACAGTTCTTGGTCTCATTCACCATATATTTCTTCTTTCTTGTCTTGAAATCAGAATCCTACAATCTATTGTCTGTATCTCTTTTGCTAGTTAACACCCTTTTAACTGTGTAAACTTTTTGCTTCATTACTGTTGCTTTGCCTACTTTTATTTTGCATATTTATTGTTGGCCTAGTATTATTAGCATATATATTGTTGGCCTAGTGTTATTTGCATATATATTGTTGGCCTAGTATTATTTACATATATATTGGTTACCTAGTATTATTATCATATATGTTGGCCTAGTATTATTTACATATCTATTGTTGGCCTAGTGTTATTTGCATATATATTGTTGGCCTAATATTATTTTCATATATATTGTTTGCCTAGTATTATTTGCATATATATTGTTTGCCTAGTATTATTTGCATATATATTGTTTGCCTAGTATTATTTTCATATATATTGTTGGCCTAGTATTATTTGCATATATATTGTTTGCCTAGTATTATTTTCATATATATTGTTTGCCTAGTATTATTTGCATATATATTGTTGTCCTAGCATTATTTAGATATCTATTGTTTGTCTAGTATTATTTTGCTCTGTTCTTTTTCTTCCTTTTTGTTTATTGGAAACTTGGTCAATTGTTTGTTGAGCATTTTTGCCAATTACACTTAACCATGGCCAATTACTCTACATATACAATTAAGAATATACTGGGAGAATGTGTGAAGTAGACAGTTTTTCACTTAGATACAAAGAAGCCATGAAAACTCTAAATTTGGATATTCTTTGCCCTTAAGATAAGAGTAAAATAAAAATGAGGATTTCTGGCTTGAGAAAATATCTGCTGGATGTATACCAAATGTAGACATTACTTCATTGATACAAGTCAACAAAATTAGCAAAATATTATGCTTATGTACGATCCCTTATTTTGGATTTTAATTCTGAAGCAAAATTTCTCACACTGTATATCAATAAATACATTAGCTATATAAATTTTTATTTAAACATTTTATGAATATTTTAAATATTTCTGTCGATGTATATATGAATGTAAAGGAAAATAATCCCTATTTTGAATGCAAATTACATACATACCACATTAAAATGGACCCAAACTTTATTTTCTACTGAATAACAGGCAATATTACAAAGATGCCAAAAAGATTCCACATTACAACACTCACCTTGTCTATTGATTAGAATTTAACATCACCATGTGAAATATTTGGCCAAACAAAGTAAACTAAAATCCTATTTTTCTTGAGTCTACTTTCAAGAAATATTTCTTACTAGCAGTATAACCCGTCTTTGACTGGGTCTTTCATGACTGGGAATTTTTGCCATTCAGTTGGAGCAGTTTAAGTTTAAAGTCAGCACACCCAAAAATCAATATTAGTAACAACAATTGGGTGCAACTAAAGCACATCCACAAATGGGGGGGGTAACAAAGGAAAAGGGACGTTTTTGCATTCTCAATCTTGTTTCAGCCTCATGCACAGCAGCAGTTGAAGAGGCGTTTTCTGCAGCTGTTGAGTACTTTGATCATCATGTTCAGCCTCGCATACAGAAGCGTTCAGGTATACTCTTCTGGAAAGCCAATGGCTAGGTTGATCTTCAAACTCAGTGGCTCTGATTGAAGCATTCCGAGAGACAGGCAAACTGGATATTCTAAAGATGATTCGTTATCTCTTATTTGTATGGTGGCATGTATTACGCAAGTATGAATTGTCAAATGGAATGCATGGGTGAATACCAGAAGAGAATGCTGTAAAGCTACAAGAATCACTAAGCTCAAATAACTTTAGGAAAGTTTGGAAAAATAAATGTTGAGTAATTACAAAATAAATTTAATTATTACTAAGGGGAATGTGATGCAAAAATTGGCAGGACAATAAAGAAATTTAAATTGGGATCGGCTATAAATGACAATGAAAGCAACACCTTAAAACTGTAGTAGTAGGCTTTATGCAATGGAAAAGGTAACCTCACTTGAAAGAGATTGAAACCTTGGCCAGGAGAAGGGGAATGTGTAATTTGGACTCAAAATCGGCACTGACAAATTATCTATCAAACAAAAATATTTCCTTGAAATTGGATGAAAACTGTGCAAATGTTCGATGACTTCAGATGAATTATCACCGACAACAGCATGGTCATCAACGCTGTTGTTGGTGATGATTCATATGAAGTCGTTGACTTGTTGCCTTTTCTTATACTCATACAATTCCACATGATAACCATCTACCTTGAATGGCTCTTGGGCCTTGTACTGGATGAACATTGGTATAAAAAAATGTAACTAAGGTCCACTCAGAATAGTTGCTGTGTAAAACCCAGGTTGGCTCTGTGGGTGTTGAAGAAACAGGAATATGTCTGAGTAGGCATTTGCAACAGGGATTAGCTAGGCACCCTGGCAGATGGGCATATCTGAAAGTGAGTCAACAACCATTATGCAGCAATATGAAACCAAGCTAAATTGTTCTGGTCATCTATTGTAAACATCTCATATAGTTACCATGAATACAGACATAGGATATGCTAGATAAATGTTGCTCACTTTCAGCTTTTTGTTACTCTCTCATAATCTTACTTCCCGACCAGTGCCAAATCATCATATAACTATGGATTGCAAAGAGAGCAGAACAAATGCCAAAATACTTCATAATGGAGGACAGAAAAATTAGTTTCTCAGATTCAGTGGCAGATCAAAAATTATGAAACTGATGAAATTTAAGCTTCAGGGCCCCGAATCAACTTTTTTTAATGAGTGAATTTTTCAACAAAATAAATGGACTTTTTTTGCTTCTTATTAAAATAAGACTAGGGCTAAAATCATAGGCCAATGAATTGAATGACTTTAATATTTACCTTAGAAGATGATCTGCTTACCATTTTTACATAACCTCAAAATAGTTATCGATCAAATCTTCAAATTTTGTACAATTATAAGACAAAAGCCATCTCAGGTCAGTAGAGTAACTGTATAGGATTAGACATTAAACATCTTGAATGGGATAATTTAATTTTGGAATTGTTTCAGTAATTAATAAGCTTAACCTAATTAAAAAAAATTCCTATTTAGATAATAGTTTTGCCAGTCATCAGATTTTTCCTCTAATGTCTGTGCCTGATTTTTTTAATAACTTCTGAATTAATGTTTTATTTTCTGATTTTTTTGGATATATATATATATATATATATATATATATATAATTATCATTGGAAGTGATATCCAAAGAGTGCCAAATATAATTATCAGCTCTGTTGGATTTTTTTGCCTGTTTCAGTGATTTGCCCTGATTATTTGTCAGCTTACAATTGCAGTACTTCTTAAACTATGGCTCTATGCATGATTTTTTAAAAACTTCCCAGGAGCTTCCAGAATGCAAACACCTAACTGTATAGGATTATTGAGATTGCTAGAATCTATTCATAGCCTCCAGTCTGAATCCTTAAATCCTTCATTGTTGAATAGTTTAATACTTCCATAGCTCAGACGTTTGGCTAGAAACAACCTGTACCATAAAACATCTAAATTTACACCACACTCATCTCGTTTGAGTATTTAAACACACAAAAAAAATTAGATTTTTGCCTATCATAATGATTTGTTTTGATCTGCCATTGTTGGACACTTTGATGTGGTCTAATGGTTAGCAAATTTGTCTCACTAGATCAATTATGACTGAATAGTGAGTTTGATCCTCATTGGGTACCCCATACTTTTGGCCTTGTGCCATATCAAAGCTACACTTAAAAAACCACCATAGAACCTCATGGATGAAAATATCAGTTACTCAAATGCTTATAGAAAGATGTTCACTGTGTGATCCATTTCCAAAGATTCCACTTCATTACACCTTTCTCTAACCTTTGGACTTTGAGGTCCTCGCTAAGCCCTTTGGGCATTGTTGGATGTTGCCAGTGGTGGCATCCTACCAGCTCTCATGAACCAATTCTTAAAATTATAAAAGCTTACCAAACTGGTTGTTGGATTATCCAAGAATAATTTTATATATTATCAATACCATGATCTAGGTAACACTACACTTGTATGCATGCCTAGTGAAAAAAAAAATGTAGCAAATCTTCTAGTCATAAATTTCCATTGGATCTTTGAGACTGCAGCAATTCTGTTCAAAATGTGGCTAAGAAATCATAACACAGTCAACAACTGATTTCAAATGGCCTCACAGAGAAAAATCCAAGTGTGTGAGGTCTGGTGACCTCAGTGATCTATCCATTAACCCCTGTGGTGAGCAATTTTTGCTTCACCCTCTGTATATTTTTGATGAATATTATAACAATGAAGACTAGCTTTATTGTAAAATTATGAGACAAAAGCCATCTCAGGTTAGTAGAGTAGCAGTATATGATTAGACTTGAAACATCTTGAATGGGATAATTTAATATTGTAATTGTTTCATTAATTAATAAACTTGACCTAATTAAAAAATTCTCTCACATAGACAATAAATAATTGTTTTGCCAATCAACAGATTTTTCCACTAATCCCTGTGCATGATTTTTTTAATAACTTCCCAATTAATGTCTTAATTTTCTTGATTTTTGGATAACACTTCCCGATCATTTCCCATTATCATTGCGAAATGACATCCAAAAAGTGCCAAATATAATTATCGACTCTGTTGGAAGTTTTTTACCTGTTTCAGTGATTTGCATTGATTGCTCGTCAGCTTACAATTGCAGCACTTCTTAAACTATATTGAATTCAGACACTTGAATTTCAGTTTACATGTTATTTCACAAATGCACAACATGATTTAACATGATGCACCATGCAAGACTGCAGTAATAAAATGCACATGTGGCACCATTGTGACAATGTATGTATTTTCACTTGTTAATACTTGTGGAAAAATTCTAGTGATGAAAAATAGGGACATGAATGAAAAAAGTTTAAGAAACACTGGTATAAAGGAAGGAGGCTGGAATTTTCTATATGCTATGCCCCTTCAGGACACGAAAGATCATGGTTCTCCACAACATTCTAGCTGTTAGTAACATTTGTGTTTTTGCCATTTATTCCCCCCACCCTCATTCTGCCATCTATTCATACATTTATTAGGTATGTGGTCTGGTGCCAGACCCCTGTACCTCTTGCCTTCACTATGTTCTGTGAGTGTCAAATTCTTCATGTCCATCTTTCTCATTATGGTTCCAAGAAATTGAAGCAGTCTCTTTCTGATTCTAAGTGTTTTATTTGCTTCCCTTTACCTTATTGTTGCTTTTATGCTCTGTCAGTGGTAAACCCTCCTACAGTAGAATGAACTCTTCCTCCTCTCATAAATACTAACTGCGAGACTTCCTAGGAGAGAGTCATAGGGCAGCAGAGATGCAGTGTTAATCTATCATTCGGACGTACACCTCTATCTGCTTATTACTAACATTCTTGCTTTGTATATATCTGCTATTTCAATATACTTGTTCAACCTTCCTTCTTTTTCTGTGTCTTTCTTTCTGGCCTCTAAACTGGCCACATCAGGTATCCCCAGCATCCTTCTGTAGTACTACATCTCTGATGCCTCAAGTCTCTTCTTTATCTGTGAGGAAACTTTCCAGCATTGCTGCCATATAGGAGGACTAATCTTATGTAACTGTCTAATACTCTTTTTCTTTACTACTACTAAGATTTTCCTGATTCTTAGTATTTCATTTAGGTTTTGGAAAGCCATTCCAGTGTCGCATTTCAGTCCTCTGTTGAAACAGTTTCCAGATATTTAAACTTTTGTACTTTTTTTTTGATGCTGACATCTCTAATTCATTGTTCACCATTTAAATCCATCCCTTCTCTCCCCCAACTTCTCTCTCTAGCTGTGATTGGTAACTAGCCTAGAAAGACAGCTCTGAATTCAAAACTGATTTGTGTGCTGGGATTAAACTGGGATTGAACCTTTAATCTCACTTTTGCAGGTAGACTGTGGCATAGACAATATTCTATCCTTTCTAGCTGTTTGTAACATTTATGTTTTTGCCATCTCTTGCCCACCTCATCCTGCCATCTATTCACACAAATTCATCAGGTATACGACTTGGTGCCAGACCCCTGTACCTCTTGCCTTCAATATGTCCTGTGAGTGTCAAATTCTTCATGCCCATCTTTCTCATTATGCTTCCAAAAAATTGAAGTGGTCTCTTTCTGATTCTAAGTGTTTTATTTGTTTCCCTTTTCCTTATTGTTGCTTTTATGTTCTGTCAGTGGTATCCCCAGCATCCTTCTGTAGTACCACATCTCTGTTGCCTCAAGTCTCTTCTTTATCTGTGTAAACTTTTTCTGTTCAACTTTCTTCCTTCTCAACCAGGATCCATATGGACCCTAGTGGGTCTATGTAACATTACTGAGGGTGCACACAAAAAAATAGCAAATTTGCAGTCTACAGTAATATTTTAGTGGTCCATAGAGCAATTTCTCTTAGGAACTCTTGTTACAACTAAGAATTGGAATTTCTACAGTAATCTATACCATATTAAAATACTAAAAATAAACAAACAACTCAACTGACAGAAAACAAGATCAAGCAATGTAAGTTTTAGCGTCTCTTTTACTCTACCGGATGTTTTGATTGTAAAAATTGAATACAAACTGAGAAGGAGATATAAAGGAAGGAGGGGAAAATTATATAAAAGATTATAATTTATTATATAAATTAATTTAATATATTAATAATAAATAATGATATTAATTTTGAATATTAACAAAATAAAATATTAATCTAAATTCATTAATAGAGTAATAGACTTGACATGGTGAAAACAGGTGATCTTTGACTATTATTGACATCAATGGAGTTGAATATTAAAAAAATTGCAGAACAGCATCAAAAACAGGGATTTTATTGAATAAATCTACACTTTTCTAAATTTATTAATTACTCACATATTTTAAAATGGTTTATTATGAGTTATTTTACTAGTGTACATAAATGTTCTATAGAATTTAGTCGTTAAATAAAAGTTTATTTTTATTACAGTTTTACTTCAAAATAAAGCATATACATTTACAATTCCTAAACTTATCTATTAGTAAAAAAAAAAATAAGCTTTTTTTTTTCATCGAATGGTTATGAGTGAATGAGCCAATTGGAGTAAAGTGCCATGCAGATTTAAATTTTTCCCACTTGTGACGAATACAGATATCAATGTTTTTTGCATGCTAGCATGCTAGTTAACATTCGTGTCAGTCAGCTGTTGGCTCTCATGCTGGCCAATAGAATCTTCCTGCCTATTCATGGCAGCCAGCTATTGGCTCTCACTCTGGCTAGTAGAAAATGGCTGCAAATTACATGAAAACTGCCGTAGAAGCATGAAAAAGTCAATTATTTTCACTATCGTTAGGTGTTGGGAAATGCAGTCAGTCTTGGCCTTTCCGCTAACTTGAAGCATGTGCATGTAAATTTTGGTGCAAATGCGTTGAAAATTGCGGCCATGCATTCGTTACACACACACACACATCCTGCCTTTTATAGATAGATATGTCTTTTGTCTTTCTATATAATAAATGTGAATGTCAGAATGTCAGTGTGTCACACTTTTTCAACTTTACTCCAAGAGGCCATAGCCCAACATTTCATAGCATTTGGGAATCAGGCTGACTCTGTGAGCAGATTAAAAACATTCTGGACCAGATTCAGATCCGCAATTCTGAAATTTTGGATTCCAAAGTTTTCATTATTGTGATTGTTTCTCTTTATTTTTTGTCTTTTTTTACATGATTTTTTGTATCAAATTTTTTGTAGGATAACAATCTTTATAACTTGGAAATAATACAAATTAACTGTGAAATCCAGCAAAAGTTATGTATGAAATAAAAATAATTGTTTATATGAAATGTAAGAACTTATGTACATCAAATTTTCTTTAAACTAAGTGGCATCGGAAGAATTAATGTTGAACTGTTAAAAGGTAAGCTTAAATATTAATGCAATACTTAAATGCAACAATCAATTTTGAGTTCTTCTGTAGTTTATTGTTAGCTATCACATCTACTCCTCCCTACCTATTGTGATGAAGGCCCAATAAAGAGCTCTTCACAGGAGCTAGCTTAAAAGATGCCCTATCAGGTATTTTTTATAAATTTAATTATTTCTTGCTTCTATGTTAAATTTTTTTTTTTTTTTTTGCTTTATCCTTTTGCTATTTCTTGTTCTAAAAGCTATAAATCCAATGTAAGTGAAAAGTTCTTACACTTAAAGAAAACACCAAACTCTCCAAGACTAACTTCCAAATATACTCTCCAGATTTTTTCTATTTGGATTCTACTTTGTTCAATATCTAGACATATGCCTGTTACATGTGCACTAATTCATTCAGCCATGTTAGATTTTATGAATGAAAGGAGTGATTGATAAGTAATATCTCAATTCACTATGAAAATTATTAAATTAAAGGATGAGTGACAATATAACTGGAAACTTGAACACCATAAGGTTTCCATGATCAAATTGGTCAAGAAGCCAGGTATGTAAAACAAGATGTTGGCAAAAAGGATGTGAGTTCTAGTCTTATTTGAAGCTATTGCTTTAATCTGACAATATACTACTTAATCTTTCAACTCCAGCAGACATTAATGACATCAGTACAAAAAAGAAAAAACACTTTCTAGCCATGGTACTTGTCAGTTAGTCAGTCAGCCAATCAAGTACCATAACTTACACACACTTGGACGATAATGTCTCTTTTGATCCATGACTGACTAGGCAAAAGATTTCCTACAGTAGGCAGCCATTTCTTTTCAGCAGTAGACTGGTTGCCAATCAAGGCAATAAAGCCGAGTCTGTCCTGCTAGGCAAATCATAACTGGGGAAAAAAGAGATGGATTCATACCCTTTCTCAAGGGTATTTGTTCATAAGCAAATTTAACAAACCTAACTGGAATTTGAACTTGCCTCTTCAATTTCTCATTCCAAGCTGTTTACCTTTAAACCACACTGCACATCTGTAATGCTTGATAAAGTTATTTATTATCCCTTCCTCAAAAATTCTGATGCATTTTTGTCACATAGGAATAAAGTGTCACTGCTGACATTTGGGTTTGAACATGAATCGCCAGAGAGCAAGCACAGTCAACCTCATCTTAGAATAATTAGATCATGTGACAGGTAAAGAAAAGATATATATATATATATATATATATATATATATATATATATATATATATGGAAATCAGCAGTGTCTGTCTGAGTATTGTTCAAAGGCATTACTATTATTGTATCTGTAATTTACAAAGACTCTCCCACAAAAGGGCATTACAAAAATTTTTCTACACACAGATCTGTCTTTCATTCTAACCTGAAGATACCTACCACACAGAAATGAAATACATTGTCTGTAAAAGTTTTCTACTGTATCTCGTTATCTCCACATGCTGCTTAATTTAAAAACTGGAGGATATTTGACCAAAAAAGTTGATAAAAAACAATAAGATGAAAAAAATAGTGATAAGAATTATACTCATTATTTGTCTACAGGGATAAAATAATTTTAAAAGGTATTTCTTTTACATATCAAAAGTTTGGACTTAAAACCTTATATAAAATTTTACAGTTAAGTTTAGAATTTAGTTCTTTTTAATTTGCTTAGTCTTTCTCACATTTTCCATTGGCATGATGTGAAGTTCAAACAATTTAAAATTCAAATAAATGTTTTTTGAATAATTGTTTTTGAACAATGTTAACATAATCCACAATATGATGAATGAACTTTCCAACTGCAGGCATAGTAATCGATTCAATATTTAAATGAAAGATTTTTTGCTTTTCTATATGCAGACAATTTCAGAAGTTTGTACTGAATTTTTTTTTTTAATTTAAGTTGAAAGAAATCTTTTCTCTAAAATGTATTTTTCTTTCTAAGTCTTAGAGCTTTTTATTCTTTTTGACAAATCTTATGGACCACTAGACTTTAAGTTTGAGTTTCTATCACCTGAGTTCAACTTGGCTGTCACTGGCAGAAGGCTACATGACTGGAATATTTAGGAAACAAGATAATCGCATTGAATTTTTAAACACAAACCCTTGTACAACATTATTTACACTATTTACATAAAGACTATTCTCCTCATCTTTGTTGTTACTATCACAACATTTCGACCATTGTGTCCTCCAGCCTTCATCAGGTGTCTGCAATCCAGGGAATGACAAGCAGTCATCAGCATTCAGGTTTAAAGCTCCAAGTTCTTCACAAAGAATTGTCTCATGGGACAATAGCCAAGAGGATTAAAGCACTGGTTTGTGAATTTGGTAACATAGTAATTGTGAGTTCAAACCTTGCGCAGGCAATGTGTACTTTTTAGTACTGTTCAATACTTGAGCAGTACTAAAAATAAGAACTAGATCAGATTTCTAGACATAAGCAGTGGATCAAGAAGTATCCTCATAGGTTAAATAAAGGGTTCAGTTCAGAAAGCCCTGTAGATTACCTAAGATTCAGGGGGCTGAAATGCTGAGGTAGCAATAACAAAGATGAGGACAATAGTTCAGATGTAAATAATGATAATTCCTCATTGCAGAAATTCAGACAGAAGTTAACTTCTACAACAGTTTTTTTTTCTTAGTCACTAAAGAAAATATAAATGAAAAATAAAAATATAGAAAATAAACAAATGTTGTGAATACTGGATTACCTTTGGAGCAAGGATCTGAGTTGTTTTATTCACCACCCAGCTTGGCAAACGACCTACAAAAATAAGAACAATTTTATTTTATTAGTGCACACAATATCATGTCTTAATAGTAAGTCTGATTGGTTCAATAAGGTCAAATTGGCAGCTGACCTACTCTCTTTTAATTATCTGAGTGAACACTTTTTACCTTCCATCAGTATGGCTGATGCTAACCACCAATTGATTGACTCATTGCACCTTCTCAGACTAACGTTTTCTACTGATATGAAGTGGAAAGAGTACATTGAATCAATTGCTAAGTCGGCTGCTAGGAAAGTTTGTTCACTGTGCTGCGCCAGACAGTTTTTCTCAACAGAATCTATCTTAGATATTTATAAATCCACCATTTGTCCATGCTTTTAATATTGCTGTCACATCTGGTCTGGGGTTACTGTTATATATTTAAAGATTCTTAATAAAATTCAAAGAAGTTATTAGTGTTGACCTGGCAACTCAGCTTCAGTCCCTTTCCCACAACTGTAAGGTAGCTTCCCTCTGCCTTTTCTATAAACATTTTCATGGTAATTGTACTGATGAGCTTTCTTCTATGATACCCAGAATTTATGAATTTCAGTGCAGTACTAGAATGGGGGCAAAGTCTCATTGTTTTACAATTGAAATGGCTGCTAGATGTAACTGTAAGTTTTATTCTAACAGTTTCTTCTATCATAATTCTCACTTGGGAAACTCTCTTCTGGTTTCTTGCTTCCCAATCAACTTTGATCTTCAAAAATTTAAATGCAATGTCAATCATTATCTTTTGTCTTAATTCTTGTTCTTTCATTGTCTTCTTTCCTTAATACTATATTTTTCTCATATTCTATAACACTCTGTAACTATTAGTGTCTTAGTGGCTTTATTGCCTTGCTTGGGGTGAAATGATTAAAAAAAAGAGATAATATAATATAGCAACCTTGTATATATAGAGGAATGATACATTTGCTCAATATTTGAAAATGGCCAAAATGGTATATAAATGCTAGCTAATGATATCCAAGTATGCCTCTCAGCTAGAGTGGCTAGTCAATCCCCATTGCAGACATCCCCCTGAGATTTATACTGCAACTATGCTGATTGGGCATTAGTCATAGTTTCTGGGAGAGATCGCATCATTTGGTGTGATTAACTGTTTGAACAAGGACTTGTGAATTCATGCTAGTACAACCACTGATGAAAAAAAAAAGTCTATCGAATTTCACTCACAAAGGCTTGGGTCAGCTCATGGTATGGTTTGCAGGCACTTTCAAAAGGTGCTTCATACTGGGATCACCTTCCCAGGTTGATAGCATCAAAAAAGTCACCTCCCTGACAAATCAGTCATGGTGAGATTCAGTCTTGGGTCTCATGATCAGAAAGTGAATGTTCTAACCACTCACCTATGTATATATGTATATACACAAATATATATATATATATATATATATATATATATATATGTGTGTGTGTGTGTGTGTGTATGTGTTCTCAAAATATATAAGTTCATATATATAAACTAAAATGTGTATATATATATGTGTGTGTGTGTGTGTTCATATATATAAACTAAAATGTGTATCTATATATATATATATATATACATATATATATATATAAATATATATATATATATATATATATATATATATATATATATATATATATATATATATATATATATATACATACATTTAAATTAATATTTCTGTGGATTTACACAGTGTGGGAGAGAAATGAACAGGGAAATATTGAAATAAAATCTTTGAGATAAAGTTACATTATTTTAGGAATGGCATTCATCAATACAGAAAGGTTGTCAGTGAGGCAACCCAGGTGAACACCAAGGACAGGACTGTTCTCATTTATTCATTTGTTTTGAAAGTATTTTCTCTCACGCTCTGTCATTTCCTCTTCTTTTTTCACACTTTTTTATCTTGCACTTTTCCTCTCTCTTGACTTTTTCTCTTCCCTCTCTCTTGTTCATGTTTTCTCTTTCCCCCCTCTCTTGTTTGCGTTTTCTCTTCCCCCTCTCTTGTTCACGTTTTCTCTTCCCCCTCTCTTGTTCACGTTTTCTCTTTCCCTCCATATGTTTGCATTTACTCTTTCCCCCTCACTTGTTCTTGTTTTCTCTTTCCTCGTCTCTTGTTCGTTTTTCTCTTTCCCCCCCTTGTGTTCACTTTCTTTTCCCCGCCTTTTGTTCACTTTTCTCTTACCACCTCTCTCATCGCCCTTTCTCTCCCTCCCTCTTACTGTTTACCTTTCCCCTTTTGTGATGTTTTCTAGTCTGTGACATAGAAGTTCTCCCTCTGTACCAAGTGACGACTGACTTATTAGCCGTCACTCGACTAAATAGGCAAGTCCATTTTACCTATGTTGCTGCACCTCCTGAAAATGAAGAGGTTTTATGCCCTTTGTTGATCTGTGACTTCTCTGAACTATGGTAAGATCTCTCTCTCTCTTTCTCTCTCTCTCACTTTTGAGGTGTGAACCTGGTTCTTTTTATTGGGGATCTAGGTCTGGACTCATCTTCATTCTCATCCTCTGACTCTATGCCAGATTCATGCAAACCATCCTTAATACTTTCTTTACTACCATGTTTACTTTCTCCTTTTAACATCCCCCCCCATGTCATTACTTTCCAACTCCACACTGTTAATTAATTTGGTTTTATCCACTTTCAAGACATCTATTCCCATGAACCCAGGACTTTTTTTCACGTTTCATTACTGTGATGGAAATAATTTCAAAGCGTGTGTCAGTCTCAAAAGTTCCTTCAAAACAACCTAATGTTTTGACGAAAGAGCCATCAAACTATGTTAGTTTAAGACAACTTTTCTTTAATATGGGTTTGCACATTCATTCTACTTACATAGGAAAAGTCATATCATTCAATTTTTTTTCTGGCACTTTTCTCATTATGTCTTTCTATTGCAAATACAGCTTTATTTTGACTATTACCTTATAATTATTTAAGTTTTAGTGTGTCAACATTTTGTGATCAGTTGAGATGGAACAGAAGTCTTTTACAAATGTTTTTCATTCACTTGAATTTTTCCATCTCAAAAATGCCATGGATACTGCTACAAGAACCAAATAGAATCTGGATAAAGAACTTGATGCAATTATTAACAATATTCTTTCTAGTTCTGATTTTTTTTTTTCAGTAGGTATTCCAAACCAATTATCACTTTGTTATTTGTTTATTTTTTACTAATAATCACTTTGTCAATATCGTTTTGTTCCCCACTAAATTCAAAATGTCTATCCAGGGACAATCAGGAAAGAAAGTGAACAAAAGGTTTCAGGAAAAGAGGAACAAAAGAAAAGGCCAAAAACTATGAAGAAAGGCATAATTTTTTATAGAAAGAAATGTTCACTTAGTAGTATTAGGTTGGTGCAAAAATAATGTCGTTTTCTCGCATATTAACATATGTGAGAAAACGACATTATTTTGCACCAACCTAATAGAAAATGAAATAGAAGAATAAAATGTAAACAAATTAAAAATTTTGTAAGAGAAAACGTAAAAACAAAATTATGGAAAACATTTCTTTTCAATTTTGAAACAATAAACAGTTGCAAAACGATGCTTTTGTCATTTTGAGATGAATCTTTTTTCAGAGTTATTCTCCTTATACTAAAGCTAGTGTCATTATTATAGCAATGTTTTGTCTGTTGTACCCCCCACCAATCCTTCTTCAAGTGTTTATCATATTCTCTTTCATTCTCAAAATTTTCAAACTGAACCCTTTATTAAATCTATTAGATTAGAATGTTCTTTCTGATGTACAATGCTAGAGGTTATGTTGTAGCAGTTAATTCTTATTGGTTAACTCCTCTTCATGTTACTACTTTATATATATATATATATATATATATATATATATAATAAAAAGGCTTAAACACTAATATCCCATGGTCATAATTTATTCCATTGGAATCGTAAATACAATCCAATTCATCGTAAAATAAATTATGACCATGGAATATTAGTGTTTGATCCTTTTTATTATATCCTTACTCTGTCCTGGACATTGAGTTCTACCTGGATTCTATCCTCTTGGAATTTTTTATTAAAAAAATATACATGTATGTGTATGCACCTATGTATATATATTTATATATTTTACATATGTATGTGTATATTTACCACTAATATTAGCTATATATATATATATATATATATATATATATATATATGTATGTATGTATGTATGCATGTATTGAAGCAGAAGATAGGATTTTTACTGTCTGCATATTAGAGCCACCAGGTAACAAGATGCATGATGACACAGTAGAGTTATGGACAATGAGACCTGTTAAATGCAGCTAGCTACCCAGAGGCCATGATTTTCAAGTCAGGTAAGCATTCTACTTGAAAGATTATCATGACACAATACGTCCCCATTTTTGTAACCCCTTCCTTACATTTGTCCTTGTGCTTTACCAAGTAAATATCTCTGTATGTTTGTGTGTGCATGCATGAAAGAGAAAGAGAATGAGAAAATGTAAGAATTATGAGACGGTAACAAGAATGAAAGCTAAAAAAAAATGATTGTATGAAAAGAAGAGATATCTCAGAAGGTTTATGAGACAATTCAGAGAATTTTAGCTTAATTCAAGATGGAGAGTGAATATCCTTGTGGGAGAAAACTGCTTACTTCAAAATGGATTTGATAGGAAGAAGAAAAGAGAATAGGCAAAAATGACATTTTATGGAAGAAGAAATATGGGGGAAAAAATGATAAAGAATTCAGACAAAAAATAGATTCAAACAGAAATAGACAGGAAATGGATGGAAATATCTGCAGCTAATAATTGAACTCTGTATTAATGTGTATATTGGTGTATATAACCACTTTTCTCTATTATTAATATAAAACAGAGGATGTCTTTGTATCTGTCTGTCTGTGATACATTTTCACTCGATATCACTCCAACCGATTTTGACCAAACTTGGCAGATACATTGTATAATGTAAGTGTTAGGTTCATATTCTAAAAAATTGATAATTTTTTAAAAATTAATAATTGATAAAGCCGATCAAAAATTGATAAATTCAACTTTTTCCTCCAATTTCACTCAAACTCGGTATGTAGGTTACTTACATCATGACGAGCTCAACTATACCTCATTTTTATTTCTACCCCACTGCCTTTAGTGAAAAACCACAAAAAATGAAAAATTGATTTCAATTCAAATTTTAAACTAAAAACTCCCTCCATTTTCAAGCAATTATAATACAAATTTTACTCAATTATAGCCAACAATAAGTTGATTGTTTAGCAGTCATTTAACTTGATAATTGAGTTCACCCATATAGTGAAAACCTGCGTAAATAGCAAAAAATCTTTTGTTGATCTTTCAACCAATTTTCATCATACTTAACAATTGCTTTATAAATATATCTTCTTTTACATACTTTGTAGCACACTGACAAATTGAATTTCAAAAACTCCAAAATAATTGTGGTCTGAAGTGGATCTTCATATTACCTGTTTTACCCCTTCATGTACCCAGCTAATTTCGATTGAATAAATATAGACTACTTTTGTTATATCAGTAACTGCATTAATTCAAAATGTTTTTAAAGAAAGTACTTTAAAGTAATTGTTGAAGATAGACTCTGTTACATCTAAACATGATGCTGTTTTTGCTCCATTCTAATTGAATGCTTTTTTTGATTGACCAGCTGGGCATGGCTGCTAGTTAGTAATATAAATGACGGTAATAAATATCATATACATGATGGTGTAAGTATACAATTTAGTATCAAATGCAAGTGTATGTATATTATTTTGTATCAGATACAAGTCTTTGCATACACTTTTGTGTTGGATGCAAGTGTATACATATGCTTTTGTGTTGGATGCAAGTGTGTGCATACTCTTTTTTATCAAATCCAAGTGTATGTACGAGGATGGGCTGAAAAGTTCATAGGCTATCTATGAAGGAGTGATCCTATAGATGTGAAATCTTGCATGCATTAATTTCAACTCTTCTTATTAATAACTGCATTGTTTCTTTTCAGGTAAACTGATATCTGTCTTTTCAAAGATGACTTCAAAAGTAACTAGTGAAGACTTTTCTTGAAAATGGACAAAATTTGGCATTGCAGTATTATTGAGTACCTGTAGAAAAATGGTTTAGCCTCCAAGGGCATTCATGCTAACATGGTTGTTACATTAGGGGATGATGCTCCAGCTTTATCAACAGTGCAAAGTGGGCAGCTGAATTTAGGAGGGGAAGGGAGAGTCTTGAAGTTGACCCAAGGTTTGGATATCCTGCAACTATTACCACCACCAAGAAAAACTTTAATCATGTTCACCAGCTGGTGATAGATGACAGGTGATTGATTATAAACCAAAAAGCCAATGATATTAGTATATCCTATGAGAGGTTTAAGAATATTCTGCACAATGAATTTGGTATGATGATCAAAAGTACACCAGATTGCTCACATCATGGGAAAATCTGACATTGTTTGAGGCAGATCCAGCTAGTTTCCTTTAACATTTACAAACTCAGAATGAGTGTTGAGTTCATCCCTATGAACTAGAGACAAAAAGACAATCCATGCAGTCCTGCTCCAAAGAAGGCCAAGGTTGTTTCATTTTCAGGGAAGGTGATGGGCTCAGTTTTTTGGAATGCAAAAGGCATTGTGTCTATTAACTATCTTCAAAAGGGGCACACCATCAATGGAGAGTACTATGCCAACTTGCTGAGGCAATTACAAATAGCTATCAAGACCAACCATCCAGAAAACTGATGAAAGGTGTTTCTTTTTCATCACAACAATTCTCCAACATACAAGTCTTTGGTTTCAATGACTGCTTTGTGTGACTGTAGCTTTGAATTGATTTATCACCCCCTCCCCTATTGTCCTGATTTAGTCCCCTTCTGACTATCATGTTCTCCAACATGAAAAAATGCTTGGTTGGGAAACAGTATTACAGTAATGATATCATATCTGATATTAATGACTTTTTTGAACAACAGGATAAAAGCTTCTTCACCATGTTGAAAAATAAACCTTATTTAGTCACATTCCATGAGAGTATCTTGGGTCAGCCTATGAAACATTTTAGCCAACCCTCTTATATTCTTTTGTATCAAATGCAAGTGTGTTTGTACATTTTATATCAAATGCAAGTGCATGTGTACGCTTTTGTATTAGATTGGTGCAAAAATAATGTCGTTTTATCACACAGTAACATATGTGAGAAAACGACATTATTTTTGCACCAACCTAATACTAAATGCAAGTTTCTCTTGGGGCAGAATTAGTTGTTTAATGCTGGGAGGAAACAATGCTAGACAAAAGTACTCTGAATATTACACACAATTTCAGCAAGTTCTTTTATAAGTTTCTGCCAGGCATCAAATGGCTTACTCAACACCAAACTCACCAAAAGGCTTAACAGATTTTCCTTGTCTTTTCTATATGGAACATATTTAAGTAGAATGTCTATTGTTGAAAATTTGCTATATTTATAGGGAAGAGTACACTGTATTAGAAATAGTGTTTGTATCAAATAATGTAGACACGGGAAGTTTCATTCTTTGTGTGATCATCAGATTTATTAATTATATAATTATATATTATATTCAGACTGTTATTAGTTTATATATATATATATATATATATATATATATAATATCTCAGTATCTGTTTGTGTTTGTGTGTATATATATATATATATATATATATATATATATATATATATATATATTTCAATATCTGTTTTTATATATATATATATATATATATATATACAAGTATATGATATTTTATTTTATTTTACATTCAACGTCATCACTTGATAATATATTTTATTTTTATATATATATATATACAAGTATATGATATTTTATTTTACATTCAACGTCATCACTTGATAAGACACTGAGGGTGTTGAAACAAAATGGCTATTTTTGTAGTGATTTTATAACATATTTATGTTATAAATTTTTTTTAAATAAATAATTATATATATATATATATATATATATATATATATATATAGTACAGAATCAAGTCATTGTGACCAAAGCTTTGCACATGCACACACACACACATACATATATATATATATATATATATATATATATATATATATATATATATATATATATATATATATATATATATATAATGAATAAAGAATCCTTAAAAATCCATTCAATCTCGTGATAATTTATTTTGGGGACTTCAAATGTCCTTTTCAGTTACTTAAAATCATCCTATACTTATCTTTTATTAATTTATTCCAAAAGATCTTTGGAATTTTTTTTAAATTGATGCTATTTTTTTATATTGATGTCAAATATTTTAATAACATTATTAATATTTTTATTATTATTATTATTATCAGTTTGTAATTGTGATGGCTATTATGTGATGATGATGACTATACAATTTCAATGTATCTATTTTGAATATGATCATTCTCTTCCCCCACCCTATTTTTTAACTTGACAAGTACCAGAAAAAATATTTTCTGGGTCACCCTGTTGACTGGCTCAACTCCTTTCATTCCTTCTTTCACTCTCTTCTCTTCTACATGTCAATCTCGCTTTCTCTTCCTCCTAACAAAACTTATATTGAAATTTCTGTCTTATATATATATATATATATATATATATATATATATATATATATATAAGTATAAATAATATTTCAATATTTGTTTATATAAATATATATAAGGTACATACAGTAACTTGTCATTGTAATGGAAGATTTTCACATACTAGTTTTATTCAAACTGAGTGCTAATTACACCAGATTGTTATCCCCCAGAAACTGTAAGTAAAGTGCAGTCCATATTATTGCAGTATAAACCACAGGAGGGCTCTGTAAGTATTAAATGAATACAAACTGCTTGAGTAGGCATCTGCTATAGGGATTGGTTATTTACTCTAGCAGACAAGTGTGCTCAAATAAGTAGCTGGCTATTATATATATATATATATATACATACACACACATAGAAAGAGGAAGCATGAAAAAGATGTGGGGAAAGGATTCGAGAGAAATTTTCCATTTAGCAAACAAATCAATAATTGAAACTTCTAAGAACTAGCTCCCAGAGTAACGCAAAATTCTTGCCAATGCACAGAGAATTAAGTTCAAAGGTCATTGCTTCAAATTTTTTTGGCAGAATTTACTGTTGATGCTGGCATCTCCATCTTGGAAATATTCCAAGAAGACCCCTCGCAATAGATTCATCCGTTGAATAGCTATTGATCCCAATATGGATCAAATGGAACTCAACTATTTCTCTGTTGAAACTTATTTCTGTAAACTGTGTCTGGCCACACATAGCTTCAAATATTATAAACATTGAAAATTGTGATTATCTTAACAATGCTGTCTATGAAGGACAGAGTAAAAATAAACATTGTTTTTATGAATAGCCTTTGTATTCTTTGTTTGTTATTGCGTTAATGCCACCAGAAGATAATATGAAAATAAAACACTTATCAAATGCTTATAGAAATCTATGCAAATAAATGAAAAAGATCTATAATGATTTATACAAAGCAAAATATAAACACTTGTATGTTATTGATTGAATTTATTTTGATAATGCATCAAGTTAGTTCTGCAAGAAGAAAGCACAGAGCATCTATCATGCAACAGTTGGCAAACTCATCTTACTCATCAATCTGCTAGGGTAGCAAGTTCAGTCCTTACAAGGTGACCTACAACTGTGGATTGGAGCCCAAATAAGTGAAGCTAAATAAGCTGCTTGAAAGGTTCGATAATTGCATATTTCCCATAGGCATCAGAAGTTGATGTTTAAAAGGGAGTGGCATTATGTAGATAAAAAAAATTTATATATGCATTTCTTTTTTAATGTCATCTCTCTTCAGGATGTAGACAAACATGGCACTTTCTATAGATTCTTTTTGTTTTAGTTTTTCCTGTGTGAACCGACTTCTTGGGAAAGATAGTGGAGTGATATCCTGTTGCCTTCCCTGCAAAGTTCTCCCTCTTTTACACTGGTTGTAGCCTGAGGCTAGATAGTCCAGTCTCCCTTGAAATTGGAAAGGGAAGAGATAGATTCATGCCTTTCCCAAGTGCATTTGTGCAAAAATGAATGCAATAGATTTGGCAGTAATTTGAACTTGGCTCACCAGTTTCACAAACCATGCTGGTAATATTATCAGCATGTCACTGACTACAAAAGCATTAGCATAAAAATAGAGAAACAGTAATCCACTTATATAAAACACAATGTATGTATGCATGTGTATATATATATATATATATATATATATATAGAGAGAGAGAGAGAGAGGGAGAGAGATCCCAGTGTGCAGCACTTTTGGAAAGTGTCTGAAAACCATACATGAGTTAGCCCAATGAGAATGAAATTGGGTAGATGGAACACATTGGGGGCCAGCAATAGCTGTGCTAGCACAAAATCATGACTGAGAGGGTTTAAATGTGCTAGCATTGTTCAGATTGTTCATCATGCTAGATAATACACTCTTTCCTAGAAACTGTAACTAAGGTCTGCTTAGCATAGTTGCAGTATAAACCACAGTTTGGCTCTGTGGGTGTTGAATAAACACAAATGTGCCTGATCAAGCATCTGCAATAGAGATTGGCTAGTTGCCCTCGTATACGGGTATCCTCGATTACAAGTGGCCAGCTATAAAATACATATATATGTGTGTGTGTGTGTGTGTGTGTGTGTGTGTGCAAGTTTTATTAAAAATGACTGACAAAGTACTGTAGTTAAGTTTTTTTATTTAATTTCTAATCTGTTCTTACAGATTTTTTTCTTCACTGGACATAAACATTATGAAGAAATATACAACTTTCAACTGGAGTTGTAAATTTCTTTATAATGTTTCTAAGAAACAGAGATACACTGTAAAGAAATATATAACTCCAGTTGAAAAAAAACAAGAAAATTAAATTATCTACTATAAAATATTTACGACTGGTAACCTCATTGTCAACAACAACAACTCATATGCAAGATCAAAGTTACAGAGAACCAATATTATTTATAAATTCACATGTCCCATAAGGAACTGATTCAATTCAGATTCATAAATAATTATATCGGGTATACTACAACATCCCTAGCAAGAAGACTCATGTTACATATCTCTGACCATAGCTCAATTAGATCTCATTTAAATACACATGGAGGCCTACCAAACTCTATCTGCAACATACCCATTGATAATATAAATATAATAGCCTCATCCACATCTAAAACTAGGCTTATTTCAACTGACAAAATTCATCAGTATTTTTCAATGACCATAACTTAAGACTAATGAATTTCATTGGTTGAAATAAGCCTATTCCTGTATGCGGTAATTTTGGATTTTATTGTGTACTAATTATTTGCTCTGTAATAATAAATACATTGAGCTCTTTTTGTGAATCAGTTTTAATATTTTATATTACTAGGATCCACTTGGATTATATACCAATGGATTTATTACCTTTACTATATATATAGATATATATATATATATATTTGTTAAGAGAGCACACAGCTACTACACTCTAATTCTAGGTAGAGGGCTGGAGAGCAACATGAATGCACAGATACTCTAATCTTAAGCAGAAATACCTACCCATATATTTAAAAAAATCCCATCATTTCTGTTTGGTTAGGTTGGTTAATTTGGTAACATAACAACTTTTGCCAACTTATTTTTTTTAATTTGGGATTTTCAGAATCCAGCCGAACAATTTGTTTTTTAATAAATAAATGTATGGCCTCTATCAGTCTCGAGAGACAAGGGATTTGTGCCCAAAGGTGCAGGTCTGGGCAAGGATTTTTAACGAGAGATTGGCATTTGATGTTATCCAAGGGAAAGGCAGAGGCCAATACAAATTGCCACTGGTGGCATCACTGGTAATGCCAGAATGAAATTGACCATGACATCAGACTGTCTTAGGGATTGCAGCTCCGGATTTGAATTCAGAGTTGTCTTTTCTTAGTCTGGTTGCCAACTATGGCTACAGAGCCCAGACTTCTCTACTATTTATCCTTAGTTGGAGGTTTTGAATTCAGATCAATTATCAACCAATGTTATAGAACCCAGTTTGTTCTGCTATTTACCGATAGATGGCAGGTGGTGGGGGGTGATCAAAGAGATTGATTCATATCTTTCGCAAGGACATTATCATGTAAGCGAATGTAATGAACTTGATTGCAATTCAAAGCCTACTCTCCAATTCTTCAATCCCAACCACAATTTGTTCCTTCACTATGCCTCCCATAATGAATATAACTGTGATGTAATATGGTTTTAACACCACTATTAAGCCATGTACAGTTAAGGTAAAGAGTTTTCTTTGAATTAAAAAAAAAAGTTTTTAAATTTTCATTTAATTTCTATGAACTATTTGGCAAATTTTCTTTTTTACTTTAGAATATATTAGATATTTCATTTATTTTGCTTAGGTAAGACTGTAGAAACTTAGTATAAGTTAAAACTTCATATACTCCAATATGTTCCAACTCAATCCACCAACTCAGTCTATTAGTATCTATCTCAGTACACCTTCAGTTGACCAATTGTCTATTTGTAACTATCTTGGTCCAATTCTATTTCAGCAAGCTCTCAATCAACTAACTCACTTTTACCAATCTTATCATCAGGTTTTATCTAACTCTACTTAAATCAGTCTTAGTCTACATCTGTCACTATCCTTTTATAATACTGAACTATTGTTCTCGTATTGTTTGATATAAATGTTGTCTGAAATGTTGTCTATAATAATAACATCTATAATAAACAAGATGAGAGCAATACTTCAAAATAATAAAAGTGTATTGACAGTACTAAATTATGAAAAGTGGTACAAACCTGCCATGATAACCAACTGTCAAAACCACTGAATATAAAGGCTCCAAAGTTAACTACAAAAATGTCCTTAAAAAAGGAGTTAAACATGTATTTCTATCCTTTGGTCATCGTGAGTTGAAACAAACAGTAAAGCACTGGTTCAGCAGGAATGAACAATAACTGGTATCAAAGGGATAAAAGAACACAATAATCCATTATAAGCCAAAATAATGGAAATCTGAAGATGGCCAGAGGTTACTTGGCTGAAACATTGTGTCTATAATAAACAAGATGAAATCAATAATTTGAAATAATCAAAGTATATTCACTTTAAAACTTTAGCCATTTTCTAAACTGACCAAATCAAATAAATTTGTTTGAATGACTATCTATATTTTCAGTATCTGTCTATATTTCTGAGATGAGGTATTATGTATACTATTTACATTATTCAGACTATTGTCCTCATCTTTGTTGCCATATTTATTAGAATGTTTCGGCCATTGTATGCTTCAGCCTTCTTCAGGTGGTTGGAATGTTGAACTGAACCCTTTATTTCGCTCAGTGGGGTAGACTGTTCTAGTTCCACGTGCCATGTTTAATGGATGTCAGTTATCAGTTATCTCTTGTTAATTCCCCTCTTCAAGTTCTCAACTGCCTTAACCAGGTATTGAACTCACACTGTTTGGGTCCTGTCACTGGATCTAACCAAAGCCTTTATCCACTGTGCCATGTGCCCTTGAGGACAAATGGCACAGTGTGAGTTCAATACCCAGTTAAGGCAGTGGAGAACTTGGAGAGGGGAATTAACAGAAGATAAATGATAACTGACATCCATTAAATGTGGAACTAGAACAGTCTACCCAGTGAGTGAAATAAAGAGTTCAGTTTGACATTCCAACCACCTGAAGAAGGCCAGAGCGTACAATGTCTGAAACGTAATAAATATGGCGACAAAGATGAAGACAATAGTCCGAATAATGTAAATAATGTACATAATACTTCATCTCAGAAATATAGACAGATACTGAATCCATTATAAACCAAAATAATGGACACCTGAAGATGGCCAGAGGTTACTTGGCTGAAACATTGTGTCTATAATAAGCAAGATGAAAACAATAATTTGAAATTATCAAAGTGTACTCCCTTTAAAACTTTAGACATTTTCTAAACTGACCAAATCAAATAAATTGTTGAACAACTATCTATACTTTATTGCAAGTTGATTCTTTATTTCTGACAATATTTAACACCAAATTAAAATTAAATATCTGTTTGTTCAGTGATATGACTGTGTTTAAACTCTGGCTAAGATGTCCTGCTGCGAGCCTAAATAATTGTCTCAAGGTTGCTAAAACTGATTCTCAAAACATTCAAGCTCTCTTCACTTAACAATATTGGTTCAGCACATTTGTGTACTTGTAAAATCAGCAATATCTACAAGATATTAATATCTATCCATTAACCTTACATCACTATTTATCTATGATCTGTTTTTGTAGCAGAAATAGTGTATCTGGCACTTGAAGATATTGGTAAAAGTTAAGATTTTCCATGCTAATTTTCAAAGTAGATCATTCAAATTTAGAAGATTGGGAAACATTCTATACACTTATATTTTTGTAAGACCTTCACTAGTTACATTACATAAATATCTATTTATATAGATTAGCTGTTATATATATATATATATATATATATATATATATATATATATATATATATATAATTAAGTTATAAGGAACTTGGTAAACCGAATTGGTAAATCCAAAGAGGATGAAATCCTGAGAGCTCAATGTTAGGACAGAGCTAATATGCAATGAAAAACAAACCACTTTAATTTTCGTTGTTGGAAGATTTACCTGATGATCCTGAATCCTTAAAAAAGGATTTAGGTGAAATAAATTATCGTAATGGTACATTAAAGTGGTTTGTTTTTCATTACATTTATATATATATATATATATATATATATATATATATATACCCAATTTAGACATTTGATATTTGACATGAATACATATATATATATATATATATATATATATATATATATATATATATATATATAATTACTTATGTTTTGCTTGGTCTGACACAAGGCTAATCCATGAGGGTTGAACTTACTACATCAATGACTTATCAAAAAGATTTGTCAATCACTTTTCTGAAAATGGGTCAACATCTTTCTCTTTCTCTGAGTAACAGATGGGTTTTACAGTGTTTCATAGGATCAGCAACAGAGATTAATCCACTGACCTAACAGACTTGGAGAGATGGATTCACTTCTTTCGCAAGTTCATTAGCACAAAAGTAAACACAATCTACCTTAGTCAGAATTTGAACTTGCTTTCACCATTTTCATTTATCTCGATTGTTATGCCTTAAGTCAGTGCTTCCCAAATCGTGCGGTGCACCTCACATGTATGCCAGAAGAGGATAGCAGGTGAGGCAGAATGATTGAAAGACAATCAGAGATTTAGAAACAATTTTTAAAAATTCATATACCAAAAATAAATATGATTTCAAAATTATTATTGACTGATTTTATCATTGTGAAATTTTTGCATTATATCAAATATTAAGAATATAATAACTAGTGTCCGCAAATTGGAGGAGAGAGTCATCAATGATAATGTTCTGACTTCAAATCCACGGTTATCTCCCTTTAACCCTCTCTCTATCCCTGTTTTTTTTTTAATGTACTTTTTATCACATAAAATTTGGTGAGGTGCAAGCAAATTTTCATTCCAAAAATGTGGCCCGAAAAAACGTTTGGGAACTACGGTCTTAAGCCAGCTGCACACACATGCACATTATTGACTGTAGTTACATTATCAATCATTTTTCTGCAAAGTAGTAAAAAGTTATATTATTATAGTAATAATGATGAAAAATGTATTAAATTAATGATGGGTTTTACAATAATAACAATTTTTTAATAATAATAATGACAGTATGAATGTAGTAGTGAAAAGCAAGAAGAAAGGACTAACTATTACCAATTAAGAATGCATGATTGTCAGCAAAAGAGACAGCCCAAGATGCAAGCTATGCATTGGGATGTTAAAATTAAGTAGGTACACAAAATGTAACTATCTGGGTAGTGTAGTAATACATGACAGAAAGTGTGACACAGAAATCCAAAAGACTTAGGAATAATAAAATGTGCCTTTCAGAAACTAAGCAAAGTATTAAAAGATAGGAAAATGTTCTTAGAAACAAAGAAAAGATTTCAGGACTGCAATATAATATGTAATCTTTTATATGTCAGTGAGTGCTGGACAATTTCCTCATGGACGAAGAAGAAACTGGAAATGATAGAGATATGGTTCCACCAATGAATGCTAAGAATACAAAGGACAGAACATGTAAGTAACAAGGAATTTCAAAAACAAATAGGAACTACAAGGAAACAGTTGCTAACATAGGAAGACATAACAATTTGGGGACACATAATGAGGACAGAAAGCTTGGAGAATTTAACACTCATAGGACATAATGAAGATAAGAGAAGCATAAGGAAATAGCAGGTAACCTACTAAATTAGTTTGAATGGCTGGTAGAACAATGACAAAGAGAGATGGTAAAGGGCAAAATTTATTCAGAGCAACAAAAGACATAATCACCCACATCCTGAAATGGCTGGGTACATAAAAAATGAAGAATGATAGTATAAAAATACTGGGAAAGTGGTCAGTTCCATATACTTCTCCAGTAAGTAGCTGACTCCTCATATTATCCCCTACCTTTACAAGAGCCAAATCAGGCAAAAAAACAGAGTACTGCTGCCATATATGGGCAGGAGCTTCCCCCTCCTCACTTTCCAGACTGAACAGTCCAAAAGCATCTCCACATCTTTGTGGATGATGTATTATTTTCCATCTTACAATCCCTAACCCAAGGATGAAACATTGCAAGCAATTGGCTACTCTATTGCTATTTACATGAACAGTAACCACACAAACTACATTCTACCAGTTCTAACCATCACAGATAAGACATGCCATGCCACACACATTGTAGCAAATCACCCTTCATATTCTATTGGTGAGATGTAGTTTCCCATGAGCAACTACTTTGTGGAACTGACTCCCAAGACGATGCTTTCCCAATCCATACAATCTTCACCTGTTCAATTCCAGGGTTTGTTATCTTCACCACATAACTCCATAAATTGCACCTCTTACTCTGTAAACTTCTACCTCGAGTGGCTCTTGAGTCTTGTGCAGGGTGAACATTATTGTCAAAAAAATAATAATCTGATTATGATTTTAAAAAAGGGAATGGTGACTAATGCCAACAAAAATAATAATGAGAAATAAGCAGTGTGTTTTAAATCTGCAACCACTTAGCAATGGTATTGGATCAAATTTCCTTGATGTCATTGGTTTTCTTTTTGACTGGTAACATGTGGCACTCAACAATGTTAAAATAATTTCAAAAATCCAAACATTAAGCAAGAAAATAAAATCTGGATGTGATTCCAGCTTTAGAAACATCATAAAGGTGGAAGAAAAATCATTTGGCCGACTGTTTGTTGAGTGCATGAGAACAGAATGGTTTATGGGGAACTGAAGATAAGACATTAGCTTAATGCAAGAAAATATTAGAGAAGGATCACTAAGATTTTATCTGTATGTTACTATGGTATTAGTCAAGATATGTCTTGATCCGAGTAAGAAATGTCTTTTAATAATAAATAGAAAAAAAAAGAAAATTTTATGGAGATAAGATATTAGCTTAATGGAAGAAAAGATTAGAGATGGATTGGTAAGATTTTATTTGTATGTTACTATGACAACAGGGGAGATATGTCTTGATCCAAATAAGAAATGTTTGTCAATAATAAATAGAAAATAAGAAGGTTATTTAACATCAGGTTCTCAGTACGATGGTTGGATTTTTATTTTATACAATTTTATAGTTAGTTTTAAATCTAGGTGTGGGGGGATTCGTTAAACCTGTGAGTTGTTCAATGAAACATGGCAATGCTTGCTCTTTTATAAACCCTTTTCTATCACTGTGGTACTTGTTCCTCCAATGGGTTATCCAAACTTGTCAAGTAGGTGACTTACTGCTTTTCTTGCCCTTAATGTGTCCCGAAACACTCACAAGAAAACCCATCATGATTGACAGGAAAGAATATTTATGTATTTTACATGTATTCTTACTTTCCTCCTTGTACAACTTCACAGAAACATTAATTTGAATATAATATAAAAATTATAAACAAATGTAAAGCTTTATATTTCACCATCATTATCAGTCCCAAACTAAGGTCAAACGGTCGCCAGGCACCTGATCAATTCCCTCCACATACTGAAAGCTGGAAAAATATTCATTCATGCATAACATATCTTGGACATGTAGACATAGCTGAGTGTATCCTTCTCTAGATCAGCTGATATACTCCATCTTAAAGGCTTCCCTTGGATACATGGCCACTGATTTCTTCCAGCAGACCACTGCCCTATGGAACAGACCCCAAGAGGATGTTTCCCCAATCACTACAAATCTTAACCTGTTCAAGTCTAGAGTCAACCATTATCTTCTTCTACTTTCCATATACACTACCCCTTAATGCACCCTCTGCCTTGAGTGGCCCTTGGGCCTTCTACAGAGTGAACCTTACTATAAAAAAATAAGAGAACCTGGTTGTCAAATTCAGATTAAGAAGTTGTCTGTCCAATGACGCCATGTCATTACTGCACTCACTACATCCATAGCTATAGAGCTCAGTTTACCCCATTGTGCTAGATTGCTGTTGACCTTTACAAAGGTTTCATCCACCCTTTGACAAGATTTGTTTTTAATACTGCTATTAAAAATGATGGGATTACTTAAATATAGATCAGCATTTCTACAAGGATCAAAGCGTTGCTCTATGACCCTATGATTAATGTCAGAGTACAGTACTTGTGCAATCTGCTAAAGAAGAAAGTGGTACATGTCATCCCTCTACCTAGCATCAAATCACACAGTACAAGGATCAAGTGCTACTCAAGTTGAAGAATCAGATGTCTAATATGAATGTAAGAGGAAGGAGAAAGAAGTGAGAATTATGAGGATCAGGAGGTCAATGATTGAATATAGTATTTGTACTCAGCCTTGAAACAAAGTGTCACTTTTCAAATCTTTCGCTTAGGATCAAAGTGAAGTATCTGTTTGGGATAAAAGTGGTGGTAAACATGTTGGAGAGGAAACATGTACTTCTACCAAGGATCAAAGCATGGATCTACTTGGACTTTGTACCAAGATCAGAGTGTAGTATCTGTTCTTCAGGTTTTTGTCTTCAGACAGTTCATGGAAAAGCTCTACAGGATGCCTAGTCCTCGGTATTCCAACCATGTAACGGCACCTTCTTAAATGCACTAAAGAGGAAAGGTTACCATTGTGACAGTAGTTGCAGGGACTTGAAGATTTTTTGGTTTGCCTTGTATGTACATGTAAAAAACAAAACAAAAAACAACCTTATGTCACATGCTATCAGCATAGGGGTCGAGTAGGTATTAGGTTGGTGCAAAAATAATGACGTAATAATGTCGTTTTTTGACATATTTTTAACGTCAAAAAACGAAATTATTACGTCATTATTTTTGCACCAACCTAATACCAAGTCTCTGTGTAGTATCTGAGTGCACGCACACACACACACACATACATATATATATTGTATTCAATATATATGGATTATTAATTTATGATCAATTTATGAAATTTTTTCTTGTTTTCTTTTTTTATTAGTGTAATAGATACTACTGTTGGTGGCGGTGACTACAGACTCATCATCATAATACTAATACTAATAATGGTAGTGCTGGTAGTAGGAATGGTTTTAGCTGTAACAGAATATAAACCATGTTTTTCTGAACTTTGGTTTTGTTTAATATAAAATTGATTCTCCTGGATTAGTCTGCAGTCTGTATATGGAATTATTTCTCAAAACCTATTTCTGTCTATCCCAAAGTTGTTTAAATTTTGAAACAAGAAAATATAACAAATAACAAAGAAAACTGAAAAAAGATCAACTAAGTGTATTTTTAGCTGTTTGTTATGTAGTCACTTTCACTATCAAGAAAATGGGTTAAAAGTTACTGCAGTTCCTTAGCTAAGTTGATGTTTCTGTAAGTGCAGGAAATAGGATTACTTGGTAGGCAATAGTACTCTACTTTTTATCTCTTTATACTGAAGATTTTGTAAAAGTCAGTGTATAGTAAATCCAAATCAGTTCTTAGTGAGATCATCTGAAAAAATGGCCATCACAAATGTCTTAAATATTATGAATTAAAATTGAGATGATGAAAAATTAAAAGTTCATATTTAATGTTAATATATCTAATATCTGTTTATATCTCTGAGATGCGGTATTATGATTACTTGCATTATTTACCTTATTCAGACTGTTATCCTCATCTTCATTGCCATATTCACATTTCGGCCACTGTATACTCCAGCCTTCTTCAGGTGATTGGAATTCTGAACTGAACTCTTTATTTCACCCACTGGGGTAGATTGTTCTAGTTCCACGTGTCATGCCTCTTCTGGATGTCCCAGTTATTTCCCTTTAACTCAACTCCCCAATTTTTTTGTTCATCGCTACTGACAATTCTTTGGCTCTAGGCACTGGATCTAATCAATGCCTTTATCCACTGGGCCATGTGTCCTTGAGCAGTGAGTTCAATACCAGGCTACAGCAGTGGTGAACCAAAAAATCTACTTAACTTTGCTTATTTACATAAACAGACGATTCCATTCATTTATGTCCTAGATGACACACATGGAACTCAAAGAGAAATTATGACATAATCAAGATGTTGAGGCAAGGCCTCTGATCAGGTGGATTTGAGGAGCGTGAAGCCACTTCTTAATTGCGGGTGTTCCCAGGTCCACCCTGACCCAGGGTGGTAACACGTGTTAGGGTCACAGCTATGGCCAAATAGTTAGCCTCCAAGCTGGGGTCAAAACACCTATGAAAGTTTAAAAATAGGTTTTAATACCAGCATACATTTTTGTAAAAATTTATTGCCAATAATGAATTTTTGAAGAAAAATTATTACCTGCAGCAATACATTTTTGGAAAAAAATATATTAGCGGCATTAAATAACCCATTGAAGTTGATATGCCATAAACCAAACCAAGATCTTGATGTTCCACACTATTTCAAACAAAAGGTTAGGACGGAGGCTCCCCCCCCATCAATACTGGAAAGAGCAATAAGAGTGGATTTGAGAAGCCTATTTTACTAAAAAGCTGTTTTAATAGAAAGATTTTATAAATTTCACCCAACAGAGGTGAAAGTATATTTTTAATAGAAAGTTTTTATAAATTTCACCCAACAGAGGTGAAAGTATATTTTTTAATAGAAAAATTTTTTAAATTTCACCCAACAGAGGTAAATGTATATTTTTTTTTATAGAAAGATTTTATAAAGTTCACCTAACAGAGGTGAAAGTATATTTTTTTAATAGAAAGATTTTATAAATTTCACCCAACTTATTGCTTGGTCAATGAATTTTGAATGTTTCATTATAAGAAAACAGCCAATATTATTATCATTCAATGTTCTTATTGCTGCTTTTATCACAACACTTTGGGTCAATACACTCATTGCTATTATTATTAGTAATATTAATATTACCATTTTCTATCTAGTTTTATTCAATTTTATTATTTCTGCTTTTATCACAACAGTCCATCTTTTTATACTCCTTAACTGTCACAAATAAAACTATTAATGAAACAATAACAATGAAATGTCTTCATCTAAGAGAAATTTAAAATGACCCAACAAGTAAATAGTAAAATAAAAAAAACTCATGAAGGATTAGAGAGGAAATGGTGATAAAATTACTCTAGTTTTTTTATCAAGTTTTCCCTAACCTAAATAGTTATTGGTGATGTGCACAGAAGACAGGCACCTAAGTTGGAGGATGCAATTTCAATTCTCCTTGTAAAGTATGTCTTCCTTTCAGATTTCCTGCTGTTTATTCTATCAGTTGAAGATTACATCAGCCCCAGAATTTGATAGGAAGAAAAGCATCTGAAAAACTTAAAAACATAATTAATCAGACACTATTTACATTATTCGAACTATTGTCCTCGTCTTTGTCGCCATATTTATTACATTTCGGCTGTTGTACACTCTGACCTTCTTCAGGTGGTTGGAATGTCAAACTGAACCCTTTATTTCACTCACTGGGGTAGACTGTTCTAGTGCCACTTGCCATGTTTAATGGATGTCAGTAATCAGTTATCTCTTGTTAATTCCCCTCTCAAATTTCTCCACTGCCTTAACCAGGTATTGAACTCACACTCTTTGGGTCCTGTCACTGGAACTAACTAACACCTTTATCCACTATACCATGTGTCCTCAAGAACACATGGCACAGTGGACAAAGGCAATCACCTGAAGAAGGCCGGAGCATACAATGGTCGAAACGTTGTAATAAATATGGCAACAAAGATGAGGACAATAGTCTGAATAATGTAAATAGTGTACATAATACCTCATCTCAGAAATATAGACAGATACGGAAAGGCCGAAACATTGTAATAAATATGGCGACAAAGATGAGGACAATAGTCTGAATAATGTAAATAGTGTACATAATACCTCATCTCAGAAATATAGATAGATACTGAAAGGCCGAAATGTTGTAATAAATATGGCGACGAAAATGAGGACAATAGTCCGAATAATGTAAATAGTGTACATAATACCTCATCTCAGAAATATAGACAGATACTGAAAGGCCAAAACGTTGTAATAAATATGGTGACAAAGATGAGGACAATAGTCTGAATAATGTAAATAGTGTACATAATACCTCATCTCAGAAATATAGACAGATACTGAAAGGCCGAAACGTAATAAATATGGTGACAAAGATGAGGACAATAGTCTGAATAATGTAAATAGTGTACATAATACCTCATCTCAGAAATATAGACAGATACTGAAAGGCTGAAACGTTGTAATAAATATGGCGACAAAGATGTGGACAATAGTCTGAATAATGTAACTAGTGTACATAATACCTCATCTCAGAAATATAGACAGATACTGAAAGGCCAAAACGTTGTAATAAATATGGTGACAAAGATGAGGACAATAGTCTGAATAATGTAAATAGTGTACATAATACCTCATCTCAGAAATATAGACAGATACTGAAAGGCCGAAACGTAATAAATATGGTGACAAAGATGAGGACAATAGTCTGAATAATGTAAATAGTGTACATAATACCTCATCTCAGAAATATAGACAGATACTGAAAGGCTGAAACGTTGTAATAAATATGGCGACAAAGATGTGGACAATAGTCTGAATAATGTAAATAGTGTACATAATACCTCATCTCAGAAATATAGACAGATACTGAAAGGCCAAAACGTTGTAATAAATATGGTGACAAAGATGAGGACAATAGTCTGAATAATGTAAATAGTGTACATAATACCTCATCTCAGAAATATAGACAGATACTGAAAGGCTGAAACGTTGTAATAAATATGGCGACAAAGATGTGGACAATAGTCTGAATAATGTAAATAGTGTACATAATACCTCATCTCAGAAATATAGACAGATAATTATTCAGGTCATCTATAAATTTTGAAGTTATTTAAGACTTTATATTGTTCTATTATGCGGCTCAATTTTGATAATAATAATGATTTTATTATATGTCACTCTCACTACTGCTCAGGTTGAACTTTCTGCTTTAGGTGTTATAATGGTAGTTGCAAGCATTATGGTTCTGTCAATTTAGTGGCATTATTTTGAACTGTTTGATAAATGCAATAATATTGACAACAAATGCTGGACAATCTTCTCAAAGATGAAGAAGAGACTTGAAGAAACAGAGGTGTGGTTTTACAGAAAGATGCTGAGAATATCATGGACCAAACATGTGAGTAATGATGAGGTTTTGAAGAAAATGGAAACAAAATGGAAACTTATACTTATCAGGAAGAGATATTTGAAATTTCTGGGGCATGTAATCAGGAAGGTGGGCTTGGAAAATCTGATACTCCTAGGACAATGAGGGAAAGAGGAAAGCAGCATATAACACACTTGATGAGCTTGAGTAAATGGATGCTAGAATGGTTTGGGAGAAATAACAAAAGGGCAAAACATATTAAGACCTACAAGAGATAGGAAGATGTGGATGGCCATGATCACTTACGTCCTGAAGGAATATGGCACATAAAAGAAGAAAGAAGATGATCTTGAAATGGGCTTCAAAGCCATTGAATCTGCTGAAAGAATTTGAGAAATAGAAAGAAATAAAAAACCTCTAACCATCACTCAATTAGGTGCTATACGTGATATACACTTCGACGATCATGTCTCTTTTGATTCATGACTGACAAGGCAGAAGATTTCTCACACCAGGTTGCCATTTCATCCTCTGATAGACTGATTGCCAACCAAGGCTATCAGACCCAGTATGTCTATTCAACCCATAGCTGAAGGGAGAAGAGATGGATTCATAACTTTCCCAAGGGTATTCGCACATAAGTGGATGCAATGAACCAGATTCAAATTTGAAATTGTCTCTCAGATTTCTCATTTTCAACCATTATCTATTACACCACAGCTCACATCCCATAAATACTGGTTTCAGCATTTTAGATGCAGTGCTCTTAACATAAAAGCCAGAAATGGATGATTATCTATTATTACTTATGATGCTAGGCAGAAGAAAACCTGATCACAGACGCTTGAAAATTGTCAGAAAAACTTGGATTATTGCAAAATACAGAAAAATATATAGAACATTATATAAGCTTCAAAATATATAGAGTTAATTAAAGAAAAAAAAGGAAGATACTTTTGATACACCATATTATAATATATATTTTGCCTTAATATAGAAGTTGCTCTAAGGCATTTTATATTTCAAACCTTGTTCTCACTTCTTTTGATTTTAACTCACCAAATTCATTAGACTTCATAAGACTTTTCTTTTACATTCAATTAGGCTCAAAATATCACCTTTGTCTTATGTGAAGTTGAGGTATTGGTGCTACTTAAATAGAGTGGTCCACTCCTAAAAATATAGGGAAAATTTATAGAGAAAATATAGGGAAAATTTAATTCATTAGACTTTCCTCAAGCCACAATATTTGTCAGAATAGAATAATATTTTTTAATTATTTTAGATGTGAGGATTAGATGCCTACTTGGGAACTGATGACATCAGGAAGATCATTAATGAAGATCAGAAACAGTGTAGACCCCAGGATAGAGCTTTGGGGAACACCAGCATACGTGAGAAAGAAACTGAAGGAGAACCCGTTTAGGATGATCTTCATTTCATGGTTTGACAGGAATGATTGTATTAAGTCAAATTATCATCCTGAAATTTTATATCCCTGAAGTTTATGAAGAAGGCTGGCATGCCAAACCCTATCAAACACTAGAGATATCTAGAGCCACAGCTTGAGCTTCTCTCTTATCATGAAGTGCTTGGTAAACAAATTCAATTATGGCCATGAGCACATGAGCAGTAGATCGGGCAAAGTGGAAACCATATTGCTTGTCAGAGAGCAGATCATGGGATGATGGTGCTTAATCACTTTGACATTGATTAAAGCCTCGAAGACTTTGCCGAAGAGTGGTAGGAGACTGATAGGACAGCAGTTAGATGGGTCAGAAGGGTTTCAGGAGTTCTTAAAGACAGAGACAACAGATGAGTACTTCCAACAGGCTGGAAAGCAAGAGTCATTGAGGCAGTAGTTATATAGTTTGGAGAGGACAGGAGTCAGTTTAGGAGCACATTTCTTCAAGACAATGGCTCATATCCCATCCCCACTGCTAGCCTTATGGGAGTCTAGAGATGATGCCCAATACCATCAATGGGGTTATGTGCATCTTGCTCAATAGAGTCTCAATTCTAGGTGGAAAATCAGGTGTGGATACACCAGATGAGTTGAGCATTGAATTGGATGAGAATTTCCATGCAAAGCATTCAGCCTTATCAGCTGAGGAAGCCAGGACCTCAAATTGATTGAATAAAGTAGGTATTGAGGATTTGCTGCTGTTTAGTACACTCTTGCAGAGACGCCAATAATCTTTAGAACCAAACTTGGAAGATCCAATACATTGTTTCATCAAATAGTGACGTTGTTTCATTGAGGACACACTTGCACTCATTATGGATAGAGACAAAGAGACTTCTGTTGCAATCAGACATATCACTATGGTACAGATGGAAGAAGTGATTCCTATAGGCAATAGCAGCTGAGCAAGCAGCTGAGAACCATGGGGATGAGCGCGATTTAACTTTATATTTTCTTGTGGGGATGAAAGCCTTGATTCCAGCTTTTACCCAGGAAGAGACCTCGGAAGCACATTTTTGAACAGGGAGAATAAAGACCACATTTCAGGGAATATCTCAAAGGAAATCACGGAACAAGTCCTAGTCTGCTTGATAACAGAAAGATGTTCTGTTGGTAGGAGATTCTTTGCTGGGGGAGGAGTAGAAGGAGATGTTAACAGACACTATGGTATGATTGGAGTTGCCAAGACGGCAGAGCTGTGTGACACTGTGTTGAAATGTGTCACAAAAGAAAAGAAAAATAAAAAATTTCATCTCTCTCCTACTGTCGTAGCGACAGGTACAGTCTTCACTTCTGAGACAAACTGCCCACCTTCTCATTCCAGCCCTTTACATACAGCTTGGTAACTTGCCCATGCAAAACACCAACAAGCTAGCTATCAATCACAGTTTCCATGCCTGCCCACCTCCACTCACTTTGTGGGTGTCAAATTGACCAACCAACTCATTACAGACACGACAACACTCGGGGATGGAGGTAAAACAGAGATTGAGAAAGGAAGCCTTACCGTCCAGGTTGTTGGGGAAACATGTTGGAAAGCCAACCAATTGTGTGAGGGATTGAGTAATTGAAAAGTTAAGGGTTTGTATGCCAGCAAGGTCAGTTATAGAGTTTTTAAGCCGCTTGGTATGGTGGACATTAAAGTCATCAAATACAAAAATGTGTGCAAATGAATGAAGAGAGATAACCTTATATATATCGGAAATGCTATGAAGAACCCCACAGTCTTGGTGGGATGGAGAATGATAGAGGAAGAAGAGGTAACATACAGTATTGAGGAGAGATAGACAGAGACATGTATGAATGGTCTGGAGATTCAAGCGAGTGCTCCCTAGCCAGTTGGAGATGGTCCCTGATATAAACACTCAGGCCATCCATGTGGGTTTTAGAATCTTTTCTAAGGAGGGGAAGGTAACTGGGGATCGAGAAGTCAGAGGAGGGGATAGACAAGTTAAGGTTGGTCTCGCAGAGAGTTAGCATATCAGGAGACTTCTCAATGAGGAACAATTCCACACTGCAGAAGTTGGTTCAAATGTCACGGATGTTGGGAAAGGAAATGTTAAAGGGCTTAGGTGATTATTTTAGAGCTGGTTTAGATTTACTTGATCATATGTTGGGTAATGTTGGTAATGAAAAGGAAAAGGCCTGAAGTAGTAATAGCAGACGGTCATCAAATGTGACATGGGCAGAAAGGAGCTGGCACAGCCTGCAACATAATGTGGCCTTAGGATTTGCTAATAATAGCAAACAAAACAAATTAATACTTAAGTAAATAAATAAAAATTTTGAAAAGGAAAAAAATCAAAAAGGTAAATAAGAATGATTAGAATGAAATTCAAATATTTTCATGCTAGTTTGAAAAGTGACAAGAACTGAAAGGCATCTGATTCTTAAACAATAGTGAGGAATGGAACCATTTTTTTTTCTTTTCCTATTCCATTTCTTCACCATGGACTACTTCCCCAAATTTTAATCCCAAGACCAAGTGTGGGGGTAGTGCTAGAGTAACCATTTACATTGAAAGGAATCTAGAAACATTGTAACATCAGTAATTCAATACATTCAATACAGTTATGGTGTACATTGTGATGTCAGACATGTCTCAATTGCATTATTTTATACCTAAGTTCATTAAAAAAAGATGTATTAAAACTTGAGCATAGAAATAAGAGAAATGTCCTTAACCACAGTAGCCATGATTGAAACAATGATATTCATTATACAATGTATAATTAAATGATTTTTACATTTAAGCCAAGTTTTATAAATTATTATGTTGATATGTTTGTATTTAATTAGCATTTGCAATGTTTAATTCTTCATATTCACAATTTATTTTGATATTCAATAAATTTAGAACAATATGGTAGCTAGTTTTCTCATGTTCTAAATGTTATTGTTGTAACCTAGGGAAGGTTACTGAATAGAATAATCAAACAAAGGCTGGTAATGAACGATAATACTTAGGACATTAACAACACATGATATGCCAGCAGCATGTAGAAGTAGTCAACTGCTAGAAGTGAGTCTAGTGAATTCCACAATGAATCTCCAGCTGCAGAAAATCTGCCAACCACCCCACACAGTCAGATGTAGCACAAGGCCGAATTTAATGTGAAGTATCTGTGCCCATAGGCTCAGCCAAAAATTCCCTGTAGAACCCTTATAAAACAGGGTCAGATAGCTGTTTCCCAAGATGAAACTGCCCTTCAACATAGCCTTGACTATGGATCCTCTCTGCCCAGAGACAGAGAGTTTGACCAGCACAGCTGGAAATGAATCTACAACTGCAGGATATCTACCAACCACCCAACGTGGTCAGATGTGAGACAAGGCTGAATTTAATGTGGAGTATCTGAGCCCATAGGATAGGCCAAAAATTCCCCATAAACCCCGTATAAAATGAGGTCAGGTAGTTGTTTTTCGAGATGAGACTCTGCCATTCAACATACCCTCATCTGGGGATCCTCTCTGATGAGAGGCAGAGAGTTTGACCAGCACATACAGTATTTTCTGCTGTATTTATGTGAACAGGGACATACCCATTATCATCCATAGGTATGCTACAGCAGTTATGCATTGGAAGCCATCATTCTACTCTTTTCATTAGAAATTTATGGCCACATCTCATTAAAATACTAGTTCCCACATGATTTTCATCCTTTAATGGGCAGTTGTACTTAGTTTAAATTGTAATGTATATAAATGTAAGTGGAAAAAAGCAAATGTTGATAAGATAACAAGTGTCACAAAGCACTGGCCAGGGTCCCCAATTAGGCTTGAGCTCCCCCACTCTGGTCAAGGTGTTCAAGGGTAGTACACGTCAGCCCTGTTATTTACTAATTCATTTCTGTTTTTAATCACTACAATATTTCAGCTGGTCCAATTTTCAACCTTCTTATTTTCTATATACAATATTTCAGCCCATCCAATCATCAGCCTTTTTATTCTCTATATACAATATTTCAGCCCATCCAATCTTTAGCTTTCTTATTATCTATATACAATATTTCAGCCCATCCAATCATCAGCCTTCTTATTCTCTATATACAATATTTCAGCCCATCCAATCTTCAGCCTTCTTAATCTCTATATATCCTAAAATACCTAATAGAAGGTGAGGAGATATTTATTTTTGAGGGGAGGAAATTTTCTGGCCAACAACACTAGGCTTATTAAGAGCATGGGATTTATTCATTTTGCACTTTTTGACATTTTAAATGATTTTACAAAAACCCTTTTTATTAAAACTCCTTAGGCTTATGGTCATATCATGTTGAAACATTGGTTTCTATATGATCGATGAAGTTAAACAACATTGAACCTGGTCAGTACCTAGATGGGTGACTACTTGGAACTGCCAGGTACTGTAAGCATGGATGTGCAGGTGGTGTAATAGATAATGACCCAGAATTGTTAACCGGGGAGCCGAGGTCAAATTCCTGTTGAGTTTGATGTATTCACTTACATGCAAATATCCTTAGGAAAGGTATGAATCCACCTCTTCTTCCCCCATCTATGGGTTAATTAGTAAGATTTGTATCACTAAATCACTATTATCTCCCCCCTCACAAATTCTCACAATCTAAAAAGAAATCTTTTCTGGCTTTAAGTAACCTGCAAAAGGTTGATAAGCCATTGAAAACCAAGCAACATTTTCCATAGAGTATCTAGAATTTCAAAAGTTAGCAGTAGAAAAAAGTTTTGCATAGCTTAAACTCAATTAAATTCAACAAAGAGAGATTATTAAATATTCTTCACCCTTCCCTATCCTTTGTAATCACTACAATATTTCAGCCCATCCAATTTTCAACCTTCTTATTTTCTATATACAATATTTCAGCCCATCCAATCTTCATCCCTCTTATTCTCTATATACAATATTTCAGCCCATCCAATCTTCAGCCCTTTTATTCTCTATATACAATATTTCAGCCCATCCAATCTTCAGCCTTCTTATTCTCTATATACAATATTTCAGCCCATCCAATCTTCAGCCCTCTTATTCTCTATATACAATATTTCAGCCCATCCAATCTTCAGCCTTCTTATTCTCTATATACAATATTTCAGCCCATCCAATCTTCAGCCCTCTTATTCTCTATATACAATATTTCAGCCCATCCAATCTTCAGCCTTCTTATTCTCTATATACAATACTTCAGCATTTATGTTTCTGAATATTTATAACTAGATAAAATTGAGATATATAAAAAAATTTTCAAAAAATGTTTGGGAATTAGAAATCTTGCTGGTATCTCAAATAATTTTCTGATTTTATTAAACAATGGAAATTGGGCCAAAAATAAAATGATGTGAAATCTTAAATGTATCCAAAGTGATAACTTAAAGTGATGAAAATTAAACACTGGATGTGGGTGAGATAAAACAGATTGACAATTTAGTTTATGTATATAAATAAGTATTTATAAAATGGTATACATTCTGTAATAATTACAGTTATTGTTGCCTGGGTCCTGATAAATGATGAATCACAAAACTTGACCTCTGAAAAGTACTGTGAATTTAAATTACTTCTGATACAATAATATAAAATATATATATGAGGAAGAGAGAGAGAGAGAGATCCGTAAACTCTTAATCATCAGCCTGAAGGCAGACAATGCAGAATGGCCTCTTCAACTTTGAAGTGACATTTGCCCGACAGTCAGTTGTGAAATGGCAAAGAAAGAAAACTTGAAATCTGACAGAACCAGTATCAGACTTTTTATCTGTGCAAAATTTAGGAGAAACCGTCATTCTGGGAATTAGCCTGTCAAACCACAATGGATACTGTGCCCGAAAAATATATCCAAAGCCCAACTCCATAGTCTCCTGAGACTGATAGATGATTATTTATTTATATGAATAAAGACAAAAAGAAAACTTATCTTAGCCGACACATTTCATCCACTGATGGCAAATGTAAGGATTTTATTTTACAAGTATTTATAAACAAAAGTAAAGATGTCATTAATTTTTCAAAATTTTTCAATGTAAGAATGCTCATAAATATACATCAGGCTAACTGGAAGTCAAGGTAAATTATAAATGATTCATATAGTGAAATTAGTTACATATATATATATAACTTTGAAGTAAGTCTACACTACATCTACAAAAGTGAAAGATTATAAAATCTACGGTGCCTAAGCACATTAACATACTGCCTCTTAAATCAAATGAAACATAAATTGAGCTCTCTGATAAACCTGATGCTGCACTTGATTCTGTAAACATTACAAATGATATTGAATCATCTTGAAAGGCTCTACAGGATGCAGCACAGAAACACATGAAAATGGAAATAGATCTAAGAACACACAGGGGTCATTAAAACATTAAAAGATAAGATACCGATAACCAATTCATCGTTTCTCTTGGACCAATCTAAATTGTTTTATGACCCTTCGTGCAGAACTCTTCACTGCCAGTTCAAGAAAGAAATTCAGATTACTAACACATAGAAAGAGAATGTCTCATATCGAGAATATTTAACATTGAAGAACATAAAGGAGAAAAAAATGAATTATTTTTAATAATATGTGGAAATCTCCACCCTTTACCTGATGATGGTTGCGAGATCAGAAACTTGTGTAGTAAAATTATGGAAAATAAAGCATAATATTTTTTTTAAAAATCCACAATTCAACCAAAAACGTTTGCAGTATCTCTCTTCTTTTTAATACACACTTTTCTCTCATTGGAACTACTATAACCTCTTCCTTTTATATATATATATATATTTATGTATGTATGTATGTATGTATGAGAGAGATGAGAAATTCTATTGAAATAATAATTATTTTGTCATAATTTAATATTTTTTTCTGTAGTTACAGAAAAAGGATGAACAGAAGAAATAGCAAAAGGACTGAATAAGGATTTTATGGTGAGAGATTTGAAAGAACTCAGGTAACCAACCAAGTGGAAAAAGAACACTTAAAATAAAACAACAGTAAAATATAAGAATAAAACTGAATGAAAAGTTGTGTATTTTTTCTGAGTGAATGAAACTGAGATTAAAAAAGTGCAAAAATAATGGTGTAGAGTAAAAGAAATAAAATATGAAGAAGAAACAAAAAAAATGAATAAAATTAGAATATCATTAAAATAATTTTTCTATTCATTATTTTGAAAGCTATTTTTGCTAAAAAAAAAAAAAAAAAAAAAAAGAAGAGGAAAAGAAAGAAATGAAACTTATCAAATCAGCAAACCTTTTGGATCTGACTGTGAGACGTATGTGAGGGTACATGATGACGTATCCTTTGGCACAATCAGATATCCTGTAAGGAAGGAAATGGCTCGGATATAATCCTTGTATGGAGGGTATTCCTGTGGAAAATACAAAAGAATAAATAAGTACATTAAAGATTTTGTCAAAATGGAATATAAAAAAAATTAATTAGGGCAAAAATTGATCAATGTAAAGGCGGGGTGGGGGGGTAACTGCAGCAATTACTTCCAGCAAAAGAAATGTAAAAAAAAATATCACAAAATCAATAGGCAGACAGATCTTTGAGTTGTGCTTTCCATCGTCATTAGCATGAATAAAAATCAGTTGCAAAAAATTACAATAAATTAAAATTCCTGGAAGATGCATAATGCATAATTAGGCAGGATCACTTCATTAATATATGCTTGATTAAAGGCTACAAAGAATATTTTTTTTAATCTCTTACTTAACATTAGAAAGAGACAGTCATAATTTCTAGGTATATTCATATAATGAGTAAAGGAAGCTTGGAAAATTTGATACTGGACAGATTGATGCCAAGAGGAACAGTGGAAAACAATGCATAAACTAGTTAGCAAGCTTGTGTAAATAGAAAAGAAAGAAGAATAATTAAGAGGATATTAGATAACCATTGGCATTGCCTTTGAAATTTTGAAGATCAAATTTGGCTGGAGAGCATGGAGCTAGAAGGGAGTTCCTCAATTGAAAAGTGCAAGAAAAAAAAACGTTAGCCTAGAACTTATGGTTACATCTACCCAATTCAACTGTAAAATGATGAGACCTAGTTGCCAATCTAGTACTGCACTTAAATTCATAAAGTCTAGATACCATAGAGGAGTTCATCAGAACAATTACAACAAAAATATTTATAAAAAAGGCACTGGGAAGCTACATTATGTCAATGGGAAAGTAACCAAAGTTGAGATGCCAGCTTTGGATTTTATCAAAAATCTCTAAATATATAACAGGAGCACTGGAACATATGTGTCAGCAATATTCAAAGCATTGATGAATGGTAAACTTATAAATATATAAGATAGATTGAAGGGAGAAAATTTTTCTAGTGCAACACAGTGAACCAACTTTCTTAGCAGAAGACCTAGTAATTTATTCTGTATAATCTTTCCATTTCATAATGATTTTCCAAGCGTAGCCTAGTTGTGACACCCAGTCAGGATCAAACTCACTACTCAGTCATAATGGTTCTAGCAAGACAAGCTTGCTAAACATTACACCGCCTTGAGGTGCCCATCTTTACATTTCATATCAGCTTTGAATGTTAGCCCAAGAAGGCACAATGAGTCATTCTTCTGGAGGTTAGCATCAGCCATGCTTATGAGAAGCAGAAAGATGTGTTTCAGATGATTGATAGAGAAAAATTTCGTTTTGGAAGCATTAAAATTCACAAGCTATCCTTGAAGAGGATAGTTCTTCATCAGATCTAGCAGACTGGCACTGCAGGATGACAAAGAACTTTACCAAATAACAAACATACAACACTTGAAGACTTTAAACAAAAGGTTAGGAAGGAAGCCTCTATCAGTACTGGAAAGAGTGATAACAGAGAACGAGAAACCTATTTTCTGAAAAACTGTTTCAATAGAAAGATTTTATAAATTTCAACCAACACTAGCACTGACTGTTTGGCCACTGAATGTTTCCTTATTAAGCTAATATTACCATTTTCTTTTTATGTGCTGTGTCCCTTCAGGACATAGGCAATCATGCATGGCTCTCCACTTCCTCCTATCCCTTGTAGCTCTCAATAAGTTTTGTCCCTTTGCTATTTCCCCCAGGCCCTGTTTTGTCATCCACTTGCTTAAGCCCACTAGATATGTCATGCGTACCTTTCTCTTGTCTCTCTTTCCCTCTATTCAACCTTTGAGTATCAGATTTTTCAAGCTCTCCTTTCTCATTGCATGTCCCAGAAATTTCAACTGCCTCTTCCTAATGTTAAGTATAAGCTTCCTCCTTGTTTGCATCCTCTCTAAAACCTCATCGTTGCCCACATTCTCAGTCCATTTCATTAGTATCCTTCTGTAAAACCATACCTCTGTTGCCTCGAGTCTCTTCTTCATCTTTAAGGAGACTGTCCAACATTCGGTGCTGTAAAGGAGTACAGCTGTCACATAACAGCTCAGTACTCTTTTCTTTGTTACCAAAGATTGGAAGATATACCAGCATTATAAGCTTCTCCATAGAGAAAAACTGTATGATCAAAAACTAACCAATATCTCTAGATTTGATAAGTTTCAACCAACAGCAACATTGACTGTTCAATCAAGGGATGCTGAATGTTTCCATATAAGGAAACAGCCAAAGTTACCATTACATTGCTACATTTTAATTTCCATACTTTCCCATTGATGTTTCTATAAAATGAGTAATGGTGATGGCTGGCTGCTCATATCCGACTATGTCTATTTAATAGACTGGCTAGCCAACACCTGTTGCTCAAGCATGATCAAGAATGATCCTGGAAATATAATGACTCTGTGTAATATTACTCTATATAATATAATGAACATAATAAACTTGTATAATACACCATAATGATGATAGTAATGGTGACATTAGATGTTTTCTTATAAGGAAGCATTTAGCATTCATTGACCAAACAGTGTTGGTTGTAATTTATAAAACTTTTCTCTTAAAACAGTTTTTCAGGAAAATAGGTTTAATCCCATCCAAAATGTCAAACATACTCTGTCTTGTTGACATTTTGATCAGTGAAAGTAATTTCTACCAGAAGCTATGTAGACTTTGATCTGTCCACCTGAACTATTAAGGTAGAATGACATTAACTGATGAAAAGAACAGGTGAACAGTCAGTCTTCATGGATTCTGCTGTCCATTTTATTTGATTTTCTTTAATAGCAGATGGATTTTTAGTGCATCTCCCTATCTATCTATTTATTGATCAATAATAAAATAGATTTTCAAATGGGTATTATAAACAAAATGAAGAAATAATTTTAAATACTTGTAAAATATTTGTTCTTAAGGTTGAGTTATTTCTTTGTGTTTATATAGCTTTGTTATCTAGTTTGCTTTAAGATCTAATCCAGATTGACTTGTAGCATTTTTGAAAAAGGAAAATTAAATCTGTATAAATTAAGATTTGATAAAATGGACAAATTCTACAGACTTAAATTATCATAGATACATTATTAGGACAACTTCTATTCATCAATCAATTTGAAATAAAACAACAACCTCTTTTTATTGAAAATTATTAATAAAATACGATAACCTCCTAATTGAATGCCAACTTAAAATTTAATTAACTAATAATTTATGAAAAAGTTATACTGTATTTAAAATCTATATTTTTTTAAAGCATTTCACCCCAAACAAGGTGGAAGTGCCACTAGCATGCAAGGGGTTACAGAGAGTGAGAGCAAGTATAACGAGGGGTGTTTGAGGACTGGGATCAGGATCAAGGTGTCAGGAGATGTTGATTGACATTACATTTGAATATTTGAAGATTATAGCTATCAGGGAAGCAAATAGGGGGAAGGGAATTCCACTGTCAGGAAATGTGAGAGAAGAACAGACAGCTACATTTAACCGTTTTGACAGTGAAAGGGAGAGATGCTAACGTAGTAGCACACTTAAATTCATGCAGTTGGGGTATCAGTAAAAGTAGCTTGTCAGAGCAGTTGCCATGAAAATATTTGTAGAAAAGACAGAGGGAAGCCACAGCACATCTGTGAGGAAGTGACTGCAGACTAGATGCAAGATCAGGATTTCCTTGTGGTAGATGAAGCTATTGATTCAATGTAGTTGTTCCACCTCAGATCAATGGAAAGTGAGAGACTAAGCAGGCTCAGAGAGGCAATCTCGTGGAGTTTACAATCATCCATTCTGATCGGAAGCAGGGAGGGGTTCTCTATGGTGGGGGGTAAATGAGAGTAGTTTCGTTTTGGAGACATTAAATATCAATTTATTAATCTATAAAATTTCAGCTTTTAAGTAATTGTTTGTTTGTTTGTTTGGGTTTTATGGCATATCAACCACTGTGGGTTCTTTAATGCCAAATCCAGTTTATATGAATTTTAAATGCCTATTTTGTATGGAATAAAAAGCGTACAGCTGGCAACATTATTGTTCCAAAAACGTATAGCTGGCAACATTATTGTTTCAAAAAAATGCATAGCTGGCAACATTATTGTTTCAAAAAAATGCATAGCTGGCAACATTATTGTTCCAAAATCGGATAGCTGGCAACATTATTTTTCCGAAAACATTATCTGAAGCCTTGCTGTTGGATGTAGTTTATCGCCATACCCAGGACATGTGTAAGACTTGGAAAAACTAGTTCACTATTTGCCCATAGCTGGGACCCTAACAGGTGCTACCATCCCGGGTCAAGGTGGACCTGGGAACACCAGCAATTAAGAGGTGGTTCCACGCTCGTCAAAACCTCCTGATCAGAGGCCTTGCTGTTGGATGCAGTTTAACGTCATACCCAGGACGCTTTTAAGTAATTATTTCCTGTTCAATTAATACACTTTCAAATAAAACTTAACATATTTTTGTTAAATATTTGCACAGATACTTGTGTCTATTACACAGTCCATGTTTTTAGTATAAATAAGAGACAAAATATTAAATGATCAATCTGAGTCAAAGTTGACTCATAAAAATTCTTCCCTCTGGTTGGACAGAAAATTTATCTTTAAAAGAAGAAATTTAACTCAAAGTATTACTTGTAAAAAACCTCAACAATTCTGGAATATAAAAATTTGTATTTTCACTTCATCTGCTTTCTTCTCTTTCTCTTTCTCTTTGTGGACATGTTGAATAATTTGACAAGGCCAAATCTTCACCCCTCAACTTTCCAAACATGTAAGAAAGTAACTAAACAACCATATTTAAGTATAACAAAGAGAAACTGGTAAGTTGGGTTAAGAAATTAATGAAAACTAGTTTCTAAACAGTCATTTTTATTGATTAAAATAGAGCTAAATTGGATGGAATTGATGGATGGGATAAAAATTTGATCTTTCATTGAAATATAAAACATGGCTTAGAAGATAGCAGTGTGGACGTGGAGTTTGTCGTGTGTTATTTTTTGGTGGGGTGCATTGGAATAGCTTTGATATATTTCAGAATTGACAGAATTTGTGCTAGGCATCTGAAATGGTTTTTGTAGGATTCTTCAATTCGTGGTTGGACATTTAGCCAACAGACACTTGGCCAATGGACATTTGGCTAAAAGACATTTGGCCGAAAGGACATTTGGCTGATGAACATTTCACTGAAAAAGTACAAGTAAAAATAGTAACAAGCAATACTTTAATTATTTTAACTAGCAGTATTATAAGGTAAAATAGGACTAATAATCACCAATGAATTTCAAGTGATTAAATTACTAAATCTAAATTTAAAATTAAAAGTTTTCTTATTTCAATATTTGTTTATTGAAATTAGTATTTTTAAAATTATTTGAGCATATTTGGATAAAAAGTAGCACCTAATTAAATTTGTATTTAACAGTAAGATAAAAGCTAGTTCATCCCTTTAAAATAATAATCATTAAAAGTGAAATTGAAAGATCATTCATATCATAAAAGATTAAGATTTTTGCTGTAGTAAAATGTGTTTTTCTCAAAATACTTATCATCTTACAGTAAAATATAATATATAAAGAATAGATTTTAAAAAAGCCTGTCAAAAAAACGAAAAATTATAAGTTAATACACTAAATAAATATATGTAGCACATTATGATAAAGAGTGTGACATACGTGTAAATATGCCACTACACTTTCGACTAAATGCCCATTTGATTAACTGTTTATTTTCCAAATGTCCTAGTACTCTTCAATTTGGAAAGAAATGATAAAACAATTTCTTTATTTTTTTTTTTTAAGGACTTTTCAGTATAAAAAGAGAAAATGGAACAAAGGATAAAAAGAAGAAAGCAGAAGAGACAGATTTGTTATATTCCATACTAAGGGAATAAATACTTAACACCAGGTGAATAATAGAAGAAAGGTTCATTATACACAACCAGTACAATATGAAATACAGTACAGTTATACACACAGCTCGATCTAGTAGTGAGTGCCACTAATTGGAAGGTTGGACATGCTTGCATCTTCTTGCTCTCACTCTTCTTCTAGTATCTTGTAAACAGTTGACGTTATAGGTACTTACTACCTATAGTAGTAATCATTCATGGGGGTGCCTGGTTATTCCATTACATCATAGAGGAAAGCAGAAGAATAAATAAAAGATAGAAGCAGTGATGAATGAAAGAAAAAAGAAGAATGCAAATAAAAAAAAATAAAGGAAAGAAGGCCAGATGAACATATGAAAGAAAGCCATAGAGACAGATGAGCAACAAAGAATAATGGAGAAAAAGAAAAAAAAAGCTGAAAGATGGGATAAAAGGACAAAGACATTAAAAAAATAGGTAAATATATGAGAAGAAAGGGGAAAAAAAAACAGGAAAAGAAAAGGAAGGTTAGAGAATAGAAACAAAAACCAAAATAGATATAAAGAAAAATAAATATACAAAAAGTGATAAAAAAAAGGAAGAAAACAGGTTCTGAATAAAAAGGAGACGGCAATCATTTTCACTGCTGGACATTGCTAAGGTTTGTTTCTGTCGTGATAGAATGAAATGGTGACAAGAAAAGCAGAATAGAAACTGAGGAATGCAGGATAGCATGAGATAATCAAGGAACACCAAGTAGAACATAATTCTGGCTTCTGAGAGATCAGAAAACCAGGTTAAATGAATTGGCCAGATTCTTTAGTTCTGGGTTGCAATTATAAAATCACACTCAATATGGAAAATAAATGAAAAGGAAAATAAGAAACTCAAATGAAGATTAAGATGTCTTCAGAAAAAAAATCAAGTCAGAAAATGAAATGAAACTTAATATCTTTGTTTATTTGGTAGTAAACAAGGAAATGAAAAAAAAAACAAGATTTAGGCAAAATGTAGATTTAGGCAAAATGTAGATTAATGGCTTCAGACATTGAAAAAGACTGAAAAATTTTTCTTAGAATAAACAGGGTTTTAAGAAAATATATAACTAAATTATTAAACAATAAAAAAAATAGAATTAAAAATAAAAGGAAATGGAAAAACAAAACACTGATAATGTCATTTTAACTGACAACAAAAATGCTTTTTTAAAGAGAATACCATTTATCAAGGATTTTGCATTAAACTGTTTTTATTTGTCTTTTTATTTTACTCTTTGGTCCAAATTACCAAACACACACACACACATACATATATAAAACTACAAATGAATGGATTCAATAAGTAACTGAAAGTTTCATGAGAAATAATTTTAATGATTTTTAGATTATTGAATGATGACTCCATGCTTCTTAGTGTTGTTATATACTTCAACTACCATTGCATTCCATTTGTTAATCAGGCATAAAAGATATATATATATATATATATATATATATATATATATATATATATATATATATATATAATGTAAGACAAAAGGAAAACTTATCTTAGCTAACACCTACCATCACATTTCATTTGTTAATCAGGCATAAAAGATTACATACATACATACATACATATATATATATATATATATATATATATATATATATATATATATATATATATATATATGTATGTATGTATATATAAGACAAAAGGAAAATTTATCTTAGCCAACATGTTTCATCCTCTGAGGGACTTTATTCAAGGCAAATGTAAGGATTTTATTTCGTGATAAGTATTTATATGCAAGAGCAAAATGTTATTAGTTTTTCAAAATTTTTGGTATACAAATACTCATGAATATTCATCAAGTCAGGCAAGTTTATGAACTCATGAGGTGATTCAATACCTAATAAATGAAAGTAGATTTTTTGTTTTTATATATGTGTATATATATATATATATATATATATATGTAAATTAATATTTAAATTATTTTGGATTGGGATTGATTTGTGTGTTATATGCTTTGAATAACATGTGGTTATAGTATTTTTGTGGTTATGTATTTTGTTTAGAGTAGATGCTGTTAAATGTACAATTTAAGATGCAATCCAAAAATAATTTTACAAAATTTGGGGGTGGGTCCCTGACACCAAAACGAGGTAAAATGTCCTTATAAACATATGTCCAAAAGGACATTGCACCTTAACATAGCAACTCATAACTCAATAATCAAAATGTCCTCTGCTTGCTTCTACACATGCATACACCTGTCAGATCATTGATTCGTGAACACTTTCAAATACTCCCACATGACGTCAAATAGTTTTTCAGACCCCCATGACACATTGATGATGTGCCTCTGTATTATTATTGTCTACTGCATAAAGGACTGATGTTGGGGGGATGTGCATGCCATGTTGGACTTTTTCTTTTATAAACAACAATGCATTCTGTCTTCTTGCAATTGATGTTCAAATTACTGGTGATTCAATAAAACAATGAATCATGACTGACTCTGAAAACATTTTCAAGGAGGAAAGCATAAGATACCAAAAGCCTTATAGAAATTGAAAATGAAAATTCTCTGGAAATATGTTGATATTCCAAACAACTTTTTTTTTGTTTTAAAGTTTGTTTTGTGTATCATGCCAAGTGATTGATGAAAAGCAATTACTGAAATGGCCACTAATCTGTGCAGAGGTGGGAGCTGTTTTTAGTTTCTCTCTGTATTTTTACTATTAGGTTGGTGCAAAAATAATGTCGTTTTCTCACATATTTTACTATGTGAGAAAACGATATTATTTTTGCACCAACCTAATATTTCTCTTTTGGTCAGGCTCATAAAGATAGAAGGAAACTGAATGAAAAGAGAAAAGCAAAAAGAATGAGGATCATCATCATCAGATTTGTTTCAACTTGAAAGTGTACAAAAGCATTTATGCGGCCATGTGGGTGATGAATTATCATCCACTCATTAACCCTTATTACACAGATAAAATAACTGCCAGCCTTTTATTACTATATTGCTATTACTATGGCAGATGTCTGGCCAAGTTAAATTCTCTAGTTCTACCAGAAACCTCCATGTTCACAGTGGCAAACCATCTCGTTCCCTTCATGTTCCTTTGATAAAAAGTAAGTTCCACTCAGACAGCTATTTCATAACTCTTTAAGGAACAAATTCCTGAGAGAATGCTTCACTGACAATAACAATCTTGGTCTCTTTAAGTTCAAGGTCAACCAATATCTACCTTACTCATCCTTATAATACTCTCTTACTTAACTGTCCATTATAACAATCTCACTCAGTAATGTTCTAGCTCAAGTGGCTCTTGGGCCTTGTATTGGGTGAACAGTAAAAGACAAAAAAATAGCAAATCAGATTTCTCATCTTGCACATGGCTACTCATTTTCAAACATGCCCATCTGCTTGAGCCCATTCATGTCTCTTCAACACCCACAGAGTCAATTGCAACGATGCTGAGCAAGTGTCTATATTTCTGAGATGAGGTATTATGTACACAATTTACATTATTCGAACAATTGTTCTCATCTTTGTTGCCATATTTATCAGAATGTTTCAGCCATTGTACGCTCCTTGAGGATGCATGGCACAGTAGATAAAGATGTTAGTTAGATCCAGTGACAGGACCCAAAGAGTGTGAGTTCAATACCTGGTTATGGTGGTGGAGAACTTTGAGAGGGGAATTAACAGGAGATAACTGATAACCAAAATCCATTACACATGTCACGTGGAACTAGAACAGCCTAACCCAGTGAGTGAAATAAAGGGTTCTGTTCAGCATTCCAACCACCTGAAGAAGGCCAGAGTGTACAATGGCCAAAACGTTTCTTCAAAGTCAACCATCACATTGAAAACATTGAGATAAGCTATCAAATGAACCTAGAGTAAGAGCCTTAGCCAGTAAGCACCAAAGTCAGCCATCACATTGAAAACATTGAGATAAGCTATCAAATAAAAGTTATTTTTTAGGATTTTAATCATTGGTATTTCTATTAGAAATGAAGATAGTATTTACATTATTTTTGCACTAATACCTAAGTGTTATCTTGCTATGAAAGATGAATTCAGTATAATATTTAAAATAAGTGTGTGGGGGGGGGCATTGACAAAAAGTTTGTGCCCAAAGTGTGTGGGGCGGTGCTGGTTGAAAAAAGGTTGGGAAATGCTGATCAATATGAACTTATCAGTCAGGAAATATACAAATATACAATCATAAACCTGAATCAGAAATATACAAAATAAATTGAAGAAAGATATCACATAAAATATATTGGTGAGACATTAAAGAATTTAGATTTAGAGAATTTAAATAAAAGATTAGATGAATACAAACTGGATTTTTACAAATATAATAGTCTCAATACATTAGTTGTTCATTGTCATAGGTATGAAAATTAATTCTACTTAAATAATGCAATCTTGATTAAAAGGGTTTGTTTGTTGTATCTCTACCTATTTTCCCTTTTATGTAAAAAATTGATAAGAATTGGTAATTGATTCCATCAATAAAACCATTATTTCTTCTTGGAAATTTGTTATTGTATTCCAATAGGCATAATACATATTGTTTAATAAATAGAAATTTGGGGTCTATTTCAAATAACAAACATTCGCTATGGTAAGGCTGGAAGGAAGTAAAAATATTAGAGTAAAAATAAAAATCCATTAATTCTTTATAAATTGCTTTATTTACATTTCAAATATGACACTGAGCAGATATTGGTTATCAAGAAAAATAATCTGAGTGAAGGAGATGTGCTCTCCTTAAATAGGATAAAAGGAGCCTTGCTTAGTCTTGAAGTCCTTTGTAACCAAGAAGAAAATCATGTCAGATCACATATACAGGATGTGTCACCATTTAATATTTTTAATTTTGTACATGCGCGTTGTTTGTTTTTAATTTTGTCAATTGCACTGTATAGTAGGGTCAGTTGGGCACCGTGGTGAGAAAAAGAGTACCATGATGCAATTCACTTTGCCAAAAATTTTGAAATGGCTTCCTGTACTGTTTGACATTCATTATTAACATTTCAGAGTATATGGGTGTCAATCTGAGTACAGTGCAGAGGATTCAGAAAGAGTTGGATGAGTCTAATGATGAATACAAAAGTGTTTGAAGTGATCACTAGGGATGGCAATGTTATGCCTCCATTCATCTACCCACATGGCTTCAGACTCAACACAAAGGCCTACATCAAGTGCCTTGAGAAAGTAGTGCTACCCTGGGTTAAGAGGGTGGCTGCTGTAAGACCCTATGTCTCGCAACAGAACTCTGCACCATGCCATACAAGCAGGAGAACCTAGTCAAGGCTGTCAGACAATTTCTATGACTACATCAGCTCTTACATCTGGTCATCTGACTCAATTTCTATGACTACATCAGCTCTCTTACATCTGGTCATCTGACTCAATTTCTATGACTACATCAGCTCTCTTACATCTGGTCATCTGACTCAATTTCTATGACTACATCAGCTCTCTTACATCTGGTCATCTGACTCACTAGACTGCAAGCCCTTGATTATGATGTTTGGAATGCAGATGAAGGAGTGACCAATAAAACTCCTTGTAACACCAAAGATGAACTGAAGGCAAGGATTATGGCAGCATTCACCAACTCAGACAAGGATAGTTTCCTAAATGGTAAACTCTCCCATCATATTCGACATATGAGGGTCTGATAGCCTAGACACCAGCACATATGATTTAATTATAGTGGTGAAGGCTTTGTGCAGAACCAACCACACTTTTTGAAGGACCGAATGCAGAGTCTTGGCGCACTATGTGCGACAAGGTCCCCAAACAACCCTCCACATGTTTTGAATTCAGAGTTGTCCTTCTCCTAGACCAGATGCTATCCAAGGCTATAGAACCCAGTCTGTCCTGCTCATTACATATAGCTGGAGGGAAAAGAAAAAAATTCATACCTTTACCAACGGTATTAGCATATAAGTGAATGTAATGGATTCGACTGAAATTTGAACTTGGCTCTCCAATTCCTCAATCCTAGCCGCTATCAACTACTCCACCACACCTCATATATATATATATATATATATATATATATATATATATATATATATAATAAAGTTCATTGTCAGCATATATATATATATATATATATATATATATATATATATATATATATATAAGTGAACATTGAAGTCAACACAGAGACCACAGAGTTAAGACCTGCAAGTGATTTGCAAAGGAAGTTGCATATGGAGCAAGAGTGAGGATTGTGGAATGAGGTCATTGTTAGATTGGCTGACCTTTTAGATCTTGCTCTCACTTCTTGAAGATGTTTCAGACTAGCAGATTAAAAACTGCTGAATCCACTAAAACATGCTGATCTCCATTCTACCTGCTCCAAAGCTAAGTTCTTGATGGTGTTATGAGGCATATTGACAGCTGACAATATAATATATATATATATATATATATATATATATATATATATAGTGTTATCACCCATTTTATCAGTCCACTATAGGACTAAAACCTTCTCCTTGATCTGTAAGAAGTGGAGAGTGAGAGTCCCCACCCCCTGATATGCTGGCCAATGATGTTACTAGGAGGTTTGAATTCAAAGTTGTCCTCCTATGCTAGTTTTACAATGAATGGTAAATAGCCAAGCCTGTCATACTATTTCACACATAGCTGAAGGGTAAAGTGTCTTTTCTAAAGTGAACTTAACATCCTTGGCTTAACAGAATTTGAAATTGGCATACCAAATCCATTTTCTGCACTGATAACTGCAATTCTACCTGTTTATCTCTTTATCAATTTTCATCCGAAAAGATTTTGGTGTAAATATATAATATTTTTAAAATGCTACATAATAAAGAAAACGTAAATCCATGTATACAGTATACACTTACATCATGCACATTAATAATTGCACATTTATGTATATGTACACAGATATATTTAAAATATCTCTCTATATTCATGGACATATACATGTTTGAAAAAGATAAGTGCCTATATGTATGCATATTTATGAGCCCATAAGAAAATTTTACAACTATGTTTAAATATTAATGCGTTTCCTTCTGTAAGTGGTCAGGTATTTAAAGAGTGTGTGTGTGTGTGTGTGTGTGTGTGTGTGTGTGTGTGTGTGTGTGTGTGTGTGTGTGTGCATACACTTATCGACAATTGAAAACACTTCAAACAAAATACTGAATGTTTCAATCATAGCACTAAGCAATTTTTCCCCAAAACAAAAAGACATTCTTTAATAACAATATCTGTCAATAGACAAATAGAAAAGAATGCATTATTAGAGATTCTGCTTGAAATAAGGAAATGGTTTCTCCACATTTCCTCCAATTCAATTTCTGAACATTTTGCAAATTAAGTCATTTCAAAGTTATTTATTGCTTTGTAAACATGAAAAGAGCAAGATATACTAAAATAATGTTTCATGCATAGCAACCAGAATAATTTATTTTAATAAGTAACCAACAGAAAAATTAGAAATGAAAAAACAAATTTTCAAAATTAAATGTGTTCTTTTATCTTATTACTAGTTTTACTTCATCTTATCATTTTTGTTTGTATCTTGGGTTAATACAACCTTAAATAGTACCATTATTTTATTGCTAGTTTTATTCCACCTTATTATTGTTGCTTTTCATCACAACTCTTTGAATCAATTCACTCTTCATTCTTACTATTATTACTAGTTTTATTCTATCTTATTATTGTCGTTTTTTATCCCAACACTCTGTGTCAATGCACTGTTCATTATTAATATTTTATTGCTAGTTTTATTCGATCTTATTATTTTTATTTTTTATCACAACATTCTGGATCAATACAGTCTTCATTATCTGTATTATTTTTTAATGGTTTTACCCCATATTGCTTTTTATAATTCTGTGAGAAACATTTTAACCTAAAGATCAAACATTGCAAATAAAGAAATCACTTCTGATGCAAGGTGAACTCCCCTTTAATCTTTCATTGCTGTAACTTTATGTAAATATTTGAAAAAATAGGTGTGAATATTTCTTCAATTCTCTCCAGTAAGAGACAATACCTTTATGGTAAATGTGTTTCCGATTTTGGAGAGTAAGGAAATTGTTTGCAATTATCTTAACTTTATCAAGAATCATCTTTTGTTTAGTTTTACTAATGTTTATCATCAAGTTAAAAGCTGCTTATTATTAGATTTTCAGAATGGTTTGCTTATAGAGACATGGTGGAGTAATGGATAGTGGCTCGGATTGAGGAATCAGAGAGCTGAGTTCAAATTCCACTCGAATCCATTACATTCACTTACTTACTAATACCCTCTTCTTCTCCCACTAGCTATGAGTAAATAGCAGGACAGAGCAGGTTCTATAGCCTTGGATGGCAACTGGTCTACCACAGAAAGAAATGGCAACCTACTGCAGGAAAAATATCTGTCTCATCAGTCATGTATTGAAAGATACATGATCACACATGGCACATCACTGACTAACTTGCTTATAGGAAAAATAGTTGATGATAACTTTGATATGTCAAGTTATAAAAAATACATATATATACATACTTTTATTGAAAGCAAATAATAGCTTATACCAAATTTTGCTTTAGACATTTATTAGTTCAGCTTCTAAAGAGCTTGAAATATCAACCTTTTATTTTGGCAAAGGAATTTGGTTAAATATATACAAAGTAAATCAGTTATATCAACATGGATCTGTCATTATTAAAACTGTGAATGAAAAGCAACAAGTAATGATTTTGTGGTTAGTAATGATTTTCCAACTTAGAATCAATACCTGAGCAAATGTTGATCATTTGATAAGAGCTTTGTTGGGAGCAGTATGAATCTTGTTCCTCTCAACAGTACATGTATGCACTTAAATAATCGCTGGTGACTTTTTTCCAAGTACATTTATCTACTAGTGTGATTAGCTAACTCCCTGTTGTAATGGCTTCTGAACAGTCTTGTTTAACCACTTTCACTCAGAAGGCTTGGATCAAGCTGTTTTATGGTTTTCAGATACTTCCCAATGACACACTACATCTCCCCAGTTCTAAGCAAATTGTGCTTGATTCCTGCAATACTGGAAAAATATTCTTGTTGGAGTATATTAAGTCTATAAGTTCAAATGGTAAAAAAGCACTTTCTGTTGTCAGGTAATGATGTATCAGGCCAAACAGCAGATCCAAACCATGTAAGCACACCCCACACTATAATAAAAAGACCAGCAGACTTCACAGTGCATTGTTAACCAGTGAGACCCATGACCTCATGGGATCTGCAATACACTGAAGCCTTACCATTAGTCTTAAACAAGTGGAACCATAACACATCTTGCAAAACCAATCCTTGCCAGTTCACCAGCTTCTAATTAGCTAAAGAAAAATGAACTGACCTGCTGGATGTATCCATTGAATATAAATGTGATTTGAGTCTGTGCCACTTGTCTGTTGTCACAGATTTATGTTGATAAATTGACCACCGTGACATTCACTTCCAGGTCTCCTGGTTGGAAAACTAACATTCTAATAACTCAGACATGCAACTATATATCATTCAGTTATGTGTTATGCATGATACACGCGTAGGCAATCATGTATCTTTTGATACATGACTGACGAGGCAGATTTTTTTTTATTCCATCACTTTTGGCACGTCAATGTATATGTGGATGTAAATATAAATATTTATACTTAAATATAATGAAGAATATTTTTTGCCAAAAATAAAATGGAGTTGGGTGGAAAACATGGAAAGATAATAAACAAACATAGTAAAAAAATAATTAGCATTAATAATATCTATAATAGCAGTAATAACAACAATATTATTTCATGGAACTGTAGAAATAAAGCAAAACGCCCTCTTGAAAATAACTGCTTAATCAATAATATTATACATAAATCGATGGTAAAAACATTTATATAGGATTAACAGAAAAAACTCTAAAAGAAAAGTATTTTGATCATAAAATGTCTTTTGAAAATAAAAGACATCCTAATAATATTATATTTAAAAAATAGATATGAGAGTAAAAAGGAAAAGCATCTTCACTAGTAATGGCAAATCATTGAAGGGCACCTTCTTGCAATACTGATAGCAAAAACTGCCAATTTGAAGAAATATTCCAAATAATCAATTTTAAAAATCCAAATAAAATTGTTAAATAAAAGGAATAAATTCTGTCGAAAATGCAGATATGTAAACAAGCACCTAATGCTTTGTTATATAAAACCAGATTAAAAATTAGATAATAAATTATAATCTAGTCATTTATTTTTATCCAGTAATATAAGCTGTAATTATTCTTACATCAAGCCCACCATGATTTTATATAAACATAATAATATGAATATAACACACATTCTTAATATATATTAACTGAAGACAAATGTATCTAATATCTAATAAACTAAAAATAGAAAAAACTCTTGAAAGGGTTAAAAATTTATTTAGAAAATCTTTTAAACTTCCCTATCCAAGACAAGGATAATTTACTATGTATATAAGTTTAAAATGTCAAATTAATATCTAACTTCCGAATAAATTCAAATATGCTTATGACACAAAATAACATCTTTAAGAAAAACAAATTCAAATGATTTTATATCATAACTTTTTATTATATCATAAAATTTTTATGTCATAGAAAAATTTAAAAATAAATCAAAAATTAATTTATATCCTGATTAGTCACTTTCCCTCCACCATAGGATAATTTCCTTTTGCTTTTTCATTAAATATTTTTATGGTAATTGTTCTGGTAATTCTTTTCTCTTTGATACCTAAACTTTATGAATTTAAGTGTAGTACTAGATTGGCAGCTAGGTCCCAATATTTTATAGTTGAAATAGCTAGATGTAACCATAACAGTTTCTTCTCTCACAATTCTCGCTTGTGGAACTATCTTCCAGCGTCTTGCTTTCCAGTCAAATTTGATCTTCAAAAATTTAAATGCAATGTATACCATTATCTTCTGTCTTCTTCATTTTTGTTCTTTTATTGTTCTCTCTCCTTAATAATGTTTTTCTTTTTTTCTTATTCTTTCACACTCACTAGCCTCAGTAATGCTCTCTCATGATGTTGAACACTAATTACAAAGACGACTTGCAGAAAAATCTTTACCTTCCAGGAATATCCTTATTGATCATTTTTGGTGAAATATATTTTCTCTGTGTGTGTGTGTGTGTGTATATATATCTATCTATCTATCTATCTATATATATATATATATATATATATATAGTCATTCACAGATAGACTGTTTCGCTGTATTACAGCTCTTCACTGTGGCTAGACGTCTGATTGCTTCAAGCTGGGATCGAAACCGAACCAATTTGGTATCAGTCAGAGATTATATATATATGGGTACATGGCTGATTGGTTAGAATGTTTGCATTCTGACCATGAGACCCAGTTTCAAATCTGACCATGGTCAATTTGTCAGGAAGGAGATTTCCTGATGTTATCAGAATGGTGGGGTCGATCCCAGCTTGTGGCACTTTTGCAAAGTGCCTGAAAAGAAAACCATACCACGAGTTGACCCAAGCTTTGTAAGTGAAATTGAGTAGACAGAACACTTGCAGGTCATCAACAGTTGTGCTAGCTCAAAGTCTGTTGTACTGTCTTCCCTCTAATAAGTCTATTATGGACTCTTCCACTTACTATAAAGTAGTAGGGAAAGTAAGCCTCAGGGGAACAGTGATATAGACTAAACACTGGTCAACCGATACACACTCCTAAGTCACTGGTCAACCGATACACACTCCTAAGTCACTGGTCAACCGATACACACTCCTAAGTCACTGGTCAACTGATACTCACTCCTAAGTCACTGGTCAACCGATACATACTCCTAAGTCACTGGTCAACTGATACACACTCCTAAGTCACTGGTCAACCGATACACACTCCTAAGTCACTGGTCAACCGATACACACTCCTAAGTCACTGGTCAACTGATACACACTCCCACTCCACACTTCTCTTGTATTTACTGTTCAATACACTATTTATCTGCAACCTCTTGTTTTGTTATTCTTTAACCAATTACTTGGTCACAACAAAGTCACAAGTCATCGTGGCTGAGGGTGTGTGCTGGCCTTGTTCAAATTGTTGATCATGCTAGATAACACGCTCTTTCACAGAAGCTGTAACTAAAGTCTGCTCAGCATAGTTGCAGTATAAACCACTGGAGGGCTCTGTGGGTGTTCAATAAACACAAATGTGCCTGAACGAGTGTCTGCAATAGGGATTGGTTAGCCTTTATGGTAAATGTGTTTCCGATTTTGGAGAGTAAGAAAATTGTTTGCAATATCTTAACTTTATCAAGAATCATCTTTTGTTTAGTTTTACTAATGTTTATTATCCTTAAATATGAGTGGCCAGCTATATATGCATATATATATATATATATATATATATATATATATATATATATATGTGTGTGTGTGTGTGTGTGTGTGTGTGTGTGTATACTAGTTGAGTTCACCCCATACAAGACAGTAAAACCACTAACATACAAGGAGTTTCTGGGTGTGGAAGAATTAGAAACATTTCTAAAGAACAAAAACAGAGGAAGAGTAAACAGGAGACAGTAGATAGTGATTGACATTACATTTAAATTTTTGAAGATTACAGTTAACTAGAAAGCATGGAGCCAGAAGGGAGTTCCACAAGTGAAGAAGTGCAAGAAAAGAAACTGCTAGCATTAGAATTTATGTCTACATCTAGCCAACTCGACTGTAAAATGATGAGATCTCATCAGTATAGTAGAGCATTTAAATTCAAAAAGTGTAGGTACTATAGCAAAGAGCTCATCTGAACATGAAAGTATTTATAGAAAAGACATAGGGAGGCAACCTTATGGTGGTGAGAGAGTGACTGAGTGGAGAATCAGGACTGATAATATTGCTAATTCTTCTTTAGATTTTATATATATATATATATATATATATATATATATATATATATATATCACAGCACATGGCACCTTTGGAAAGTGCCTGAAAACCATACCATGGATTAACATAAGCCTTGTGTATAAAATTGTGTAGACAAAACCATTTATAATCCATCAATGGTTGTGCACTTTGTTTTAAGCATTTTGGCAAGGGGCTTTTCATTAGGTTTCTATTTGTTATGGGGTCCACCCCTTTTTCATACAAGTGGACTCGACCAGTGTGTACTTGTACTGCTGCCAGTGAATACCCAGGAGAGATACTCTGATAGAGAGATACACTGATACAGTGAGTGTGTCAGGTAACCGTTTTGTAGGAGTCACAGTTGCGAGCATGTAGACTCAGAAGGAAGTCATACTTCGATACTGAATTTCACAGACTGTATATATATTATTATTGCTACTAACCGCATTTCTGGATCTACTAACCGTATTACCAATTGTATTATTACGTCAATACATTTATTTGCTATATTTCATTCCTGCGTTTGTCATTCATTTGAGACCGGATTTCATCACGGAATCCACAACACTATTATTACTAAATTTTTCTGTCTGTTATGGTCCGGTTCCTTGTACCACGGTGATAGTCCAAGGTAGAACCAATAAAGAAGAACTTGAAGGTTGATATGGAACAACACAGATATGTTACAAACAGGAATATATACAGAGAAGAAGAAAGTGTTAGTACGGACAATCAGGTTTAGTAGTAATTGTCTGAACGCGACTCTGTTTAGGACTGCCTCTGACTCGATTGACTGACTTGCTCTGACTGACTGACGAACTTCTGATGGACCTCACTCCAGACTTCAGACTGAACGGTATTTAGTCACCCACCCCCCACGAGGGCATCATGTGGCACAAGGCTGGTTTAACGTGAGCCCTTTGAACCCATATAAACAGATTCAGGGTCTATCTACCTCCCCAAAAGAGACTCCGCCCTTCGGCATAGCCTCCTTCGGGTTCCTCCCTGCCCGTAGGCAGAGAGTTCAACATAACACTGTCCTATCATTAAACATAATTTTATGTCTTTTTTGTGGGATTTTCTTTAATGTAATCACATGTCCTAAATATATATATATATATATATATATATATATTGAACAATAAAAAATATTAAAAAATTAAAATCTTCAGACACACTGGGTTGTATATTAATATTCCTTCGTTTTTATTATTATTTCATTTAGTTTCGACTAGTTTCGACCAACATGGACATCATCAAGAGAAAAATAATTTTCTGCTTGCTGGTAGCAGTGAACTATAGAAATGAATGTCTTGATGGAGAAAATGAACTTCTGTCTGTAGTTTTCATTTGTTTTTTTTATTTTTTTAACGCAAATTTTGGTCAGTCTTTGTGTTGATCATATATATAGTTGGATTGATGTGAGTTTGACTGACACTCACAGAGAGCATGAAACCCAGACTCACAAACTCATATCAATCCAACTAAATATGTTAGCTGTATCACTGCTATTGAATGCTTTCCAATAACTACCGGGCATATATGACATATAAATAATATATATATAAATTGCATATATTATATATATATATATATATTTATATTTATATACATGCACCTTTTACACACACACACACACACACACACATATATATATATATATATATATATATATATTCCTGGACTTCTTCCAGTTCTTCATCTTCTGTTTTTATTATCTTTCTTGGAACATTAAAATTAAGCCTTGCTTTGATTTCATTGGTGTTATTTTTTAAAGCTACCTTTATGCTTAACCTGTTTATGTCATTTAGTATTTGTTGTAATTCATCCAATGATTCCATTACTTGTAAAATGTCATCAGCAAATACATATATATATTTAAGTGGACATTAAGGTCAACACCCATCAGTGACAGTCTGTTTCATGCTTAAATGCACTCAATGGTTCAACTATTTATATATGCTAGTCAATGATGCATTATGAACAGAAGGACTATTGCATTATCCTAATGTTTATTGCAGTTATTTGTAATTTGTAGCTATTTTATGATCTTTTTCGTTAACTTTTTTTACTTATTATTGCTTTATTATTTTTGTTGATTATTATTGCATGTGATTATCTGTGCTTTTGTAGTTTCATTTTTTATTTAAGTGCATACTTTTTTATTGATTTTTATTTTTTATTTATTTTATTTTGCTTATTTATTTATTTATTTTATTTTTATTTTATTTTATTTTATTTTAACATTAATTTTAGTTTACAATTTTTAAGTAACATAGTAAAAATTTGTTTTTGTGTCTGCATTTTGAAATGGTTTCTGATCACATAGTAATTTATGTTGGTCTGGGAATGTAATAAGTAATAGTAATCAAGTCAAAAAACAACACACATGGCCTGAAGAGTGCCTTTAAGCATGAAACAGACTCTCACCACTGGGTGTTGACCCCCATTTTAACTTTTATTTTTACATACACACTATCCCTGATATTAAGCACTTTAACCCATGAATATAGCACACCTTAAAATGATATTTTTAACATATATATATGTCCACTTGGACATGGATGTCCTGATCCAGTCATGTAGGGAGTACATAGTGTCATAAAATATATGCTAAAAGTTTTATTAAATATGATCTGTAGAATATATGCTAAAAGTATGATAATAAAATATACATATGAATAAAGATGCGATTTCTGCCTGAATAGAATTTTACCTTTTTTTTTAACAGTATAAATGACTATAGTAAAATATGCCACTGACTTTTATGCCATGTAAACAGCTGTTTTTAGCCTCAGTCTGTTTAATTATAATTATGTTTAAGACTTGTGATTTTTATCTCTTTGCAATGTAATTAGTGCCAAAACCACATGTTGCCAACTTGGATCAGTGCCAGAATTATTTCAAGATAAAAACATCAGGACTCACAGAGTGGCTTGTCCAAATGCCAGAGTACCGAGTCACTGGCACAATTAATACACAATGGATTCAGATGACGAATACAGATAAGAGACAAAACACATTAATTTCTAACCATTTCATTTGGCTTGGGTCATGAAGAAAGAGATTCAGGTTATCCTGTTCTTAATGAAAAATTACTGATGATAATTGTCGGTGAGGCTCGGAACAGTATTATCTATATATTATTATTTGAATATGGTCAAGAAAAAGTTTATAGACACATGAGGTTATTTTAACAAAGAGAAAAAGGCTTTTGTAATCATCATTCTGAATTTACCTTGTAAATCTATTTTTATTCACTAATATGTACATGTAAAATGTTTCTGAAAAAAGAACCAAGATTTTGCATAGAATTTAGTTAGAATATTGCAGCCACATATGGTCCAGTGACCCTATTGTTTACCTTGAGCTCTTTGATAAGATCCAAAGAATAATCTGCAATATTACTGGTCCTTATCTGGCAGCTTGACTTCAGTCACTTGCCTCTCTGTGCCTCTTTTATAAATACATTTATGGTAATTGTTTGAATGAGTTCTTTGCTATGGTAACTAGACATTTTGAATTTAAGCACAGTATTAGACTGGTGTCAAGATCTCATCAATTTACAGTTGAGCTGGCTAAATGTAGCCATAAATTCTATGCTAATAACTTCTTTTCTCACATTTCTCACTTGTAGTACTCATTTCTGGCTGCATGCTATCCAGCCAAATTTAATTTGCAAAAATTTTAATGCAATGTCAATCGCTATCTACTGTCCTCTTAATTACTTTTTTCTCTTTCTACTCATTATTAATATTTCTGTTCCTAATTCTTCCATACCCAGTAACCCCTTGTGTTTTCGTAGCTTTTCTGTGTAATTCTGATTAAAAAACAACAAAAAAAGTGAGTTTCATTTTAGTCAGGCATTTATTTTCTCATTTAAAAAATTCATGTTAATGCTTTTGTATTACTAAATATAATTTTTTTAATACTTTCCTTGTTGGATTCTGATGTATTGAATATGCATACACCTGGGTTCCCCCTCACGGTAATATGATTGGCTGGTGTCAACCATAAATACAGACTGATATGGAGGTACATGGACTATGCCTATTGTCTTCGCCTATTGCCTACACCTATTGCCTACCACTACAACGAGGACCAGTCCATTACGGTTACCTGCTAGATTGTCCTACCTGGTTACAGTAGTCAACAACCACTTTGCTACTTCAAATAAATATATCTCTTTCCGTGACATATCAGATACATTTTATGTTCTTTTAATATAAGGGCATTTTATGCAATATTATTTTACAGAAGAAAACTTATACTATGTTTTTTTTTTTAATGTATTTAGTTACTTTGTCTAAATTTCTTAAATTATTTACATTTGAACTAATGTCCTCATCTTTGTTGTTGTTAGCACAACATTTAAACCTTTGTGCCCTTCAGCCACCTACAGGTGTCTATCAGTCTAGGTAATCTTCAGAGAAATTTGAATTGGATCTTTTATTTAATCTACAGGGTAGTTTGTTCTCATTTCACTGTCCATGTCTAGGAATATTTCTTATTTCATACTGCTGCCTCTGTTTCTACAGAGTTTAATCTGTACTACCTGGCCCCAGGGAATGAACTCACTTCAGATCACTGTATATATAGATGCCTTTCAGAAACTAAGCAATGTATTAAGAGATAGGAATATTTTTTTAGAAACAAAGGAAAGAGTACTGAACTGCTATGTAATATCTAATATCCTATATGGCAATGAATACTGGACAATTACATCATGTCTTTCAGAAACTAAGCAAAGTATTAAGAGATAGGAAAATTTCATTGGAAACAATGAAAAGAGTGTTGAACTGCTATGTAATATTTTCCATGATAGTGAATGCTGAACAATCTCTTCACAGAAGAAGAGACTTAAAGCAACAGAGATTTGGCTGTGCAAAGTCCAAGATATTCTCCATATCGGAGAATATCTTGGGCTTTGCTGATGTGGTCAGTGGAACAAGAACAATCTACTCCTATAGATTAGATAAAGGGCTCAGCTTAAAATTTCCAAAAGGTTACCTAAATCAACAAGCATCAGATGAAGGCACAATGGCTGAAATGTTGTGA
>OZ010573.1:23040064-23062564 GCA_963932145.1 Acanthosepion lycidas
TCTGTGAAACATTATGAGGTAGATGATGTCATCTACTTTAAAAAAATATTATGCTTTGTTTTCCATAATTTTACTACACACGTTTCTGGTCTCGTGACCATCTTCAGGTAAAAGCGGAGATTTCTACATATTATTAAAAATAATTAATTTTTTCCTGATGTTTTTCAATGTTAAATATTCTTGATATGAGACATTTTCTGTTTTTGTGTTAGTAATCCGAATTTCTTTCTAGAATTCAAGAAAGAAATTCGGATTACTAACACAAATATTTTTTTAAAATAAATCCACATTACAACCAAAAACGATTGCGGCACCTCTCTTCTTTTTAATATACATACTTTTCTCTCATTTGAACCACTACAACCTCTTTCTTTTATATATATATATATATATGTAATATATATATATCTGCAGACATAATTTTAAGGTATGTTCATGAGCAAAATTGGTCAATATTAGGGATAGAGCATAGGTAAATACAAAAGTGGACACTGAAGTTAACAGCAAGAGGTAATGTTTTGTTTCAGGCTTGAAGGCCATCTTTAGGCCACACACACACTTATATATATATATATATATATATATATATATATATTTGACAGTGAAAGAGAAAAAAGTAAGTGAGTAGGAATAGAGTTTAAGGAGAAAAGAAAATGTTAAAATGGAGAAATAAACACAATATTCAACATGTACACACACACACACACACACACAAAGAGAAAAATCAACCTAATACCATTAACTAATGCATAAATTAATTTCTAACTTAGTATAAAAATGAGAAAATATGCAGTCAATTACTGAAACCTTCTGATGGTTAGACCAAATGATTACAAAAAAGTTCATCTATAAAAGAGTTGGTGTATTGAATATAACATAATTAACAAAATGACAAATTTTATTTGTATTAATCCTATATATATATATATATATATATATATATATATATATATATATATATATATATATATATATATAGTTTGACAACCACATTATCAACAAGTCTTACACTTCATTTGTTGGATGCAAGTTCTTAGCACAGCACCTAAAAACACGTTCCTGTCCACCTTCACAACACAAGAAAATACATCTTGAAAACACCAATATACTACACCATGAAAATGATAAACAAAAAACTTCAAATTCTCGGCCCCTCTATATAATCAACTAACACTCAACAAAATTTATTTTAAATATGGCCACAACATAAGAAAGTGCATATACAAATATTTAATGCCATTTTACATTTCTACCAATTTCCAGCCAGCTCCCTTATATTGAAATGCTTGTTTTAAAAAAAATTCTGTAGCTACAACTGATAAATTTAAACTTTTAAAATAATTAAAAAGTGTGTTCACAAAAATAACCATAAAAACGGAATACAGTATAATAATAAGTAAATACAATATGTTTGTATTATTTAATAAAATATTTGATATATATATATATATATATATATATATATGGTATGTATTGAGAAAAGGTGGGTAATGAAAAACAGCAATAAACTTAAGACATTTTTGTGAATCAATGGCATCAAAGGAACAAAATGGGATGGTAAAGAATCAAATATTGCTTAGTTACAAAGTACAGGAAGTTGTAGAGAGCCATGATTGTCGATGTCTTTGAAAGACATGCCATATAAATGATGAGGATCTCGCAAAGAGATAGAGTTCAGGGAGAATTATGTTCATGCCTTTCCCAAGAGGATTAGCAATTTTCCTTGTCAGTAACAATTGTTTCACCCTGCATCACCACATATTTGAAAATAATCAATATTTAATTAACAAGAAAATTGATTTTTTTTCTTTACTCAACTGGTTTGTTTTTAATTAAGATATTTAATTACAGTGTTAAATGTGTATCTGACAAAATGAAATTAACCAGTAAAAATTAATGAGGATTTCACAAACTATTTTGAAAATGACATTGTGAAATTATTGTGACAAACAGAATTCATGAAAACTCCTTAGAGAAGTTTTTCAATTTTAGAATAGAATAAAGTATAATTACTATATTGCATTCTGTAGAGTAATTGGCTATGGTTAAATGTAATTGGCAGAAATGCCCAACAAAGAGAATTGACAAAGTTTACAATAAACAGTAACAAAAAGAAAAATACAGGGCAAAAAGCAAAGAATATATGCAAGACAAAAATAGGCAAGGTAACAGTAATGAGGTAAAAAAGGTCACAAAGTAAGAAGGGTGTTGACACACAAAAGGGATACAGACAAGTAATCACAGTGTCCTGACTTCAAGAACAAAAATATGGCAGATGAGACTGAGAAGTGGTTGATCTTATTGGCTAGGAAGAAATCCCAGCATGCATCTGTAGAATTAGACTATAAAATTTGAGAGGGGGAAGTTTTTGCACTCATTCCTATATGGATCGGTACCAACTCATTCAGAGTGAAAGGAAGAAATATTATTTAGAGTTTGAAACAAGGATTTATCTGTGCATGAATTTATAGAAAAAATAATGAAAAAACAAAAAAAGAAAATATTTTTTCATAAACATTATAATTTTAACTTCTTCAAGGGTTAAATGTTATCTGCCCTTCTTTTGCTTATAATCTTCACTTCCTACGACTTCCACTTTTGTTCTTATTACACATCTCATACATAATAACTATTTTAACAGTAACCCTCTACCTTTGGTGGCTCGAGAGCCTTGTATCAGGTAAACTTTAGTGTAGAGATGAGATAGAAGGTTTTGCTGGTAAGACATGTTAGGAAATAGAACAGTCATGTCCATCATGGAAAGAGTTCCATTCGATTTACAATTGCCACACATAAGTAGATGAAAGGGGTTACGGGGGGGGGGGGGGAATGAGAAGACTTTTGGAGAAGGAACTGGAAATTCTATTCTAAGCAGGAAATAAGTAATAAATGATATACACACAGACACACACACATAAGCAGATGAAAGAGGTTATGAGGAGGAAGAATGAGAAGACTTTTGGAGAAGGAACTGGAAATTCTATTCTAAGCAGGAAATAAGTAATAAATGATATACACACAAATACACACACACAAGGAGATGAAAGGGGTTAAGAGAGGGGAGAATGAGAAGCCTTTTGGAGAAGGAACTGGAAATTCTATTCTAAGCAGGAAATAAGTAATTAATGATATACACACAGACACACACACATAAATAGATGAAAGGCGTTACAGGGGGGGGGGTGAAAGCCGTTACGGGGGGGGGCGAAAGAAAATGAGAAGATTTTTGGAGAAGGAACTGGAAATTCTATCCTAAGCAGGAAACAAGTAATAAACCTTTATTCCTGTTCAAAAATTGGGAAGGAGTGTGAACAGGATAATATGCAAACCTATCTAATCCTATTCATTTTTGCTTAGAAAATTAAAATTACATCATCTTTTTTAATTTGTATACCCTCTAAATCAGTGCTTTCGATCTCTTTTTTACTCCATGTGCCTCCTTCTACCAACAGCTAAAAATTTCAACATCTTGTAATGATAGCTTTACTGTTAACAAGAAAAAAGTGCAAGTGAGAAAACAACAAATGGCAACAAGAAGTGGTTGAGATAAGTGAAAGTTTTATTTCTTATGATTTACAAGGTTCACTCACTTGCTCATTTCAGGGAATTATATATCGGTCATGGGAGACAGAGAGTTCATTCAGAGTTTAATGCAAAGTAGTAGCTGAGATAAACACAGAGAAATCAGCACACATATGTAGTCAAGCAAGATAAACTCATGGGAGAAATATTCCATGAATTATCACATTGTAGAAATCAAGGAAGCATGGTGGAGTAATGGATAGCAGCTCGGATTGAGGATTTGGAGAGCTGAGTTCAAATTCCAATTAAATCCATTACATTCACTTACATGCTAATACCCTTTGGAAAGGTATGAATCTTCTTCTCCTCCAGCTATGGGTAAATAGCAGGACAGACCGGGTTGTATATCCTTGGATGGCAATTGGTCTACCACAGAAAGAAATGGCAACCTACTGCAAGAAAAAAATCTGCCTCGTCAGTCATGTATTGAAAGATACATGATTGCTTAAGTGTGTATCATGCATGGCACATAACTGAGTAATCGAGAGTTAGTCTCTACTGCCAATAATTTTGTCATTGTCTGAAAGCATCACTGTTGATGGAAATGCTTTGGTGTTGCTGCTGATGGCCTGGCTAAGTTTGCCTGCTGTGTGGATCAACCAGGTCAGATCTGCCTTCATGGGTGAAATCAGCATTGGCTTTATAGTGAGTCAATGACTCAGAAGCAGCTGCTATGAAAACTGTATGGCCATTTTCTGATTGGTCAAAAAAGATGTTTATGACTGATATTTTTGGATAGCATTCCAGATGTTGGTGTACATATGTGGATGAAATTAGGTTTGTTTTTGCCATATGAGTTGTGGATGTCAAAGTGAACAGTTCCATTTGAGTTGAAGATTTGGAGTTTTGACAGGACGTGATAATCTGAATGCATCTGAAAATTTTTAGAATTAATCAGTTAAATCATAACATAACTTAATTCTTTCAAGCAAAGAATTCTTTTCACTTTTCTTCTCAAATTTGCAAATTTACCCCTTTCCCACCAATTCGCTTTTGAGACATTCTAGGAATTTTGTTCTTGAGATATCCTAGGAATTTTGTTCTTGAGACATGCTAGGAATTTTGTTTTTGAGACATCCTAGGAATTTTGTTCTTGAGATATCCTAGGAATTTTTTCCTTGAGACATCATAGGAATTTTGTTCTTGAGACATTCTAGGAATTTTGTTCTTGAGACATCCTAGGAAGTTTGTCCTTGAGACAACCTAGTAATTTTGTTCTTGAGACATCCTAGGAATTTTGTTCTTGAGACATCCTAGGAAGTTTATTCTTGAGACATCCTAGAAATTTTGTCTTTGAGATAGCCTAGGAATTTTGTTCTTGAGACATCCTAGGAATTTTGTCTTTAAGACATCCTAGGAATTTTGTCCTTGAGACAACCTAGGAATTTTGTCTTTGAGATATCCTAGGAATTTTGTTCTTGAGACATCCTAGGAATTTTGTCTTTGAGACAACCTAGGAATTTTGTTCTTGAGACATCCTACGAATTTTGTCCTTGAGACAACCTAGGAATTTTGTCCTTGAGACATCCTAGAAATGCCATGTTCATCTTTATGTTTCCCCCAAATTCTATTTGTCACTTTCTGCTTGTTAATAACAATTTCTTTGAATTTCTTATTCTAAAAACTTCCTCATTTTTCACATTATTTGTCTATCATATTCTCAACATTCATCAGTAAAAATATATCTCTGTAAAATATGCTTTTGCTCTTTTAATTGCTTTGTATTTAAATATGAAAGGTTTAGCAAATGTAATTTGTTAATAACACACTAGTCAATTATTTCAAAGAAACAACAATTATCTGCCATTTATTCTTAAATTAAGAATTATGATAAAATAAAAGGATTAAATGAAAGAAAAAATTTCATAATTTTGATAAGCTTAAATAAATGGTTGGTGGAACAGGGTTTAGGAGAAATAACAAAAATACCAAATTTATTAACAGCTACAATGACAGAAAATTGTGGAGAATCATGATCGCCTACGTTGTGAGAGGACACAGCCAATAAAGAAGAATTTTGGTAACCAAATTTTTTAAAACACCACCATATCTCTGGATAACAAGGCAGGCTTGCTTAGCACTTGATTTGGATCTTTTCTACAGTTATTCCATTGCAAAGATCATTCACATTTTTGGATTCTTGTATCAGATGAGTCTACACGGTCTTGTGGGTGATGAAATGTTTTCCACCCTACCACTCCTTTCCCACAGATGATGCTCTATCACTATTTCCATGGCAAGTGTTCTGACAAACGATATTCCTTTCTGACCTTTACAAATGGGACCCACCATACCTCATACTCAAATGTGAATCATCCTTATTCCCTACATGACAATGCCATCCTGTCCTTGATCACTGGTGTGTGCACAATCGAATCCTGTGGCTAACCGTGAAGCTGGTCACTTCAATCCAAGCCTCTCCATATCCCACATTGTGTTTGTTTTGATCACAAAGCAGGCAAGGATTGAACCATTGCCAATTATCACTAGATTGGTGTTGTTCAAGTAGGACAATGTTATAAGACAAAAAAAAAGAAAGTTGTGTAAATCAACAAGGATTATATAACTAAGGTTCATACAAGAACACTTTTTTATATAAGAATCTACAAGCATGCAGGCTAACGACCATTCCCTTGTAGTCTAATTTTGTGACACTTTGTTCATCATTTCCAACAAGCTCCTTATAGACATTCACACAGTATTCTGCTGCAGAGAGTTAAAGCATTTGCACATAAGTGGGGAATAATAAACTTGTGATTCTGTCTCAGCCGGGAATGGCATAACGAAGCAATGTCACCCTACAGTGAAGCAAATGTCAGCCAGGATGCACTGTTCCATCCAGCAGGCTGTCTACTGGCACAATGTGACCCCAAGGGGTGACAACTCACACCTGACTGCAGCAGCCAATGTGAACTACGGATATGAAGTTTGGGTGAAGGGGGTTGACACCATGATAACATCCTCAGGTCCAAGGCACACCTCTTACCAGGTGAAAGGTCACATGTGGGTCAAGGCACCACAGAATTGGTGTACCACAAAGTTCAGCAGGGGTCAGGTGACTAAAATAGTCAGCCAACACTCCTGTTTGGTGGACAGAATACCCCACTATGGGAAGGATCTGTGCCCACGCCACAGTGTCCCCCCATCAAAGACTCCAACAGCACATCTTCAGAGAGCAAGTCAGAGATGCAGAGTCATACAGTTCATCTGAAGAGGAAGTGGGAGAGGAAGCAGAATCTGGCTCCCTGAAGAACGTTTCCTGGTGAAAGCAACCAACACCAGGCTGCCACCTTTGTGATCAGGAAATCAAGGGGGAGTGTGCTAGAGAATTACCTCAGAGGTCCAAGAGGGCCAGAGTGGCATGGCCTAAACTTGTGTATAAGCCAAGCAAACTGTAAGCGAGGTGAACCATATGAGCACAGGAATTACACAACACATGTGTCACTGCGACAGACCAAGAGGCTGGCAGCATGTGCAAAATACTAATTTTCTGGCTTTGTGAAAACGATTAAAAGAGGGGAGTGTTTGTTGAGACAGGAGTAAGCTTTTGCTGTGGCCTGATATTGAACTCACAACTCTTTGGGTCTAGACACTGGACCTAACCAATATTTTGAGGACATCTGCATATGAATTTTTGGGACATATAAACCTAATGTCTTTGCATACCAGGCCACAGCAGGGGGTGAACCAAAACTTGGAGAGTTAAGTAAAGGAAAATAACTGAGATATCCAAAAGAGACATGGCACATGGAGCTAGAAAAATCTACCCGAGTGAATAAAATAAAGGTTTCAGTTCAAAATTCAAATCACCTGAAGAAGGCTGGAGCATACAGTAGCTGAAACATTGTGAATATGGCAAAGAAAATGAGGATAGCAGTCCGAATAATGTAAATAATGCAAGTAATCATAATACCTAATCTTTGGGATTTATTTCTATTAAATCAAATTTTTTCTGTTTTCTATGCATATTTAGTCATTATACATCTGTGTACAGTTAATTATATGAAAAGTAGTTTATTCATTAGTTCTAAATACAATAAATTAAAAATTTTTATGTGTATGAATATTTGTTTCTCCCACGAAATATATATATATGTGTGTGTGTTTATATATAGATATGTGTGTGCATGTGCGTGTGTGTTTATAGATTTATATATATATATATATATATATATATGTGTGTGTGTGTGTGTGTGTGTGTGTGTGTGTGTTTTATTTTATATATATATAATGTGTTTATATATATATATATATATATATATATATATATATACATAAAACATGTGTGTCTTTATATATATGTGTGCGTGTCTGTGTTTATATATATATGTATGTGTGTTTATATATGTCTGCGATTGTGTTTATATATACATATATATATATATGGGTGTATATGTATATATATGTGTGTTTGTGTGTGTGCACATTTATATATATGTGTGTTTATATATATATGTCTGTGTGTTTATATATATATATGTGTATGTGTTTATATATATAATGTGTGTGTTTATATATATATATATATATATATGTATATATATATATTATGTCTGTGTGTTTATATATATATGTATATGTGTGGGTGTTTATATATATGTGTGTGTGTTTATATAAATATATATATGTATATATATATAGTGTATGTGTTTATATGTGTTTGTGTTTATTTATATGTATAAGATGTGTGTTTATATATTTGATGTGTGTATATATATATATATATATATATATGTATGTATATATATGAAATTTTTTATTATCTACAAATCTAAAGTCTATGCTTATCATAAAACATACTCACTTTTCTACACTTTTGTTCTCAAAATTTCTTCCGAAATTGCTCTGAGGTTAATAAATACAGGGAAAACCACTAAAAGCAAAAACTATCTCCCTTTCAGCTATAAAAAAATTACCTCCCTTCTATTTTATTTTTATTTTCTCATCTTTGGAGAATTTGGCCAACATCATGGAAGGAAAAAATAACCTACTAGAATATATGATTTTGTGTAGATTTTTTCTTAAAGAAATCTAACATTATCAATTTCCTCAAGGGCAAGACAAACATTAAAAGTATTTAGATGTGCATCATTTTCAAAATATGCTTTTTTGGTTTCTGGTTACTTTGTGTTTGCTAAGAGTGAGCATTGTGCACATGAAAGATATCTATAAAAAAGTATATATAAAAAAGAGTAACATTCCTTTTATGGTTGCCAATATTAAAATAAAAAAGTGTATCTTCTGTCATCAGTGAAAAGACTACAGTAAATAGAAATTCAAACATTTGCTGGCAAGATCCAATGACAGCTGCTATGCACTTGTGCATATACACCTTTTACCCGAATGCAAATATTTAGATATGCATATACTAACTCATTCACATATGTATACTTATATAAGTATAAATTGATACACAAATAAGTGTCTACTTATATACAGTTGAAGAATGACTTTAAAAGGGAAAGAGAATTATTTATATGCAGACTGTCATTCTCATCTTTGTCCACATGTAAATAATGTTAACTCATCATCCCAGAAATTCAGACAGAAAACAGAATTCTATAAAAACTGTTTATTCACAAAAGCACAGGTACCATCACCATGGTTACCTGATGAACAATTTCTGTAAACTACAACTTTTACTAATGATGTGAGTTCAAATGTGAAACTAAATGTGAAAGCATAAACACAGTTACCAGTACATACATGTGCCCGAATGCAAACATATTTACAAAAATAGACAAGTGTTGATAAATAATTGTGTAGCTTGGTGCATATATTAGCTGAATTTTGATCTGGAACTTTCAATGTGTAATAATCTTATGATTAATATTGACCACAAGAAACAAAAATATCTTGTAAAACCTAAAAAGGAGAGTTTACAAAGTAGTATGACAAAGAAATAAACGCATGGTATCCAATGAAACTTAAAATGGCATCCTATATATTTGGGAGTCTACTGACATTGACTGTATCTTACCAATTTAGTTATGGAAATCTATCTCTAAGCAAAGTTCAAATATAAGTCTTATGTCTCTATTTCCTTTAATTCAATTTTCTTCATACTATTACATATAAACATATACAAAAGTGTGAAGTAATTTGCAATGGTTAAGTGTAATTGGCAACAAATGGAATTAGTAAAGAACTCGATAAACTAGAAAAAGGGAGAAAAATAACAGGACAAAATAATACTAACTAAACAATATATATATATATATATATATATATATATATATATATATATATATATATATATATGAGTGAGTTTTCATTTATTAATTTGACAACTAAATTTTTTTCAACATGTATGAGTATTAAAGTTTTTAACAGTCCTTCTTTGTAGCTGTTAAGATGAAAAGAAATGTGATTTCTTCACATGTATGTGTATGAGGCAGGGGGAGAAAGTGAGGAGGAAGGTGTAAGTGTCATGTAACTTGTTGAAGAAGAGTGTAAATGCCAAATAGCTTAGTGAGGAAGACTGTAAATGTCACATAGATTGGTGAGGAAGAGTGTAAATGTCACATAGCTTGGTGAGGAAGACTGTAAATGTCACGTAGCTTGGTGAGGAAGAGTGTAAATGTCACATAGCTTGGTGAGGAAGAGTACATGTCACATAGCTTGGTGAGGAAGAGTGTAAATGTCACATACATTGGTGAGGAAGAGTACATGTCACTTGGTGAGGAAGAGTACGTGTCATGTAGCTTGGTGAGGAAGAGTGTACCTGTCACATAGCTTGGTGAGGAAGAGTACGTGTCACATACCTTGGTGAGGAAGAGTACGTGTCACATAGCTTGGTGAGGAAGAATGTGTCACATAGCTTTGTGAGGGAGAGTGTAAATGTCATGTGGCTTGGTAAGGAAAAGTGCTGAATGTCATGTAGCTTAATGGGGAAGAGTGTATATGTTACATAGCTCGGGGAGGAAAACAGGTTAATGAGTAAGGGAATCTCTGTTAACCTGTGGTGTTGTTAACTGGTTGCATGTTGTCACCCCTTCTAATTACTGGCTTGTCTGGTCTGGAAGCTTTGCTTAAATACTCTTCCAAGGGAATTATGAATCATGTCTTTTATTGTCAGCAGGAATGCAATCCATAGGTTGAAAAATGTTAAATATTTATTTTCAAATGCTTAATTTATTAAGTGGAAGAATGTGTGGATCCTCTGACTCAGAAATCATTTTTTTATCATTTGATCGTTGACTGTCGTGATATTTATTTCTGTCTTTGCTCCATATATTTATTTCCATCTACTGGCTTGAACACTCAAGAAATCTTATCAGAAAATTATGCATTATCCAGCAGGATTTGAACTTGCATTCCCTTAGGGAAAACTGTCTTTAGATCTGATGTGCTTTATCCTTTTGGCTACAGAGAAATTAATGGTCAAGCAAAGCCCAAATAATGCTTTTGAACACATACCTTTCTTGATTCTCTGAAGTATTTTTATATGATTTCTTGAATATTCAGGCCAGTATATGAAGATACATGAATATACTGTTTAATAAACAGAGCATCTACTCAAATATGCATATCCAAGCAAAATAATAAATAAACAACACTGATCTGCTATAGAAGCCCACCAGAGAAAGAGACCTCAATTCTATATTAAATTGGCAGAGCCTTTATATATATATATATATATATATATATATATATATATATATATATATATATATATATTGTGTGTATTTAGGCAACATCTTTTCATTCATACACGTTTCATTAAATAATAGACAAGTGTTGTCTATTGGATCAATATTGTGAATTTCTTTCTTCGTTCAATGAGAATGTTATTAAACTTATTAGACATTACGAAAAAAATTTACATAAAATAAATAGACAACACTTGTCTATATTATTTAATGAAACATGTATGAATATATATATATATATATATATATATATATATATATATATATAAACCTAGTGAGACAGACAAACCTGCCCAGGTTTCACCTAAGCAGATCATCAGGGAAAGCTGGATTATTGGCAAATCAAAATTCGAAGGTTTTTTCGAAATGAGTATAGTTACCTATATATATATATATATATATAGAGAGAGAGAGAGAAAAGGTTGCAAATTAAAAGAATAATAATGTTTTTTATGAAAGTATTTATTTATTTATATATATCAGCTATGGGGGAATAGTGTTTATACCAGTACAAATTCCAATAACCAAAAACACTGTTCTTAAAAGAGTGCTCAATACCAAGTAGAGCTAATTATATTTATTTAAATTTATAGCATATGCATGTTATAAGATCACTACAAATTTGCAATTTTGTAGTGATCTTATAACATGCATATTTTATAAATTTGAATAAATATTATATATGTGTGTGTGTATGTGTGTGTGCAAAACAAAACTAGGCAAAACAACAATAATAAGGTAAAAAGTTCACAAAGTAATTATAGTCTTCACACGCAAAAGGGATACAGTCAAGTGATTGCAGCATTCTGATTTTAAGACAAACAAGAACAAAAATATGGTGTATGCAACTGAGAAGTTGTTTATTTTTATTGTCTAAGAAAAAAACCCTGCATGCCTCTTTATAATTTGTCTATAAGTTTAGGGAGGGGATGTTTTTTAGGGAGGGGATGATTTTAATGGTCATTTGTATGTGATTGGAACCAACACCCTCCTCAGAGTCTGTCTATATTTCTGAGATGAGGTATTATGTACATTATTTACATTATTCGGACTATTGTCCTCATCTTTGTCACCATATTTATCACAACGTTTCGGCCATTGTACACTCCGGCCTTCTTCAGGTGGCTGGAATGTCGAACTGAATCCTTTATTTCGTTCACTGGGGTAGACTGTTCTAGTTCCACGTGCCATGTTTGATGCATGTCAGTTATCAGTTATCTCCTGTTAATTTCCCTCTGAAAGTTCTCCACTGCCTTAACCGGGTATTGAACTCACACTCTTTGGGTCCTGTCACTGGATCTAACCAACGCCTTTATCCACTGTACCATGTGCCCTGCCATGTGTCTCTCCTCAATCAGATGCAAGGGTGAACACACCTGTCTACACTTCTTCAGTCAAATATCAGTGCCATCCACACCTTAAATGTCATTGGCATCATATCATTCTCACTGTGCACTGGAGTGACTCCATAACAAACACTGAAGCCTGCAAGTTCAGGTGTTTTTAGCATAATGGTTATTAGAACAAAAATGTAATCAGCAAACAGAGTTCAAATTTCTGACCAGTTGGTTGTGTCGACTTTTGCACAAATACCCTGGGGAAAGGCATGAATCAATTTCTTTCTAATGGGTTAAATAGCATGGTAGACTGTGCCCTCTAGACTTGGGTGACATTCTAGTGTAGAATTCCAAACCAGTCTTAAGGATGGGTCCCCACCAGTCTATCTTACTCCAAGACATGCCAACTTATACTCTAATGATCTTAACAGGATATAGAACTCATAAGGTAACACAAGACAGTCAGTACTACAAAATGTAGCAGCTATACTGAAAAAATCCATCTGAAATAGGTGGGCTATTAGGTAAAGATAGAAGGCAATACAAAACAACTCTCTTGTTAGGGGAATAAGCAATGCAAGGGATGACAGAGAAGAGGTGCAAGGACCTGCATCAATTGTGAAATTGATGATTACCTGAAAATTTTATGTTGCTATGTCTCCTTGTCAGCCTATCTCTGATATAAGTGTCAATGGAAACCTGCTGACAGGAAGACATGGCAATATATGGTTTCAAGGCAATCTCCATTTTCAAAAAAAACAGTAGAGTAAAAGAGGCAGTACTATAAAATCAGAGTTTCCTCTGTTTACCAGACTTTCTCCTGCAGCTCTTGTAACAAAACTTGTTTGTCTCCTGTGAGCCTTACTGCAACAGACATGGGAAATCCTTATAAATCTTTCTGGGGCCAAGTCATGATATCAATTCATATATGATATATGATAACAGTATAACATTTCTATCTAGCTTTGTATCTAGCCTTCTATCTAGCTTTGTATAACAGTCTGATATCTATATCCTTTGTCATGTCCTGATCATGACACTCCACAACTTCCTTTTTACATTTTTTCTTTTTTGCTATTCATTCACCCAGACTTATTAAGTAGGTTACTTATGTCCTGTGCACAGGGCTACTGTGTACTACCTCTGAACCCCTAACCAGGTGGTGAAGTTTGATGACAGTGCTTTGTGTCTCTTGCTATCTTATCAACATTTACTTTTTTTCTATCTAATTTATATACATTACTGATATGTCCCGGAAAGGGATATATTTGAACGAAGTAGCTAAGTGGTTTTGGCTACTATAACCAAGTAGAATACGGTAGCAGTAATCGACTGGTACGCGTCATAGTCACAGGTAAGAAGTGTAGATCAATGGCGTAGTCCAATGGGCATCGTTATAGACTTAGCTCTCAGACTAAGTCTCTTTGACTCTCCTACACGTCCGTCGGTATTTGTGACGGACACCAGCCAATCATATTCCAGTGAGGGGGAACACAGGTGTATGCATATTCCATTATATCAATTACAAATTAAACTAAGCACATCTGACTATAAAGGATGAAAAATTTTACATATTTTGAGGTCATTCTGGTTTGTTTTTTTTTTGTTTTTGTCCAAATCTATAAATTTGTTTTGCTCATGTTAAGTCTAAAAATAATGCAATATAAAATTCACTATTTTTTATCCATAATATCAAATGTGTTAAAATTATTCATCATTTTAACAAGAAAAATCTCTGTTGTAGTAAAGAAAAGAAAAGACTGTCAACTTATAGTAGCAACTGCAATAGATTTCTTCTGTTTCTCGACCGCAACACTTGTAGCCAAATCGCAGTTCAAACGATAGTCCGTCATAACAGTCCAACAAGCAAAGTAGAAACAACAAAATGGGGTCACACATCCAACCTTCACTTCTCACGAGCAAAAATGCATGTTCAGCTCACCAGCTCAGAAAATCTTCTGCCTTTATAAGTGAAAAACAACGGCTTTGGTTCATCGTGAGATTTTTCTGATTGGTCACGCCATTCAGGGGAGGGGAGAACATTAGCATAGATTCTAGTCATTTAAGGAGATTTTTGCTAACTACTTTTTGTAATTTTTCTTCGGCAGATCACACATAGAACACAAACTTTTTACGAGGTAAATGATTATCTCTTTCACTACAATCTCAAAGCTGATGTTAAAAATTGCTGCAAAATATTGTTGATTTATTTAAGATGGAATGATCTATGTCTCCAATGGTATTTAGATAGATTGTATTTATTTTTCATTTTTGTAGTTGAATTGCTCACCTACATTGCTTATAATTCATTATTGTACATAATTAGATTACAATAAAATTTGTATTTTTATATGAATACTACCTTACAAAAATTGAGATTGGGGGTGCAATATCACAGATGCGAGTTGTATCATAAATTGGTGGGTGCAGAGAAGACCTTTGCACCCGCCCTGTCTGTGAGTGTTAAATTCTCCAGGTCTTCTTCCTCATTATGTGTCCCATAAATTTTGGTTGTCTCTTTTTCTGATTTTAAGTATGTTTCCTTATAATTTCATTTCTCCTTTAAACTTCCTTGTTGTTCACATGCTCTCTCTATGGTATTCTCAAGATTTGTTACTAGAACAACATCTCTGTCAATTCAGTCTTTTCTTCATCTGTGATGAAAATAGCAGATATTCACTGCCATATGGATTGGATATTGAATAACAGTTCAGCACTTTATTTCTAAGGATATTTTCCTCTCTCTTAATACTTTGCTTAGTTTCTTAAAACCACTTTCACTATTTTTATGCCTCTTCAGACTTTCGTGTCACACTTTCAATTATCTGTTACTATACTAACCTTTCACTAAAAATCATACATTCTGTCTTCTTACAGTTAATAGTTAGTCTTTTCTTTGTGCTTTTCTTCATGGCTTGTAAACTTTAATGCCTCTAAAACAAAACTGCTCTCAGTTACACACAATAGAGAATCCTCTCTGCCTCCCATCACAATCACAGATGCCCAACTCCACCAGAGGGTCTTTCTACACCTGCTTGGTCCCACACTGTCCAGTGACCTGATATGGAACAACTACATTGAATCTATAGCTTCATCTACTACAAGGAAAGTTAGTTCTCTGTGTTGCACCATGTTATGGTCCAATGTCCTCGCACCACAGGTATGGTCCAAGGTTAGAACCAAGGAAGAACAACACGAACCCAAGAGTAGAATAACAAAGATATATTACAACAGAAATATAGTACAAGAAGTTGAAGTTGTTAGTAATGACTGCCCATCTGGTTTAGAGTGAATTAATATTGTCTCGACTCGTTACACCATTCATTCATTATACCTCTTGAGAGTCACAGTATTTATAGTGTCAGGAAGAGTCCATTATCATTATAGGTAAGTTCCCATAACACACCAGAAAGTTTTTCTCACCTGAGTCCATCCTTCAAATCTACAAATCAACCATTCGTCCTTGCATGGAATACTGCTGCCATATATGGTCTGGTGCTCCCACTGTTTAACTTAAGGTCCTTGTCAAAATCCAGAGACAGATATGCAATGTGGTTGGTCCTGATCTGGCATCACATCTGCAGTCACTATCTCAAGATGTGCTATGGTTTCCTTCTGTCTTTTCTACAAGTACTTTCATGGCAACTGATCCAACGGGCTACTTTCACTGGTTCCCAAACAGCATGAATTTAAGCATGCTACTAGGTTGGCATCTCACTATTTCACTGTCAAAACAACTAAATGTAGCCATCTCTTCTACTCCAACAGCTTCTTATCTCACACCTCCCATCAGTGAAACCCCCTTCCTATCACTTGATAAAAACTTACTTCCCTAATATCTATAATCTTCATATATTCAAATGTAATGTCAATCGACATCTTCTGATGATTTGACCTTGACTCTGTCCTTCACATAATTCCTTTTCCCAAACACTCCTTCTTTAATCTTACTCTCACTCTCTGTAACCCCTTGCCTGCTAGTAGAACTCCCGCCTTGCATGGGATGATCTGCTTAAAAAAAAGAACAAAAAAATGACTTTATCTAATAGCTCTTTTAGTTTACTCACTCAGTTTACTATCAGCCCAGTGTCTTTTTTGTAGCTGATGTGTTTAAGATTATGTCCACCTTTGTGTGCCTGTATTGTATGCATCTATGTTCAACAAATGTTAGCAAGGTAATACTGCTCTAAAAAACGAAGAACAAGGAAACAAGATGCAAGAAAAGGTAGGTGAGAAAAATTTAAAGTTTAAGCTCATATGTATGGTTGATGAAGTCATTTAATTTTTGCAAAAAAACAGTATAAAACCTTTTTCTTAAATTTAATCCATTGCTTCTAAAATCCACAATGCTGGCACTGCATTTTCCTGCAGATCAACAAAAACATAGAAATAAAAATAATAAAATTAACTGAGCAATATATCATCTTGTATGTTCAAGTATGAATAACAGTCAGAGTTGTTTATTTATTAGTGATTAACATTTCATTAAAGAAACAGTGGAAAATCCACAACATTTGGATGATATTAAAACAGCATATATATATATATATATATATATATATATATATATATAATTGGTGTAATATAATAGTCACACTCATATATATGAGATTGGCTCATGACGTTGCTTATTTTTTTTCTAAGAAATTTTTTAATTTATTGTGTGCTGTGTTTACAGTCAGTCCAAGGTTTTGAAAGTAATGTGACATGAAATTAGGGGAACTAAACAAAATGTTTTTATGGCTTATAAAACACACTTGAGGAAACTCTACCCACCCCAAACAACTAAGAATTGCATATATATATATATATATATATATATATATATATGTAATATATTTTTGTGTGTGGGTGTGGGTGTGTAAATAAATTATATATAGGCAGTAAGTATTTATCCAAATATGTTTGATTAAAAAGAACCAGCATGGTCTGTATGTTTAATTTTTCATTGTATTTTACTAATTTTCATTGTATTTTACTAATTTTCAAAAGATGTTGAGTATTCTGATCAACAGTTTATCCACAATTTTCATTGCAATACGCAACACCTTATTCAATATATATATATATATATATATATATATATATATATGACATAACAGGGAAATCCAAAATTACTACCTCATGAGTATAGACTATTTCAACTAATGTCAATATGTTGGCTTTGTTCAACTCAAATGGTGGACTGTATTGGAACTCGAAATTTAAAATTTATTATTTGAAAGAAACATTTGAAGGAATTAATACATAGCCAACCCATGATATAGCTGACAACACAAAACTGCCCAAGTGGTGGTAAGGGGAGGGTGAATGTTGTCTGGCTTAAATGAAAAATTAGCTACACAAATTCAACCTAGATATATCACTTTAATACCCTAGGTTGTGCTTATAAGGAAGATGAAGTGATATAAGGTAGCGGGGGTTGAAAGAAAAGGGGGTTTTATAATATGAAAATTATTAATTATATAACAAAAATATTTATTATCACTCAAAATTACCAAAATATGCTTACAAATAAAATATATTAAGATTAACAATAAATCATTTTTAGAGAGTTTATATTAAGAAAAAATATTAAGAAAGCTATTTTGGTATGTGTACATGTCTTCCTTATATCTGTATGAGCTGAACAATTGTTATCAAGGCAAAATCCGTTGTCAAAAATAGACAAAAAGTAGATTTATTAAGTGATAGATCAGAAAAATTTTCAGTTTGGTACTGATTGCAGGGTTAATGAAACTGGTGGGTGGGGGGTCAGGTAAAAAAAAGAGCACTGTACCATTATAAAAACTTAAAATAAAAATTCAGTCCATTATTTCTAAAATCTACAATGATGACTCAAACTTTTCCTGCAGATCAAAGAGAATATGTCTATGAAACAAATGAAAATTATAAAATTAACTTGACAGTCTATCAGCTCTACTATAAACAATACACAAAATTGGGCAAACATGGATAAATGTGCTTGTAATAAGATGCAGTGTCAAAATGACATTTTTTTTCCCATGACACCATTTTTTTTTTAACTTACTTTATTCTTTGGCAATATTTATTATTTTAAAAAGTGATGATTAGAATTATAATAAAACCTAAACATGATGAAGATGAATTTATATGTAGTGGAACTAATGTTTATCGAAAATGATTAGCATGAGGGCTACAAAATAGAGAAGCTTTTCTTTTATTTTATTTTTACAACACAAAAAAATGTGGAAAAATATCTGAGAACAAAAATTAATCATTCATGTTTTGTTTTTCTTTAAAGTCTCTGAGAGTCACCAAGGAATATCAGCAGCTGCATGTTGTTAAAAGCATTATCACCAAGTTGAAAATTGTAATTTCATACTGTTCCTTCAATGGTCAAAGAAGCAGGCTTGCAGTGAGAGACAGTTTTATTTCATCTTGCCAGACGTGTAAACTGTTCTGAAGCATTTTGAAAATATTCTCGTTATTTAAATATTCTGATTGGATCACACACATGTGCGTTAGTTCCACAAATTTCTTATGAAGCAACCGCATATTTTTTGCACACCCACTTGATCAAAAAATTTGGTCAAGTGTTTTATTTGTTTAGAAAACGTGCATAGGTTTTTTTTTATATATTAAGAATTGCACCTAAACTGATCCAATTTTTCTTGAAATTTCCTTAATGGGAAACTGCATCATTTCCTACATATACACTTTTTTTTTGTTCTTGAGAATTGACAACGAAAAAAAGATGAAACACTATTTATTATGTTATTTATTGGAATGGTTGTCAAAACATTGGCTTATTGCCAATTGATTCAAACTTTAAGGATTATCTTATAGTTGGTTCACATATTTTAATAATTTAGGAAATGTTTATAAATTTATAAATAAAAGAATTTTTTTCACATTTATTTCTTGATAAATCGGTAAATGATAAATATTGCATTGCTTTGGTTCTAATTGTACTAGTTTTTAAAATATTGTAAATATAAAATTATTCTTATAAATAAACAACTTAATTTTAGTTTAGTATTACTGACTCATGGGAAGTAGTATACACTCAACTGCTTCATGGGTTATAACTGTTGCTGTTTATAGTCTTTGTGACTTTATATGTAAATGAGTTGCCTCATCTCCCACTACTGAAGAGGTTACATCCCCTATTTTCTCTGGTATTTCTTCTGGGAGCTAAATTGTCTATCAGCAAAATATCCGTTTCAGCACAGTGGAAGAAAGTATGTTTGAAGTTTTCCTCCTGATTCTCACTTTCAAAAATAATGAACCTTAATCTCAATAAAGCGTCTACATGAAGAATTGTATTGCCTTTCATATACTCAATATTAAAGTCAAACACAATTAATAGTAAGGCTCATCTTAGAATTCTATAACATATTACCTTAGGAAACTCCTTTTCCTAAGATTAAGTATGAATTCTAAAGATCTATGTTCCTTAGTAGGAATTTCTTTCCAATCAAAAACTGACAAGCTCTATCTGTCATCTATATTATGGCCAACACTTCTTTTGCAGTATTTGAGTAGTTCAATCAGCTTTTAACAATTTTCTTGAAAGATGCATAATAGGATGGCCATCCTGAGGTAATATTCCCAAAATTGAGTGTTCATTTGTGTCAGTTATTACTACTAATTCCTTTCTAGGTTGAATATTTGCCAGAACAAATTTTCAAATGCCACTTGTTCTTTTATCTAAATAGATTTCATATTCTTTTTTCTTAAAGCAGCAAAATATTCAGTCAATTCCAAATATTGCTCTACATATTATCTGTAGAAATTTACAAGTCCTAAGAAAGATTCCAATTCTTTTTTGTTCTTAGTTACTTTTAAGGTTTTGCCAGTTAATGATTGGTCTAGTGATATGCCTTCATTACATATGGAATATCTCCAAAATTATATTTCTTTAGTGTTGTGCATGCATTTTTTTTTCATTAATTGTTCATCCAGTATTTTTTAACTTATTCAAAACCATATTGGTTTTCTATTTTAATTCTTCATTGTTAATAGCACCAAGAGAAATGTCATCCTGATAGCATATTATATGTTTTATATCACTACCAATAACTTGCTTTATAGCCCTTTGAAAAATTGCACATACGACATTCTTTTCCATCTTAATAAGCCCTTTTGCATGTTTATTGTTGTGACTTCTTTAAAGTTTTTGTCAATAGGTATTTGATGATATGTAGATTTTAGATCAGTTTTAGAGAATGTTTTCATACCCACAAGAGAATTCAAAGTTCCTTCTATATTTGGAATAGGATATGAATCTGCACATATTTTGTGGTTTACACCCTATTTTGTAGTCATCACATATGTGCAGATCCCCATCCTTCTTTCATAAAATTACTGATGGTGGGGGGAGGCCCATTTGCTCCCTCCTGGTGGAACTCATTCAAGTAGATTTTGTTCCAGTAATTTTTTTAGTTTTTCCACAACTATTGGTAGTAGATGGACTGGCACTTTTTGTGCTTGAAAATATGAGGGGGAGACATTTTCCTTTCTTCTTAACTTTGCTTCATAGTTTTTTAACATCCCAGTTTCTTCTGCCTTGATTTTTTTAAATGACAGAAAATGATTTGGACATGTCTCACATGTAAAGTATCCCAAAAAGAAAATGAAGGCTTTACAAGTCATATATTTAAGAAATGATAGATCTCAAAGTCAGATACTTTCATGTGACCCTGTTTTACACCTATGGAAATTTGACCCCTCAATCAAGCTACAAAAAATGGTTGACATGGTACCAGCGCAGTGTGACTATGGTAGTGAACAGGAGACATGTGTGTTGGATTGTTTGACTTACACTGTGCGGATTAGGAAACTTTATTTCAAGGACAAAAAAACTGACTACAACTTTGTTTACTAATTTTGTACAATTTATACTGAGTTTGAATTCCACTCAAATCCATTAGATTCAATTATGTGCTAATACCCTTTGGAAAGGTATGATTCCTCTTCTCCCCCCAGCTGTGGTTAAATAGCCGGAGAGACCAGGTTCTATAGCCTTGGATGGCAACTAGTGTACTGCAGAAAGAAATGGCAACCTACTAAAAAAATCTGCCTCGTCAGTCATGTATCAAAAGATACATGATTGCCTAAGCGTGTATCATGCATGGCACATAACTGACTCATCTATGATAAGCATTAATCATTCTCTGGAAGTAACTGAATTTTATAACTGAAGTATGGCACTTCACTTTTTTTTAATCATTTCACTACAAGCAAGGCAATAATGCCACTAAGATGCAAGGAATTACTGAGTTTGAGAGTATATGAGAAAAAACAAAAACACTATTAAGGGGAGAAAACAATAAAAGAACAGGAATTAAGAAAACAGAAGATAACAATTGATATTGCATTTAAATTTTTGAAGACCAAACTATGACTGGAAAGCAAGAAGCCAGAAGAAAGTTTCATAATCAAGAAGTGCAAGGAACTGTTAGCATAGAACTTATAGTTACTACAAGACCAATTTGCCAATCTATTAGGTTGGTGCAAAAATAATGACACAATAATGTCGTTTTTTGACGTATTTTTTAACGTCAAAAACGACATTATTACGTCATTATTTTTGCACCAACCTAATAGAAATGCATGCTCAGATTTCAGCTAAGTGTAATGATTATTGATTTATAGATTGATCCAAATTTTTTTGATGGTTTAGCTTCTTGAAGTGAGGCTATTATTTTTATGTCATATCTTATCAATTAATTCAGGACAATTATATTCCATTGCAATCAACAGCATCTATGAATTATTTTGAATCCCTATCCAATTCCAAGGGAATATAGAAAGAATTTCTCATATAATATCTCATCAGATGCTTCAAACATCATCATAAAAGCTCAACTTGGATATACATGCATGTACACAAAAGTAAAACAAAAAGATTTTTAAAAACATAAGAAAAGGATCTAGAACATTATAAAACTGATTTTTAAGTA
>OZ010573.1:23067564-23177564 GCA_963932145.1 Acanthosepion lycidas
GCTGATTTCATTGTGTACTAATGGAAAAATAACAACAAAATATGGCAGACAGAACAAGAATGATAGGATAATGATGACAAAAGCATCTTGAGCTGTAAGTCAATAAATCCTTTACTTCTAATTGATTCTCTTCCCTAAAACCTACTCCTTCCTTAAACTCTGGAGAAATTCAATTACAATCTCTAAATGCTTTCTGTAGGAGAAAAAGAATAACAACTAACAAACCTATTACAGTTAATAAGACACAGTTAATTAATATTAATTCTTAACTTCCTTCAAGAAATCTGCTACTAGAGTTCTAAAAATTGTTGAAGGAGGAAGGGAAAATGAGTCATCATATAAAACTGCATAATTACACTATTTTATTTAATAGAAGGCATTCAGACTTATAATACATTTTGCTGTATAGTTTGTTCATTGATTGATTGATTTTATATCATGTCAACACTTGGGTTATTTAATATTGAATTTTTGTACAGGACTTATAAATGTATAAGTGCAGGGCTTTTGAGAGGAAGATGCAAATATTTTTAACTATGCTGTTCACCCTATACAAGGCCCAAGAGCCACTCGAACTAGAGAGTTACAAAGTAATTGGCACAGTTTATGGGGAAGTGGAAAAATCAGGTGTGGCTGACCACATATGGAGAGAAAAGAGAAATCACTGCCCTCTGTGGGATCAAGTTGAAATCATAGACAAAAACCTCATTGGAAAATTTGTAAACTGAAGAAATCAGCACATATGCTAGGCCACAAAAAATATTCTGAGCCAACCAAGCATGGAAATAAATACAATATGGGAACCAGTAATAAGGAGTACCAGAGAAAAGCAATAATAACAATGAAAATTGCAATATGAGCTTTGGTAAAAAAACATGTAATGATAACAGCAAAAATTACAATATGAGCACTGGTAAAAAATGGTTTAAAGACATTAGGTTTATAATACCCAGAAATTCATATACAGATGTCTTCAAGGACACATGGCACAATGGATAAAGATCCAGTGACAGGACCCAAAGAGTGTGAGTTCAATATCTGGTTAAGGCAGTGGGGAACTTGGAGAGGGAAATTAACAGGAGATAACTGATATGGCATGTGGAACTAGAACAGTCTACCTCAGCGAGCAAAATAAAGGGTTCAGTTCAACATTTCAATCACAAAGGAAAGAAAAGAATAGAGCAAAAAATAATACTAAGTAAACAATATATGCAAGACAAAAGTAGGCAAAGTAATTGTAATAAGGCAAAAGAATGGTTTTATCACAAAAAAGGCATAATATGGCTGATGAGACTTATTGGCTAGGAAGAAATCCCAGCATGCATCTGTATGTTTTGTCTATAAATTTTGGGAGGAGGATGTTTTCAGTCATTCCTTACCAAATTGGAACTGCATTAACAGATCAGATAGAAGATGGAGAGATGAAATAGAGTTGCTCGCTAGCAAAACATGAGAGAATAGCTCAGTCATAGATGTTAGAGATAGAATTGGAAAAGCCTTTGTCCGACAGTAGATGGCAGTAGCAGCAGATAGCAGTAGGACAGTAATGTCCACTCATGCTGCTATTTTTAGATAAGTATGGCTGACATACATCAGAGAAAATTAAAATTTAATTCATGTAATGGAAAAAAAAGTAGAACTGATGTTACAATTTCATCTTGATATCCCAAAGCAAATAAAAACTTTCCAGGCTTGAGAAAGTTCAAAAGTGTCTATGTGGCTTTGTGGGTGATGAATTATTTTTCCCCCTACAGCCCTTTTCCCTCAGATGCAAAATCCCTTGCCTCTATTGCTATTTCCATTGAAAACATTCAAATGAGCTACATTTCTTAGTTCCACCAGTTCAGATCATTACAGTTAAAACCCACCATGCTACATATACAGGTTTGGGTCATCCTCTCTCCATTTGTATTCCATTAGTAGCAAAGAAGTTCCATTTGGACTGTTTCTTCCCAAGAACTGCAAACAGACTCTCAAGAGGATGCTTCCCCTATCATTACAATCTTAACCACTTCAAATCTCAGGTCAACCATTATCTACTTTCAATAACATCATTCAGTAACCCACTACCTTGAGTGGCTCTTGGGCCTTGTATTGAGTAACCAATAGTTATAAAAAATGCATTGTTACTTCTATATGTGTATAAATTTGTATGCACTACTTTTCAAAAAGTGAACAAACACTAAACTCTGATCCTATGAGGATGAGAAATGGCAATTTGCTTGTTGGCAGGACCCACAGATAATATATTAAGTTGAAATACCAAACCATATGTAAATAATCCTAGAACTTTTTATGGCTACATTTTTTTTATGTTATGTCCCTTCAGAGCAGAAGCAATCATGCCTTTCCACAGATTTTTCTTTATTATTCTTTATGTCTTCTTGGAAAAGATGGAATGGTTTCCCATGCCTTCTCCATGGTTTTAGAATTCTGAATTTTCTTCTCATAGACTAGATGGCAGCTAAGGCTTAAGATCCCGGTTAACCTTGCTATTAAACCCTTAGCTAAGATATGAATTAATGCATTTTCCTTATGGCATTTGTGTGAAAGTGAACACAACTGACTAACCTAGAATTTGAACTCAACCCACTCAGATATCTGCTATACTAAAAAATAATTCAAATTATTTTGAATGACATTCTGGTTGATGAGTCAAATGAGTCTGGGTATATGAGAACAAATATCATTTTAACTGATATTTATAACAGTGTATGATATCTGGGCCACATTTTTTTCAATTCCCACTGAAATCAGTCAGATACAGAGCAAGTTAGTAGAGCTTATCAACGATTGGTCATCTTCACCGGCCGATAGGTTTGATAAGTTTCAATGGCACATTTAATATTCATTATGTTTGCAGGAGATGTACAGACTTGCTGGAGTATCTTAAAATACATCCGGGTCTGGGAAAAATTTACTTAGAGATTTATTCTTGCTACTATTGTTCTAACACTCTGCAATATATAATATTTAAAAGCTATTGATATATATATATATATATATATATATATATATATATATATATATATATATATTCAAACATATATTGTTAAATATAACAGACAACAAATGTCTATTATGTTTGATCCTCAGCCATTCTAAGCTTTGTAAAGTGGCTTTAGTTATGAGAGAAAATATGGACAAGAGCTGAACAAAAGGAACAGCATAATAAAAAAGTATCCAAATCCTGGATAGTTTTTGTATTTATTTTCTATGTGAAGCTTATATCATGATCAAACATAATAGACAATCATTGTCTGTTATATTTAACAATATATATTTGAATAAAGATCTGCTGCCCCAATACACTTTATATATATTGAAAGAAATTCGGATTACTAACACGAAAAAAGAAAATGTCTCATATCGAGAATTTTTAACATTGAAAAACATAAGGAAAAATTAATTATTTTTAATAATATGTGGAAATCTCCCCTTTTACCTGAAGATGGTCACGAGACCAGAAACATGTGTAGTAAAATTATGGAAAACAAAGCATAATATTTTTTTCTAAATAAATCCACATTACAACCAAAAACGTTTGCGGCACCTTTTTTCTCTTCTTTTTAATATACATACTTTTCTCTCGTTGGAACCACTACAACGTCTTTCTTATATATATATATATATATATATATATATATATATATATATATATATATATAAAAGTGAACATTGAAATCAACACTCAGGGCTTCTGAGTGTTGACTTCAATGTTCACTTTTATATTTATATTTACACATGCTCTATCTCTGATATTGAGCATTTTATCCCATAAATTTAGTACACCTTAAAACTATATTTTTCCGTATATATATATATATATATATATATATATAAAGAGAGAGAGAGAGATATTTAATTGTCAGTGTATAAAATTTGAGGAATAAAAAGTCAACAAAATGATAACAATATTGGCAATAAGATTGATGCTATTTATTATATATTAACCTTTAGAATAAATTGAAGCACAAAGAAAAAGATTTTGAAGTAGGAATATTCTTAATAAGAGAGTATATACATGAATATAAGTTGAAGAGTTAAATAACAATAATAGTCATAATTACATAATAATAAAAATAAGAATAAAAATGTGAACATATAAGTAAGAGAAATATCTGTACAAAAGGATGATAAGAATGGCAAAAATAATAATGATGATTATAAAAAATAATAGTAATATTAATGAGAATGATAAAAATAAAAGAAAAATCTCTTAAAAATAATAGAGATCTATATGGATGTATATATATAGTATACATAGTAGTGAATGTAGATACATAGAGTTGTAAGTTCAATTCCTGGCCACAGCAGAGGGAAGAAAATCTTGGAGAGTTCAATTACTAAAGAGAATTATTAACTGATACTGAGATATCCAAAGCAGGCATGGCATGTGAAATTAGAACAATCTACTACCATGGTCTAAATAAAGGGTTTGGCTTGAAATTCCAACATATATTACCTGAAGAAGGTCATAGCATACATCAGCCGAAACATTGTGAATATGACAACAAAGATGAGTACAACAATCCAAATGATGTAAATCGTGTAAATAGTTACCATATCACATCTCAGACATATAGACAGATACATAGAGGAATATAACATATAAGCATGCATACAAACATATTGAGGTCCTGTACAGCTATTAATAATTTTATTCATTTCACCCCAAGCAAGGCAATAAAAGCTATTAAGATGCAAAGAGTTACTGAGTGTGAAAGAAACAGAGAGAGATGACAATAAGAGGACAGGATTCAAGCAGAGAGAAGACAATGATTACTTTTAAATTTTTGAAGATTATATTTAAGAGGAAAGTAGGAGGTTGGAAGAGAGTAACACAAACGAGAAATGCAACAGAAGAAACAATTAGCATAAAACTTCTGAAACATTTTTATTGAAATTCTGTTCACAAACAAGGCAATAAAGCCACTAAGACACACAGGGTTATTGCGTAAAAGAATAAGAAAAAAACATTATTAAAGAGAGAGAAAAAATAAAAGAACAGGAATTAAGAAGACAGAAGATAACGATTGACACTGCATTTAAATTTTTAAAGTTGACTGGAAAACAAGAAGCTAGAAAAGAGTTCCACAAGCAAGATGTGCAAGAGTAGAAACTGTTAGCATAAAATTTATGGTTAGATCTAGCAATTTTAGCTATAAATGATGTGTCATATCTGCCAGTCTAGTACTGCATTTAAATTCATAAAGTCTAGGTACCAAAGAGGAAAGCTCATCAGAATAATTATCATGAAGATATTTATAAAAAATGCACAGGGTGGAAAAGTGACTAAAGCTGAAATGCCATGCCAGGACCAATAAAATTGCTTGTATTTTATCAAGAATCTTTAAATACATATCAGAAACGTGAGACCAGATGTGACATCACAGTTGGTATGCATAATGATAACCAGCATGTTAAAGATTAACAATCACAAAAAGAATCAAAAAAGATAATAAATTTTTCAGTTATTTATGCTCTTCATATTTTCCTAGTAAAATGCAATTCTTCTATGTGCCATGTCCTTTCAGGACGTGGGTGATCCTTGACTTTCCATAACTTCTTTTTCTTTGTAACTCTTAATAAATTTTGTCTTTTTGTTACCTCTCCTAATCTCTCTTTTGACAACCATTTACACAAACTCATGAGGTTATTTGCTGATTTTCTCTGTCCTGATTTTAATATTTTTCTTTTGAGTATCATATTCTCCAAGACTTTTTTCCTCATTACATACCCAGGGAATTTCAACTATCTCTTTCTGACTATATGTGTCCTTTCTGTTTTGATTTTCCCTAAAGCTTCCTTATTTTCAGTCCATGGTATTATCAGTATCCTTCAGAACCATATTTCTGTTGCCTCATGTCTGTTCTTCATCTATAAGGAAATTGTCCAGCATTCATTGCTATATACAGTGGGGGGAAAGAAATATTCTTACACCATGAATTTTTTTTTTTTTTAACATAGATTTTATAAAAGAATCTATACAATATATGTATATCATGACATAATGCTGCAATATGCAAAATTCAGAAAAAGTTGTTATATTAATGAAATTATACAAAATTAAAAAATTTGGAGACGAAATACACTTGTAAAAAATTATAATAGCTATTTAATACTTTGTAGCATATCCTTTACTCAATTCAACAGCAATCAGTCTCTTTTTGTAGCTTTTAATTAATGATTTACAAGTTTCCGTTGGTATTTTACTCCATTCTTCCTTACATATTTTCTTTAGGGCCAGGATGTTTTTAGGAGCTCTTTTATTAACTTGAATTATTAATAAATACCACAAACTTTCTGTCAGATTCAAGTCTTGAGACTGAGATGGCCATTCGATGTATTAATATTCTTTTCAATAAGTCATTGCAAAACCCATTCATTTGGGAGTCCAAGCTTTACTACTGACCCCAACAACTTAGAGTCCAAAATTCTTGGTATATTTTTTTATTTTTTAATTCATTCTACCATCTATTATCTCTAAATTACCCATACCATTAGCAGAAAAAAAAAACAACCCCAAACCATGATATTGCCACCCACAAATTTCAATGTTGGGGTTGTATTTTTTAAAGCAAAGGCTGTACCATCTTTTCTCCAAATGTCGGTCCTTGAATTATGCCCAAATAGTTTAATTTTTTATCTGTACATAAAACACTTTTCCAAAATGATTCAGGTTTATTCTTATGCTCACAAACAAATTTTAACCAGGCATCCCTATGTTTCTTCAATAGTAGTTGAATTTTTCTTGGAGAACGTGATCTTAGTTGACTTCTATAAAGTTCATTGTTTATTGTTCATTTCATAACAATAATACCTGATGCTTTTAATTCTTTCTTTCTTTCTCTCTGAGTAGTCATTGGATTTCCTTGAATTTTACGCTGAATTCTTCTCATTGATCTGGAAGAAATCTTGTGTGGTGCACCAGATCTCGATTTGTTCTCAACAGTTTTCGCCTTTTTATACTTAGCAGTAACATAACTAATAGTAGTAAATGGTATATTCAGGATATCTACTATTTTACTATAGCTTGGCAAACAATGTGAATTCCAGTAGCAGTAATGTAGGGACTCTTTGCAAATTGTCCAAACCTCCAGCTTATAAGGTATCCTGTGTTTGACAGGTTGGGGTTGACATAGATCTGGGCTCAGTTGTCTTCCACCCTTAGCATCGACCGTTTTCTAAAATTCCATATTCTTAAAATATATTTACTCAAGTGTCTTTTTTTAATTTGGAGTTGACCAGCCTCTCTTTTGACAGTAGTCAGAGGTGTCAAGCCACTTCTTAACTTCAACTCCCTACATATCTCATCTCACACCATCACTCAACAAAGATGGTGTTAATCTCTCTTCCTTCTCCCACTTTCTCAGCAACTAACCTCAATCTACTCCTAGGGCTGGTACACTGTCTTTGGGATAAATCTAACTTCCAGATGGTGTAGGCAAAAAGAAAAGAAATTTTCTGTCATTAATCTTTCTTTGTCAGCTTCTCCCATGCTGTGATTTCTCCATCGACCAGGGAAAGAAAAGGAAAGAAAATTATTTCCAATCTCTTTAGAGATAAAACAAAAGTTTATCTCTCCTCTGTCTAAGCATGTTTTTACAATCAACAAGACCAAACAGCCTTTCTTCATGGTCACTCCAAAATAGTAATTCATTTTTCTTTATCACTTGTATCCAAAGGAATCTGAATTAATGTTTGGATATAAAATTTTTCTGGATGGATGTCACAGAAATTATAATGAATGAATGTATCAGGCTGATCCCTATCTCCATGGGGACATTTCTCTCCTGGGTGTCTGATTCAAACCAAATGTTTCTTTTTCCTGGTTTTTTCGTTCAGAGCGATCTTAAATGTTATTTCAGTGACTACCCAGATCTCTTTATCAACAACATATTTTTTTTCTATTTGACATCTTCATGGATACATTAATTGTCTCTTTCTCATTGGCAGGAAGTGGGGAAAGATGGGTAGTCTTGGTTTTGCTCAATCTTACTGAAGTCCGTTTAGTTAAATTTGGATTCAGTTCTCCTTGTAATTATTTTAAAACAAAATTTTTCAAAGCATTTTATTTTTAATTTTCTTCTCAACTTTTCAATCCATCTTCCTGTAAATTTCAACAATTATCATTCATTTAGTAGACTCCTTCCTCTTACTTCTTTCTTTCTCATTTTTTTTATTTGATCAATCCCCAGAGGTCCCCCTGGTCACATTGATACTATATAATACAATGATCATGAATAATATCAGATAATCTCTCTATATAATGATTATGTGTAATATATGATAATCTCTCTATATAATGATCACATATAAGATAATCTTTCTATATAATGATCATGTATAATATAATCTCTCTATATAATGATCATGTATAATATAATAAATATACTGACACTGTATAATATAATGATCATGTATTATATAATATATTCAATACTTACATTATATAAGGATCATATATAATATATACTGATACTATATATTAGGTTGGTGCAAAAATAATGACGTAATAACGTCGTTTTTTGACGTTAAACGTCAAAAAACGACATTATCGCGTCATTATTTTTGCACCAACCTAATAATATAATATAATGATATGCTTTACTAATGCTTATCTAATAAAAGGCCTAAGAGCCACTCAAGGTAAAGCATTACTGAATTAACTTATTGTACCAGCATAATGCTTGTATAATATAATAATCCTGCTTAATACAATATAACATAACATATATTATAATGATTTGACTATGATATGATATACTGTATAATATATAGCATTATGATACTTTATAATGAATATAACACAATGATACAATATAATTGTATGTTTGTACAAGCATACTATATAATATAATGATCCTATATAATGCAACGTAACATAATGATACGATTTACTAAAATGATATGCCTGCATAATATAGGGAAAAATTTTCATACTGTTTTATTTTTTTGCACAGAATATTATGAAAAATATCAATTATGAAACATTTGCGATTTAAGTTGCTACATAGAAACATAACAGCCAGTCACAAGGCACTGAGAAATGAAATGACAACACATAATAAATCAATATTGTAGTAACCTTTACTTATTCATTGACCATTCAATTCTGATATTGCGTACATCTTAGTCACTTTATTTGGTCAGTTCTCATAAAATTAAGTGCTCAATGCATCAAAAATGCCTCCATCTTCTATTGTCCACACCAGTCGTCAGTTGCCAGCTACATAATTTCCCTGTGGATGACACTCCACACATTCCCATGCAGTAGACAACCAATTACATTATGACCAGAATATTTTCTCTTGTCACCTGTAGACATTAGAGCAGAGGTTGAAGGTATGAACAAGATTTTCAGAGCTATCTTTATAATGTAGTGGCTACCATTTTTTTGAAAAAGACATTAATCCTTTGAATATATCTTTGGGTACTTTTGAGGATCTGACCATGTCACCATCACAAAACATTGCAAATGCTTGAAATAAATATCCATTCTTTTTCTATATGCCATGTCTCTTCATAATGTAAGTGATCATGGCTCCCCATATTTTCCTGTCCATTGTAGCGCTTAATAAATTTTGTCTTTTTATTACCTCTCCTGAACCTTGCTCCACCATACACTTACTCAAACTTGCCAGGTAGAGGTTACATGTTGTTTTCCTCTATCCCACTTGCCTTCAATCTGTCCTGTGAGTATCAGATTTTCCAAGCCTTATTTCCTCATTATGTACCCTAGAAATTTCCACTATGTCTTTCTGATGTTAAGTATAAGTTTCCTTTTTGTTTCCATTTTCTCTAAAAATTTGTCTTTGCTCATGTGTTCAGATCATGGCATTCTCAGCATCCTTCTGTAGGACCACATTTCTGTTGCTTCAAATCTCTTCATCTGAGAGGCAATTGTCCAGTATTCACTGCTATATAGGCGGACTGCTACGCTATAACAGTTTTGTATTCTTTTCTTTTTTGCAAACACATTTTTTCTAGATTTAATTAGAGATTCATTTGTCTGTCTTCATAATGCTGTTAGCTTTTGGTTCAGTAGTAAATTCTTGGTCTAGAAGCAACCACTTGAGGTTTTATCTCTTTTGCACAGTTGGTAAAACTTATAACCTGAAACCTATCAAAGAGATTGATAATATATACCATACTGATATATAATATATAATCATCATCCTTCAATGAACATTATGCTCAATAATCATAACTGCTCAGATGTATATGTCATAATTCTTGATTTCAAAAAAATAGTTTACTTACTCTGTTGCTTCAAGAAATAGCTAACTCCTTCTGCATACTTTATCTTTACACGATTCTGCCTAATCCAAGGATTATCCATAGCTGCTGAAATCTATCATGTTTTTGTTTTAAAGACAAAGTATCTGCATCTCTGCATCTAATCATCTTTGTACAGATTCAGATAGCTGAGTTTTGAATTCAGAGTTGTCCTTCTCCAAGAATGGTTGCTAATCATGGCTAGAGAGCCTAATTTACCCTGCTATTTAACCCATAACTGGAGAATCATACTGAGTCAAATTCTAAACCACTAACCATTACATTAACTGCACATCCAAAATGAGTGAGACCAGACCAAAAGTAGAGTATTGATGCCATAATTTGGGTGGGAACTGCTTTGTCTTCATTTTCTAGCCTTGATATGATTTCAAATCTTTTCCCATGAGAAGACTTATCCTCGTTTCTGCAGCCTCTTTCCTACAGATGCAATGTTAGAAATCGATTGCAATTCATTTGATATTTCCAAGACAAATGTTCATATGAGCTTTATTCTTTGGTTCTACCAGTCCAAATCTTTACAGTTAGGACAAGCTATGCTACTTCCACAGAGTCAAATCACCCTCATTTCCTTCATATTTCAAATATAAGAAGCATGTTCTACTCAGACAGCTTTTTTCTAAGACCTGCAACTTTCTGGAACAATCTCCTTCATTGGTGCTTCCCTGCAAACTTCAATCTTGACTTCTTCAACTCAATGTTGGATAGGAGCTGCCTGGTATTCCGTTTCCTGTCTTAATAGAGTTCAAAAGTGTCTCCGATTCCTTTTGGGTGACAAATTATTTTCCACCCTCCAACCTCTCTCTCACAGGCAGGATGCAGTGAGCCTCTCACTGCTCTATTGCTACTTCCATGGAAAGTGCTGTGAACAAACTACATTCCTTGGTTCTGCTAGGTGTAACATTCATGGATAAGACCAGCCATACCACTTATATTTTAGCAAACCACCTTGATTCCTACCAAATTTCATTAGTGAGAAGTCAGCTCCACTCAAACAGCCTCCTCCTGCAAACCTCTGCTCTGTGGAACTGACTCATGAAAGGATATTTCTCTGCTCACTACAATCTTAACCTATTCAAGTCTAGGGTTAACCACTATCTTCTATCTGTATAGACTGTCTCTTAATATAACCCTCTACCATGAGTGTCCCTCAGGCCTTGTACTGGGTGAAACTTACTGTAAAAAAAATTATCTGTGCTCCTTATCTTCATTATTACTATTTTAATAGAAACTCTCTACATTAAGTTGCTCTCAAGTTTTATATTGGGTAAGTTTTAGTATTAATAAAATATATTGAACAGTTTAGTATTTTTTTTAAAAATCTGGAGTCCACTAAGAAAAGTTCACGCAATCTTCCTCATATCAAAACATCTGTTAAATAAAGAACAAAATGCTGCATATGGAGTAATTTTTATGTATCTGCATGTTATGTATCCAAGAATTCAGTTCATTATAAATAAAAATACTTCAGAAAATTTCCACAAAGCAAAACTTGCATATGCCATGTACCAACAGGGCAGTTTGATTTTGGAACTTAATTTGAAAGTTGATGTTTGATGCAAAATGTTTTTTTTTCCAAATCATTACCGCCTTTTGAGGAAACCAGTTTGAAGATTGAGTTTATGTTCAAAATTGTAGGGTTGGAATTTCATTCCTGTGATCAATGAAAGTCTTATAGCAAAATCTTTTAAAATTTATAATTTTTGAAGCTTTGCAGATTGTATATGGACAAGATGCATGGCACAAGCACATTATTGCTAAATCATTGTGCCTTATTTACATTACTTGGATTATTGTCATCTTTGTCACCATATTTATTACAACATTTTGGACATTGTACACTCCGGCCTTCTTCAGGTGGTTGGAATGTTGAACAGAACCCTTTATTTCACTCACTGGGATAGACTGTTCTAGTTCCACATGCCATGTTTAATGAATGTCAGTTATCAGTTATCTCCTGTTAATTTCCTTCTAAAAGTTCTCCATTACATTAACCAGGTATTGAGCTCACACTCAAGGACACATGGTACAGTGGATAAAGGCGTTAGTTAGATCCAGTGACAGGACCCAAAGAGTGTGAGTTCAATACCTGGCTAAGGTGGTGGAGAACTTGGAGAGGGGAATTAACATGAGATAACTGATAACTGACATCCATTAAACATGGCACATGGAACTAGAACAGTCTACTCCAGTAAGTGATATAAAGGGTTCAGTTCGACATTCCAACCACCTGAAGAAGGCCGGAGCATACAACGGTAGAAATATTGTAATAAATATGGCAACAAAGATGAGGACAATAGTCCAAATAATGTACATAATACTTCATCTCAGAAATATAGACAGATCATTGTGCCATCAAATAAGACCTTCATTTTCTTCAAAGGTAAGTTATACTGAACAATTTAGCTATATTATGATGTAATATGTTATACAGTGCTGTAGTTTTTGTGTTATTATCAATAAACAATGCAAATTTAAAACATTTTGTCTTATAATTTGTGCTCAGTAGTATTATGGTGTCACATACACTTTTATCTATGTTTTTATTAATTAAGCTCTAAAAAATGTTATTCATTGTGTAGCCTTTTCTTTAATCTTTTACAATTTTTTTTACAGTTTTTACTCATGAAATACATTAAAGAACTTGAATAATTTTCTTGTGGTGATTCATAATTAGAATTCTAGTTTGAATATATTTTCCATTCAATGTATCTATTAGAAAAGATATCAACTTTACTTGGATTGGTTCTTGAAATAGTAATTATTATTTTTAAGTCAGTTTGTAAGCAAAAGCCTGCAGAAATTAGGTACTTTTGTACATTTTCTTTTCAGACAATCTTTAAACCTAAATACTCAAAATTAGGTAAGAGGTATGAATCTAGTTTTTGGTGACAGTACTTAGCACATCAATCCTCAGCTTGACAGGGTGCAATGTTGATTTTCTAAGAGAGAGTGAAAAATAAAACTTTCCCTCAGGTACCAAATCCAAAGCCGAATCTATGCAAGTGAAATGATATAATGGAATGGCCTTCTGTAAATTCCCATCTTTTCACACATCATTAGCCTCTCTGTAGTACTTGACCATCATTTACTGCATGACTCGTTTATTTGCTACTGGTGTGCACATTTGTTTCTATGAAATTTGGAATGACAATTACTTATCAAATATTTGTTCTTTATTAAACTACTGAAAATTTTATTAAAATGAAATATCCAATTTTTGGTAGATGTTTTTTTGCTTTTTAAGTTTAAAGTATTTAAACGTTTTCTGATGTAAATTATAATTGTTTTTTGCTTGCAAATAATTGATTTTTCATACAGTCACTAGTGAAATTGTGCACAATTTTTAGATAAGAATCTACTGTTTAACCATGTAGCATATTTTATTCATTTACAACTTGTAGTGTCAGAAACATTTTTTTTTTAAATTTAGAGTGGAATTTACTTTTTAAAACAATTGTCCTTTATTAAAGAAAAACTGAAATTTTCATTAAAACCCAATAATTTTTGCTAATGTTTTTAAAAATTCAAGGTATTTAATGCCTAAAGGGTTTTCATGTAAATTATTATTATGTACTTGCAGGTATTTGGTTGGTGCAAAAATAATGTCGTTTTCTCACAAAGTAACATATGTGAGAAAACGACATTATTTTTGCACCAACCTAATAAATAACTTTTCACTCAACCACTTTTCACATAGAATGTACATGTTAATTTTTATATCAGCATTTTCTCTAGTCTTTTTCCTTCAGTCATTGACATAAGATTTTGGTGATAAAATTTACTTTGAAACTAGTCATTTTTTTTTGTTTTTTTTTTTTCGGGGTTCATTTCTTACTTACATATTTAATTTATAATTACAGTATAATAACTATTGACATAACCTTATACATCGTATTATTATAAGTAATTTACAGGTGATTTAAAGTAAACACGAGAATGTGTGTGGGTTCTATACAAATATGATACCATTGATACAAGAATCTTGAATATCCACGGATTTTGTTATTTGCTGGGATTGGAGGTGGGGGAGAGAAAATCCTGGAATCAGTCCCCAATGAATACAAAAGTACAAGTATATAACATTTTCAAATATCTAAATTGTTACATCAAGATTTAATGAATTATCAAGTTGGAACCAAAACAAAATTGTCTATGAAGTGGACAAAATTACATATGAGGATAGGTAGAGAATGAACTAGCCAAAATATTATTCCAAAAGACAAAAATAGAGATTAAAGAAAACACCACACACACACACGTCTCATTAAAAATGACTGACAAGATACTGCTATTAAGTTTTTTACTCAATTTTTCTTGTATTCAGATAAGTATTTTCTTTTCTGGACATAAAATGTTCTATAATTGGAGAATTTTTAGCTATTCTGTTAGCCATTTTCAAGGATTTTTTTTTATTTTTAACTGAATGTATACATTTTTATATATGTACATGTATAGTGATGGGAATGTTTTTTTTTATTTTCCAAACACAGTCAGCACATTGTGGCCATGATCATAGTTGATATTATTGAGTATTAACTTTTTCTTTCTTATTATTTATGCTTCCATTATTCTCCATTATTTGTAGTCTTTTTTACATGTGGATGAAGCTATTATATTTGTATTTTCTGTGATCATGTTGTAAATGTTTGGTCGGTAAATGGGTCTTAATTGAGCTATGATCAGCGATGTAACATGAGTCTTCTTGATAGGCATGTAGTAGTATGTCCAATATAATTATTCATGAATTTCATTTGATCAGGAATGCAGTTCCTTAAGGGACATATAAATTCATGGTTCTCTGTAATTTGGATCTTGCAGGTGAATTGTTGTTGATGTTGAGGTTATTTGTTTTAAATAGATAATTTAATTTTCTTGTTCTGGTTGACTGGAGATATGTATTTTTTAATAATGTTTCTAAGGGAAAACTCATATTACTTATAGTTAATGAGTATTTGTTTTTTATAGAAAATATTAATGTTATTAATTTTATCTCTATTTCCATTGTTGCTATTGATTACTTTAGAAAGAAATAAACTAATTTGGCGATCTATTGTATAGAAAACATTTTTGGAACATTTTGGATCAGCTGAAATGTCCATATCACTGAAAGACCAAATGCTGTCTGCCTGATGACTGCAGACAATTGTGCACATAAAACTGGCAGCTGTGACCAGTCATATTGTACACTGAGATTATTAGCAATGGTGACTTGACCTCTTTTATTTGTCAGCCATTAATTTGCTATTCTGTGAGACATTGCTTGTTGGTCTGAAATTGAATTGACAATTAGCTAATTCAGGCTGAGCTTGAGTATCCCAAATTATGGACTCACAATAAGCATTACTCTTTAAGTATGAATTGAGTTCACTGAGCTGCTGGTGTATTTTGTATAGAAAAAAACATTAAAATTCACTTCCTTTCTGCCAATGACCTAGGAGTAAGATATCTGACCGATGTCAAATCAGTCAGGTTTTGATCCCAGCTTGAAGCAATCAGACATCTAGCCACACTGAGGAGCTGTGATACAGTAAAACAGTCTGTCTGTGGATGACTATATATATATATATATATATGTAAGGGAAGAGGTTATAGTAGTTCCAACAAGAGAAATTTGTGTATATTAAAAAGAAGAGAGAAACCGCAAATGTTTTTGGTTGTAATGTTGATTTTTTAAAAAATATTATGCATTATTTTCCATAATTTTGCTACACGGGTTTCTGGTCCCATGACCTTCATCAGGCAAAGCATGGAGATTTCCATATATTATTAAAAATAATTAATTTTTTTTTTTAAGGATGCAGGTTTGATTACTGCTGAAGGGCACACATTTTTCTTAAGATTTCTGGAATATTTATGCCAGAAAGTGAAAATAAATAAATATACTGATTAACAAATAAAGTGAGTGCCTACTCAGGTACAAGTATCCATTGAAAAGGTGATACAGATCTGTTAGATTATTAAAAATCCATTCTAAAAATCCTCTTAGTTTCATATCCAAATTTAAACAATGTGTGGATATCAAAAAACTTTGAGAAATCTATGACAAGAGAATTTTCACTTGAAAGCATGAAATTGAAATTGGCTTTGCTTTACCATCTGTTACTTCATAGCCAACTGGTAAGATATGCCAGCTCCCTCTGCTCTCAGGAATACAGGTTCAATTCCTGCTGAAGGTTACAAATTTTTCTTAAATAAGATATCTCAAATATTCAGGCCAGTAGGTGAAAATGAATAAATATACTGTTTAATAAATCAATTTGGCCCTACTCAAATAAAGTATCCACGAAAAATAACATTTAAATTTTTTATATATATGTGTGTGTGTGTGTGTGTGTGTGTAAGTGTAAAACTCAATGAAGAACAGCACAAATTGCAACTCAAGTTTCATGCTCTCGCAATCAAATTTTGTCACCTAAAGTTTAAGTAGACATGAAAATTGTGTTGCAACTTGAACTGTCCTAAGTTAATGTTGTGAAGTATATTTGACTCTGTCTAGATAGTCTAGAGGTTGAGCACTTTAATTTACTTCATAAATAAGTGTTTGTCTTTCAGTCTTTTTTCTTTCCTTGTTCAGAAGTTTTTCTTATCTAAGGTAGTAGGTCATCTGGCAAGTTGTCTGTTGGTCACATCAATAAATATTGTTGTTTTTTTATATATATTTTGTATATATATTTTTTTATATATATTTTATATATATATATATATATATATATACATACATACATATATATATATATATATATATATATATATATATATATATATATATATAGTATACTCATATCCAAGTCAAAAATGCCTATCCATATGTAAATTTTCCTCTCATTTTTAAGTGGTATGATTTTTAAAAGCATTCAGTTTAAATTTTGAAAAAGAATAACTTTCTTCTGGTTGGGTATTTAAGCAAAAATGTATGCCCTGTTGGCAGAACTTTGAATATACCAACTGCATCCAGTACAGTGAAGTAAGACCATATCCAAAAGTGTCACATTTTGAATGGATGTTTGAAAACTCAAGTATAATTCAAGGATATAAACCCAACCAATATTTATCTATAAACTCAAATATAAACCAAGTAAATGTTTACCTACAGTCTGAAATATTATAAAAACTAGATTTTAATATTAAATAACCCAACAATTAGTTAATATGTATTTAAATACACTAATCCAACGTAGAATAAAGATGGTTAGGATGGGGAGGCAGAATGTCTACAGATTTGTACTCCACTTAATCCTGGATATTTTTATGGCCAAAGTTCTTTAAATGAAATCCAGGAAGCATGGGTTCTCAAAATATGGGATGCAAGTTCAAGTCTGAACAAAAGCTATCTCTTTATTTCTAATTTCTTGCCATTTGTAAAGTGAAACAACAAATTTATATACATATAAATCAATTTAGGTCTTTACAAATAAAATTAATGTATTTTGGTTGATACAAGTTCATCAAAATGTTCTTGATAGTCCTTGCAAGAATGAGTTTATGTGTACATAGGCAGGAATGTATGTGTGGATGTATATATGTATGTATGAGCATTATCATAGGGTAGGAATGTCTTTGAAGTAATTGCTCAGTCTTAAAATGTTCCATACATTTATCAAATATAAAAGAGGTGAGGGAGAAAGGTAGAGATAATAATAACGATCACTTGATGTTTGTCAAGGGATGTGTTAATATGCTTGTCTCCTTCTCTCTGGTGATAGGAGAATTTACATGTCTTATTTTGTTTATGGGGCTTGAAAAGGTCATTTGGGAATTCACTCCCGGATATGATCTGGGCCTTTCCATTGGATGATGAACAAACTTTGCGTCAGCTCGTGAAAAGGTCCATAAAAGAATTTGTTTCTGAGAATTGAAGATTATTTGAATTTTGTTTTTAAATGTTTCCTAGTTTGCTATTGGCTGAAAAACATTTCACATCAAGGTGTGAAATTTCACGAGTTTTGTTTTGGATTTGTTTTTGCATGTGTGTTATGCAAAGTTTGTAAATTCAAGTCTCTTTTAATTTAATTTAATAACAGAATCAATGAGTCAGTACTTAGCATTTGAATTTTAAATCTAGATCTTGTTTTGTTCACTACATCACCAATGCAGCAAATCTGGAAAGCGAAGGATCAAAAAGAAAATAAATTGTAAAATTAAAGAAATAATATGAGTGAAAGCCAAAAATAATGAAAAAGAAATCAAGACATTAAATGTAAAACAATTCATCACAGGAACAAAATTATTTTTCTTCATAATTGCATTATTTATGTATTTTTTTCTTTTCAAAAACAGGCTGAAATGTTATCCAATTTAAGTGAAAATTGGTTTAAAAAATACATTAATATCTTTAGTATTCCAACTGCTGTAAAATAGCTTACCTGTACCTTTTCTATAAATACTTACATGGTAATTATTCTGATGAACTCTCTGCTATGTGACCTAGATCTTATGAATATAAGTACTAGATTGGCAACAAGGTTTCATCATTTTACAGTTGAACTGTTTAGTTATAGCCATAAGTTCTATGCTATGGATGGCCAAACCACTGCTCACAAGCCACATGATGCTCTTTGACCTTTAATATGCAACTCATGGAAATATATTGGCTGAGCTTCTTTTTTCATTACAGTTAATATAAAAGGTAAATAAGAGGAATTTAAAGCTTCTTAATTATTTACTGGGTATGAATTGAGACCTCGTTGTATTAAAACATAAATTTAATGTGAATGTGTTTGTAACAAAAACATATGTGCAAATTGTGTTCAAGTCTTGTCGGTCTCAAACATCTGAACTTTTATTGTATGTGGCTCTAACAGTTTCTTTTCTCTCACTTCTCACTTGTGGAACTCTCCCAACTCATTGCTTTCTAGTTAACTTTAATCTTCAGTGTCAATAGTTACCTACTGTCTTCCATATTACTCTTCTATTGTTCTCACTCTTTAATAATGTTTGTGTTTTCTAATTCTTTCATGCCCAGTAACCCATTGTGTCTTAGTAGCTTTACTGCCTTGCCTGGGGTGAATCTGATTTTTTTTTTAAATGTTATGCAAAACACACACTAGAAATGAAAAGCTTTCCCTCAAAATGGTAAATTGGAAACTTCATAAATGAAGGTAAATAATATTCTTACCAATTCCTTTTGTCACTCAAAATTACTTACCTGAAAAAAATAAGAAAGATGCATTAAAACATGATATTATTATTATTATTATTATTATTATTATTATTATTATTATTATTATTATTATCATCATCAGTCTCATGACTGGGTGTGGTTTTTGGGTTGCTACACAACTGAACACCTGACTAGTTCCCTCCACATATCTGGGTTAAAAGCTGAAGAGATATTCTTTCATTCATATTGTTCAAATAGAGCCTGGTAGAGCCTAACCCTCTCCAGGTCAAACCACAGCTGAAGGCTTGAAGGCAAACCTTGCCTATAGGTATATAGGCATCAATTCCATTGGTGGAGCCCTATTCACAAGTGATGTTGTGTCATCTCCACACTGACTGCACACAAAGATGTGAAGGCTGTCTCCATTGTATTAGGTGCTTGTCACCTTTACAAAATTCATCCACCCTTTGCCAGGACTTGTTTTTAATCTTGGGTGTCTAGCCCACCTCCTCCACAGAAAAGCCCCATAGTGGAACTGGTTTATTAACTAAATAAATATCTATATTTAATATATGACACTCTTTCTAAATTTAAAATTAAAAAAAAAACAGCTGAAACATAGAGCTTAGATATAAAATTATGTTGTCTATTAAAATATTTCAGCCAGCCCATTCTCCAGCCCTCATTAGTTTTTTTCTACAAGAAGAAAAAGAAACTTCTTTCTTTATTGAGAAAAATAGAAACAGTAAAATGGCTATTAATATATTAAACAGACCTATCTATTCCAAGAGTTCAAATTAAACCAATGATTCCAGTGTTTCAAAATGACATTTGGAGTTCTCCATTATCTACTTGGCTCAGTTATACAAACATTGGTGTAGATCTAAAACTCTTAAAAAATCAAAATCAAATTTTACTCTGTCATTTATTTAGTCTAGTATCCTCATCTTTGTTGTTTTTTTTTTATAAATTTCATTGTTTTCGGGTTTTCTTTTATAACAGAAGGAGAAACATTCAGATTGAGCATTATTCCCATTGACATAGCAGTAAAAAACTGACCCAAAGAAAACTGGATAAAAAAAAAAGGTTATAAGATATAGCATACACATGAATTGACCAAAACATTGTGCTCCAAACAACAAAAATGAAAACAATAGTGAATAATTCATAAAATAATGGCAATGCCTTATCTCAGAATATCAGACAATATTTATCCATTCAGTTGGTGTTCATGAATGAAACAAAAATTATGTCCAGGTTGATTATAAAGGTAACATCTGCAAGCAGCATTTGTTTGGTCTTGTAGTTATGAAAGGAGGGGTTACCCAAATACTCATTCATTCACCTTCTTACTCAACTATTATGGCATGCAAGTTATCAGTTTATCTGGTGACAGAAGAGAATGCAGAGAGAAGGGTGTTCTTGCCTTTTCCAAGAGCAATAGTATACAATGAACAATGGTAAGTAGATGCATGCATAGAGCAGTTGTTATTGGGATAGAAAATAGGATCAGTATAAATTCAAATTCTGGCTGTCACTATTGCATTCACTTTCACACAAATACCCAATCCATCTCTTCTCACATCATTTATGGGTTAAATAGCAGAGTAAATTAGCCTCCCTGACCTTGGTTGGCATCCAGTCTAGAAAAATGACAATGTAGAATTCAAAATTTACAACAGTACTAGAACTCGTACAATAACCTGTCTGCTCAGCCAGCAAAAGTAGTAGCATTTAATGGCTAAAACAGTAAAATACTGTGATGAGTAAACCCTAATTAGCACTTGGCAGTTTGGTCAGTGGAGGGGATATATATATATATATATATATATATATATATATATATATATATAGAGAGAGAGAGAGAGAGAGATAGATAGATAGATAGGATCTATGGTAACTGTCAGTTTCACATCTCAAGCAGTCTATGTGTCACTAGTCCTCTCATGCACTATATATTGAAGTGAGTTTTTTGTATGTCTGCATTCAATAATGATTTCTGTTTGTTTAGTTTATCATGTTCTGGAAAGGTAATTATTTCTATTTCCCCCTCTAGGCATCAGTCGTTTTGCTTTTAGTCGTTATTTTAAGCTAGTGCTGCTATTCTTATTTTCCATGTTGTTTTGTATAAAATATTGTTTTTGTTTCCATGGACCTTATGTTATTCTGATATATTTTTTCTGAGTTTCCATTATATTTTACAGTATGTTGGTATACTATGTTAGTTTATAGGCAGTTAACATTTAATGGGCATTCATACTGTGTTCTGCAGTTACAGGTAAGAGCTGTAGATGTCTGTGATGTACTGATAATTTTTCTGTTGTGCTTTTCATGCAGCTATCTAAGTTTTAAATTATTTCTGTTCAATAAATATGTCAAACTAATATATATATACATATATATATATATATATATAAATAAATATGTATATATATATATATATATATATATATATATATATATATATATATATATATATATATATACAAACACACACATAAGAGTGGACAGTGAGTTCAGCACCAAGTGGTGATAGTCTGAATGCTTGAATGCAATCTTCAGACCATTGCATACAAACATGAAACAGACTGTCGCCGCTCAGTGTTGATGTTAGTGTTCACTTTATATTTATATTTACATACACTCTGGCCCTGATATGGAACAGGTTTACCTATAAATATAGCATACCTTAAATTTATATTTTTATCTTTTATATATATATATATATATATATATATATATATATATATATATATATATATATATATATATATAGCACTGACTCACAAATGGATGCTTCCCTAATCTCTACAATCACAACCTGTTCAAATCTAGGGTTGACCATTGTCTTTTTTATATATTAAAAAAAAACTGTGTCTCTTACTCTGTAAGCCGCTACTTCAAATGACTCTTGGGCCTTGTACGGAGTGAAAATCATTGTAAATTTATGTATATATATATATATATATATATATATATATATATATATATATATACATTTTGCAATTAATAAAAATAAACCCAGATGACATGAATTTAACGGATGTCAGAATTCCCTGAAATATAAACCCATACCCTCCCTAAACTTAACCACTTTTTCGATTGTAACTCATAACTGATACAATAGTTTATAAAAATGAACATGCTACAGCCCCTGTCTAAATGATTGGATTCCTCTGTACCCTTGAAAACAAGAAATTATGAATTTACATGTGTTTAAAACTCAGTAAACTTAAAAATAAGTTATTCCAATATTTGCTTGAAGATGAAACGGAACTAATGCTTTTAATTTAATTATATAATTGAATTTAAAGTTTTTAGCTTCCATTTTTGGAACATGGTTATTACTGTGTAGTGAAAACCATATTTTAAATCAGTTAATTCATAATATTTATGCTCTGTAAATTTAAATTTACATTGAGCACTGTTTTGTAAAAATAAAAATAAAAAATAACAAGTACACTGGATTATATATCTTACTATTCTTTCTTCATATATATATATATATATATATATATATATATATATATATATATATATAACATATGTTTAATGGGATATTAGGTTGACAAAAGAATATTCAGTTTAACACTAAGATAGCATTTTCTTAATAACCACAATGTTTTGACAAACTGCATTATTCCTTTCAATCAGTAATTGATTTTACTCCAAATGATACAGCCTTATCTTTTTTAATGTAAATATGACAATTTCCTTTAGCTCTAGTATTAACAATGATGATAACTCTCAAGGACAGCTGTTTGATAAAGCTTGTTCCACCCACAGCTTTTGTTCTGACATGGAAATCTTCAAGCAGTACTGATTAGAACAAGGAATTAGATTAACTTGAAAGAACAGAGACAAGAATTGTGCTTCTTTACAGAGAAAGTTATCTTCACTTTATTGCAGAGTGTATTTCTTTTTTACTAAAATACATATCTGTACAATTTATCCAGACATAAATATTTTGATTTTGAACAGATACAATGCTAATATATATTTACACAAAGTTTTGGTAAAAGCAACATGAAGCCTGCCAATTGATCAAAGAAAAACTAATAAAAAGAAAACTGAACAATCAATAAAGCACAAACCAAGAGAAGACAGAGAAGAGAAGAAGCATTAACTAAGAAGAAATGAGCAAGAGACTTACAACTACCTAAACAGTAATATAAAGTGCTCTATGTTTAAGTTACCAAGACAGAACAATTACACTTCCCACAACACAGAAAGAGACAAACTTCAAACTGCTAAAGTTTCACACTACCATGATCATGAAATGACTAGAATGTTTTGGTTGCCTGATAATCAGAGTAGCAGGAAAATTAAGTAGTAGTTTGAACTTATATATAGGGTAAAATATATATGATAAAAATATAATTTTAAAGCATATATATATATATATATATATATATATATATATATATATATATATATATAGGATAAAATATATATGATAAAAATATAGTTTTAAAGTATATATATATATATATATATATATATATATATATATATATATATATATATATGTATGTATACACACATGCATATATATATATATATATATATGTATACACACACGCACACACACACACATATATATATATATATATATATATATATATATATATATATATATATATATATATACACACAAAATCAGAAGATATACCACATGATGATCAGATATGTATAAAGTGTTCATAAATATTGACTATTACTTGTTTTTTTTCTTGTCTACATTTACTACAGATTGCTATTGTACTAATGAATATACAAAGCAAATTCCAGTGTTAAGTAATAATCTTATATCATCTATATGCTTTTATTTTACTAAATTGTTTTTATTGATTTGTTTTCTATGGCTTATCAACTCTTTGCAAATTAATTGTAATTTTTTGTGGTGTGGGGAGATAAACACAAGTCTTGCTAATTAACCCATAGCTGGGCTGAAAAAAATGGATTCATACCTTTACCAAGGATATTTGCACATAAGTGAATATAACAAACCCAACTGGAATTGGAACTCAGCTCTCCAATTAACAATTCCTAGCCATTATCTGTACATCCAAATTTACAGCACCTATTATTTCCAAGCAGTCACCAATCTATGTACTGACCATGCTCAATGTTGCTTAATTTTGGTGCTCTTACGGGAACTGGTGTTTCCATGTGATATGGCCATAAGCTTTCTTACTAAAGATTCATTTATGTCTATCCCAGTGTAAGTTTTAGACAAGTTATATCCACATTTGTCATGAAATGGCAGTGTATATCCACACTTGAGCAACCAGTCTTTCACTTTTGAAATATATAATACCTAAAGCAGGACAGTATATTTTTGATTTATTATTATAAGATTTCTTTATCTCTCGACCCAGTCTTTCCTCATATAAAGCATCATCTCTTTCCAGAACTAAAAGTAAAGATCTTCCAATCAGTCATGTTTTATAATGTTTCTGATTTATTATTTACTCTGTTTACCCACAAGCAAGAAATTAATGCAGTTCAATTTATTTCCAATCAACAAAACAAAAATGTCAATTAGGCTTTCTGGAATGGTGAAGAGAAAACTGAAATTAGTTTTGATTTTTGTCTACTATTGTTCATTTAGCTAAAATGGATTATTAACAAATTTTCTTGCGTTTAAATTTGATTCAGAGTGTGAAATTGAAACTTGATGAGCAAAAAACCAATTTAAGATTCTCTCAGAGTTCTTGACAAGAACCTTTAAAAAAAAATCTCAGATAATTGGTTGTGAAAGATTTTAAAACTAAAAACAAAAAAAAAAAGACAGAAATGGGGGAAATTGTATTCCTGACAATAAAATATTGGTAAAGATGTGATTTTCTGGAGAATAAACATAATTTAAAATTTTAAACAAATAAAAGAAAAATTGAGTTTTATTTCTAGATTACAAAGATGGTGGACATAATAGCCCTGAGTTCTTCAAAACTTTGTCATTGAGACATTGTTATTTATGTCAGAATTTTTAAGATAAGGAATTATAATTATTATATGCCTTGCTATTTAGAGCAGTATGCTCATTGTGGTTGCTATACTTACAATATTTCAGCCTCTGTACCATTTACCCTTCTTCAGGAATCTGTCGTAATATTAAGTAACCTCAAAATTACTTGATAACCTTCTCAGAGTTTTGAGGATAAGGTATTAAAACCAAAGTAATTCTTTTTAGTGTTCATTGTTACCAATCCTAATTAGTACAGTTGATGACACAAATGTTGCTTCTTTTTCTTTTACCAAATGATATCTAAAAAATATTCTCCTTTTTCTTGGACAAAATATTAAGCATTCTGGTAGACTTATGTTTACCCTGTACTTTTACTGAATTCCATAATGAAAGCTGAATCTTTTTTGGTTTGAAGAATTATCATTCTTGTACGCTTTTCCATTCAGACATGTATCTACTCACTTTGGTTGTTATACTCTTAACATTTCAACCATTGTGCCCTTCAGGCAGGTGCCTTCAGATGTCTGTTTTAATTGGTAACCTTATTGGAATACTGGACCACACCTATTATTCAATCAATGGAGGTAAATTGTTTTCAGTCAACTTTACATGATTAGGGGAGATAACTCTTATCTGTTATGACTCTCCAGTCTATTCACCTTCATATTGCATGACCATTTCTTGAACTAGAGTATATGATTTTTTCCACATTACTTGACACAGAGATTGAACTCACAACTGCTGGAGAATCAGATATCTTTTAAACAACACTTTAATCCACTTAGTTATGTGCCTCATCTACTCAGATTCAGTGGAAGAATGAGAACAATCTATTCACACATATTGAATAAAGGGTTCAGTTAAAAATTTGAAACAGGTTTCCTATTATGACAGAAACCTGAAGATGGTCAGAGTGTACATTGGCTGAAACATTATACGTATAAAAACCTAGATGAGTGTATTTGCCAGAATAGAAAAACATATAAGCATTGTTATTATTAATTTTTTAGTTATTTTTCCTTTTGCTGCTTTTTATAACAATATCCAGTTTGTTTTTAATCTCAACAGGTAAGTAAATATAATAGATTAAATAAAATAAAGAATTAGGTTCTAACAAGGTGTAAACCCATCCCAACTGTATCAGACATAGTGAACCAGAACTAGAGTCAAATGGCAAAAATGGTGAACAGGACTTGCCTTATTCTTGACAAAAGAGAGTTCGTCTTTATCTGGCATGTAGGACTTTGATCTGAGAGAAGGCTAGTACATTGTTCCATCAAAAGAGACCCTTCTTCTTTGTTGTCTCACAAGAAACTGGTTCATTAGCAACTGTGTATAGTATTAGTGTGGTTGGATGGAATCGAAGCAGGTCATTTGGGTGTGTTAGTGCTATATTCTGAGATGGCCGTATGTCTATCATCCTGGCGAGTAATTGGTGATTCCCCATTATAAGTAGACCATCGCAGAGCTGAGAGATGTCTCTGTTGAGGTACATCATACTGAACCTACAGTTGCATCAGGAGAAACGAACAACAGAAACCAGTGTAGATGGGAAAAACACCCAATCTGAAATTGTGTCCCAAACCAGAATTGCTAATTTCTTTTGGCCATACTGACAGTCTAACACAGGGGTTTCTTAACCAGGGGTATCCATATCCCTTGGGGGTATGGGAACCAAATGCTGGGGGTATAGGACTCGATTTCTGGGTACTAGTAATCCCCCCCGCCCCCAAACTGAATTATAACTTCATTTTGCTTTCAGTAAAAAAAAATATAATAAAGTTATCAATTCTTATAGTTTTTTTTTTCATGTTCTATTCCTAGCAATCCATATCTAAAGTACAGTAAATTCAACTGATTGAAATATTTTGAAGACATACTGGCAAATAATAGGATTGGTGATAATTATTCCAACAGTCAAGTGAAGCAGATATGGGACCATATTGGACAATCCATTGGACGTCTGGAATCATCAAAAGGTTAACCCCTGGTCTAACATGAACAGCATCATACTGCTTATGCTCCAGAAGCTAAAGAAAGAGAGTGTATCATTTTTATTCTAATATGCATGATGCAATTTAGGTTTTATGTTTAATAGCCAGCATAATTTTCAGTCAGAGAATTTTATATAGAGAAATCAAATTATAATAGGGATGCATTTTTCTTCTAATTATTTCACCCCAAAAAGGTTATAAAGCTTATAACATAAAAGGCGTTACTGTTCTTTTATTCTCCTTTCTTCTTAATAATGTTTTCTTAGAAAGGGCAATAAAAGAACAGATTCAAAGAGACAGATGATGATTGATGTTGCATTTAAATCTTTGAAGATTGATCTTGACAGGAAAGCAAGATGCTAGAAGAGTTCCACAAACAATTAGTATAGAACTTACAGTTTCATATTTTGTATTTTTTTAACGTCAAAAACCGTCATTATTTTTGCACCAACCTAATAGCAACACTGAAATGATGAAACCTAGCTGTTAATCATTCATTGTAAGAGGTTTGAACAAAATTTTGGCTAAAAGAATGCAGTTTTAATTAGAAGAGAAAATAATCTATTAAGGCAAAAATATATTGAAAGTGCACTAATTTCAGAATCCTCTATAATAAATCTATATTCAGGGTCATACAAGATATTTGCCTTGCTTTTCTCATAAAACTATTGCTGAAATAATGTGGGATAATTAAAAACAATAGCGATAAAAATAAAAACAAAAGTAATAAAAGGTTGAATAAAAAGTTAAATGGTTATCAAAATTTAAAGTAATGTTTTATATGCTATCAAGATGTCTTTTATGAAGTTAAATGTTGGGCCTTTTATGCCAAAAGAGAGGGATTTTATATGCCAACGTAAAAGGGGTCTTATATGCTATCAAATATGGTAAAAATTGCTTCTATTACAAAACATTTTTTAGATTTGAAGCTTTGGTTTTTCAAATTATAAATAATTTATCAGTACATGTAAACATAAACTAACTTGAAATTTTCACAATATTTTTATATAGTTAAATAAATTTATATAAATTTATTTGAATTCAGTAAGAAGTTTTGTAATCCCAGATTCTGTAAACAGAAAAAAATAATTTCTTGCTTAAGCCGCTTTAAAATTGTTTATCAAAAAGAAAACTTTCTCAGATCTGTTCTGTAGTAATGGTAGGCCATGTTATTCTCTTTTAACTTAACATTTCTACCATAACATGATTGCTAACATTCAAATTCCACAAGCAAACAGTAATGGGTTCATACTTCAATGTTTTCACCAATTATGTGGTCTTCTAATTAATTTGGTCTCATTAAGAAAATATCTACTTTTTATGTGGGATTTTAAATATATCCCACAATACAAACTTCATAGAGTACAGAAAAGTGATTCTGTATGACTTACCAAGTAATACATGTACAGGGTACGATGGATAAATTGTCGCCATGATATATTTTTAATTTCATGCATGCGTGTTGTTTGTTTTTGATTTTGTCAATTGCACAGTATAGTAGGGTCAGTTGGGCACCATCTGGGAGAAAACTCAACACAGAGGCCTACATCAAGTGCTTTGAGGAGGTAGTGCTGCACTGGGTCAAGAGGGTGGCTGCTGCAAGACACTATATCTGGAAACAGAACTCTGCACCATGTTACACAAGCAGGAGAACACAGTTATGACTGTCAGACAATTTCTGCAACCACATCCTTTACATCTGGCCGCCTAACTGCAACCCTCTTGATTATTATTTGTGGGGTACAATTGAGCAAGAGACCAACAAAGTTCCTTGTAATACCAAAAATGAACTGAAGGCAAGGATTATGGCAGCATTCACCAACTTAAACAAGGAGATTGTCCAGAAGTGATGCAGGAGGCTGAAGTTACCTGGAGGTTGTGGTTGAAGCCAATGGTGATTTTATTTGATAAATTTACTCTTTAGTATTTCAAGATACTAAATAGTGATTTTGGTAAATATATTTATTAAAATGAGATGTCAGTGTTATTTTCATTTTTGCATAATTCAGACAACAATTTATCCACTGCACTCTGTATATAACAACCAAGACAGACAGTAACAAAAGATAACCAGTAAAGTACATTTTCCAAGGAAACAATTCCCTTGGAAATATATCAGCAACAGACAAATGAGCTGAAAAAATAATAGCAGCAAAAAAATTAGGCTTAGAAAATAATTTGTTTTAATGATTTCTTTGGCAAGCAAGGGGATAATGCTACTAAGACGCAAGGAAATTAAAGAGAATAAGAAGATTTTAGTGAGGAGAAAGGGCAATAAAAGAACATGATTCTACAATATAGAGAATGGGGACGGATGTTGCATTCAAATTTTTAAACATTTAAGGTGGTAGAGAAGCAAGAAAGTGGAAGAAAAAAACTATTAAAATAGAACTTATGGCTACATGTAGCTATTCCAAAGAAACTATTAAAATAGAACTTATGGCAACATGTAGCTATTCCAAAGAAACTATTAAAATAGAACTTATGGCTACATGTAGCTATTCCAAAGAAACTATTAAAATAGAACTTATGGCAACGTGTAGCTATTCCAAAGAAACTATTAAAATAGAACTTATGGCTACATGTAGCTATTCCAAAGAAACTATTAAAATAGAACTTATGGCAACATGTAGCTATTCCAAAGAAACTATTAAAATAGAACTCATGGCAACATGTAGCTATTCCAAAGAAACTATTAAAATAGAACTTATGGGAACATGTAGCTATTCCAAAGAAACTATTAAAATAGAACTTATGGCTACATGTAGCTATTCCAAAGAAACTATTAAAATAGAACTTATGGCAACATGTAGCTATTCCAAAGAAACTATTAAAATAGAACTTATGGCTACATGTAGCTATTCCAAAGAAACTATTAAAATAGAACTTATGATCACATGTTGCTATTCCAAAGAAACTATTAAAATAGAACTTATGGCTACATGTAGCTAATCCAAAGAAAGTATTAAAATAGAACTTATGTTTACATGTAGCTATTCCAAAGAAAGTATTAAAATAGAACTTATGGCAACATGTACCTATTCCAAAAAACTATTAAAATAGAACTTATGGCTACATGTAGCTATTCCAAAGAAACTATTAAAATAGAACTTATGGCTGCATGTAGCTATTCCAAAGAAACTATTAAAATAGAACTGATGGTTACATGTAGCTATTTCAAAGAAAGTATTATAATAGAACTTATGGTTACATGTAGCTATTCCAAAGAAAGTATTAAAATAGAACTTATGGTTACGTGTAGCTATTCCAAAGAAACTATTAAAATAAGATATATGGCTACATGTAGCTATTCCAAAGAAACTATTAAAATAGAACTTATGGCTACATGTAGCTATTCCAAAGAAACTATTAAAATAGAACTTATGGCAACATGTACCTATTCCAAAAAAACTATTAAAATAGAACTTATGGCTACATGTTGCTATTCCAAAGAAACTATTAAAATAGAACTTATGGTTACATGTAGCTATTTCAAAGAAAGTATTATAATAGAACTTATGGTTACATGTAGCTATTCCAAAGAAACTATTAAAATAGAACTTATGGTTACATGTAGCTATTCCAAAGAAACTATTAAAATAAGATATATGGTTAAAAGTAGCTATTCCAAAGAAACTATTAAAATAGAACTTATGGCTACATGTAGCTATTCCAAAGAAAGTAATATAATAGAACTTATGGCTACATGTAGCTATTCCAAAGAAACTATTAAAATAGAACTCATGGCAACATGTAGCTATTCCAAAGAAACTATTAAAATAGAACTTATGGCAACATGTAGCTATTCCAAAGAAACTATTAAAATAGAACTTATGGCAACATGTAGCTATTCCAAAGAAACTATTAAAATAGAACTTATGGTTACATGTAGCTATTCTAACAGTAGACTGGAGACATGATAGAAAAATCCAGAGAATCTACTTCATACATCAGCTGGACAGTAATCAAAAATCGTTCAAGCTTATGCAAATGCTACACCAAATTAGAACAAATACTGGAAGGAAAAATATTGCCAAGAACTGTGTGTACAACATTCCATGAAGCTGTAACAGAGAGTAAAGTCATTCAGTAGAAATATATGTTAAAGAACATAAAAATCTTCTCACAATAATTACATCGTTTGGACTGTTGTCCTCATCTTTATTGCCATATTCATGTTTTTCATGTACAGTTATATATGTTGGAATTTCTAATCAAAACCTTTATTTAGTCCATGGTGGTAGATTGTTGTAATTCCACATGCCATGCCTTTTTTGAATATGTCAGTATCAGTTAATTCCTTTTATTATCTCAACTCTCCTTTGCCTCTGCTGAGGCTAGGGACTGAACTCACAACTCTTTGAGTCAAGTCACTTTTTGGATTATTCAACCAATGCTTTTATCCACTGGGCCATGTGTCTAAAATTAATTTACTGATACTGAGATATCCAAAAAAGACATGACACAGGGAAAGAGAAAAACCTACCCCCATGGACTAAATAAAGAGTTCAGTTCAAAATTTCAATGTATATCACCTGAAGACGGTCAGAGTGTACAGCACCTGAAACATTGTGAATATGACAATAAAGTTGAGGACAACAATCTGAATGATGTAAATAATGTAAATAGTTGCAATACCTCATCTCAGAAATATAAACAAAAATCTATGATCCATGATTAAATTAGAATTAGATGAATTATCTATACATGGACAGAGAGAAGAAACGCCAACATCTATGAAACAATATCAGTATAAAAAGCAAGGGAAATGGCATTGGAGAATAAAAAGGTTGAAAGAATCCATGTATATACAGATCATTCTATCAGGAGACCAAACATAGATATTAATAGCAGGAGTGGTCATATAATGAATTTGAGATTCCAGTGGTATGATAAATTTTAACAAGTTCGCAAGCTCAAACTATGGATCAAGAGAAGAAAATCCCAAGAAAAAAAAAATGTGTAAGTACCAGATATGCCAGTAACATATGCAAGAGAGAAGTCCAATCCCCAACAGAGTATAATTCTATATCACTAAATACAATAAATACCAAAGGAAGGCCAAATGCTATACAGCCAAGAATATTTACAAAAATAGAAATTAATGTAATAAATTATTATTTATTTTCACACCTGGGCAGGTTCAAAGCAGGAGATAATTGAACCAGGCAGCCTGAATTCAAGGCCAGAATATCCTATTGACTTCATTTCAGCAAAGCTATAGATCAGTAAAATATAAAAAAAGCAAATTAATTGCTATTTCATGGCTTTTGTAAAATCACTTGATTGAAATTAAAAATAATATTGTTAATGCTGTTAAGAATTATAAATAAGGCAGGTTAATCATATAAAAGAAAGAATCTCCAAAGCAATTATTTTATGAAATTAAGTTGTTTGACAGGATTTTTTTTTTCTTTTGTGTGTTGAATTCCTTCAGAATGAAGCCAATTATGAATCACACAGCTTCCCGGTCTTTGTAGCTGTAAGCAACATTTTTCTCCTTACCATTCCTCCCAGTCCCTGCACTGCCATCCATTTATACAGAACCATTAGATAATTTACTTTCCTTTTGCTACTCTTGTCTTCCATGTCCTGTGAGTGTTGCATTCTTCAAGACCTTCTTCTTCATGTGTCCCCAAAATTTCAACTGTTTCTCTGATTCTATTAGGTTGGTGCAAAAATAATGTCGTTTTTTGACGTATTTTTAACGTCAAAAAACGACATTATTTTTGCACCAACCTAATATGAAATTCAAACATCTCCTTTACTGACTTGAACGCCATAATTAACTCTTACATCTTCAACCAATGGCAAAAATTATGGAATACATGCACAAACAACAAACTATATCAAATAAAACTCATTCTAACTGTACAAAAGCACATTACGAGACACTCAAGAAAAGATGATGTCATATTTACATTATTTACATTATTCTGACTATTGTCCTCATCTTTGTCGCCATATTTATTACAACATTTCGGCTGTTGTACACTCCGGCCTTCTTCAGGTGGTTGGAATGTCGAACTGAACCCTTTATTTCACTCACTGGGGTAGACTGTTCTAGTTCCACGTGCCATATTTAATGGATGTCAGTTATCGGTTATCTCCTGTTAATTTCCCTCTGAAAGTTCTCTACTGCCTTTATAATTTTACAATTTTATGATAACAGCGTTAGTTAGATCCAGTGACAAGGCCTAAAGAGTGTGAGTTCAATACCCAGTTAAGGTAGTGGGGAATTTTCAGAGGGAAATTAACAGGAGATAAGTGATAAGTGACATCCATTAAACATGGCACGTGGAACTAGAACAGTCTACCCCAGTGAGCAAAATAAAGGGCTCAGTTCAACATTCCAACCACCTGAAGAAGGCCTGAGTGTACAATGAAATGTAATAAATATGGCGACAAAGATCAGGACAATAGTCCAAATAATGTAAATAATGTACATAATACCTCATCTCAGAAACATAGATATAAAAGAATTTGTCTTCAAAATAGACACAAATTAAAAACAAATCTTAAAACTACCCAATTCGGTGTGAAATGAGCCATGGAGTTGATGTAACAGTAAAATAATTTACCTAAATCTAAAATCTAAATCATCGGTGAGAAAAGTGACCAACATTTGATGCCAGAAAGATAGAAATGATGGAACTATTTTCTTTGTTTCTAATGAAATTTTCCTAGCTCTTAATTTTCTCTCTATTTTGTTTATTTTCTGGAAGGTATATTTAACCATTTCCATGTGTCTTTGAATTTCTGTCTCACATTTTCTAACATATTTATAAATTAACATGGAACAATAAGCAGTTTTCATGGCTTATTTTCTTTCTTGGCTAATTAAAAATCTGTCAGTAATTTTAAAGATCTATCTTTATTTCATTTGAAACTGTACAAATAAATTCTAATACTATACCTGGCAATAATTATAGAATTAGTATGCTTAGACAATGTTCACTTTCGGGGTTTTCATTTAGTAGGTAATAAGCTAATAACATATAAGACACAAAAAATTTAAAGATATTGCAATAATCCAGAACCTATACTGGCAGCAAATCACCTACATATGGATAGAAAATGAATTCAGTAAATATACAAAAATAAAAAGGGGTGTAAGACAAGGTTGTGTCTTCTCACCAGACTTATTCAACCTATAAAATGAGGTGAATCTGTGAGAATTAGAAGTCCTATCAGGATTCATTATTGGTGGCCACAATCTCAACAATATAAGACATGCAGATGATACAGTGTTGATAGCAGACTTGGAAGGAAACTACAAGATTGGTTTGGTTTGGTTTGTTTCGTTTTATGGCATATCAACTTCAATGGGTTATTTAATGCCAACAAAATATTCATTGTTGGTAAAAAAAATTTCTAAAAAATCTATTTCTGGTAATACTTTTTCTTTCAAAAATCTATTTCTGTTAAGAATTTTGCTTTGCTGGTAATTTTTTTTTCAAAAATGTATAGCTGGTAATATTTGTTTTTCAAAAATGTATAGCTGATAATAATTTTTTTATACAAAGTATTTCTGGTATTAATACCTATTTTTCCACTTTCATAGTGTTTTGATCCGAGATTGGGGGTTAACTATTTGCCCTTAGCTGGGACCCTAACAGGTGCTACCACTCCGGATCAAGGTGAAACTGGGAATACCAGAAATTAAGAGGTGGTTCCATGCTCCTGATCAGAAGACTTGCTGTCGGATGTAGTTTATCGTCTTACCCAGGACACGGATGTAGCATATCGTCATGCCTAGGACAGGAAACTACCAGAAATCCTACAGAAAGTAGTAAAGGAAATCAAGAAGAAATGACTAAATATCAATTGCAAGATAGAATACATGGTTATTAGCAAAAGGAACAGAGTTCAATATATAAATTACAAATTGAAGATATTAAAACCCAAACAAGTACATTTTCTCAGCTTGCCTTCCATAAGATAAGCAAAGTATTAAAAAACAGGAAAATCTCTTTAGAAATAATATAATGGCAGTGAATCCTGAACAATAACCTCACAAAGAAGAGATCTGAAGCAACAGGAATGTGCTACTACAGAACAATGCTTAGAATACCATGGACCGAACATAAGTAAGGAGGAAGTTTTAGAGAAAATAGAAACAAAAAGGACACTTATACTTAACATCAAGAAGAGAATGTTGAAATTTCTAGGGCACATAATGAGGAAAGAGGGCTTGGATAATTTTATACTCACAGCACAGATTGAAGACAAGTGGGACAGAGGAAATCAATACATAACCTACCTAGTAAACTTGAGCAAATGGATGGTGGAACAAAGTTTAGGAAAAATTAGGAGCTACAAAGGATGGGAAATTGTGGAGAGCCATGATCGCCACTGACTTGAAGGGACATGGGACATAGAAGAATATTTTGGCTTTGTAAAATATACTTTAAGCAAACTAGATTAACTTATTTAAATTAATGGCATATTTTTCATCTGTATTGTTACAGAAATTAGATTTTAACTAATTTCAACTCAGTTTTTAATTTCTTCAAATTCAATTTGTCCCAAACTGTTTCAGCATTCAATTAGTAAAAACTAGATTAAACTGTTATAGTTCAGCTTTATATTAATTGGAGTGGACTCATAGATCATGACACTTTCAATGCCTCTTCATCTGAGTAAATTAGATTCATATAAAATTCTTCTGATGATGACACTGATTCATAGTTGAAATATGTTAAAGAAATTTTTCAGATTTATCTTTCCATCAAATTCTCATCCATTCTCACTCAAAATTAATAGAATGTAGAAATTGTGTGACTATGAATCAATAGGGTTAAAATCGGTCCTCTGTTGCTATTATATATTGATTTTGTCCATTGTTTTTTTCCAAATGTTTCAGACAACACAATGCATGAATGAAGATGATGAAAAATGTTTTACCGAAAGTTGGCATGAATATACGATAAAAAAATATTTTAGCCTTTTAAAAACTGTGAAAAAAACAACAATATGAAGAGAAATATTCTGAATTAAATTAATGTAAATTGTAATACTTTATTGCAAAAATGTAGAAAGAAAGGAGGCTGGAGGTACAGTAGCTGGAACAACAAATACAAGAAAAATAGTTGGAATTTAATCATTGTGCAATAGTGATATTCAGCTAAAACCCCCTTTCTTATTCACTCTACATGTCAGCCAGATGTGAAAATTAAGAAAGCAAAACCAAAGATAAAAATGTCTTCCTCTGCACGAGAGCTCTGAGCATTACATCCAATTCACAAAAACAAATCTCCTCAAAAAATAGAAAATATGATATGAGGAGCAAATCACAAACATTACAGCAAAAAAAAACACCACATTTGCTTTTAAGAACACTGCTCTCATAACAACTGAAACAGAATCATGATGAACAGAAAAGATGTCAATGCAACTGGCAAGCTTTCACCATTACCACCAATGATTTCAGTCAACCGATCCAACACATGCATCAACTCCAGGTCCTACCAACACTACTCTCCCTCCAAGTCACTTCCCTTGCCCACAAAAGGACATTACACTCACATCTTTTGTATCACCAAACAACTAATTTTATATTTAACAATTTTTGTCTTCTTTTCCTTTCGCCTAACTGGCAGTACTTGCTGTTTTGTTTTTTCTTTCATGATACCATACATGTGTTTATAACATGAAAATGAGAGGAAAGGTGGTCAGCTGAAATATTACAGGATAATAAACCACTTACAATGTAATTACATAATTCAAAAGAAAGAAGATATAAAAACAATAATAAAATCCAAAATTGTCTTCTGAAATACAACTAAAAACTATTCATGTAAGGTGCAAGTGAATTCTGGGTAATCACAAACATTTAACTGCCAAATGAGATTTACTAAAAGAAATAAAAAATCAAAGAATCTATGAAAGATATGAAGAGTAACTGAATATTGTACTTTCTAAAAGTGAACATCATACCAGGCATTTTCCTCTCAGAATACATTTTACAAATGAAGCCATGAGGGAGTTTTGGAATAAAGAAAGATGAGCTTGAATCAATCCACAAATGATAAAATAGTTAATTTGTTAAGACAGAGATCACTGTACTTGCAAGACATGGATAACTTTCAGAGTGGGAGTTACTCTCTATGGAACCCTGATTTAAAATCATTTGTATTCAATAGAAAATAGAAACAACATTAAAATCAATTTAACTAATGTCTTTTATCAGATTGTATTCAGCTGTATTTTGTTATGCTTCAGATTTTGAATCGAACATGAGAAAATTATTGTTGTTTGCATTTTCTATATTTATACAACACATTTCAAGATCAGGATAAGTGAAAATTATGTGTATCTATTTGGAAAAGAAGCTAATAAAAACAAGTGATAATAAAAGAAATCTTAGCAGAACTGAAAATATATACAAGTTAAATAAATATTAAATAGCTGACCAATTTTTAGAAAAGTAGTAATGATTATTATTATGTTATTCAAACTATTACCATCTTTGTGATTTTAAAACCTTTTTTTAGCAGTTACATTTTCAGACTTTGAAGCAACAGAGGTATAGTTCTACAGAAAAGTTTGGTTTGGTTTGTTTTATGGCATATCAGCCACAATGGGTTATTTAATTATTTTTTTTTTAAGCGTTTCAACCCAAGCAAGGCAGGAAGTCACTAGAACGCAAGGGGTTACAGAAGATTTGGAGCAAGAGCAGATAGGAGTGATAGAGGAAAGGATGAGGAGAAGGATAGTGGATAGATCAAGGCAACTGGAGATGTTGATTGACATTACATTTGAATAGTTGCAGATTATAGCTCTCAGGGAAACTGGAATAGGGAAGGGAGTTCCACAGGCGAGAGGTGTGAGATATGAAGCTATTGGAGTAGAAGAGACGGCTATATTTAATAGTTTCAACAGTGAATGGGTGAGAGCGGGATGCCAGTCTCGTAGGGTGCTTGAATTCATGAAGTCTGGGAACCAGCGAATGCAGCTCATCGGAGCAATTGCCATGAAAGTATTTGTAAAAACGACAGAGAGAGGCGACAGCATGTCTGTGAGAGAGTGACTGTAGACGAGATGCCAGAATAGGGCCAAAAGATTTTTATTGCTGGTAATGTTTTTTTTTTCAAAAATGTATTGCTGGTAATAATTTCTTCCTTCAAAAATTCATTGTTAATAAGAACTTTTACAAAAATGTATTTCTGGTGTTAATATTTATTTTTACACTTTCATAGCGTTTTGACCGCAGTTTGGGATTAACTATTTGCCCATAGCTGTGACCCTAACAGGTGCTACTACCCTGGGTCAGGGTGGACCTGGAAACACCAGCAACTAAGAGGTGGTTCTACATTTCTCAAAACCTCCTGATCAGAGGCCTTGCTGTTGGATGTAGCTCATTGTCTTACTCAGGACACTGATGTAGTTTATTGTCTTACCTAGGATGCCTCATTTTCGTGAGGTCTTACCCCTCTGCAGAGGTGTGATCAGCATATTCTGAAGCCTCAGAAAGTTTCTAAGAAGGTCATAAATAGAACATGTGGAAACAAGAAAATTTTAAGGAAACTGGGAACAAAAAGGACATTTATACATAGAATTTGAAAGAGATAGTTGAAATTTCTGGGACATATTATAAGAACTTTTTCCTTGGAGAATTTGACCTGCACAAGACATATTGAAGACAACAGGGTCATAAAGAAACATCAAGAAATCTACCGAACGTGCTTGTGTAAGTGGATGGAAGAATAGAGCAGTAGATTGATAGTGAATTAACTTAGAGCTACAAAGGATATGAAGTTGTGGCGGTCCATTATCGCCTATGTCCTGAAAGAACACAACACATAAAAGAAGAAAAATGATGTCTACCTTTGATGTACAAGTAGTGTAATCACTATCAACATGGAAATTAGAAACACCAACCAACAGATCCAGTATTAGAGACCAGAAAATCTGAAACCAAAATCCCATTCTCAAAAAGCAGGAACGCAATCTTAAAATGAAGAAACACTGAACTTTCACCCAAATTAATAGTTTCATAAAGCTATTAGACAGAATGAAATATTGTCTCTTCATAATGAGCATGTTTAAAACTTTTTACGAGTTACATTGAAGCAAGACAGAAATGTCAGGAAGTGATACTTTAGTTCTCAGTAGAGATGTTAATCAATATGTAAATACTCCCTTCATTTTTCTGGGGGTACTTAGCTACCCAGGCATGTTGTTGCAGAGATGAGCAGCATGACATGTTCTGAGACAAGCAGATGACCAGCCCACCAAAGTCATCTACCAGTTCATCTGGTCATCTGCAAACTGGTGATGATCTTGCAGCAGACTATACAGCCACTGGAACGATGTTACAGGCCAGTACCTCCAGCAAATAAATTTGGAGAATGTTTCAACACTTTTCCAATACCATGAGAGCTGGAGAGACAAGGTGGCTCTCATGGGCTCACCAACTCCAGGACATGAGATTCAGTAGTAGTACTAGGTTTGTATATAATAATAATAATAATAATAATAATAATAATAATAATAATAATAATAAAGTCAGAGATAGTTTTTAAGCTTTGGAGTAAAAGAGAAAAATACTTCTGATACGCTTTTATATACAATAATAATAATAGCCTACACCGGATGTAGATACTCTAACATCAGGTGCCAAAATGACTAAAAACTTGTCAATACTCAGCAGGCTCCTCACATAACTTCAAGCTGAATTACATGTAAAAACACAATTTAATGCTCAATATTTTTCAAGCAATCACAATCTCTATTCAGTTGACATCAACTCCCAACTTGATATCTATGCTGATGACAACCATTTACTCCTGCCTCAATAGTAAGGCTGATCAGTCCAACAAGGTTAAAATATCAGCTGATGCCCAAAACGATCTCAAGTCCATCGTTAACTGGGGCAAAAGATGGCTTGTTAATTTTAATGCCTCCAAAACTAAACTTCTCTCCATTAATCATCTGAGAGAGCCCTCTCTGCCTTCCATTAGCATGGCTGATGCTAACCTCCAAGAAAGTGAATCATTGTGCCTTCTCAGCTAACATGAAGTAGAAAGGCTATATTGAATCCAGTTACTAAGAAAGTTGGTTCACTGTGTTGTGTGAGATAATTTTTCTCTCCAGAATCTATCTTACATATCTATACATCTACCATTTATCTATGCTTAGAATATTGCTACCACATATGGTCCGGTGTCCTTGCTATTTACCTTGAGCTCCTTGATAAAATCCAAAGAAGAATCAGCAATATTATTGGTCCTGATCTAGTGGCTCAGCTTCAGTCATTTTCCCACCACTGTAAGATTGCCTCTCTGTACCTCTTCTATAAATATTTTTATGGCAAGTGTTCAGATGAGCTCTTTGCTATGGCATTATTTTGTTTAGTTTCTTATATATAGTTTTGTTCATTTTTGTAAATATTCACTAGGGTTTAGATTTTTAACTTATTTTATTCCCTTCTCCCCACAAATAATGAATTGTACATATGGGAACTAATTAGGACTTTCATAGAGACAATGAGGTATTATGGTGGATGTAGTAAGAATGTTAACTAAGAATGCATTGTTTTAGGGTAAAGAATACTGTTGTATGTTTGAGTCAGTGTTTGTGGCTAGCTAAGTTTGACATTTAAGACGGAAGAAGAACGTCCTTTTCCCCATTACCCATTTTGGCATTGTGTTGCGTTTCTGTAAATAACAGAATAAATATTGTTCTTTGGTATGGTACCTTGACTTTTTGAATTTAAGTGCAGTATGAGACAGGCATTGAGATCTCATCAATTTACAACTGAGCTGGCTAGATACAACTGTAAATTCTATGCTAAGTTTCTTTTCTCACATTCCTCACTTGTGGAACTCCCTTCCAGCACCATGCTTCCTAGTCAAATTTAATCTGCAAAAATTTAAATGCAATGTCAATCACTATCTACTGTCCTCCTGATTACTCTTTCTTCTTCATTCTCATTATTAATATGTCTGTTTCTAATCCTTCCACACCCTGTAACCCCTTGCATCTTAGTGTCTTTATTGCCTTTCATGGGGTGATACCAATTTTAAAAAAAAACGATGAGAACAACTTTTCCACCAGTGGAAATCCATCTGTAAAAGAGCGAGCTCAACACAAGCATAAAATCCCTTCCAGAGAAGCTATTTTTCAAAGTAACTTTTGCCGCCAAAGTTATATGAATCTTTCTATTTCACATTTGCATAAAACTGCATACGTACTTTTTCCCTGTTAACACTATATTATTTGTATACATGCATACACACACACACACTCACACACACATGCATACACACACACACATATAAATCTAACAATTACTTTACACTCTCACTTTCACTCACATACTGAACTTTAATAACATTTGGTTTTATTGAAACATTAAATTTTGTTGGTTCTTGTAATAACATAATTGTCATATTTTTTATTTTTTCTTAGAAGTGAAGGTCTTTTTCAGCATTTTTTTTATATTAGGAACAACCAAATATTTTTTCAATGACTACTGTAATAAAATTAATATTTCTAGTGGTATTCCCTCCCACCTAAGAAACCATAAATTTGGGCCCATTTTCACAAGGAAAAACTGTATAAACAAACACAATAACAATAAAAAATATTGTAAATTGTATAGTAATTTCATGCAATTTTATTAATTTATTTGTGTGTATCAGTGTGTGTCTTTTACATTACAATTGTGATAAATGTTATAAAAGGGAGTAAATCACTCCATAATATTACAAGTACCATGATGGAGGGAATTTACACGTGTTGTAATCCTGACACTTCTTGGGTGAAGGGATTGAATCTCACATCTTTTGGTAGGATGTCTGTACTTCCAGCAGGAAAAGTCCCTGTTGTATGCTGGGAGTAATTTTATTATTTTTATTTTTTATTTATTTAATTTATTTTAAATGATGTTTAAATTTTATTTTATTTATAATTTTCATTATTATTTTATATTTTATTTTTATTTATAATAATAACAGCATCACTACATATTACAAAGTCATAGAAAGATTTCAGATAATATTTTTTGCAATATTATCAGTCCACAATTGGCATCTCAGTTTCAGTCACTTTCCAACACTATAACAGAGCTTCCCTTTGCCTTTTCTATAAATATTTTCATAGCAATTGTTCAAATGAGTTTTCCTCTTTGGTACCATGACTTTATGAATTTAAGCATAGTTAATATCAGTCATGTTCTGCTTTCTTGAATCCTGTTCACTTTATTTTTTATCTCCTCAGTAATGTTTTCTCAGATTTCTTCACTCACAAGAACCCTTTGAGTCTTAGCAACTTTATCACCTTGTTTGGGGTGAAATGATTTTACAAAATGTGTATAGGCAATAAAATTTGGAGTAACAATCTGTAAAAATCAGAAGAAGCTCAATACACATCTGTATGGAATAATTATATTAATATAGCAGAATCATAGTCTTTAGATGTATTATATTCCGTGCTAAGCAAATAAATACTTAACACCAGGTGGATAACAGAAGAAACATTTATTGTACACAAACAGTACAATATGAAATACAGTACAGTTATACAGACAGGTCAATCTAGTAGTGAGTGCTACTACTTGGAAGGTCGGATGTGCTTGCATCTTTTCTCTCTCACTCTTCCGTCAGGTCTCTCGTAGACAGTTGACTTTATAGGTACATCAAGATGAATGGATGAAATATGCTTTTAAGTCAATGTATGTGAAAGAAGGAAATACTGTTTACATGCTTATATATAGAAGAGTGAGACAAGATGTCCTCTGGTTTTTTGGGGAAGAGTTGTAGAAGTTTCAGGTGGTTTATGGAGGCAGTAATTGAGAAACAAGGAGGACATATCAAATAAAATGTTTCTTTCATTTTGTATTTGTATATTAGAACCATTCGTATTTCTTTAAATAAACTAATTAATCAACTATAAGTATAAATAATAAATATAAATATAATAAATAATTATAATTATAATAAATAAATAATAAAATAAATAATAATATTATAAATAATATAAATAGCTATTATTTCAGTACCAAAATTATGCAAGTTTTGCCTCCTGTAATTCTAAAAAAGATAGATTTTATTTATAATCTAACATTATTTTGTATTACTATGTAGGTAAATCAGAAAATAAAGGCAATTTTGAAATTATGTGGTATAAAACAACAGGAAGGTGCTGACACACACATGCGCATGAGTTGATAAGGTATCTAGCCATGTGCAGTATTCCATTGTTCAGTCAAGTGGTACAGAGTAACAATGTTAGAAAATATAGATACCAAGGAACAAGGGACACTGTACAATGCTTTCTGTAATCAGAGGGAGTCAGGCATGGGAAAATCCATCCCTGAACATTGGCATAGTATGGATCATGCATACTGAATCAACAAATGGTGTATGTGTGGGTAGAACGCTTTAAAAACAGGAAGAACAAATGTAATGGATGAGAGCCGATCTGGTCACCCATCGACATCACACATGGATGATCTCATCCAGAGGATTAATGCCCTGATCAGAAAAGAACAATGAATCATGTGGCAGCAATCATGGAAATCAGCTATGGATCCACACACGCCATAGTGCATGACCAGTTGGTATACCATAATGTTTGTATGCGTTCATTTTCCAAACAAGTAAGCCGTACAAACATGGCTTTGTAATCAACTAGAAAAGTTGATTTCAGAAAAAAATAAAGAAGCTATATCAAGCACGCATCAGTACAAGCACAAAAGAGGATTTGTTTAGGGTTGATTTCAAAACAATAAAGTTTTTTTCCACATTTCTCGGCAATCAGCCATTTTATCAAACAATAATTTTTCCTGTCAGCACTTTTTAAAAATTTTTTTCTAAGGAATTTAATTTTGTTTGTCAAATTACAATGAATTTTCTTTCCTTGTTGATTTCCAGAATTTAACCCAATTTCAAATTCTATTGTTTACATTGTTGGTTTTACTAAAATTTAGTTCTCAGCTGACAATGGCCTTCAAATATCAACACAGTCAACTTTTCAAAATCAAAATTATTTACTTTGAATTCCAGCCTTTTTCAGGGACTCATAACAATTCTAATATTCATTTCTGTTTATCAGAAAGAAAAAAAACATTTCATTTTTTTTCTTTCTTCATATTTCAATTCCTTTAAAGTTTTTTTTAATGTTTTCAGCTCTTCCAATGTTCCAGTTCTATACAGGGTTTTTGCATGAACCCTTTTAATTCTAATTCCAAACCACCAGAATCACAACAGTATCACCTTCCTTTCAACTACCAACAGTGAGACCCAATTATAGTATCACAGTTATGGTTATATTTCATTTTAAAATTATATTTTTGAAATCAGTTTTGTTGCCAGTTTTATAATTTCATAATTTTGAGTTCACTATTTGCCCATACCTGGAACCCTTAACATGTGCTACCACTCCAAGTCAGGGTGGATCTGAAAACAACAACAATTAAGAGGTGATTTTACATTCCTCAAAACCTCCAATCTCCCGATTAGAGGTCTTCCTGCTTTGTTTAGGGTTGATATCATGTCTTCAGGGTTGGAGAAAATAATTAATTGAGGAATATGTAATGAGTTTTGAGTGCTAGTGAGAGTTGGGTGAAATGCATATAAACCAAACGATCAGTTGAAGCTGACAGTAGAAGCTGTCACTGGAGAAGGCTGAGACAAGCCAACAACAAACAAGGGATCTGTTGAATCCCATGTGACCTGCCACTGAGGTTTTCTGTCCTAACATCTAATGCAAATACCCAACATGCTCCAAGATTTAGAAGCAAGAGATACAGTGTTATGATAGAGAGTCGAACAGGAAGGGTTAATGTTGTTGTATCAACATTTACATAAACCAACTGAAAATGAACTCAGTGACCTTCTTTTATGATATTTGTGTTTTCACTGGTGGAAGCATTCTTGTCCTTTATCATAGCATGGTTTTCTACCAACTCAATTCAGTACTTAAGTGCAGATGGAAATTCGATCTTCACTGCACTGTGATCAAAGAACACAATGTGGGCAGGGCAGAGGAAGGAATAAAGTGGTCAACAGATAACCATCAGTTGACCGATACCAGTACTGACCAGTGTGGAAATAACCCAGGATTGATCTGGGCTGGCTGTGTTATCTAACAACAGTCTTACTGTTTAAAAAAAAATTGACTGTTTAAATACAAGGCTTTATTTAGGGAAAAAAATTTTGGCATTAAATGAACCAATTGGTTGATATGAAGTAAAACAAGCAAACAATAATAATAATGATAATAGTAATAACAATAATAATAGCAAAGCAAACAATGTATGTATCTTTGAAGAAAAAAGCTATCACAATACAAGGACCTTGAAATTGAAATCTCAAAAATGTGGCACATCAACAATCTCTGTTGTAGTTGGAGCCCTCGGATTGGTTGGAAAAGATTCCAGTAGACTCATTGAAAGGATTCCTGGAAGCCCATGCCTTAAAGAAATACAAAAAGTTGTTCTCACGAGTACAGCCCACACCTTATGAAGGGCTTTATCTATGCAAAATATGTGGGGTTTTGGGGTTTTTTTTTTAATTGGTCAGTGGAAAATGTCATGATGCCATTTCTAACATTAGGTCTCTGGTTGGGACCCAGAAAGAAATCTGTACACACCAGAAATCAAAGGAATAATAATAATAATAATAATAATAGTAATAATAATAGTGATAGTGAAGTCAGAGATAACCTTCAGATGTGCATGTAAAATGAGCTTTGGAGTAAAGATCTATATAAATGAAAGTGCTTTGGATGCACACTCATTCTATTATGCTATATTCTGAGTTTATTTTGCAAGAGAAAATTTCTTCTTGATATAATCTTTAATTTTAAGTGAAAAAAAGGGCAAAAATAAATGTTCATAAAGATTTGATGTTATCTTCATGTTAAACAATAATCAAAATCCCAATAGAGTAACAAAACAAGACTTCATGAGAATTTTCCCCTTTAGACCCACACCTACTTCCTAACAGCTGAGCTCATACTTTCACTACCTATTTGCTACAGAGACTGTTTATGCATGACAGAATTCTCCAAGAGCTTCTTTGCAAATAAACATGAGCTAATCAATTTGTAGAAGAGAAGATACTAAGAGATTACTGAAAACAATAATTACTAAAAATTGGAATAAAGCATTTCCTTGAATGAATGAATGAATGAATGAATGGTATAGCAAGCAGATTTTGAAATCAACATCATTGTTGTTGCTATTAACCATTTGATAGTAAGGTAGAAGATTTACTTTGTTATTTTTCAAGTGATTGTTTTCAGCTTTCTTAATTATGCCTTAAAGATACATTGATTAGTTCATGATGTGCAATCACAAGGCTTTGTTGCTTAATGTTTTTGCTTGATTATTGCTTAGGCCTCAGCTTTTATAGTGATTTTCCCAACATTTAAATTAATTTATAGTTTGTTATTGGATATAAGAAAATATCATTAACATTTCAAATATGAAAATAAAAAGTTGCATATTTTCAGTGTTGGAGGTTAATAACTAAAACATGATTTTACCATTGTCTTTTTCTTCTTTTTTAATCAATTCACCCCCAGCAAAGCCATGAGGAGCTAATGAATGTGAGAACTTAAGAAAAGGAAAAATATTACTGAGAAGAACAATAAGAGAAGAGGAATCAAGAAGACAGACAATAATAATGGACATTGCATTCAAATTTCTGAAAATCAAAGTTGTCTAGAAAGCAAGAAGCCTGCCAGAATTCCATAAGCTAGAAGTGCGAGAAAAGAAACTGCTAGCATAGAACTTATAGTTGTGTCTAACCAATTCAAATGGAAAATGATCAGACCTTTCTGCCAATTTGGTACTGCACTTAAATTCATGAAGTCTAGTTATTTTGTGATGTCAGCAAACACTAGTTGTCATTTCTGTAATGTCAATGAACACTCATTGTCACTTTCATCATGCTCGTCGTAGTAGAGACTTTGTAATCACAGATACAACTATAGTAATGCTATACTGGTGTCAGATGCCTTTGAATAACATTTGCACAAATAGTACTTGTTCGATAATAACTCGCTCAAATAATAACCACCAAATAGTGATCAGAATAGTAATGCATATAGTGATCACTTGGACGTCACACTAATTCCCATGTATACATTTCCTTTATCATCATGTGATTTACTTATTCAAAATAGGATCACCTGTTTGCTCTCTGGTGATCTGTGTTCAAACTCTAGTGTCAGCAGTAGTACTTTATTCTTATATAACAAGGGAAAAGTTTATCTGAACAATTACCATGAAAATATTTATATAAATGGTACAGTGAAGCTACATTATGGCAATGGGAAAGTCAGTATCAATAACAATGCAGATTCTTTTTTGGATTTTATCAAGAATCTCTAAATATATAGCAGGAGTGCCAGACCAGATGTGGCAGCAATATTCAAAGCCTGGACAAATGGTAAACTTATAAATGTGTAGGACAGATTCTGGAGATAAAAATTGTCTAGCATGGCACAGTGAACCAAATTCCTTACTATCAGACCAAACAATTGATTCAATATAATCTTCTCACTTCATGTCAGCAGAGAACATTAGCCTGAGAAGAGACAACAAGTCCCTTTCCTGGAAGTTAACAGAAAGAAGAATAGAAAGCAGAAAAGGGTCTTTCAGATGATTAATAGAGCACAGTTTCATTTCGGAGGTGTTAAAATTAACAAGCCATTATAATTTCACCCCAAGCAAGGTGATAATGCCATTAGGATACAAGGAGTGAAAGAGAATGAGAAGACTTTAGTAAGGATAAGTAAAGAAAAAGTTTTTATATTAATATTCACCCAATACAAGGCTTGAAAGTCATCCAAAGTAGAGTGTTACTGTTAAAATGATTATGATGAATGAGATGTGTGATATAAATGAAAGGAAAGGTGGTAAGAAAGGAAGATTATGAGGATAGGTATTGATTAACCCTTGACTTGAAGAAATTAAGTTTGTAGTGTTAAGAGAATCCTTTATGAGGAATCCTGTTCCACAAAGTAATAGTTCCAAGGAAGAAGCTGTCTTTGTGGAGCTTTGTTCTTACATCTGGATATAAGAAGGAAATAAGGGTGATTTGACTCTTTGGAAGTAGTATGGTGTCTCCTACTGTCATTATTATTGGGTTGGTGCATAATTATCAGGCGTTTTTTAAACAATATTATTATGAAAAAAGAAACATAATTCAACAGTAACATTTTTAAATGATTATTCCAGAGCATATGATTATTAGCACACACCTGAAGATAAAACAATATTTTTATTAAAAATAGTAAACAAAACAGCAATTTTTATTAACAAATGACTCGCCTACAAAAAAACGCCTGATAATTATGCACCAACCCAATATTATTATTACTTTTGATTTCCTGTTATATTTACAGTAATTTATCAAGTCTTTCAGCTGAGACCTAAAGTCAATGAGTTTTATTAAGAAGTTACTAAGTATATTGAAGTGAATTGAGTTTTCCTAAATATGTGAGCTGTATTCATTAACACTATCTTTTTGTATTTCCGATAAGAATGAATTTCTTAGGATTTTCTTCATGTATGTATCATTATTCTTTCACTTCAGCTCTGATAATTTTTATGTTGACAATCCACACTATATCAAACAAAAAGTTAGGAAAGAAACCGCCATCAGTACCTACTGGACTTGAGAAACACATTTTCCTGAAAAATTATTTTAAGAGAAAGATTGGTGCTACTATAGTACAATATCACCCATCCATTTTCTACTACAGTATATCTACTATTTCTTTTCTACAATTTCTTTTCTATTATGGTGTGATATCTACTATTCATTTTCTACCCTAGTATGATTTCTACTATTCATTTTCTACCATAGTATGATATCTACTATTCATTTTCTACCATAGTATGATATCTACTATTCATTTTCTACCATAGTATGATATCTACCATCCATTTTCTACCATAGTATGATATCTACTATTCCTTTTCTACTATTTCTTTTCTATTGTGGTGTGATATCTACTATTCATTTTCTACCATAGTATGATATCTACTATTCATTTTCTACCCTAGTATGATATCTACTATTCATTTTCTACCATAGTATGATATCTACTATCCATTTTCTACCATAGTATATCTACCATCCATTTTCTACCATAGTATGATATCTACTATTCCTTTTCTACCATCGTATGATATTTACCAACTGTGGGAAGCATGAAATATATTAAAAACCCCAACCCTAACTTGTAAAAAGGACACCACTTCATCTTCAATTGAGATTATTTTGTCTGACGTTAGCTTGTTTGTTTTGTAATGGAATTACATACATACCTCCTTTATGAATACAAATTAGATAAATACCCTACACTTTAGGTCAAAATAACCCTGTATGTAGTTTGAGGAATTAATTGCTGTAGGCTGTAAGTGGGTTGTTTCATAGAGTGCATCATCATTTACAGTAGGTATTAGGTTGGTGCAAAAATAATGACGTAATAATGTCGTTTATTGATTTTAAAAAAATACATCAAAAAACGACATTATTATGTCATTATTTTTGCACCAACCTAATAATAAATAGGTTTATATATTTCAACTGACAACAGCACTGGCTGTTCAGTCAATAAATGGTGAAAGTTTCCTTATAAAGAAACCATTAGCCAGAAAAAACTGGTTATGATGCTTCTAAGACAACTTTTAAATGGCATCCACCACTCTGGCAATTTTTACACACCACTCACCACCCACATTGTGTGAGATGAATTTCAAATCAGACAAGGAAAGGTAAATATACAATCGACCACTACTTAATGCTCATTATAGTGAAGAAGAAAAACAGACAATGAATACAGGGTGTGATGGGTAAATTTTTGGCATTTTATATTTTTAATTTTGCGCATGCACTGTTTTTGATTTTGTTGACTGCACAATATAATAAGGTCAGTTGGGCACCATCTATGGGAAAAAGAGCACCATGATGCAATCCTCTCCAACAGAAATTTGAAAATGGTATGCTGTACTGCTTGGCATTCATGCCAGAAGTTCCAATATGAACATTTCAGAGTGTTTGGGTGTTAGTCTAAGGACAGTGCAAAGTATTCGGAAAGAGTTGGATAATATATCCCGTCAACATCATGGTATTTGGAGTGATCACTAGTGAGGGCAACGTTATGCCACCATTCATCTTCTCACATGATCTTACATGAAGTGCCTTGAAGAGGGTCAAGAAGATGGCTGCTGGAAGACCCTATGTCTGGCAAGAAGATTCTGCACCATGCCATACAAGCAAGAGAATGCAGTCATAGCTGTCAGACAATTTCTGCAACCATATCACCCCTTACATCTGGCCACCTAACTCCCCAGACTGCAACCTCCTTGATTGTTATGTGTGGGGCACAGTTGAGTGAGAGACCAACAAAACTCCTTGTAGCAAAAAAGATGATCTGAAGGCAAGGATTATGGCACCAATTTAAACAAGGATACTGTACAGAAGAGTTGCAGGAGATTCCAAAGTTGCCTGGAGGTTGTGGTTGAAGCTGATGGTGATTTTATTGAATAAATTTACTCTTTAGTATTTCAAGATATTTTTGTGTAATTTTGGTAAATATATCTGTTAAAATGAGATGTCTGTGTTATTTTCATTTTTGTGTACCTTAGACGACACTTCATACATAGCTCCATATATAACAAGAAAATGAAAGTAAAAAGATACCTACATACTACTACAGTTCTTTTTTTTTCTTTAAACCTTTCATCCCAAGCAAAGAAATAATGCCACTAAGACACAAATGGTTACTAGGAGTGAAATAGAAAAAAAGACTTTTAGTAAGGAGAAAGGTCAATAAAAGAACTGGTCTTAGGAAGATGGCAATTGACATTGCATTTAAATTTTTAAAGATTATAGGTTGCAAGAAATCAGAGGAGTTTTCCACAAGTGAGAAGTGTGAGAAAAGAAACTATTAGAATTGAACTTACAGTTACATCTTGCTATTCCAACAGTAAAACAATGAAACCTAGTAACCAATCTAGTAGTATGTTTAAATTTGTATGGTTGAGATATCAAGGAGAGCTTATTAGAACAAATGTCATGAAAATATTTATAAAAAAGACAGAGGGAAGCCATATTTCATTATAATATATATATACTTTCTAAAAATGGATATCCTTTGGATGTTTTGGATTCTGTTATCCATGACGTCATTAATAAATTTCATAGGGTTAAGCCGCATTTTGTTAAATAATGTCCAGTTTATTTGCGTCTTCCCTTATTGGTTCAGAGGGTGAGTCTTTAGGTAGGTGAATTTCACATGCAATTAATAACGGTTATTTTTCGGTATTGGTTTGTGTTATATTCCATGCTAAGGGAATAAATACTTAACACCAGGTGGATAATAGAAGAAAGGTTTATTATACACAACCAGTACAAATATGAAATACGGTACAGTTATACACACAGGTCAATCTATTAGTGAGTGCCACTAATTGAAAGGTCGGACATGCTTGCATCTTCTTGCTCTCACCCTTCCTCCAGTCTCTCGTAGACAGTTGACTTTATAGGTACTTACTACCTATAGTGTAATCATTCATACAGGTGCTGGTTATTCCATTACATCAGTTTTTGAATTTGGTGACATAGTAACTGTGAGTTCAATCCCTGAGCTGGGTACTGTGTACTTGGACTCAGTGGAAATGGAACAAGCAGTACTAAAAATAAGAACTAGATGAGATATCTCTGCTAGACATGGAACAAGAACAGTCTACCAATGTAGATTAAATAAAGGTTTCAGTCTCTGTATGTTTCCTGGACTGACATGCACCTGATGAAGGCTGGAGGGCACAACAGCCGAAACGTTGTGATAACAACAATGATTAGGACATTAGTACAAATATAAATAGTGTAAATTACAGTTATATTTTATTCATTTATATATTCACCATTATTTGCAATGATTTGTTCCCACTTAGCAAGCAGCTCTTTGATAACTTTTGAGTAAAATTCCAGTTTGTGATGAGCTCTTGAATCTGGTTTTCATTAGAGAAATTTTTTCCCATTAAAGCATTTTGCAGTGACTGAGAAAGGTAATAATTGGCTGGTGTAAAGTCAGGTAAATATGGCAGGTGAAACAGAACAGATTAACTGTGTTCCAAAATTGTTTCTATTTTATTCTTTCTGTATGTCATCCATGGAAACCATGACTGTATAAGAATGGTAAGAGTTTTCTGCTAATGAATATGCTTTCAGTCATCCACCTGAACACATGAACAAAGTCATGAAATTAAATATGTCAGTACACAGAACAGCTGTTTCAAGTCACCTGCAGTTAATGCATGAAAAATTCCTAATTAATATTTTATTTTTTTTTTGTTAAGAATATTATACTCTGATGTTGGTCATCATTGCTGACAAATAATATTTTGTAGCTTAAATTTCCAGTGATGTTTAACAAAATAGATACCATGAATTAGTGTGAATCTCAAGTTCTAACTAAATAGAGGTTGTCATCATCTTATGACCACGATCGGTTTCAACCTGTCGGTTGTAGATCGATCTGGTTGTAAGTCAGCCTGTAATTAATTTTGCAATCATTTTATCTTTCTTTAGGCATTATCATATTTCTTTATATTTGATACCATTTGTATCATCTCTCTGCACATTGTTTTTTTTTCTTCTTTTTACATTCATCAGCTAAAAGTCAAACACTGCATACTAGAGTACTATTAGTTTAGTATTTGCTAAAACATTTTAATTGCAAAACATACAAAAGTACATGCAAATACAAAACATCTTATTAGCCACTGGTACTTGTTGTTGATCGTCAATGCTATCAGCTATCCTTCAAAATCATTAACACAGTATAGTGTTAAAACTTTAGGTCATGTATAATTCCATTCACTTTTTTTCCTACTTTGCTGGCCGTTAGTCTCAAAAATGATCTCCAATTGGTTGTAGACTGGGGCAGGAATTGGCTGGTTAATTTTAATGTCTCAAAAACAAAATTGCTCTCTATTATTCACCACAGAGAACCATCCCTGCCTCCCATTAGAATGTCTGACGTTCAACTCCACAAGATCACCTCTTTGCTACTGCTTAGTCTCACATTGTCTGCTGACCTGAGATGGAACAAATACATTGAGTTAATAGCTTTGTTCACCGCAAGGTAAGTTGGCTCCCTGTGTCGTGCCAGGAATTTTTTCTCACTGGAGTCGATCCTTCAAATCAACAAATCAACCATTTGCCTTCGCATGGAGTATTGCTGCCATATATGGTCTGGAGCCCCTTCTGTTTGTCTCAAGGTCCTTGATAAAACCCAGAGATGGATATACAATGTAATTGGCCCTGATCTGGCATCTTGTCTGCAGTCATTCTCTCACAGATGTGTCATCGCCTCCCCCTATCATTTTTACAAATACTTTCATGGTAACTGCTCCGATGAGCTGCTTTCGCTGGTTCCCAGACTTCATGAATTTAAGTGTTCAACTAGGCTGGCATCTCATTCTCACCCTTTCACGGTTGAAACTGTTAAATGTAGCTGTGTATTCTCCTCTAAAAGCTTCATGTCTCGCACATTTTGCCTGTGGAATGCCCTCCCCACTTCTTCTTTCCTTGATAGCTATAATCTCCAACTATTCAAATGTAATGTCAATCGATGTCTCCAGATGCCTTGATCTATCCCCTATCCTTCTCTTCATCCTTTCCCCTATCACTCTTCTTTGCTTTTGCTCCAACTCTCTGTAACCTCTTGCATGTTAGTGGCTTCCTGCCTTATTTGGGGTAAAATGCTTAAAAAAAAATAAATAATCAACAATCATTTTCATGACACAATCAATGACTGTTCTCTCTTTCTTAGCAGGGTGAGAAGTAGACAAAGACAATTGCCTCTTGGGAGACATCTTGGAACTTTTTTGAATAAAAATTTCTGATGAAAACAGACTTGGGGAAAAGTGTGTTGAACTGAGTTTCCGCTAACACTAACCTTGAGGCATGCAAGAAAGAAATTTTCATACACCAAGCTGGGAAACTTGCATGCTGCCAGACATCCAACAGTGATGGCCAGACGACCGAACATACGAATTTGCAGTTCTTGTCATAAAGTCAAACATTCGTAAGTCACATAGGTCTTAAGTCAATGATGTCTTGTACATGATAACTACCTCTAGATAACTTGATTTTACCTGAGCATTGTTCAGGGATGGCAGTGAGAATCAACCATGTGACTGTCAAGTTGCTGTGAAGATGTTACATCTTCAATGGATGTTAACCAGCACCTTTTATAGGTGTCTTCACAAACATCAGACCTCTTTCCTTTTAATTCATTGGTGAGATACTGCTTAATTGGTGCATTCCCAGAAAATTTATGAATTGTGCCTGTGTACACCAAAGGCCAGTGACAAACTACCAGAACAAAGAATAGCTGACCAATAAAAGGTATTTCTAACAAACTTATTCTCTATCTTCAGAGGAAACATGTATAAGAATTTATTCTTTATTACCTCTAATTGAGATCGTTGGAGTTGGTAAGTGAAGACAAATTTTTGACAATTATCTTTAGTAAGAGCGTCTAATTAACACAACTAAGAAAGACCAAGAACTTTTTCTTCTTTTATATGTCACGTTTCTTCCGAACATTGCAGTAACAAATCAGATGCATAAGACTTAAGAAAGCTCCATTGAGCTTGTGTCAGGAGGTACAGCTAGACTGCTTATTTATAGTATCTAAGTGAGGGAGAGTTCTTCTTTCAAGGGAGACAATCGTCATCAAGAGAGGTAACTCCTGTTGGTCTTATACCACAAAGATCTGTAATCATGGCACTCCACAACCTCCTATCCTTTATAGTTCTAAGTAGCTTTTGACCCTTTGTCATCACTCTTTTTCTCCTATCCATTCAAACAAATTTATTAAATAAGTTTAATGACAATCATATTAGTCTGAGTTTAATTATTAATGATTGTAATTGTTAAAAACTAGCAAGCTTTGTCCACTTGCTATCAAAGTAAGGTATATTCACTACTTGAAATCTTTGAAACAAAAATTTTAAATGAACATTTCATTCATAAATTGATTGTAAATATGAAAGAAAATATTTGTATTTATTCAGGATCTGATGTTTACTTTAGAAAAATAACCTGGTAATTTTTCTAAGAAAAATTGGTCATTTTTCGATGGGATTAATGTTATTGCTCACTATTTATGAAATATTGAACTTCATTGTGGACATTCAATATATTTGTTCAAAGAATATGACTGTAAAGACAGAGGAAATTAATTAGTTGGATGTCAGGGCAGACTTGTTATCATTAAGGAAAGTTTTACAAATTATAGATGCAACTTGTTGAAGGCCAAGTAAAATGCAAATTTCAAACATTTTTTTGCACCATATAAGACAATATTCCTAAACAGAACTATTTTTGATATGAAAATCAAAGCAATCCTCAAATAAAAGAACAGTAATGAAGGACAGTTAATTAATAAAATATACTTTTTAAAAATCAATATGCCAGTTAAAGTGACATGGCCTGGAATTATATATCGACTTCCAGGCACTTTTCAGGTTTAACTAATTGACATATTGATTTTAAAAAAAATATATTTTATTAATGTATATATATATATATATATTGAGGCATGTTTTATTAAATAATATAGACAAGTTTTGTCTATTTATTTTAAGTAAATTCCTTTCATATTGTCTGATAAGCTTAATAACATTATCATTGAAAGATGAAAGAAAAACACTATATTGATACATGTTTTTAATCCTATCTAAGCTTTCGGATTACATAAGCCATTATCAAAGATGACAGTTACATTTCAATATATTAAACAATACACAGACAAAACAATAATGATAGTCTGTTTTTGTTGCATAAAAGATTTCCAAGCAACAACAAACTCATGTTTACCAGACACAGAAGAGAAAATTGCACCACAGCTCATGACGTCACACATGACCACACAAGAGTGAAAACAAGAAGTATTAAGTATGGGAAGCCATTGGTATAAACCAATGGCTTCTGTTATCAATTGTAGGCATTTAAGAATATTTGTGGAGATTTCATAGTTTATTTTGTTCAGGTTAGGCTTCAACTGTTTTATGTATATAGCTTCGAGAATTTTTAGTTATATATATATATATATATATATATATATATATAGATATATATATATATAGATAGATAGATAGATAGATAGATAGATAGATAGATAGATAGATAGATAACTAGACTCGTTTCGAAAAACCCTCGAATTTTTGATTTGCAAATAATCAAATCAATCTCGAGGGGAAAAAAAGGTTTTAAAAAAAGAAAGAGCTACAAACAATGAACTACTGTTGAACAAATCGCACAGATGCAGGTCTGAAGCCCAAAGAAAAAACCCCGATACAAGTAGACAACTAACTAACAAAAGAGCTCAATACAATTGTAGAGCAGACCTAGATACACCTAGTGAGCCAGACAAACCTACCTAGGTTTCATCTAAACAGATCGTCAGGGAAAGTATGGCCATACTTTCCCCGACGATCCATTTAGGTGAAACCTAGGTAGGTTTGTCTGGCTCATTAGGTGTTTCTATATATATATATATATATATATATATATATATATTATAATACAGATATTGAGTTCTTAGCATGTAAATTACTATAAAGTAGATTTGGGACTTTTTAATCTAAGAATTTGTGGGAGAATTGAGCTCTGTCATGAAGATGATATTGTCATTTTTTGAGGTTGCAATATTAGTGATGTTATCATGATAGTGTTGATAGTTTTGGCACTGATAATAAAGTGGTCATGCTGTTGATGATACTCATAGTTTTTAAGGAAAATGATGATCATCATAATATGGTATTAATGGCAGAGATGGTATTGATTTTAAAGAGAATGGTGTTGTCAGTGTTTGTAATGGTAGTGATATTAACTGCAGTGATTGTGATGGTTTACTGGTTGTACACCAAATGGTGCCAATTGATTATAAATAAAATTCCAGTGGAAAGAGTTGCTGTTTAATGGTCACAACTTTTATTTTGTGTTCTTTGTAAACTTTTTCTCTTTCTTTTAATCTTTCAGCACACTGACATTTTGCCAACACATATTTTTAAGCCTTAGTTTTTAAATGTCCATTTTTTGTTTATTTTTTACTATAGTCGCTCGTTGACTGTGAGAAACGAGATTAGAAGGAAAAAAGGTCAAAAAGAGAAATAAAATACTGAAAAAAATCAATAGAGCCATGAATATACAAACATTTATACCTGTATATATAATAAATTACATGTACACATGAACAGCAATCGAAAGAGTAATAGATATAGATAACTGTAAAAGAGAATTCATGAAATGTGAAGGTCAGGGTAATGATAATGTTAGCTGCTTACTTATAAGAGAACATTTGGAATTCATTGACCGAGCAGCCAGTGCTACTTGAGTTATGCTTTTCTTCATTCCCTGGCCATTGGGCTGGAATAAAAATGCAGTATTTGTTCTTCTCATCTTTAATGGTAATGATAAGATTAACTGTTTCCTTATAAGGAAATATTTGGCATTCATTGACTGAGAAGCCAGTACTACTCAAGTTAAGCTTGTCTACACTCCTTGGCCATTGGGCTGGAATCAAATTTAGTGTCTGTTTTACTCACCTCTCATGTTAATAGATGATAATAAAAATATTAGCCATTTCCTTATAAGGAAACATTCAAAATTCATTGACTGAGAAGCCAGTACTACTATCAGTTTAAATTTATAAAGTCTTTCTATTAACACAATTTTTTTAAGAAAATAAGTTTCTTAATTTCACTAAATTTTATTGCTCTTTTCAGTATTGATGTGGGTTTTCTTTGTAACTTTTTGTTTAAAATAGGATGGATAGTCAAAAATATCCACTATGTCATTGTTTTCTCTTCAAGTTACATGTGCAATCCATTTTAATTGTTGCTGCTGTTGAAAGTCCACAAGTGATGTGGCTTCTGTTATTTGGTACATTTATTTGTTTGTGTTTCTGTAGCACCAATCTACAAGGTTTAAAGAAGGTTTCATTCCCTCTAAGTCGTTTTTAATCATTGATCTGAGAAAATGGTTGAATACAACTGAGTTTAGTGTTGACAGGCTCTAATCACGTAAATCTACCTATATATACATGTAAATATATCAATAAGTAACTGCTTGGTAATACCAGGTGTTGTAAGCTTGGATGTGTGGGTGGTGTAATCGATAACGTATGTTTCTTCATTTGCACAAATCCTACCAGTGGCCTCATACTGTAGAGAGTAAATTTGGAAACATTCCACTAAACAGGTATGAAATGACCATTCCAACAGTTTATATTGTAATATCTCTATGTACATACAATCAAATACAAATTATGGAAATGTACTGATTTCTTTTTAAAAAGTTTCTTTATACACATAAAAAATAAGTATTTTTGTTTAATTACACATTTATTCTGAACATTTTTCAAATGAAAAATTGGTGGAGCATCCAAAATAAACAAGCACCCATTTTGAAAAATTGCTAAATATGAAACAGGCTGTAAAAGAGTGACTAAATAAAAAAAAAAGTGTCCCAATATTAAGGATAAACTGTAGATATACAGTCAATGACGAACACCCATTAATTTTGAATATTTTTAACCATTTCTCAGAATCTAATGCCTATATGATACCAGATTTTTTTCTGTGTTAATAATCACGAAAAAAGGAATATAAAACTCAGTTTTCAGAATAGGTTAAATACAACAAATTTGACAGGCGAATTATGCAAAATAAAAAAAGACAAAATAATTTCGTCGTTGACTGTAGATAGTGTCAACAGAGAAATCTACATGGTGACTGGAATTTTCTGTTTTTCTTATTTTCCAAAATAACATGGAAAGAAAAACAGCACCAGCTTGCAACAACACCCCAAAAACAATGTAACCTTTGCTGAGAGGAGAAAATAGTAATAGGCACCTTTTTAGATTACTCTCTGCTACAGATAAACAGCGGTGCTGTCAACCAAAACAAAGGGTATGCTGACAAAAAAATACTTATAGCTTAGCAGTTTCTTTGGCTCTCAACTCACTGAACTAATAAGAAAGGACACCAAGCAGAAAGATTTAGAGGGGACAGTGTGTATTCAATTATTATCTTCCCTGATCCTAAAAACAGGCTGATATGGTTTGATATCTTAATCAACAATTTTTGTTTACTCCAAAAAGTACCTGCTTATGCTTTATTTTTACAAGAGTCAGATGTGACAAAATATCAAGTATTGCTGTCATATCTGGAATGGAGTTGTACACTCCTCACTTTCCAGCCTTGATAGAGCTCCAAAGCATTTGAGAGGTCTTTTTATATGTTCATCTCTGCAGGTTCTTTCTCCACGGGCACAATGTTGCAAGTCCATTGCTACTCTATTGTTATTTGACAAGCTTGAGTTCTTTATAGCTCATATTTGCCATGCTACATTCTCAGAATCAAAGCACCCATATTTCCTCTCTATTCCAGTTGTAAAAAGGAAGTTATCATTCAGCTTTTTCCCCAAGACATTTCAAGATGCTTCTTAGAATACTATAATCTTAACCACTTCAATTTAATGGTCAATCATTAATCCCCAATTCCTTCTACCTTTTATGTTCATATCGCACATCTTATTCAGTAACTATCTCCCTTGAATGGCTCTTGAGCCCTGTGTTAGGTTAACTTTATCAAAAAATTTTCATAAATAAAAGTATTAATTCATAAAAATACTCATCAATTCTGATGAACTTTCCTCTATGGTACCTAGACTTTATGAATTTAAGAGCACTACCAGATTGGCTGCAAGGTCCCATCAAATTACAGTTGGGTTGGCTAGATGTAACAGTAAGTTCTTTGATCATATTTCTTGCTTGGGAAATTCTCTTCCAGTTTCTTGATTTCTGGTAAACTTAGATCTTCAAAAATTTAAATGCAATGTCAATCGTTATCTACTATTTTCTTAATTCTTGTTCTTTTATTGTTTTCTCTCTTTAATAGTGTTTATTTTTCACATATTCTCTCACATTCAGTAACCCCTTTCATCTTAGTGACTTTATTGGCTTGCTTGGGGTGAAATGATAAAAAAAAAATGAGGTTAAAATAAGTCAGTTCAGTAAAAAACATATGAATTAATTTTTATGCCATAAAATCCCTTGCTGGCATCTGTTAGTCACACATTAACCTCAATTTAGAATCCTGGAATTCTTCAACAAAATCAGGCCATCTCAAGTATTAATGACTTTTTAAGAGATGTCTGTGGCTTATTTCAAAAGAGAATTAATATGATGGACAATAAAACAGCCACCTTTAGATCTTTTAAGAGATCGGTAGCTGTTCATTTTTTTGCAAACAAAACATTTCCCAAAGTTTTTGATAGAAATTCTTTGACATTCGATATTTCCCAACTGTTGAATTCATCTGCCATGACTATTTCAGCTTTAGTCATTGTTAGACTGTTGAACAGATCAGTAAAGCTCTGTAGTGAGTTGCAGAGAAAAGCAGTGATGGTTGAAGAGTACCTGAGAGAAAGATTTAATAAAACATGACATTATGCCATAAAATAAATAACTTCCCTAACCTCTCATAACAATCTCATAATCTCTTCTTTGCTGAAACACCAGTTCCTGTATGATTACCAAAGTTAAGCAATGTTAAGCCTGGTCAATACCTAGATGGGTGACCACTAGGGAATGCCAGGTGCTGTAAGCTTGGATGTGTGGGTGTCGTAATGAATAATGGCTTGGAATTGCTCATTGGAGAGCTGAGTTCCAATTCCAGTTGGGTTTGTTATATTCACCTATGCACAAATATCATTGGGAAAGGTATGAAATCACCTCTTCTCTCCCAGCTATGGGTTAAATAGTAAGACTTGTATCACTAAACCATTATAATCTAAAAAAGAAATTCTTATAATCTAAAAATATTTTCTGGCTTTAAATAACCTGCAAAGGGTTGATAATCTGTAGAAAATGAATCAATCTTCTGTTTTCTTAATTCATGTTCTTTTATTGTTCTCTATACTTAATAATGTTTTTTTTCTCATATACTCTCACAATCAGAAAACCCTTCTGTCTTAGTGGTTTTATTGCATTGCTTGGGGTGAAATGATTACAGAATATACATCTGTACCAAAGTTTTCCGTATCTCTAATGGTAGAAAAAAGTTTAAGTTATTAGCAAATTCACTGTATGACTTGTTTGCCACCTGCAGCAATTTAGAGAATTCCAAAAATTGATAGAGAATTTTTTTGCCTAACCATAAAGTTAAAAAAATATATAAACTTGAGTTATTTACGTATTTAAAAATAAATAGTAAATAACAATTTGTATCAATTTTTAGATTTTATTAAAGCGTATTTGACAACATATAATATCTTTTTTTTCTTTGCCTCAAGAAAAAAATATCTCCCCACACTATCTTATAGTGGGTTATCAGTTATAGTGAAGTGTATGAGTGTTGAAACAGATTAGTTTGATTTGGCCTTTTTAGTTAGATAGGACACCATAAGAGGGGTATAAAACAAGAAAATCAAATTGCAAAGTGAAACAACAAATTTATATACATATAAATCAATTTAGGTTTTTACAAATAAAATTAATGTTTTTTGGTTGATACAAGGTTGTCAAAATGTTCATAGTAGTCTTTGCAAGAATGAGTTTATGGTTTATGTAGACAGGAACATATGTGTGGATGTATATATATATTTATGAGCATTATCATAGGGTAGGAATGTCTTTGAAGTAATCACTCAGTCTTAAAATGTTCCATTCATTTATCAAGTATAAAAGAGGTGAGGGAGAAAAGTAGAGATAATAAAAATGATCACTTGACGTTTGTCAAGGGACATGTCAATACGCTCATTTCCTTCTCTCTGGTGACAGGCAAACTTGCCCATCTTTTATTTTGTTTGTAGGGCTTGAAAAGGTCATTTGGAAATTCACTCCCAGATATGATTCAGGCCTTTCCATTGAACGATGAACAAATTTCATGTCGGCTTGCTAAAAGGTCAGTAAAAGAATTTGTTTCTGAGAATTGAAGATTATTTGAATTTTGTTTTTAAATGTTTCCTAGTTTTCTATTGGCCAAAAAACATTTTGCATCAAGGTGTGAAATTTCACGAGTTTTGTTTTGGATTCGCTTTTGCGTGTGTTAAGCAAAGTTTGTAAATTCAAGTCTTTTTAATTTCTAACAAAATCAATAAGTCAGTGCTTAGCATTTGAATCTTTAAATCTAGATCTTGTTTTGATCACCACAATCTCATAGAAAATGTTTAACTAGACACCACAGACTACCAGTAATTGTATCTAACTTAATACAATAATACTGTAATATTAAATTTAAATAGAGCAGGTTTATATATGAAGTTTTAGTACCAGGTAAATCTAATGTTTACACAGATGCAATACTAGTACAGGTACTGTTGTGGATTCCAGGTTGAAATCTGGTACCAATAAATAACAAACACCAGGAATGAATATATGAAAATAATGTATTAACGTAATAATACAAACTGGTAAAGCAGGTTAGTAGTTCCAGAAATACGGGTTAGTAGCAAAATATATATACAGTCTTTGGTATTGAAGTATTGCTGTATGACTTCTTACTGAGTCTACGTGCTCGCTCAATGTGACTCCTACAATGCTGTTACCTCACCCTCACTCTTCTGGTTACCTACAACCTTTTACTTTGTCACTCTGGACTCGACGTCTCTTGCTCTCGGGTATTCACATAGCTGTAGTATATGTATATACTGGGTGAGTCCATTTTTGTAAAAAGGGGAGAACCCCTCAACAGGTACTCACTTCCATAAAACTGTAATTGAGGAATTTTATTTATATTCAACCTATTGTTTGCATATTTGTTGTCATTATCACAAAATTTCGGCCTTCATCAGGTGTATACCAATCTGGGCAACCTGCATAGAATTCTAAACTGAACACTTTATTTAATCTATGAGGATAGACTGTTCTCATTCCACTGCCCATGTCTAGGAATATCTCAACCAGTTGTTATTGCTTGCCCATTTTCACTGAATCCAATTATACACTGCCTAGCCTAGAACTCACAATTACTATGCCACCAAATTCACAACCCATTGCTTTAATCCACTAGGCTGAAATATTGTGATAACAATAAAGATGAAGACAATAGTCTGAATGTGAATACTGTAAATTATAACTGTTCATCCCAGAAATTCAAACAGAAAATATAATTGTAGTTTATTGTTTGAAGAAAGTAGGTTTGTAGGCTATTATCTCATAGGACAATAGAGAACTTGGAACCTTAAACTTAACCTGCCTGCTGATTAGTGCTGCAACTGCTGCCACAGCCTGCATTGTTTGACTGCTGCTATTGAAGATTTGCTGTGATTTCTCTTGCTTTATTAGTAGCTCCCATATTGTATTTATTTCTATACTAGGCCTATGAAGGAGGTCCTTATAGCCTAGCATATACACTGATTCTTTCAGACATCTAACTCTTATATGAAAAGTTAAAACATGTTGTAGGCTAATCTCTACCTAGATGTCATAAAATAGCAGTAATTTTACCTACCCTAGCTCCATATGACTGTTGGCCTGTCAGCTGGGGCTGTAGAATACACTAACTGCACCTCTGCAGAGGGGTAAAACCCCACCAATGGGGCCATCTGTTGGACATGGGTGGTGACCTGTAAGGCACTAGGATGGAATCCTGGTGGTTGAGCAGTCATTGATCTGGCAACAGAGTGGTCAATGGCTTGCAACACACCACTTTGGCCCTTACTTGGTTTTACAGGTGATTGGATAGGCCTAATCCAATCAATCAGCTGGTCCCATCATGTCCTAGCACATGTATCTTTCTTTTCTCCTGAATGTACTATTCTCAATCTGCTCTTGCAGAACAACAACCGCAAGCCCTTTATTTTTGAAGGAAAAAATATTGCCAGAAATAGATTTTTAACAAAACAAAATACCAGCAATAAAAATTTTGTCGGCATTGAATAACCCATTGAGGTTGATATCCCATAAAGCAAAACAAATCAAACGATATGACTGTGAAATTAAATGTAAATAAGAGTGTCTTCTATGTGAAATTGAATTAACTGATAAGCTTAATTTTTAGCTAGACATTGTCAACTATTAATACTAACTCCATAATGCCATAATATTTAATGTAAATAGTGGAATCTTATAAGTAAAATTAAGGTATTTAGTAGGCTAATCTTCACTCAGACTCCTCTATAGACTCCCAGTACTTTTATCCAGCTTAATTCCATTATGCTCTTATATCAAATATAATTAAGGATTTCTTGTCTGAATCACTGAAGTATCTCATCGACTTGATACTTAACCAAACACCATAAAATACCAGTACTTGTACCCAGACTAATTCTATAATGCTTTAATATTAAACATAAATTTATATGACAGCAAATTCTGTTCAATATTCAATGCTTTCTCTTTTCACACTTCTGCCTTTTTGAAGGTAAGTGGATTTCTTCTGCATATTTTTATATTGTAACATAATAATTTGTATTGTATCATAATAATTTGTATTGTAACATAATAATTTGTATTGTATCATAATGATTTGTATTGTAACATAATAATTTGTAATGTATCATAATAATTTGTATTGTAACATAATAATTTGTATTGTATCATAATAATTTTACAGGAGGCACTTTCTTTATTAACTTTGACTAACTTTTTAATTTTATGATGAAAGATGAAAAATTATCAAAAATTACTAACGAGTTTGTGTCTTATTATATTGATATAATGGAATAACCTGTCATCCCCATGAGTGACTACACTATAGGTAGTAACTACCTATAAGTATCTGCAAGTCAATGGATGACAGAGCCCAGCTGAAATCTTTTCAGCAGTATCGAACTCTCTGCCTTTGAGCAGAGAGGAACCTGGATGAGGCTATGTCATTCATTCAGGGTCTACAGGGATTTTTTGGCCAAGCCTATGGGCTCGGAAACCCCACCTTAAATTTGGCCTTGTTTCACATGTGACTGAGTGGGGCAGCTGCTAGATACTGTCTAGCTGGAATCTTTTCCAGCTGTGCTGGTCAAACTCTCTGCCTCCGAGCAGAGAGGAACCCCAGACAAGGCTCTGTCAAAGGGCAGAGTCTGGTCTTGGGAAACAGCTAACTGGTTTCATTTTATATGGGTTCTACAGGAATTTTTGGCTGAACATACAGGTTTGGATGCCCCACATTAAATTCAGCCCCTGTGCTACATCTGATCATGTGGGGAGGTTAGTAAATACACTAGCTGGGATCTGTTGAGTACAACTCAGACTTACGCGAGAACTACCAACCTTTCCAATAGTAGCAATCACTACTGGATTGACTTGTCATGATCTTGTGCATAACTGTTACCTTTATTCTTATTATATTGGTTTTTACAATAAACCTTTACTTTTTTTTATCCAGCATGTTTGTCAAGTATATCTTCCTATTAGCACAGAATATAACATATATATATATATATATATATATATATATATATATCCTAGTATTTTTGCATTTTATTCCTGATCCTAACTGTATTAATAAAATAATTACATCCCATCTCCCCTCTCGTTTGTAACCATCCACTATAATAAAATAAATGTTTTTAAGAGCTAAACCAGAATTGGTCAAATAAAGCTTCATAAGCTTCTACTTAGAGTTTTTACTATATTAAATTAATCATCTGACAAAAATTAATTTCTATATCTGTTCGATTAAATATTTTCATATATAAAGCATCAACTCAGATGGCTGATCTGACTTGATCACAACAGATGGCCTAAGTAAACTCTCTGTGAGAGACTTGTGAGGAGCAAGAGCTTGAAATATAAATCCTACTCCTCTTAAAGTCCTTTACAAATATACTATCTGGCACCAGGCTCCAGCCCTGTGCTGGTAGTATCATGGCTATGACTAGCTTAGACTAGCTCTGACCAGATTGGTCAAGCTATGACCAGCTAAGACCAGTGGCCCGAGTGAAAACACTCGGGTTCTCCACGTTAAAAACTGACCTTGTGTCACATCCTGACTCAGTGGGGTGTCAAGTAAATATCTATACATTGTGTATATTTAGGTAGCATATATTCATTCAAACAGGTTTGGTTAAATAATTTAGACATATCATGTTGATTAGTTTTCATTGTGAAACTTGAACTTTAAACTTGAACTGAAACTTTGAACTTTAAAATCTAGAACACTGCATAAGCAGTAAAAACGAACAGTTGAAATGTTTTGAATTTACAGAAACACATAGACATACTCACAGAAAACATAAGCCCCTGAAGATGGTCTCAGATGAGATTGAAAGTACTTGGGAAAGTAAAAACTATCTGAAAGAAAATTTTGGTATTTTTCTTAATCAATTTTCTAAAGCTACCAAGAAATTTATTTTGCGAACTTGAAAGAATCACAACAAAAATTAATGAACATGATATGTCTAAATTATTTAATCAAACCTGTTTGAAATATATACATACATACACTATTTACATTGTTCAGACTATCATCCTCATCATTGTTGCCATATTTATCATGTTTTGGCCGTTGTACACTTTGGCTTTCTTCAGGAATGTTGAACTGAACACTTTATTTCGCTCACTGGGGTAGACTGTTCTAGTTCCATGTGCCATGTCTAATGGATGTTAATTCCTTTCTCCAAGTTCTCCACTGCCTTAACCAGGTATTGAACTCTCACCCTTTGGGTCCTGTCACTAGTTTTTTGTGGTACAGAATTTAATAATAGAGAAGACAAAATTTATAAGGCTTTTTTTATAAAAGAAAAGCTAAAAAAAAAACAACAGGTTTTGTTCAAGGACTTTTTATTTTTCTGGGAATAGAAAATTTATAAAATTTATAAAAGCATGTAAATTAACAAATGGAATGGAATGAAAGAGATTTAAAAAAAATGAATTTCAAGAAAACTAGAGTCCAATAACATTCAGACCCAGTAAGCATTTCCTCTGTTTACAAAGGGAACACCCCCACGGGATATGATATACAAGGACTCTAGAACCTTGAGGTGATATGAGCTGTGGGACCTAGATGAAATCGAAAAAACTCAAAAAGATTCAAAATCCTGGGGGGTAAATGTTGTTTTATTCTCGAATCCAAATGTTGAGATGTCCTCCCTATGTAGTCGAGTCCACAACTACACTTATATTGGTAAATCACTGAATATATATATATATATATATATATATATATATATATATATATATATGTATATACATACTGAGCGTAACTAAATCCAAAAACATTATTCCTCAACTATTGCAGATCTACTTCTGAATAATATCTATTTATATGACGAATATACAAATATATAATGAATGATTCAAAATTAGTTACAATAACTATGGGAACCTGAATAAGTCAGTTTAGATCAAACGATGATGGCAGAAAATCTTACTGTAAACTGCATAGAATACGAAATTCCTATAAACATGAAATACAAAAGATTTTTTCCAAATCCAAAACAAATTCTTATCAGCTACTTCATCTTTTTCATCATTTCAACAACAACCATTGCAGACTCTCTGCTGAGCTATCTTATCATCAGGCACCTCTGGCTATTAATGCTGCAGAATGCTTCTTTGTAATACACTTAGGCTTAGATTAGCAAGGGTACCTGGTATTGTCTACAGGTGAAGAAATAACTTCAGATATAATAATAGGGAAAAACATTTTTTTTACATATTTCTTTATAAGGAAACAAAAAATATTTATATAGATTTATACCTAAAACCATAGCTGTCACTGGAAATAAAAAGATTTGATACAAAATTAAAACAAATGATGTAGTCCCTTAGGTTGAGAGGCTTTTGGATACACACAACTTTAGTTTATCTCTCACTGGATGCCACTATGAAAAGATTGTTTTTAGATCTAACTTTAGAAAAACCAGTGTAAATTTGATCATAGGAAAAGGCATGGAAAAGTTAATTTGATAGAGGTTGGATTTTTTATGATATGTTAACCTTTGTTGGGTTATTTAATGTAGAATTTTAATGAGGCACCTAGTGAGGATTGAACTCACTTCTCAGTTTTAATGTTAGGTTAGGTTTGTTGATTGTAACACATGTCAACTATGTGTGAATTAGTTAATTTTAAACTTTGTATAACATGCCCAGTGAGGATCAAATTCGCTACACAGTAATAATGTTAGGTTTGTTCATTTTGAAACATGTAAACCTTTTTTGGGTTATTTAATGTTGAATTTTTGTACAGTGCTCCCTGCAATGATTGTCCTAACTACTAAGTAATAATGTTTAACTAGACTAGTCTCACTAACCATTAACCCACAACAAACCATTTGGATAAATCAGGTTGAACCATTGCCAAACCATTTGCATAAGTCAGCTCAAACATTACTCCACACAAAACCATTTGAATAAATCATTTTGAGGCCAGTGATAAGTGTCTTTGTGCTTTGCTTCTAGTGATTGCCAAGATAAGTTGGTTTTCTATACATGCCTTAGATGTGGCACAAGGTCGAAAGTATGGGGCACCCAATGAGGATTGAACTCATAAGTCAGTTGTAACTGTTCTAGTGAGAAAAACATGCTAACCAGTATGCCATGTCAAGGTGCCAATGGCCAAGATAAGTGTCTCTGGGAATTAAATTGAATCCAAAGACCAAATCTGCTTACCCAAGTTAGAATTGTTACCTTGGAGAAGTTACTTAATGGTTAAGCATGTTTTATTGTACAACTTTGGACAATCAAGATTTCTGAGAAGTATGATAGGCATACCAGCTTTTCGTGGAAGCTTCCTAAAAAGAACTCTGTATAGGTTATAGAGAGTTGAGGAATTTAATTGGATTCTAAAACAGATTTGGAAGCATCTAGAACTGTGTCAGTTGACTTATAACACTGGACTTACCCAGGAATCTATTTTAACAGTTATGATTTTATTGCTTTGATTGCATCATTCTTTGAAGCAAGAATATCTTCACAGACCCAATGGTAGTTTTCTGTTGTTTTTTCTTTTTTCTCCTGGATATTTTGGAATCTTTTCTGTAACTGTTTTTCAACATTGCACAACATTTTACAAAGAGAACAGGAAGAAGATTCTGCAGCCTTCAACCAAAAATCATTGATGATGTAAACTAATTTTATTGAACAAATTATTAATTGCACCCCCACTTCCACCGATGCTTAAATGCCACTGACCTTGGACCTCATATTTGACTTCATCTGGTCTAGTAGTTGTAAGGTTAAAATACATTTTTGTTCTTTATTTGCTTGTTTGGCTAGAACTAACATGTTATGTAGTTTGATGACGTCTAAGGTCAAATAATGATAACTTAATGATGACCAAATATCTTGTGAGTTTTCATGCTAACATAGCACACTTAATATCTCACCTCATTTTGCTAGTAATACCATGATGTGCTCTTTAATGACCTCATGTAACCTCGGATGACTCAGATCATCTGAGGTTACATGAGGTCAGGTCATCCAAGGTTACATGAGGTCAACTGCTATAGCTTATGTTATTACTTGAGCTCTTATCCATGAAAAATCTGCATCTTTGCATTTATCTGAAAACACAATCTTCAGAATAATAATACAGATCAGTAAAAAATGACCCATTAAATGTCTCTTTGTCACCCTGTTGGGATTTTACAAGAATTAGATTTGATACAAGAAAGAAAATGATATTTTTATTATCTTAAATTCAGGGTAGAAAAATTATTATCCCATAAATTATTATTATTTTTAATCGTTTCACCCTAAGTAAGGCAATAAAGCCATTAAGATGCAAAGTATCACTGAGAGTGAAAGAAATGGAAAAGATGTTATCAAGGAGAAATGACAATAAGCGAACAGGATTCAGTGAGAGAGAAAGTGACGATTGACGTGGCATTTAAATTCTGAAGAGCAAAGAGGGAAGCAAGAGGCCAGAAGCACAAGATTAAAAATGTATTAACATAGAACTTATGCTTACACTTAACAAATTCAACAATAAAAGGATGAGACCTAACTGCCAGTCTAGCAGTGCGTTTAAATTTGTGAAGTTGAGGTACCAAAGAGGAAAGCTCATTAGAACAATTGCTATGAAAATACTTATAGAAAAGGCAAAGAGAAGCTACATTACAGTAGTGTGGAAGTGACCGAAGCTGAGATGCCAGGTCAAAACTAAAAACATTGCAGATTCTTTTTTGGGGGATTTTATCAAGAAGTTCTCAATACATAATAAAAACTAAATTTTAGGCTAAATTTTGTATTTCTTTAGAAAAAGTGTTTTACTCTGTGTTCTGGTCTATTCAAATTAATTTCCTTTTATTTTGTTGTTTTTCTTTATAACATGTGAGATGCTGTGCACTATAACTTTCTTTGAGTGTCTGTTGTATTTTTTTTAAATGCTGACTTGTCTCCTCATCTTTATCTGTTTGTATATCTTCAGTAGTTATATTTTTAACAGAAAGTCTGAAGACATTTCCAGATCATCTGTAATGGTTTTATTTTGTTTTTGTCTAGTTGATCTTTAGGTGTGGCTGTTATTTGAATACATACGAAGACTTAAAAACCTTTTTATAATTATACTCTGTTTTATTCAGCATTGTTCTTCTTCTATATCTTTACACTAATGTCTTCCCCGTGGCACTTATTTTGATAAATGGTCTGTTTATTGGATTTTTCAATATCATGTGTGTTGTATAACTTTTTGTCTCTTAATTTGTAAAAGCTTTTTGTCTGAAATGATCAACTGTAGTTTGTAGTTGTGAGGCAATGGCTTGGAATTTCAAAATTAGAGAGCTGAGTTCTCATTCCAGTCAGGTTCATTATATTCATTTATATGCAATTACCCTTGTGAAAGGCGTCCTGGGTAAGATGATAAACTACGTCCGACAGCAAGACCTCTGATCAGGAGGTTTCGAGGAGCTTGGAAACACCTCTTAATTGCTGGTGTTCCCAGGTCCACCTTGACCCGGGGTGGTAGCACCTGTTAGGGTCCCAGCTATGGGCAAATAGTTAACACCCAAACTTGTGTAAAAATAGGTTTTAATACAATAAATGCTTCATAAAAAAAAAATTATTATCAGCAATAATTTTTGAAGGAAAAATTATTATCAGCAATACTTTAAAAAAAATAACAGCAATACAAGCAGCTATACATTTTTTGGAATAAATCTGACCCGCTATAGATTTCTTCAAGGAGAAATATTCCCAGAAATAGATTTTTGAAGAAAAACATTACCAACAATAAAAATTTTGTCAGCATTAAATAACCTATTGAGGTTGATATGCCATAAAACCAAACCAAACCAAACCCTTGGGAAAGGTATGAATCTACCTCTCCTCCTCCTCAGCTTTGTGTTAATTAATAGGAATTGTATCAATAAATCATTATTATATCCAAAAAAAGTCTTACAATCTAAAAATATTTTCTGGCTTTAAATAAACTGCAATAGGTTGATAAAACTTAAAAAACTTATCACTCAATCAATCTAGAGTTTTCATTCTCCTTGACCTCAAGGCAAAACAATATTCAGCTCATTATTTGGACTTAATTTGTAAAATAAAGAAGAGCATATTGTTTTCACCTTGGAATATTGAGAAAGAAGTTATACCAATAATAATAATAATAATAATAATAATAATAATGGCTGGATAATCATTTTTGAGCACACCAGTCTGCTAGGGCAACTAACAAATCTGTTGGAGAGGCCTACATATATGTATTTGTGCTTCTCCAGCACCCACAGAAACCACCTGTGGATTATACTGTAACTATATTGAGCAGACCTTATTTACAGCTTCTGGGAGAGAGCACATCATGTGCTATGATCCACAGTTTAAACTGGGCCAGTATGCTCAAACCCTCATGCTATCACAATAATTGATGGCCTTTAATTTAATTCACAAAGCTTGGTTCAACCTGTGGTGTGGTTTTAGGCATGTTTCAAAGGTGCTTACATACCTGGAACCTCCCCAGATCAATAACATGGGGAAGTCACTTGTGACCAACTATGACCACTTTTTAGAGCAATTTAATTCTCTGCAAACATTAGTCCACATCTGGTGCGTGTGAGTTTGCTGTTAAAAGCATGCTCACTTGGATTTGTCCACTTGGTGATTTACAAATGTTCCTATAATTACTTTATGTCAAACTCTGTTAAAATTTGTAACTGTATAAAGTTTTGTGGTTTTCAAGGTGCCAGTGTAATACTTATCTAAAGCTGATAACATGAGGCTTACATAAGCATAGCCAGTGGGGTGGCATTCTACCGGCTCAAAGAAACTGATTCTCTTAAAATTATAAAAACTTAGCAAACCGGTTATTAGATTATCTGAAAATAATCTTATATATTAATAGCCGTTGGTGTAGGTGAAATGTTAGTTACTTGTGCCTACACCTGGTGAAACCATTTTGAAGTTAAACATGTGGCAAATCTTTTAGTCATAAATTTGATAGGTCTTCTATTGCAGTTTGATCCAGTTTGAATGTGACTAAGAAACCATAACATAGCTGATGACACTACAGTCAAAACGATTATACAGAAAAAGAAATATGATGAGAATAGAATTACAGTATCTGTCTATATTTCCGATATGAGGCATTATGTACATTATTCGCCATATTTATTACAACATTTCGGCTGTTGTACGCTCCAGCCTTCTTCAGTTGGTTGGAATGTTGAACTGAACACTTTATTTCACTTACTGGGGTAGACTGTTCTAGTTCCACAGTTCAGTGGATGTCAGTTATCAGTTTTTTCCTGTTAATTTCCCTCTGAAAGTTCTCCACTCCATTAACCAGGTATTGAACTCACATTCTTTGGGTCCTGTCACTGGATCTAACCAACACCTTTATCCACTGTGCCATGTTTCCTTGAAGACATCTGTGTATGAATTTCTGGGTATTATAAACCTAATGTCTTCAGCAACCATTTTTACCAGTGCTCATATTGCAATTTTTTGCTGTTATCATTGCAAGATTTTTACCAGAGCTCATATTGCAATTTTTGTTGTTATTATTGCTTTTCTCTGGCACTCCTTATTACTGGTTCCCATATTGTATTCAGTTCTATGCCGAGTCGGCGCAGGAGATTTTTGTGGCCTAGCATAGAATTTCAATATGGAAATAGTTTAATAAATAACTGTATTCTATTAAATTATCACAATGGTTTTATTCTTTTTGATACTATAAAGTGATCTGTTTCCATTCTCAGATTGAAAAGAAAATCAGTAGAATAGGTTCCTAAAGATTATCTGTCTTTATAGGACTGATTTCTGGAAATTTAGGATTCCTTCACTGAGTATTGACGATCACAGATTTCACAATTATCCCTTGAATTCCAACAATCTGTCATTTCCATGCAGTATGTTTCATCATGGAATGAAAAATCTATCTTCTCTCAAAATTCTTTGCAATATTGTCAACAAAGATCTGCCAATGCTCACTCTAACTCTCTTACAGATTGCTGCCAAGTGTTTAAGTCTACATGTGCTTTCTTAAGGAAATCTTTAAATGGCCTTTATAATGCTCATATATGTATATATATATATATATATATATATATATATATATATATATATATATATATATATATATTGAGACATGTTTCATTGAATAATTTAGATATATTCTATCTACTTATTTTCATTTGTATCCTTTCATATTCACAGATAAGCTTTTTGGTGTGATTATTGAAGGACAAGAGAAAATTGCCATGTTGATACATATTTCTTTTATTCTAAGTACTTTTGGCATAGCACAATGTCATCATCAGGGTATTGTTTATGGCAAGACAAATATTGTACTCTTCATTATTTTTGAAGACGAAATTGTTGTGTTCATCTAAAAGTTAAATTTCTTACTTGTGGAGTGAAGAATACAGAATATATCTGATATGTATGTGTATGTCATAGATATATATGTATGTGATATATATATATATATATATATATATATATATATATATATACACATATTTATATAGTTAGTTAAACCTAGAGAGCCAGAAAAAACCTACCAAGGTTTCACCTAAGTGGATGGTCAGGGAAGGCCAGCTAACAAGATAAAACTCTGCTCATTGTATTGTATGCTCTACTCATTGTATTGAGCACTTTATTTAGTTGTTTTGGGTACTCACATCGGGGTTTTTTCTTTGGGCCTTGAACTCATATGCTGGACGATTATTTCCGGTTAACATACATGTTCTTGGTTCTTTCTTTTTTTATACCTTTTTTTCCCTTTGTTATTGGCTTGTTTATTTGCAAATCAATACACAGAAGGTTTTCCAAGTGAGTATAGTTTCTTATACTCATAAGATTTCTATTAATAATAATACATATATATATATATATATATATATATATATATATATATATATATATATAGATAGATAGATAGATAGATCAACAAAGATTGGAGATTTAATTAATTTCACATAATAATTCATTGAGTCTAAAATAAGAAACCTTAACAGAATGCAGAAAGCAGTGGATGGCTGTTTTGTCCTATTTTTTGGTACTCATTAGCAGTGCACATCCACTACCGAGAATTGAACCTAGGCCAGTGGGTCTTGGTGATGAAGAGGAAATTAATTAGACTCAATATAATGTAGCTACTTCTAATTCCAGTGGTGATATTCATTCAAGCATATATAACCCACTAAAACAGGACCCAAGAATGACAGTGTATCACACTTTTTCAACTTTAACCCTAGAGGCCATAGCCATTTTGTAATCCGTGAGTAAATTAAAATCATGGATTCCCAAGTTTTCATTATTGTGATTGTTTTTGACAAATTTTTACATCATTTTTTTCGGAAAAATTTTTTATAATTATAACTCGGAAATAAATTTGTCTATATTAGAAATTAATTGTGAAATCCAGTAAAAGTCGCCCATGAAATAAAAATAATTGTTTGTACAGAAAAAATAATTGTTTGTACAGAAAGTAAGGACCTACGTACATCAAATTGTCTTTAAATTAAATGGCAGCAGAAGAATTGTTATTGAACTTAAAAGGTAAGCTTAAATATTAATGCAATACCTAAATGCAGCAATCCATTTTGAGTCTTTGTTTGTTTGTTTGTTTGTTTGTTTGGGTTTTATGGCATATCAACCACTGTGGGTTATTTAATGCCAAATCCAGTTTATATGAATTTTAAATGCCTATTTTGTATAGAATAAAAAACGTAGAGCTGGCAACATTATTGTTTCAAAAACTTAGAGCTTTCAACATTATTTTTCTGAAAACATTATCTGAGACCTTGCTGTTGGATGCAGTTTATCACCATACCCAGGACGCGGATGTAGTTTACCGTCATACCCAGGACACGGATGTAGTTTACCGTCATACCCAGGACGTGAGCAAAACCTGGAAAACTAGCAGTTCACTATTTACCCATAGCTGGGACCCTAACAGGTGCTACCACCCCGGGTCAAGGTGGACCTGGGAACACCAGCAATTAAGAGGTGGTTCCACGCTCCTCAAAACCTCCAGATCAGAGGCCTTGCTGCTGGATGCAATTTAACGTCATACCCAGGACGCCTCATTGGGGGGGGTCTTACCCCTCTACAGAGGTGCAGTCAGCGTATTCTAAAGCTCCAGCCAACAGGGCCGCCATTTTGAGTCCTTCTGTAGTTTATTATATATATGCCTCACAAAAAGAAGTGATCCTTGTTCTTGATTAGTATCTGTGACAGTTTGCGTTCCATTTTCATTGTAGGATTCTTTTTTACTTTGGTGCAGCTAGCATTGCTAAGGACATCTTCCAGCTTTCCTATATAATCTGATTTGTACATCACTACAATTGCATTACCTTTGTCAGCCAGTAGTATGATGATGTTTTCGTTCCTCTGTAGGGATCTGATTGCCAGCCTCTCCAGTTTCGTGATGTTTGACTTGGGTGGCTTGGCCATCTCTAAAGTCTGTCTCACCCTCTATCTTAGTTCATCCGCCCAAGCCTGAGGGAAATTCAAAGCCATCTCCTCGATTCTGGCAATGATGTCCAAGTATGGCACTCACGTGATGGTTATGGCGAAGTTGAGACCCTTATTTAATACTGACTCCTCAGAGGCACTCAGCTGATATTGGTTGATGATTATTGTTTTCATTGGTGGATGATAGACCTTGTACGTCACAATGGATAAAGGGGTTGGTTAGATCTAGTGACAGACTTCTGAGTTCAATATCTGGTTAATACCTGATTAAGGCAGTGGAGAACTTGGAGAGGTGAATTAACTGATAATCCATATCCACATGGCATGTGGATCTAGGACAGTCTACCCCAGTGATCTAGATAAAGGATTCAGTTTGACATTACAACCACTTGAAGAAGGCTGGAGTATATAACGGCCAAAACATTCTAATAAATATGGCAACAAAGATGAGGACAATAGTCCAAATAATGTAAATAGTTTTTTGGTTGTAATATTGATTTCTTTTAAAAATATATATTATACTTTATATATGCACATGTACATATACGTGATGGCTGGTGACTTGTTCAATGAGTATGACCATCGCTGACAAATTTGATCCATATATATATATATATATATATATATATATATATATATATATATATATATATATATATATGTATATATAATGGAATCTTGCTATTTATATTCTTGATATTATCATAATGGAGGGTTGATCCCAGTGTCCGGCACCTTACCAGGGGGTTGACCCAAGTCTTGTGAGTGAAGTTGAGTAGACGGAACTCTTGAGGGTTGTCGATAGTTGGACAAGCACGAAGTCACAAGTCATCGTGGCCGAGGGCTTGAACGTGCTGGCCTTGTTAAAATTGTTGATTACGCTAAATAACACGCTCTTTCCCAGAAACTGTAATTAAGGTCTGCTCAGCATAGCTGCAGTATAAACCACAGGTGGGCTCTGTGGGTGTTGAATAAACACAAAATGCGCCTCCTGAGCAAGGGTCTAGCCACCCTACTAGAGGGATATCCTCGAATACAAGTAGCCAGCTATATATATATATATAGATAGATAATTGATAATATTAGTGGTCTATATATATATATATATATATATATATATATATATATATATATATATATATATATATATATATATATATAATGGAATCTTGCTATTTTTGATGCAAGACTGTCAAATTTTATTATTTTTTCACCATCTATCATTCATGTTTGTGTCTCCTGCGACAACACTCCCAAAAATCTCAATCAAAATAACCTGAATTTATTGCAAATTAATTGAATTTGCATTGATTAATCAATTGCTTGTTCTCTTGTCTCAGTTCACTCAGATGTTCCATCCTAGGTTTCAACATTGTAACTTTTTCTCCAGTTTTCATGACAATACCTTCCAAGTTTTTTTTATGCGTGCCAATTGATATTAAATTATCTTTGATTTTTTCTTTGTATCTCTGAAGTTTTCCAAAATTATGCTGACCATCATAAATATCTTAGAAATTTTGGAAACCTTGGGGAAATTCTTATTATATGGCCTGCCCATCTTAGCTGAGGCTACATAAAAATGGCTTCTATGCTTTGCATTCCACAGTCAGGGAATAATTCCTCATTAGAAATTTTTTCTTACCATGGATGTCTCCATATTCTATACGCACATCATTTAATATATAACGTCAATTAGGTTTAACTATAGAGAATTAACAAGGTGAAAATTTTCCATTTTGTCCAAAACATGCACATTGGAATTTAAAATTTTCACAGAATGATGGCAACAGTTCTATGTGATGATCTTGTAAAAAGTGTAAAGTTCCACAAAAATAAAACAGAAACTACAGCCATTTACTTAATTTATTTAAATTGTAACTGTTCCAAATGTGGCATGGTGCAATTAAAATTCATGTAAACAAGAAAATAACATTTTAATTGTTTCATATACAGATTGTTATGGATACATACAGTAAATATCATGAACTAAATAGAAATCAAAAAGTACACAGAGTTTAAAAATAATAATGGAGCTGGTTAATAAGGAATATGTGAACCTCTTCTTGAAATGACATGGATAATGTGCTGGTTAATGGAAAATGTTAATTTCTTAATTTCTTCTCTTGTAATTCCATGTGATACATTCACTATTGCCTGCCACATGTCCACTTTGTTTCTAAATTGGCATCCATTCAAATATTTGTGGGTCTGATGATTTGGATCTGATTACAATTCCAATGTAATAAATTATTACCATGGAATATTAGTGTTTGAACCTTTTATATTATATTCTTACTCTGTCCTGGACATTGAGTTCTACCTGGATTCTATCCTCTTGGGAATTTATATATATATATATATATATATATATATATATATATATTGACCACTAATATTATCTATACATATGTATGTGTGCGTGTGTGTGTGTGCATACAGACACATGGGATGTTCCAAAAGTAATGCTTCCTATTTTTATCTATGGAAACTACAATAAATACTGAGAGTACAATAACATCATCGGATAGTACAAATTTTCAGCAATAAAACACTATTTTTCCATTCAGTCAGTATATCTGTTATTTAGTACATATGGTTTACCTTCAGCACTCAGTTTATGTTGAAAAATCAATATTTGTTTTGGGAAATAGTTCTTTTCATCAGAAGTCTGAAAATTTATTATATATATATATATATATATATATATATATATATAATATTTGTATGTATTAGATTAAATAGTTGAATACCTTGCTAATAAGCTACTCTAATAAGTCTTAAGAATTTTCTTTCAGCACATTGTAATCCATGATTTCTGTCTATGTAAATGTCCTTAAGCAGTCTGTTGTTGGAAAGCAGCCAAAAAAGAAAGAAAAGTCTTCATCATAAAAGTTCTTGGATTCAAATCTTGGAATTGTCTGAAATCTGGAAGTAATTCTTTATTGATTTTCTATTGTTTCTTTTTTTCTGTTTGTAGGCGTCACTATTCACTCCTTCCATCTCATTTCTGTAATTTATTAGAAGCTTTCATTTGTTATGTGATCAACATCACTTGTCCCAGAATTTTATGGGATTATCCTATTTTTCTTTTACAGTTAAGACATGACATATTAACATCTATGTGGGTACTGCAGCTTCAGTTTCAGTGCAGAATTGCTAGATTGGGTTATTTTTTAATATCTAATTTATTGGTAAATGATAATGTGTTGCTGAGTCTGATGCTCAGAAAGTTGTCATGCTAGATAAGTCTACCATTCATCAAGACATTGATATTGCTGCCACATCTGTTCTGGTGCTTCAACTATATATTTATAGATTCTAGATAAAATACCTTAACCCTTACTTCCCTTTTCTCCCAAGCAGTGATCTAAATGCTAATGTTGTTACCACTTTCGGGACTGATTTAAATAATTAAGCAATTTAATTATAAAACTAATTAAAAAAAAATTCATAAAACTCAAAAACAATTTTAATTTCAAAGCTAAATATTTGAATTATCTCCATTAATTAAGACCCATTAAGTCAAGCAGGACACATGCTTAGAGATAGAAATGATAAAATCATATTTATTTGGAGTCACCATTTTACATCTACTTTGTGCACACACACACACATGCACATACACACTGGCAGACCACTAATTTTAATTTTCTGGGTTTTCATTGGAGGCAAACAAACTTTGAGCTATAAGATGTAAAATAAGTGAGTTTCACACAACAAATATATATATGTCTATATTTTTGAGATGAGGTATTATGTACACAATGTACATTATTTGGACTATTGTCCTCATCTGTTGTATGCTCCAGACTTTTTCAGTGGTTGGTATGTTGAACTGAACCCTTTATTTTGTTCACTGGGGTAGACTATTCTAGTTCCATGTGCCATGTTTAATGGATCTCAGTTGTCAGTTATCACCTATTAATTCCCCTATCCAAGTTCTCCACTGCCTTAACCAGGTATTGAACTCACACTGTTTGGGTCCTGTCACTGGGTCTTACTAACACCTTTATCCACTGTGAAGAAGGCTGGAGCGTACAACAGCCAGAACGTTGTAATTGCGACAAAGATGAGGGCAATAGTCCAAATAATGTAAATAGTGAACAAATATATACTTTACAATATTATAATTTAAAATGTCTGCCAAAAATAGTACCACACTTTATCCATCCCAGAATTTTAAAGTGTTGTCTCATGTGTGAATTCAAAAGAATTCTCTCTGGAATAATGCTCTTCAACCAATCTTTGATGCAAGGAACACTTCTCTTATGCTTCATGCCATGTGGATGCCCAACAGCTTTAAATTCATAGTTTTCTTTCTCCTAGACTGATTACCATTCAAGGCTAGAGAGTGCAATTTGACTTGCTATTTAACCCATAGCTGAAGCAAAGAAAAAATGGACTCATGCTTTTTCCAAATAAATTGATGCAAATCAGTGTGCTATAACTTAACTCTTTTTATTACAAATGTATACAAAACACCATAAATGACTAAAAACACAACACTATTTTATTTCATCAGCTGGAAAAGAACAAAAAGTTCAAACTGAATTCAAATTTGCATCGCCTCAATAAATATACTTGTTGTTAAGCTAATGATCAAAATAAAACAGTGAACTCTGATTTTTCTGCAGTAATGGGTGCGACAAACATGGATCGGCTGATAGACAGCCAATAGGCATTGGCCCTTAAATGAATACAACAGACTCTATTCAAGAAATCCATTTTTCATCAAGCTAACAGCATTTATTTGTTCAAAATGAAATAGTAAGGTCTGATTGGTTTAAAGATAGGCATGGCAACTGCTGATTGGTTGATGTACAGCCAATTGACATTGGTTCTTAATTGAATGCAAGACTCTACTGAATTTTGAATTTGTTTTGCAGTTTTTCCTTTCTATCCTGCTAACAATTATATTTTTTAAATCTACCATATTAGTGGATTTATCTTTTATTATGTTTGCAATTATTCTTGGATTTTACAAGAACAAAGGAAGCAAGGTTTTCGTTTATTTTTTAAAATTCCAGATTGCTTTTTTTGTTTTTTTTTTACATGAACAGCTTTGATTAAGACTTGACATGCAATGAAAATAATTAGCGAGCAGAATTATGACAATAGCTGCTTAGATGATTTCATCAAGAAGGCCATAAAGAAAGTGAATTTAATGAGAACAGCAGTTACACTTGAGAGAATTAAAATGACAGCTAGGTGATTAAAACATGAGACTACTGGAAAGAAAGTGATTATAATGAAACGTACACAGAAACAGAATTGCATCTACGTTTGCCATTATAACAAAAATATGACAATAATTATGAGGAAGAAAAAAATAATTGAGCTGAAATATAATTGCCCAACAAATAAGGTACAGTAAAAACAAAAATGCATCTTTATTGCTGACATAAAACTTGTTGAATATTTACAACTTAATGTTTTCAACAATAGCTCATTCTTGTAACTGAGAAAGTGATATATTGACAACCAGTGACAAAATTTAGAGCTTGAACCCATTTAAAAGTCAAGATTTTGAATACTGAATTTTTAAGAGAAGTATACATTCCCCACTTGGGAGATTGATGCAACACAATCTTTCTAAACTATTTACTCTGCACTTAGACTTGAGAAATATTAAGCTAAGTTTAATAAATATAATAATCCAGAAATAAAATAAATCAGACAGGCCTTCCCCACTTTTTTAAAGTCATTTATCCCCAAGCAAGGCAATAAAGCCACTAAGATGCCGCTGGATTACTGAGTGTGAGAGAATATAAGAAAAGAAAACATTATTAAAGAGAGAGAACCATGAAATAATAGGAATTAAAAAGAGAGAAGATAATGATTGACATTACATTTAAATGTTTGACAATCAAAGTTGACTGGAAAGCAGGAAGCTGGAAGGGAGATCCACAAGCGAGAAATGTGAGAGAAGAAACTCTTAGCATAGAATTTACAGTTACATTGAGCCATTTCAACTGTAAAATGATGAGGCCTTGTTGCCATTCTAGTACTGCACTTATATTCATAAAGTCAAGAGGGAAGCTCATCAAAACAACAATTACTATGAAAATATTTATAGAAACTCCACATTACGGCAGTGGAAAAGTGACATTCCAACCTTCTGAAGAAAGCCAGAGCATATAATGGCCGAAACATTGTAATAAATATGGCGACAAAGATGAGGACAATAGTCCAAATAATGTAAATAATGTACATAATACCTCATCTCAGAAATATAGACAGATACTGAAAGGCCGAAACGTTGTAATGAATATGGCAACAAAGATGAGGACAATAGTCCAAATAATGTAAATAATGTACATAATACCTCATCTCAGAAATATACTGAAAGGCCGAAACGTTGTAATGAATATGGCAACAAAGATGAGGACAATAGTCCAAATAATGTAAATAATGTACATAATACCTCATCTCAGAAATATAGAAAGACAAATTGTCTTTCCCCACTTGGGTGGTTGGTGCAACACACTCTTTCTAAATTTTACTCTCCACTTGTGAAATATTACACTAAGCTTAATAAAAATAATATTATATTTAGAAATAAATCATGCAGGGCCTACCCACTTAGGAACATTGGGGAAACATGATCTTTCATACATCTATTCTCTCTCCTTGCCATTGTAAGTTAGGCTTATATAATGAATCAAGAAATAAAGAAATATTCTTTTTTGGACTTTTTTTCTTTATCATTTCACCTCATGGTAAGCAACAATGCCACTAAGACACAAAGTGTTACTGAGAGAAAAAGAAAAATGAGAAAACTGACGAGAAAGGACAATAAAAAGACATGATTCATAAAGACAGAAGATGGTGGTTGACATTGCATTGAAGTTTTTTAAGATTGTAATTGATAGGAAATCAAGAAGCTAGAAAAGAGATCTACAAGCAAGAAGTACAGCAGAAGAAACTATCAGAATAGAATTTAGTGTTACATCTACCTATTTCAACAGTAAAATGATGAGACCTACCTGCCAATCAAGTACTGCACTTAAATACATAAAGTTAAGATACCAAAGAGGAAAAACTGTTAAATTATGATCTTATCTTACTTATAAGAATCAGTCAGTTGTGTGTCATGGGTGATACATGCTTAAGTCATCATGTATCTTTTGATACATGACTGATGAGGCAAATTTTTCCGAAAGTAGGTTGCCATTTCTTTCTGAAGTAGACCAGTTGCCATCCAAGGCAACCCAGTCCGTCCTGCTATTTACCCATAGCTAGGGAAGAAGAGGATTCATATCTTTCCCAAGGGTAAGTGAATGTAATGGATTTGACTGGAATTCGAACTCTGCACTCCAATTCCTCAATCCTAGCTGCTATCCACTACGCCTCCCAAGTAATATATGAACATTACTAAATATGAACAAGGCATAATATCCATAGATATGGACAGAAGAGTGAAAACAAGTGTTCAGTTTGAAATTTCCTGAAGCCTACCAAGATTGACAAGCAGAAGGACACAAAAACAAAAATCTTATGATAATAACAACAAAGATGAGGATAGTGTAAATAATACTATTAAGAATATTGATAATTACTTAGCTTCCATTGATATAAAGCCAAATATAAAAATATGAGAAATAGCAAGATTGTGTTCTGTCACTTTTTCAAATGAGGAGGGCTTGTCTACCTTAAAGAAGTCATGGTTAAAAATCCTTATTTTTTACCTGGTCTTGAATATTAACCCCTGCTGTTAGTAAGAAAAACACAATCATCTCATGTATGAGGCAAGACCACAAAAAGAAAAACATCTACCTCGTAGCTAAGATAGTTGGTCATTTGCCACTAATGCCATTAGTATTTGATTCCATGTGAAAAGCCAAATTTTCTAGGCTTGCCTTCCAAAAGCTAAGCAAAGTATTAAGAAACAGAAAAATTTTGTTAGAAGCAATGAAAATAGTCAGTCAGTTATGTGCCATGGTGATACACACTTTGGTGATCATGTATCTTTCGATACATGACCAATGAGGCAGACTTTTTCCCCGCAGTAGGTTGCCATTTCTTTCTGCGGTAGACCAGTTGCGATCCAAGGCTATAGAACCCGGTCTGTCCTGCTATTTACCCATAGCTTGGGGGGAGGAGAAGAAGAAGAGGATTCATACCTTTCCCAAGGGTATTAGCACATAAATGAATGTAATGGATTCAACTAGAATTCAAACTCAGCTCTCCAATTCCTCAACCCGAGTCGCTATCCATTACTCCACTCTGCCTCCTGAAAATAGTACTGAACTGTTATGTAATATCATTCTTCCTATATGGAAGCAAATGCTGGATAATTTCCACACAGAGATTTGAAGCAACAGAAATATGATTCTAAAGAAAGATGATGAGAATACCATAGATTGAACATGTGATGAATGACAAAGTTTTAGAGAAACAGATACAAAAGAATACTTTTACTTAACATCAGGAAGAGATAGTTGAAATTTCTAGGCGACATAAAGAGAAAAGGGCTTAGAAAACTTTATACTCATAGGGACAGATTGAAGGAAAGATGAACAGAGTAAAACAATGCATAACCTACTTCACATGCTTGAGTAGTGATTTTCTAAGCCCGGCTTAGATGTGGCATAAAGCCAAAAGTATGGGGCACCCAGTGAGGATCGAACTCACTAGTCAGTTGTAATTGATCTAGCAAGACAAGCTTTCTAACTGTTGAGATGTTGAGTGTTTCTGCATGCGTGTATTGAAATAAGGACAAACACATACATAGGGAAAAATACTGGTATATTCGAAGAGGTATTTACAACAGAGAGATTAGTAGTCAAACGAACGCAGGTTAGTCAGTAACAATCAGAAAGAGTATAAAGTCCAACTGTATCTTCTGGTAGAGAGACAGAAGTGTGATGGTCACCTGATCTCCCCAGAACTGTCCTATTAGTAGTAGAGAGATCAGTCCATTCTGATGAGAAGGTGGGTGTCCCCCAACACTAACCATTACACCATGTCAAAGTGCCTATTCATAAGCTTGAGTAAAAATGGATTGCAGAACAAGGTTAAAAAGAGAACAAAAAGACAAAATTTATAAAGAGCCACAAAGGACAGGAAATTGTAGAAATTGTGGAGATCCATGATCACCAACATCCTGAAGGAACATGGCATATAGACAAAGAAGATAAACTCTCTTCACTTGAAATGATCTTTGTGGATTTCTCCTCTATTTGGCCCATAATTCAGTAATATTTTTGTTAACCATTCTCCTTCAAGATATAGGCAATCATGACTCCCCACAGATTATTTTTCTTTATAATCTGTGAATAGCCATGCCTCCTTGGGAAAGTTTGCTCTTCCTTCTTCTTCTCAGATGGCTTTAGCTTCAAACTCCACTTATGGACCTCTTTTCAAACTTTCTTTTCTGGGGCTTCTTCAAGAGGACTTCTTTTCAAAACTTTCGCTGAAGAGGAAACTTGCCTTCAGCAACTTTGTTACTCATGCATCCTTTACTTATGGTCAAACGCTGTCTGCCTTTTCAGCAGGGAGAGAGAAACGAACCTCCTGTTTCTAAACGGTCTCACTTCCAACTGCTGATAAGGCCCAGTCACAGTTCTCCCTTCCCCTTCAAAGAGATGGTTCACCTTTGAACTGTCCAATCACAGTCCATTAAAAAAATATCAGCAGGTTCTTAGGGCCAGTAACACAGTGAGTGTCTTTTGTTCTCACTTCACCTAAAAATTTTAAAAAAGTAAGCAGTCATGGAATCTATGACATCTGAAACAAGGATTTATTATCCTTTTTTGTACATTTGTCTTTGGCTTGTACCAATGCACATTCTTCTTTTTAATTTCTTCAGCATCATGTTTCAGACTTAGAATTGTCTGGCAATTATCCACTATTTTTGCAGTATAATTTTAATGTTTTGTTCAATTTTTATTAAAATTTTTGCTCATATTTCAGCATCATTTTTAGCTGTTAAACCTTGAATAGAAATTAACCCTTTGAAATATCTGGAATCATTTTCTTTATTCTAAACATTTCACATATTTTGTTGACAATACTAGCATATGTGACAAAATCTTTGTCCTCTTTTGATTAGATTCATGCACAGCCAATGAGCATTAAACTGAGAGCTTTTGTCATTAAAGATTTTCATCAGAATGTGTACTGTGTGTTCAAAACCGATTTCACTTCTTTTTTTTTTTTTTTTAATATGTAGTTGCAGTATTTTTCATACTCTATCCAAGCTATTTTCCTCAAAAACAATCTCGTTATTCTCTCATCTTCCCAGCTGCAGCATTTCTGACTGAATATTTGTTCATATCTACAAAAATATATAGAAAAAGTCATTCCCTCATCAGTATTGTATACAAATTCTGATATGGTGTTTTGTACAGTGTCTGTTATAAGAGACATTGAAGAATTTTTTGTTTTCTTCAGAATTATATCCAACAACTCCTGTTGCTGTTTTTGTAGTTCTAACAACTGTTGATTTTGTTGATGTTTATGTTTTTGTGATGAATTTAAACTATCTAAGCCAAAATTTGCTCCATATTTGAAAGAATATGTTTTTTTCCCTGCACCCAAAAGAATTTTTTCCTTCTTCTACACTGTTAAAATTCTTGTTGTCACCTGAATCCTTCTTCCTGAAGTAACAAGAATTTTTTTTTCCATACTTGTTCACTCAGTATGAGTTTCCAAAATCTTTGTAACTCTAGTTACAACTCATATGATTTCTGAATCCTTGTTACAATGGTTATAAATCACTTGAGTTTGGAATCCTTCTTCACCATGGTTATACCAGGCTTCATAGCATTTATAATATAAGTAATGCTTTGGCTACTTGCCCTGACACCTGTATTACCTAGTCTGAAGACTGACTCCAAATGACTTCTTCTCTACTTCTGACTTGGTGCTCCTTACAGTTATGGACTTGTTCATAAAGTCACTGGGGTTGTACTATTTACTCCACAACAAGTTCAAACAGAATAATCTTTGCTTCAGAATAAACTCAAACAGAATAATCTTTGCCTCAGAATAAACTCAAACGGAATAATCTTTGCCTTGGAATAAACTCAAACAGAATAATCTTTGCCTCATAATAAACTCAAATGGAATAATCTTTGCCTCAGAATAAACTCAAACGGAATAATCTTTGCTTCAGAAAAAACTCAAACAGAATAATCTTTGCCTCAGAATAAACTCAAACAGAATAATTTTTGCCTCAGAAAAAACTCAAACAGAATAATCTTTGCCTCAGAATAAACTAAAAACAGAATAATCTTTGCTTCAGAAAAAACTCAAACAGAATAATTTTTGCCTCGGAATAAACTCAAACAGAATAATCTTTGCCTCGGAATAAACTCAAATGGAATAATCTTTGCCTCGGAATAAACTCAAACGGAATAATCTTTGCCTCGGAATAAACTCAAACAGAATAATCTCGGCCTCAATAAACTCAGGCAAACCATACCTATAGACAGACTAACAGCAAAGCGGCCAATATATAATAATCAGTTAAAATTTGCTAAAAATATTATCAGTGTCAGCTTAGTAGTAATAGCAACAGAATTGAATCTTTCATAAACCTGTTAGCTTTACTTTTGACTGAAGTTATGTTTGTAAAATTTGTTATTAAAAGATATATAAAGAAAAGAGATTCTTATATGGGCTGTGAATGTTTAATATATTCCCCAATCTATAAGTGTTATTCATGAAATATTCGTTATTTTTTATTCATTATATAAAATAATTTTTAATTTCTTTAGATGACAGATGGTCATTATCATCATCAACATCATCATCATCAGTAATAGTAGGAGTAGTAGTAGTTTTTGTTTTATTCCATCCTACTATTGAAGCTTTATATCATCTCACTCTGGATTAATACTCTGAACATTATTACTATTTTATTATTAATTTTATGTTTCCTTCTTGCTCCTTTTTTTCTTCCTTACTTTTCTTCTCTTTTTTCTTTCTTTCTTCCTCATTTCTTTTATTTTGATTTTTCACCAAGGCATAAGTTTTTAACATTTTTTTTTTTCAGATTTTTATCAAATAAGTACTAATATAATTACAATTTTTTTTAATCTTCTCAATTTTAAGGAGTGGGATTCAGTTTGTCATATGAAATCATTGCAAACTGATCCTTCAATGCAAGCCAAAAAGAAAAAAATAATTTCATACCACATGATAAAACATTCTTGTAAAATTTCAAATATTTTTATGTTAAATAAAAAAAAAATGAGTATTTATATTATTTAAAGTCTCTTGCCTTTTCCTCTCTTGTGTTAAAAATAAGGCTTGCCTACCAAATTTTAAATAATTTCCAAAGCAACCAACAAAATATGAATTTAAAGCATATTCTTATTTGACTTTGCCAAAAACAACCATTAATGGGTGAGAGGGGCTTTTTAAGTTTATAAAAGGGCAAACATTTTTTTTCTCTTAGTCTTTTAACATCTTGCTTTCAAATGTAGTCACACATGGGTAAAATGTCCGATATTCGTTGTCCTCTTTTAATTGACCTCAGGCATGCACAAATACACACATGTGTATCACATGCTTAATTCACACAAACACATACATTTTTATAGCTAGTTTCAATATCTTTTGCTTTCATTTCAATTATGTACACATGCAGTTATTTTTGTTAATACATTCATATTATTACTGTTTGTTTTAAATTCATTGTTTTAGGTCTTATTTTTACCTGGACTCACATGAGTCTGCCAATATTGTTTGAAGGACAATAATGTTCCGAGAGCACATCTACAATAAAATATTCACATACTCATATCAATAGTGTAAAATCCTACAAGAATGTGGTGACTTATTTTTGCCCAAACATCATAGTAACCCACAACACCTTTTCCCTTCATTGTTAATATTAATTATTTATGTTAGCAGGGTGAACAAAAAAACTTGGAGTGTTTGGTTATTAAAGGGAATTAACTGAAAATTGAGATATCCCAAAAAAGACATGACATGTCAAACAATCTGCCCCCATGGACCAAATAAAAGATTCGGTTTGAAATTCCAATATATATCACCTGAAGAAGGCTGGAGGGTACAACAGTCAAAACATCATGAATATGGCAATAAAAATGAAGACAGCAGTCCAAAAGATGTAAATAGTTACAATACCTCATCTCAGAAATATGGAGAGATCCTGAAGAAGGCCAGAGTGTACAATGGCCAAAACATCGTGAATATTACAATAAAGATGAAGACAACAGTCCAAAAGATGTAACTAGTGTAAATAGTTATAACAATTCATCTCAGAAATATAGACAGATATTTCTCTTAACTTAATATTTTTGTTTTGAGTTTAGAATGAATACATAAAGAAAACTAAACCCCCTACTTAAAATTTAAAGAATTAAAAAAAGAAAAAAGATATATATTTGTGAGCTATAAAGTTTGATCAATAGTAATATGAAAAGAAATTTTGAAAAACAAATGAGATTTTTTCTTGGGGAGGTTTGTTTCTGTACAGATTGACATGACTAATAAATTAACAGACAAAAGAAACAAATTGTTAAATGGAGCATACAAGCAGATATATTATATAAAATAAGGAAAATAATTTTTTTATGAGGACAAAGATAATTAGATTCAAAATATTGAAGAGAAAAAGATCTAGGTAAAAAAAGGAATTTGTATATTTCTTTTTGTAAAGGCTGAGAAATAAGAACTTGTATGGTCTATTTCTGAGCTCAATAGATATTCTGTTTACACAGGAGTCAATCTGGCAGGCAACTTGCACAAAATGGCTGACCAGGAAGGCCCTAAAATTACCTACCCATCTCCTCTCTTCTGCTTCTCAAACACTATTCTTCTTTTACAGCACCACACATCAATTTTTTTATATTTAAACATTTCATCTCTGTTCGCCTTGTATCTTCCAATATTGATTGTCCAGTGGAGGCTACTTCATCACTTCCAGTTCCAACAAGTTTCAATTACTCTCTTTCAATTTATATCTGTTTCTCTCTCTCTCTGTCTTATATATATATATATATATATATATATATATATATATATATATATATACACACATAAATATATATATAATAGAGAAATCTAAAATTACCTCATGAGAATAGACTATTTCAATTAATTTCTATACATTAGTATTTTTCGACTCAAGTGGATTTTTACCTGGACTATATATATATATATATATATATATATATATATATATATATAGAGAGAGAGAGAGAGAGAGACAGAGACAGAGACAGAGAGATGGGAGTGAGCAAGTATACAAATTTTAGCATTTTGCAATTTAATTGATAAATTTGAAGATACATTGATTATATTTGCAAAGCCTGATGAGTCAATAGCAGTAAAACTTAAATTGCTTGTAAGTTTAATTCCATTTTTATTGTACTTCTCGATGGGTCAGAAACATGGATGCCATACAGGACACGTATCAATCAACTTAATGTCTTTCATAAACTCTGTCTTTATTCAATATACAGTTATACACAGCAGAACAAAATCTCTAACCCTGATTTTTTCATCAAATGTGTTGTTGGTGGAATCAAATCATTTCAGATGCAATCTCAGTTCAGATAGGTTGATCATGTCATCAGAATGAGTGATGATCAGATGCCGAAAATCCTCATGTATAGTCAAATTTTTTACATGGTAAGCATAATGTATGCCATCTTTGATTATGCTTCAAGGACAAACTCAAATACAATTTAAATGCAGCAAACATCCCTATAGAGGAGTTCGAACTTGCTATTGAAAACCAAGAAAACTGGAGAAACACCTGCTACCAAGGTACAACTAACTTTGAAAAGAATCATTTCAAACATCTGAGAGAATTAAGAACCAACACTAAAACTTTGCCCAATACATCAGACCATATGATGGTCAACCCTTCAGCATGTCCCTCATGTATACTTGTTTGCAAATCCCGTGTAGGTTTGTTGTCTCATATGAGACATAAAGATAAAAGCTGCACTGAAAGACACTCATGCATTGAAAACAATCTATTATATTTATATATATATATATATATATATATATATATATATATATATATATATTTTGAACAATAAAAAAATCAAAAAATTAAAAAATTAAAATCTTCAGACACACTGGGTTGTAGATTAATATTCTTTCGTTTTTTTATTATTATTCCATTTAGATTCCTCGACTAGTTTCGGCCAAAATGGCCATCATCGGGAGGAGAAATATTTCTGCTTGCTGCTAGCACTAAAGTACAGAAATGAATGTTTTGCTGGAGAAGATGAACTTTTGTCTGTAGTTTTCATTTGTTTTTTTATTTTTTTATCTTTTTAACATGAATCTTTTAGCATTCCTTGTGTTGGTCAAACAGTCTCTTTTAAGTTGTTATTTGAGATAAGAGCTGGATAGATACATGCTGCTATGAATTCTCTGGTCAGTTTGACAGTTTTATTGGACTTGGTGAGGGGATGTGTCTCTGTTTAGTGTTTGTGTGTGTGTTATTTGGTTCTTAGGCAGTGAGTGAGTATGATATGTGTAAGCGTGTGTATTGCTGTGGGTGTGTGTTATCATTTGGCTCATTAGGGAGTGAGTGCGTATGATGTGTGTAAGTGTGTATATTCGTGTGGGTGAGTGTATAAGTGTGAGGCCTCCACACCTCCACAAGCCTGTCTGTCTTGTGTGGGTGAGAAATGTGGGTAGGTTTTGATTTGTTGAGTTATATATTCATACTACTATCTATATATTGTTAAATTTGTGATTTAGCCTGGCTGGATATTTTGTTTTTAGATGTTGTATCCACTTATTTTCATGCGACTCTAAAATCTTTCTAATGTTATCTGCCATATATATATATATATATATATATATATATATATATATATAGTGTGTGTGTGTGTTTCTATAAGTGCCTGTATGTGTATTACTTATTATAAAAAATTATAATACTGTTACTATAAACTGTTCATCTCCATCCACTGTAAAATACTTCATCACTTCTAGCTCCAACAATTTTATACCTCTCATTTATCTAGGTATATATATATATATATACACACACACACACAAACATATATATATGTGCACACGGAACTCCAAAACAAACATTTCAGAATATATGTATGTCAATATCAGTACAGTGCAGAGGGTTTGGAAAAAGTTGGATGAGTCTAATGGTGATTACAATGGTGTTTGACGATGTGATAGCAATGTTATATCTTACCAAAGGGCCTCAGACACAACATCAAGGCCTATATAAAATGCCTTGAGGCATTAGTGCTGCCCTGGGTCAAGAGAATGGCTGTTGGAAGACCCTATGTCTAGCAACAGGACTCTGCACCATGCCACACAAACTAAAGAATCCAGTCACAGCTGCCAGACAATTTCTGCATCCACATCATAATTTACATCTGGCTACCTAACTCCCAACTTAAACAAGGAGACCATCCAGAAAAGTTGCAAGAAATTCCAAAGTCATCTGGAGGCCATGGTTGAAGCCAATGGCAATTTTAATGAATAAATGTACTCTCTGGTATTTCAAGATATTTTTGTGTAATTTTAGTAAAAATATCTGTTAAAATGAGATGTCAGTGTTATTTTCATTTTTTGCATAACTTAGACGACAATTTATCCATCGCACCCTGTGTGTGTGTGTGTGTGTGTGTATATATATATATATATATATATAAAACAATATAACATTATAACATTAATGTTACAATAAATGTTATTATTAGTAGATATATAATGCAGATGTGTGGTTCCCCAACTTTTTTTCTCTGAGCTGCATTTCCAAAATGAAAATTTGCTCACACCTCACCAAATTTTATCTGATGAAAAGTGCATTTATAAATACAAAACAGAAAGTGGCTTAAAGGGAGATAACTGTGGATTTGAAGTCAGAAGATTATTATTGATAACTCTCTCCTCCAATTTGCAGACTCTATTCTTAATACTTGATGATATAATGCAAAAATATCACAAAGATAAAATCAGTCAGTAATTATCTATAATTATTTATACTGGGACTCATACATGTAATTACACATAATCTATAATAATATTTTAAATTTTGAAATCATATTTATTTTTAGTATATGAATTTTTTGAAATCTTTGACTTTAAATCATTCTGCTTCATCTGCTCTTCTCTTCCATTGCATCTATAAGGCACACCACACCATTTGGGAACCACTGGTGTAGACAAATAAATAAAAGCAAACTGGTATAGATATCTAGCATTTTTGCAGACCCCAACTCTAATAAATTTCTTCATTTAGCAATGTCAGGTTCCTAGTGGTTAGGAGTAATTTAAATACAAATTAGATTTCTTTTGTTAAGTTTTTGCTTTATTAAGATGTGATTCACAAGATTCAGTCATGATAAGATTCTTTACTTAGTCAAACAGGGAAACCAATTTTGTCTGACCATCTCTGTGCATAAAACTTGATTCTTTTGATATTTCTTCTCTCTGTTTATTTTTGTTGCCTCTCTGATACTAAGTACTTTATGTTTTTTCATGCTCAAAGCAATACAATCCTGACATGTACTTAAGACATGTAACTAGAATCTGTTCTTTTTTCCTTCCTTTGACCACATATGATACTCTCATGTTCATTTGATTACCACCATATCATTCTGCAATCAAAGCACACTGCTGAATATATGAGAGATATATATGAAAAGAGTAAGATAAATAAGAACAAGATTAGATACAGACATGCATAAAAAATGAATGCAAACAATTATAGATAACTATTTACTAACAATATCTTCCTCTGAAAAAGTCATATTTATGAGGCAGCCAAAGAAAGACACTATCAATGGCTTGTGAGAGAAGATTTATTAATCTCTACACCAAGATCAACACTCATAGGCAGATAGAATGTACTAATGGGGTGCTTTGAAAGAGTTAGAAAATTGGTTTTCACTACTCTCCAAGGTCCACTACAGGCATTAGTATATCACAGATATACTAACACTTTAACAAAATGGAAGGTTTAGCATAGCACAGAGAAATGATTTCTGAAAAGGAATTATACTTAAAAAAATTTATATACAATACTAAAGTAGAAAAATATAAGACATACTAAGTTGCAATATAAATATGTGAGTGAGTGTGTGTGTGTGTGTGTGTGTGTGTTTCATCAAAGACAACAAACAAGGTACTGCAATTAAGCTTTTTTTAAATTTTTCTTGTGTTCGTATAAGTGATTTCTTTTCTGGAAGTAATGTGTGTAACATACTTGTAGAAAATACAAGTATGATAACCTCATCCACAAGTAAAAAATAGTTTAAAAATAATGGAAGCACTAATAATAAAAAAAGAAAAAGCTAACACTCAGTAACATCAAATATGAACATGGTCAAAATGTGCTGACCATGTTTGGAAAATAAAAAATATTCCCATCACTCTAGTGGTTCTTAAACTTTTTGAAGTCAGGGCACACTTGAAATCCTATCAATAATTGTAGGCACACTCTATACAAATTTCAGAAAAATATGTTATAATGAAGTCAAATATTGCAGAAAAAATAATGTAATAAAAAAATATAAAATTGAACATGCCTTAATTTTACTCATACATGAGCCTGATGAATCTCAGCAATTTCTTCAATGTTTGGACATACATTTGATAGACAAACTCTTATTTCCTCGTTAATACATTGAAGAGTTCCTCTCATTTTGCAGTTAATTCTGGTGAGAGCAGAAAAGCCTAATTCACATAAATATGAACGAGATGGGTACAACACTATAATAAAGTAAATATATTTATTACTTATATCTGAACACATATTTCTCTGGAAAATGCTGGGGTGCACGTAGACATTTTCCAGGGCACACCAGTGCGCCCAGACAATACCATTTGAGAACAATTGCTCTAGAAACATATATAAAAATTGTACACATTCAGTTAAAAATAAAAAATAAAAATCATCGTTGATTATGGCTTATAGAATATCAGAAACATTTGGACAATTTTTATTCACTTTATGTCCAGAAAAGTAATCACTTACTCAAACATAAGAGAAATTGAATAAAAAGCTTAATCACAAGCCTTGTCAGTTGTCTTTAATGAAACTTGTATAAAACAGGGATTGCTACTCAAACACACACACACACACACATATATATATATATATATATATGAAAATATATAGAAAATAGGAATGATCTGGTTAGGTAAATAATCCAAAGTTCTTTAGTATTTTTGTTATTATTTTTAAAAAATATTGCTCGATACAGAAGTAGAGTCTAAATTATAATTATTTTTAAAAAATAGTGCTCGATACAGAAGTAGAGCCTAAATTATAATTATTTTTTAAAAATAGTGCTCGATACAGAAGTAGAGCCTAAATTATAATTATTTTTAAAAAATAGTGCTCGATACAGAAGTAGAGCCTAAATTATAATTATTTTTAAAAAATAGTGCTCGATACAGAAGTAGAGCCTAAATTATAATTATTTTTAAAAAATAGTGCTCGATACAGAAGTAGAGCCTAAATTATAATTATTTTTAAAAAATAGTGCTCGATACAGAAGTAGAGCCTAAATTATAATTATTTTTTAAAAATAGTGCTCGATACAGAAGTAGAGCCTAAATTATAATTATTTTTAAAAAATAGTGCTCGATACAGAAGTAGAGCCTAAATTATAATTATTTTTAAAAAATAGTGCTCGATACAGAAGTAGAGCCTAAATTATAATTATTTTTAAAAAATAGTGCTCGATACAGAAGTAGAGCCTAAATTATAATTATTTTTTAAAAATAGTGCTCGATACAGAAGTAGAGCCTAAATTATAATTATTTTTTAAAAATAGTGCTCGATACAGAAGTAGAGCCTAAATTATAATTATTTTAAAAAAATAGTGCTCGATACAGAAGTAGAGCCTAAATTATAATTATTTTTAAAAAATAGTGCTCGATACAGAAGTAGAGCCTAAATTATAATTATTTTTAAAAAATAGTGCTCGATACAGAAGTAGAGCCTAAATTATAATTATTTTTAAAAAATAGTGCTCGATACAGAAGTAGAGCCTAAATTATAATTATTTTTTAAAAATAGTGCTCGATACAGAAGTAGAGCCTAAATTATAATTATTTTTTAAAAATAGTGCTCGATACAGAAGTAGAGCCTAAATTATAGTTATTTTTAAAAAATAGTGCTCGATACAGAAGTAGAGCCTAAATTATAGTTATTTTTAAAAAATAGTGCTCGGTACAGAAGTAGAGCCTAAATTATAATTATTTTTTAAAAATAGTGCTCGATACAGAAGTAGAGCCTAAATTATAATTATTTTTTAAAAATAGTGCTCGATACAGAAGTAGAGCCTAAATTATAATTATTTTTTTAAAAATATGATTCTAACATGACACAGAAATTACTATGTTTTTAAACTGGTCATCCGTATTCAAGTTTAATTTCAATATTAAATCTTAACTGTTGGATAACTGTTTCATCCTCAAGATTCCAAACATCGCTTGAGGATGAAAGATTTAAGAAACAGCAGATATTTTATATATTGTGCTCAATATTAAAATATTAAAATAATAATTAAAAATATATTGTTAGTAATATTATATGAAAAGATTACTTAATTTTTAAATATCAATTTTATCCTGACATCGATGTTTCTTGGTAACATTTCCAGTCTTCAGGGATTGTGGTTTCTCCCACCAAAAAAACTGGAAATACCATTTAAAACCACAATCCCTGAAGACTGGAAATGTTACCAAGAAACATCGATGTCAGGATAAAATTGATATTTAAAAATTAAATAATCTTTTCATATATATATATATATATATATATATATATATATATATAATGTCACAAATTGTACCATACAAAGAAATTAGTACATGCAAAAAACAAGGCAAGCAATATGTTATCAGGATGAATTAAAAGGTTTTACTTGTAACTACTTGAAAAAGGATGCAGTACAATCCTGGTGATATGTCATAAATTCCTATTTAAGATGCATGGGAATTGAACCATCTGCAATTGCAGTTTAGCTAGCCATACTAGCCAAACTGCAATTGTTTACTCTGTTGTAAGCTAAGCAACAACTGAATATTCTAATGAGAGAGTTGTCACATAGTCCTTAAGGGCCCCTTAAAACATGAGTAAATTCACTTTGTTAAAAGGGAGATAATCTCCTTCTGCATTTATTGACAAGCATACAAAAGCAGCAACGGATTGGGAAATAATAACCTTCTGTAGTTCCAGTCTAACATTCAATTTGGCATTAGAACTCTGCTCTATACCTTAAAGTTATATTAATATATTTAATCAGAATGAATATAATCATTTACTGTTGTTCTCAATTCTCATTAACATTCTCTTCATTAATAATCTTAACACCAATTTTGTTTTACATTTCAAATGCATTTCATTAGACGTCATTGTGTCTAGCCTTAATCAAATCAGTAGCAGACAAAGAGAAAAAAAAAGTCATAAAAAATTACTTGTGCTCTTTTAATAGATGCAAGATATTGCACAAAGATATTTTTCTTCTTCTTCTATGTGCCTTGTTCCTTCAGGATTTTTGGTGATCATGGCTCTCCACAATTTCTTGACCTTTGTAACTATTAGTAGATTTTGTCTTTTTACTATCTCTCCTAAACTCTATTCTACCATTCATTTACACCTTGTTAGGTAGGTTTGCACTATTTTTCTCTGTCCCTTTTGATTTTAATCTGTCCTGTGAATATCAAATTTTCCAAGCCCTCCTTTCTCATTATGTACCCTAGAAATTTCAACTATCTCTTTCTGATGTTAAGTGTCATTTTGTTTTCATTTTCTCTAAAATTTTGTCAATTCTCACATATTCAGTCCATGGTATTCTCAGCATCCTTCTGTAGAGCAACATTTCTATCATCTCAAGTTTCTTCTTCATCTGTGCAGAGATTGTCCAGCATTCCCTGCCATATAGGGGGCCTGATATTACATAACACTCCAGCACACTTTTCTGTTTCATCTTTTGTTAAAAGAGATGTTATAATATTAAAAAAGCTTTTACTAAGATTTGAAATATGACATGACAAAAAATGCTAGGATGTAGCTAACAAACTTTTTTCTATGATACTGACAACATTTAGTTCTTGATAACGACCAAGATTGTTAAAATGAGCATTATTTCTCTTGGTTTTGCCAAAACTTCTGTTAGGAGCACTCTTTAGGTCTATAAAAAGGCAATAATATTCTTGTTTTTTCTCTTTTTAGCTCTAGCTTTCAGATGTTGTACCACATAGATAGGAACACTGCCACTGAGGCACATTCTCTTCCTTGGTCTTCCTTTGACTTTTGAACTCTTTCACACATACATGTACACGCACACATACACAAACAAGCACACTCTTATAACTTGTTTTAATTTTTTTTTTCTTTCATTACAATTCCTTGTGTTAATAACATGCATTGTTGTTTGTTTTATATATATATATATATATATATATTTTTTGTTTTTATTTTTACCTGAACTCATATTGAGTATGCCAATATTGTTTGTGAGATAGATGTTTCAGGAGCCCATAAATATTCAATATCCAAAGTGTTGATTCTCACAACATAATGGTGACTAATATTTACCGAAATATACTAGAATCCCATAACAAAAGTACTCAAACAACTGAAAGAGACAGGACACTTTATGATGGAAATGCCACTAACTAATTCTGAGTTTAAATTCTGTGGTCATTTCAGCTTGGTCTTAAATTTACATACAGTTTATTTTTAAATTTCATGGCCAAACATTTAAAGACAGAAGAGGTTTCTGCCTTAACATTTTATTAGATAGTAGTTGGTATATTTTCTGTTTTTAATCCCCTCATTTGTAGAAATAGCCATTTCTCTAATGTGGTATCTTTTCCCAAATATGGGCACATTGCCAAGTGGCTAGAACCTTCACATTCTGAACACAAAACCCGGGTTCAAATCTCATCATTGTCAATTTGTGAGAAAGAAAACTTCTTGATGTTATTGGACTGGAGGGGTCGATCCCAGGGTGTGGCACATTTGGAAAGTGCCTGAAAAACATACCACAGGTTGACCCAAGCCTTGTGAGTGAAATTGGGTTGACAGAACCCTTGGGTGCCGTTGATAGCTGTGCTAGCACAAAGTCACAAGTCATCATGGCCGAAGACTTGAGCGTGATGGCTTTGTTCAAATTGTTGATCACACTAGATAACAGACCCTTTCCCAGAAACTGTAACTAAGGTCTGCTCAGTATAGTTTCAGTATAAACCACAGGTGGGCTCTGTGGGTGTTGAATAAACACATATGAGCCTGAGCAAGCATCTGCAATAGGGATTGGCTAAGCCTGCTAGTAGACGAGTATCCTTGAATATGATTGGCTAGCTATACATAGCTATCTTTTCTGAAAACATTACAAATGCAGGGATTTAGTTTCATTGCTTCAGGCAAACATTTGATACATTTGAAATAGATAAGATGCAACAAGTTTCCAGTTCACCATTGTCTAAGCTTAGCAGCAATTCTTTACAAATTTCATCTTTTATTGATGCATATCCATTTGAAAGTGCATCCCAGCTTCCCTGTGTTTATTTTCCACCCTTGAGAAAGTTCAAAAGCATTTATGCAGCCTTGGGAGTGATGAATTATTTCCATCCTTACAGACAAAATATTCCAACTCTATCTCTACAATATTGTGATTTCCATGACCAATTTTCAGACAAGCTACATTTGTTAGTGTTGAGGAATCCATCCCTTTTTACACAAACGGACTCACCCAGTATATACATATACTACGTGAATACCCGAGCAGAGCAAGACCGAAGAGTCGAGTTGAGTCCAGAGTGACAGAGTAAAAGGTTGTAAGTAACCGGAAGAGTGAAGGTGAGGTAACCATGTTGTAGGAGTCACAGTGAGCGAGCACGTAGACTCAGTAAGAAGTCATACAGCGATATTTCAATACCAAAGACTGTATATATATTTTGCTACTAACCCGTATTCCTGGAACTACTAACTTGCTTTACCAGTTTGTATTATTTCGTTAATACATTATTTTCATATATTCATTCCTGGCATTTGTTATTATTTGGTACTAGATCCACAACAGTTAGTTCTACAAGTTCAGACCTCTTCAGCTAGGACCTGCTATGCCACATACACAGGTTCAAATTTACTTTAATCCTTTTATATTCCATTGGTAAGGGGGAAGTTCCACTTGGACAGTTTCTTTCCAAGAACTGTTATTTTGTAGAACAGACTCCCAAGAAGATGCTTCCCCAATTACTACCCTTTTAACGTCTTCATTATCTATCCTACATATCCAAATAACCTGATCATACTTCTTCTACTTATATCCATCTCATTCACTAACCCTCTAACTTGAGTACCTCTTGGGCCTGGTACTGGGTGAACATTTTGGAAAAAAATCATTAACTCTACCAAATAATGTACATATTCATTTACCCTATTTACAATGTTCAGACTGTTATCCTCATCTTTCAACAAAGATGAGGACAAAAGTCCGCACATTGTAACCCAGTCAGTTATGTGCCATGTGTGATCATCGTGAGAATGTAATGGATTCAACTGGAATTTGAACCTCAATCCGAGCCACTATCCATTACTCCACTATGCCCCTCTGGCATACAACAGCCAAAACATTGTGAATATGACAATGTAGATGAGGACAGCAGTTCAAACATGGTAAGTAGTGTAAATAATTACAATACCTAATCTCAGAAATATAGACAGAACCTAAAGCAGGCTGGGGCATACAACAGCTGAAATATTGTGAATATGACAATGTAGATGAGGACAACAGTCCAAACAATATAAGTAGTGTAAATAGTTACAGTAGCTCATCTCAGAAATATAGACAGACCTTGAAGAAGCCCGGGACGTACAACAGCTGAAATGTTGTGAATATGACAATAAAGATGAGGACAACAGTCCAAACATTGTAAATAGGGTCAATAATTACAATACCTCATCTCAGAAATATAGACATATATATATATATATATATATATATATATATATATAGATAGATAGATAGATATAGATATAGATATAGATATACTATGATAGTATAATATATAACGTACTTCTACTACTTTTGATTCAAGTTTAAAGATAGAAGTTTTGACAAAATTTGATCCAACATTTTCCTTTTTACTTCTGTTGGTGTGCTTTTGAAAAATTATTTGATAATAAATGATATAAACAGGTTTAATGTAACTGAAAATGCTAACAGATATTTTACTTTTGTAGACTGTATCATTATTTATGCTTATTAAAGTATTTGAAAAGAAAGATAGCATCAAAGCCCATAGAAACATTAGTTCTGGTTACATGATATATACCATATGTATTCATCTAATGCTTGCAAACAGATTGTTTCTAAAAGACTAAAATAAAAATATTTGCTTTTTAGATTAAGCAGGATCTCTTTGTTATATGACAACTGACTCAAAAACTCCAATGTGTCTATTTATAGCTGATTTTATTTTGCTAGGAGATGACATGTTGGTTTATTTTGAGAAGAATAAAATTAACATATATAAGTTGTTTAGACAATTACTCACATTCTTTTTCTTTTCTTTTTTTAAAAGCCAAACCATAGAAATCAAACTTGCAGAACATAAAATATATACAGAGATGAAAGGCAAAATGTCTGATATAAATACAAACCATATTTGAAGGCAGATGGGATCACTAGATGCTCTGGGATAAAGCCCAATTAATTGATATGGAACATTGTTAGCAAGTGAGAATGAAATTGTGTCTATTCACTTAGCAGACTAGCAAATGTCAGACCAATATGGCTTCCTTTGCGTAGTAACAAAATGCGATTTGGATAGCAGCTATGATTTGAGTTTTGGCATAATGGATTGGCCTAATCAGCATATTTGCCACCTTTAATTCTGTTTTATAGTTTTCAGTAGTAAAATAAAAACAGTCACCACTTTCAGGTACCTAATACAATGACAAGTCTTAATAATTGGGGAGGTTGGAATTTTTCTCAATACGAAAAAAACGGAGTTTTATTGATTGATTGATTTTGTTTTCTTACAGCTTATCCATGTTTTTCTGCAACTTATTTAAAACCCAAAAAATACTTTTAGATTGTAAGAATTATTTTTGGAGATAATAATGATTTAGTGATAAAAGTTTTATTAATTAACCCATATCTGGAGGGAGAAGAGATGGATTCAAACCTTTTCCCAAGGTATAAGTAGATATAATCAACCTAACTGGAATTGGAACTCTGCTTTCCAATTAACAATTCCAAGCCATTATACATTACACCACCTATACATCCAAGCTTACAGCATTTGGTATTCCCAAGCAGTCACCCATCATTGCTTAACTTTAATGATCATACAGGAACCAATGTTTCAGTATGATATGGTCATAAGCCTAAGGAGTTTTAATAAAAAGGGTGGTCGTAAAATCATTTAAAATATCAGCAAGTGCAAAACAAATAACATGGTCTTAATAAGCCTCGTAGGGGTAAGGCATTCACCCACAAACATAAACATCTCTATTAAGCACTTAGGGGTATATAGAAAATAGAAATCCTTGCATTCTACTTAGACTGTACATCTGAAGAAGGCTGAAGAATGGATCGGCTGAAACATTGTAGTGATTAAAAATAGAAATAAATTAGTAGATGACAATCATAATATTCATTTGTTTCATTCAGACCATAGATTTATGTTTACAATCTCAAAATTAGTGACATTGAAAACTGAACAAGCATTTTTGTTTTTATGTAACACAAAGCATAGGTAGTTTTATGATATAAAGTGAATGCTATTTTGATATGAGTAATGATATTACTTGAATACATATCGCTCAGTGTTAACAGCATGCTTCTCAACTATATGGTCAAAGCACTGGGCTTATGAACAAGAGGTTTCTCTCATCAAAAAAAATAGCTCTAAAACAATATATTCTGAAAAGTTTTATAAAGCAGACTATTGTAAATTCTTAATGATTTTCAACTAGTTTTTCTTTAATCTTAATTTTGATTTTTATTACATTAGCAGTATTAGATGTAATAACATTCAAATTTAATCAGCAGAGCTTTGTTAATTATGATTCAATATACCAGTAATTCATCCTAATTTCAATTGCAACTACATCTCTCTCCAACTATTAGTAAATTGCACAAATCATAATTAAGGAATAAACACACAGCAAAATTCAAACTTGCATTTCTTTTCCCACCAGCAATGACAGGATGCCCTAATTCATTAAAGCATCTTGATACACAAGGTTTTAGTCAGTAAAATCCAATACATTTTATTATAATTTCTTTTACTTTTTGTTTAAGTTTCCATAACTTTTGTTATTGAATATCACACATTGTGATAATAGAAGATCTGCCAGGAATAATGAAATGCAGGAACCTCGATGCAAATTTACTGTGGATGATCCAACGATCAAAGCATTATTTACATTATTCGGACTGGTATCCCCATCTTCATTGCCATATTCACAGGGTTTCAGCCATTGTACACTCCGACCTTCTTCAGGTGATTGGAATTTCAAACCGAACCCTTTATTTCATCCACCAGGTTAGATTGTTCTAGTTCCACATGCCATTCCTAAATGTTGTGAATATGGCAATGAAGATGAGGACAACAGTTCAAATAATGTAAATAATCATAATACCTCATCTCGGAGATATAGACAGCCATTATATCACTAGAAGCTAGTCACTGGATCTGACCAACGTCTTTATCCACTGGGCCATGTGTCCTTGTGAATATGGCAATGAAGATGTGGATAACAGTTTGAATAATTTAAATAATTATAATACCTCATCTCAGAGATATAGACAGCCATTATATCACTAGAAGCTAGTCACTGGATCTAACCAACGTCTTTATCCACTGGGCACCCCCACCCTACCACTGAAATTTTTTTCCCCCCTTTAAATTTAAATTTAAACAAGGGAATGACTCCTAAGTTACTTGGATAAGTATATTTCATTTTGATCAAAGGGGGTCCCTGGAGGGCACAAAACCCCAACTGAAAATTTTTTCCGATTGATTTAAATTAAATTTAAATTTAAACAAGGGAATCACACCTTTCCAAAATATAAAAGGAGAAAGCCAGAAGATTGAGGACACATCAGCAAGATCATTGAGTAATATTGAAATCCATCATTTTTCTCCACAAATAATAACAATGATTGAAAATCAATCATCATTTTCTTACAAATTTTTATTATACCTTTAAAATTGTTAAAATAACTCTGACAAAACAAATTTCAGAGAAATCTGAACTTGAATTAGTGCAAAGTTTCATGCAGATTCTTTCTAGAAATGTTTAAAAAATAAACAAGGACACTTGGATACTCACCACATGATTAACTGAATGGTTCATGATGTAATATTCCTTCGAAGTGGCAAGCCATGACCTCAAGGTGACAAAATCTCGGTTTTTTAAAGGAGAAGGACATCGTACTGCAAATTGAACGAATTATAATTAGATTTATATGCATAATCAAGGAAAACAAATCACAAATACAAAGGAACAAAATTATTGGATTTTAATTGATTTGCTTCTTTCTTAAAAATATTGATGACAATATTAGAGAAATCAGAAGTTTACAGAAGTAAAATATAATAAAAGGTTTAAACAATTGCTCTAAAACAATTATGTATGGATGTAGGTTTTTGAGAATGAAAATATGAAATGCATCCATTGAAAAAGACATTGATGACCAAATGAAAGCCACATACACAGCATTCATAAGCTAATCAAAAGAGTCTTTGGCAATACTGGGCTAACACAAACCACAAAGCTGATAGTCTACTGAGCTGTTGTAATTTCAACTCTCCTGTATTCCTGTGGGACCTAGGTATTCTAATGAAAAAAACATCAGCAAACTTGAAAGATTCCATCAAAGGAAATTTTATAAAATCCTGCAGAACAGGTGTCAGGACCAGATCACACACAATGATGTTCTACTCCATGCAAATATGGAGAGCCTAGAAATCATCATGACTTGCTACCAACTTCGATGGGCTGGACACCTTGCTTGAATGCCAGACATCCACCTACCCAAATAAATCCACTCGAGCTCGCATCTGGCAAAAGATCATGTGGAGACCTACATTATTGATTCAAGGATCAGCTCAAAAAACACCTTGGTCAGGATAGAAATTGATCTGGTCAATTGGGAAACAGAAAGTGCAGAAAGAACCAATTGGAGAAGAAAAAACAACATCCTTCAAAAACAACATCCTTCAAAAACACCAGAAGACGACTAGATGAAGAGAACCTAAAGAAAAGGCTAGAACTCTACATCCCCTGAACCCTCCTACTCTATTATGCATGTTGGAAATTAAGTTTAATTCCTATGAGCAACAAATGTGTTCGATTTTTTTTTTGGTGGGGGGGGGTTAAAGTGACACTTCATATGAAAGGAAACTTTTCTTACTTACTTGTTATGTCAAACTGTTCATTGAGAATGTGGATCGTTCCACATGGTCAAGCTAAGATGGAAAAAAGGAAAGAAAAGACGAGCATGCTATCTTTTCTTTTTTTGTATTGTCTTTGGCTGAGGAGGAAGTGACATAAGTCACTAGCAATTGGTCAGCAGTGGCATTTATTTAACAAGTCCATTTGGTGTGTGCTTGGCATATTTTTTTTGCTTCAGGATCGTCTGCTGGAATAGTACTGTTTTGGTAGGGTCTCTTGGGTGAACAAGTATGATGTTGGAAGACCCAAAACTTGTCATGACCCCAAGCCATAACATCACTGACGAGGCGATCCTGAGCACTTGTTGGAGTGTTTTCATGTCAAAAGTAATAAAAATACCTTTTTGCCATTGTGTATGTACATTTATTTTGTTGATTTGATTTTAAAATTAAAAAATAATGTACAAGTGTCAAATTTGGTAGACATCTGTTTATTTTTCAAAAAAAAGATGATCCGCAGGAATTTAAAGAAAGGGTGTCTTATTTTGTTTACTTTTCCCATATATAGTCGTCTCATGAATTGTCTGGGCTTAGCCACACCTTCTGTCAGTCAGTCATGTGCCATGTGTGATACATGCTGAGGCGATCATGTAACTTTCAATATATTGCCATTTTTTTCTAATGTAGACCAGTTGTCATCCGAGGCTATAGAACTCAGTCTATCCTTCTATTTACCCATAGCTGGGGGGAAAAGAAGAGGATTCATACCTTTCACAAGCGTATTAGCATGTAAGTGAATGTAATGGATGCATGAAAGCATTGAATTTGGGTATTTTCAGCAGTGAGGTGAGGAGCAACAGCAAAGAGAGGAACAGAGCAACAGACAAAGAGCTAGACAAAGTTCTGACAGTGATAAACAGAGATTTCAGGTCAAATAAAAGCAACAACATCCCCCTCAATTCACTGATACTTCAAACAGGGAGAAGCCCAGCTTTGTCATGACCACAAAACTGGAGCAAAAGCCAAAATGGTTTTCTTCTGATCACCAAAGAAAATGCATATTCTTATAAGCATATATCTTTTCTTAGAGGGTTAATTCAAATTTAATAACCCATTTTTTAAGACCCCTAGCCTAGAGGCTGTTTGAATCTGTTATATTTTTAATTAATAACAGATAATAATAAATATGATAATATTCAGAGTAATTCCTCTTCTTTTCTTTTCCGCTGTTTGTATAATGCAAATGTTTGTAATTAACTGTATTGTAAGTACAAGGATCACCTTTTTATTTTAAATATTTCAGATTAAATGGCTGGGAAAAATTTCCATAGCACTATATAAAGAACCATTATTAGTGCAACCCTCAACAGGAATTTTATATATATATACATATATATATATATATATATATATATATATATATATACACACACACACACACACACACTTTATTATAGGATATTACATTTGAACTTATATGTAAAACCGCTACAAAAATGCTTTCATGTTTTGATGCATATCATTGCATCTCATCAGGTGGTGGTAAATGTGGGTTATTACAATTTTTAATATTTACTTACATTAAAAATTGTAATAACCCTCATTTACTTACATTAAATATTAATATTTACTTACATTTAAATTTCAATTGTATATATATATATATATATATATATATATATATATATATATATATATATGCAATTTTTGGTGTTACACCCGGTATATATATATATATATATATATATATATATATATATATATATATATATATATATATATATATACTGGGTGTAACACCAAAAATTGTGTAACAGCTTACAACAATTGTAACAAAAATGTTTACAAAATGTTTAATATCTAAAAAACCACTAAACTAATTGAGTTTCTTTCCAGGTTTTCAGATAAGATGTTTAGCCATCTTGACATGATTTTTCATAAGGATAATCAGCTAGTAAGGAAACAAGTTAAAATCAAAGATCATTCAAGCCTTCAGTAATGGTACCAACATAATATAATTTATATTATATATACATATATTGCTTTCTTGTGTGCATGTGTGTGTGTGAAAATAGATAGAAAATAGGAAAGAACTCATTATGTAAATAATCCAAAGTACTTTAGTATTTTTGTTATTATTTTTAAAAACAGTGCTCGATACAAAAGCAGAGCCTAAATATATTTATTTATTTAAAAATATGATTCCATTATGTAGTGATGAAATCATATTTTGAAATAAATAATTATATTATAATATATATATATATATATATATATATATATATATATATATATATATATATATATATATATATATATATATATATGTGTATGTCATTGAGTGCTGGTGCTAATAAAATATAATAACAGAGATATAATTTATATTAATAATAAATATATTAATATTAATAATAAATAAACATTTTTTCCACAACTCTGATTTTCATGTGCAACACATTTTGTTACTTATTTATTTTATTATTTATTTATTTTTTGACTCAAACCCCCATAAAATGAACTCTTCCACTATCGTTATAGTATGGTATATATATATATATATATATAATATATATATATATATAATATATATATATATATAATATATATATATATATAATATATATATATATATAATATATATATATATATAATATATATATATATATAATATATATATATATATATATATATATATATATATATATATATATATATATATATATATATATCAAAATCAAAGTAAGCGATTACTAGCCACAACTGCCAGTTTCACGCATTATCACATAATTGTCAGGCAGCCAGTAGATATAGGTTGTACAATCGGTACCCTATATACCACCAGATGAGTTCAATATGACGGGCAAACCAAACCTGCCCTGCGGGAGAGTAAGCCATCCAGCCAAGATCAAAAATAGCCAACAAAAAAAATATATATCATTACACCCGAGACTGGTATGCCAGTACAGCAAAGAAAAGTGCTCAATAACAAGTGAATTTAGAGCCATGGCAAAGGAGCTAAAGCTTAAAGCCAAAAAGTACTCTGGGCAACTAAATTCACATCAGAACATGCTGAGCATTAAAGTTATAATATATATATACATATATATATATATATATATATTAGGTTGGTGCAAAAATAATGACATAATAATGTCGTTTTTTACGTATTTTTTAACGTCAAAAAACGACATTATTACGTCATTATTTTTGCACCTACCTAATATATATATATATCAGTATTTAAATATATATATCAGTATTTAAATTATACAACAGTCATTTTTCAATTAGCACCTGATGACTGCATTTTGTATGAACTCAGATTTGTAATACTGGTAAGGAAAAAATATCTCCCTTACTAAAAGCCAGTCCGGAGATCATCTAGGTTGGTGGTACTAGGCACTGTTTTACATGTTAGTTGAGGTAATAAGTAATTGGCCAATCAGAGATAACCACATTGCTATATAATAAAGATGGCTGCTTTATGTAGAAATGTGTAGTAAAATTGATAGTATGCAAACCTCCATGCTGAAATTGCAATATATATGAAGCTGAATCAATATCTCTTTAGCACATAGATATTAGTTGAATTTGGGAGTTAAACAAGTCTCTGTCTTTCTTTCTTCCCCTCTCTTGCACACACATATTCTTTTCTTCTGTCCCTTGAACTTTAGAGTAAAACATGCACATACACACACACACACACACACATATATATATATATATATATATATATATATATATATATATATATATATATATTATATAACTGAAAGTGGATCAATATGTTTATAAATTGATACTAACTGAATTTTGATCTGAAATGTTTATTATATAATGTTCAATCAAGATGGTTAATATTTACCACTAATTTAAATATTTTAACTGGAAAGGAGAATATATTGAAAAAAATACATTTCTCATATAAAACAAATGTTGAAACATATATATATATATATATATATATATATATATATATATATATATATATATATATATGTATGCATATATATATATATATATATATATATATATATATATATATATATACCTACATATATATCTACATATACATATATGTGTACACACACACATATATATATATATATATATATATTTGGTTGGATTGATGTGAGTTTGTGACACTGGGTTTCACGCTTTTGCGATCGTCATATATATATTTATATACACACACTTTTCACATATATATATATATATATATATATATATATATATACGTATTTTACACAGTGAAATTAATGTCAACTAGCCAGAGGATTAACAAGTCCTACTTAAGGAAATGTGACTCCTGACAGGAAGTTGGGCTTCTCTCAATCTCTATATCAGCAACAGTTCTTGTTTTGAAACAAGTTTTATTAATGGACATCGATAAATTTTGTTTCCTCTGTCTTTTTTATTGATTTTCTTGTTTTCGTAC
>OZ010573.1:23182564-23200064 GCA_963932145.1 Acanthosepion lycidas
GTTCAAAGCTTTTTGTGATGAGATGGGCTCTGAGCATTCCATTCTTTTACTGCATACTGAAGTAAGGTGGCTTTCATGTGGACTTATTTTAAATCGTGTGTTTGAGCTCCGTAGTGAGGTAGAAATGTTTCTTCATGACCGGAATTCAAAACTGTGTGAAAATTTGCTGATCCCAAGTTCATCGCCTGTTTGGGGTACGTGCCAGATATATTTACCCATCTTAGCCAAGTTAACAAACAACTCCAAGTAACATCAGTAACCATTGTTGAAGCAAGTGAAAAGATGACGGCATTGCAGACAAAGCTGGACTTATGGTCACGGAGAGTTCACCAAAGCAACTTTGCAAATTTCCCAAATTTGGATGAGGTCATTAGTGAAAGTTCTGGAGTGTTACCTGGGATAAATGAAGACATCACAGACCATTTGAATATCTTGAAAAATCACTTCACTGGCTACTTTTCAAAAGACATGATTCCAACAGAGAGATGGATAATAAGACCTTTTGCCACTGAACTGTCAGAAATAAAAGATGGCAGCCCAGTAAAAGATGAACTGATCTTCAATCTTCTGCTACTCTTAGAGAAGAATTTGAAAAAGTTGGTGCTAATTTTTGGATAAAACTCACAGATTCATTCCCACTCCTTACTCAGCATGCCTTCCAAGTGCTTGTTCCTTTTGTCACTACATACTTATGTGAATCAGGGTTCTCAAGTTTAGTAGCAATAAAGACAAAGGCCAGAAAAAAGCCGATGATGATATGAGAGTAGCATTATCAGAAACAGCTCCTTGCATAAACAAACTGATTGACTCAATGAATCAGCAGTGTTCCCACTGATAATGTTTCTGGTGTTTCTGTTCATTATTTTTTGTAATACAAATTAACTTCATAATTTTCTATTTAGAAAAGGTTTGATTTTCTTCTTTTTTTTTTTTTTGATACGAATGTATAATACTATTTTTATACAAAACCTAAAGTCCTAAACAATAAAAAGGTTCTTTCTGACCTTCTTGTTTTTCTGTCACTTTATGACATTGATCTACAAATGAATGATCAATTACTAACTTTTTGATCAGAATACTGAATTTTTACTAATTTTTAGTATTTGTCAGTATTTTTTATTTCTGTTTTGGTATTTTTACTAATGACTAATTTGCACAATTTTTAGTCACAAATTAGTCATTACTAATCATAATCATTCATTTAAAAAAAAATTTTTTTTAGTATCTTCAAAAAATTTTTTAAATTGCCAAGAACAAAAATACTAAACAAAAATTTTTTTGTAGATCTACTAATACAGCAGATAAAATGAATAATTTTTTATTAATGACTACAAACGTTAATAAAAATACTGAATTTTATACAGAGTACTAACTTATACTAAAAAATTAGTAGATTAGTACTAAATAAGAAATCAGTATTTTGAGTGTCGCTTAGTATTTTTTTTAGGCACAGTATTTTGACTAAAAAAACACTTAGTATTTTGAATGAAAAAATCATTCATTCATTTAGTCATGAAATTGTACATCAATGCTTTATGATGGCTATGAATTTTTTGTATTTGAGTAGGGGGGGGGTAAATGGAGAAGTACATAAAACCGAGGGGATCAATGATGGAGGAAAGGTTGAGAATGGCTGTTCTAAGAGATAAAAAAAAGATTCATGAAAAGTTCTCAGCCTGGAATCATGAAATGTACATGTTTTCCACATATTCACCTGACAATACAACATACCTAGTACATAATTTCTCAAGTTTCTTTTACACTCTCTGGCAAATTTTGATGTTTGGTCATTGAAATACTGCTCTGTTACTGCTAACACCTTTGACCCATTTCAAAATTTTCTCCCTTTTAACAGGAATTAGATGGAGCAGAATCTGCTGAGTATGGTCTATTCACTCAAATACCATATTCTTCAAAATAGCCATTGTCTTACTAGCCATCTGCAAAAAAGTGACATCTCTCCACAGCTTCCCTAGTTTTTCTTTAATCAGCACAACAAATTAGCTTGGTATTATCTATTAACTACTTGGCCTCTTCAAAGATAGTCATCAAAATAACTCCCTTATCCTATAAATAACAGGTGGAGTTATAGGCTCTGCAACTACAAATAATCACTCTTTCAATATTTATTTTCATGTTAATATAGATGAACTCCTCCAGATCATGAATTTAAAAAAAATATTTTTAAAGTTAATGAAGTGGGGGTCCAGATTGCTATGTAAATTCATTGTAAATGGATCATCTTAGGAAGAGAAAACAAAATATGCTATCACTTGATTTTTTAAAATTTAAAAAAAAATTGAAATTTTTATTCTAGATTTCTTAATAGATAGTAATATATGGAAAAAAACGACTCTAGATTATAAATTAAAAAAAAATTTATGCAATTGATTTAATATATTCTTCATGTCAGTGGAAAATGTTTAGTTTATTTTTAGTTTTTCCTTCCCCTTGTGCTGTTAGGTATCGAGGAGAGACACAGTTGTCTGTCAGTGGCAAGGCGAGTAGCCTGGAGGAGAGATATCTTGTGAGCTCTGTGAGTGTCTGCCACTGAGTCACTCCAGAATCTTCTTGGTCTGCCTCTCACCCTCCAGCCAGTGTACCTGAGTTTTTATGCTCATAGGACTGGCTGGTTGATAAGCATACAAGTGAGGTATCCAAACCACTTTATCCTCTGTCATTTGATGTGTTGTATGATTGGTATTGCACCTACCATACCTCTTATTGCCTCATTCCTGATCTTGTCTTACTTGTTCTTGTTCACTGCTTTCTTCAGACATTTCATCTCACAAGTGATCAGTTTCCTCGCAAGGGTTTTTGTTAGGGGCCATGTCTGGCACTGGTATGTCAGTGTTGGTAGGAAAATGGCACTGATGAGATTTGCCTTGGTGCTCATGGAAATGCTAGGATGTTTTAGAAGAGAATCAAGTTGGTAACTGAATGTATTGGCTTTCTGACATCAGGTCTCAATGTCTCTGTCTAGTTTGCCATTTTCAGTAAATATGCTGCCCAGATATTTGAATTCACTGGTTTGCTTTAACTGGGTCCCATTGATGTTAATGTCCAGTTTTTCTGGTCTCTTGCTGATGGTCATGACTTCAGTCTTACTGACACTGATCTTCATGTCATATTTCTCTTTTGTCTTGAGCTGAGTTGGTCCATGTGCTTCCTGCAGCTGGATCCTGTTGTTGTGAAAAATGTTAGGCCTAAAAGACACAAGGTGTCATGCTGATGGAAGACAAAAGAGAGCTGTTTCATTTTGATGGTGTTAAAATTAAGAAGCCATTCCTTGCCCCAGTTAACAACAGATTGTAGGTCATTTTTTAGATTAGCTGCCAATTTGGCCTACAATTAGATTTACAACTATTTATTCCTGTCTTAACCATATCATCAGCATAGATACCAAGTTGAGAACTGATGACATCAGGGAAGTTGTTGATGAAAATTAAGAACAACATAGGTCCAAGGATAGAACACTGTGGGGCACCTATATTATTATCAATAGATCTAGAAGAGTGGCCATTCAAGACAACTATCATTTTGAAATTTGATAAGAAAGATTGACTCAGATCAAAAATTCAACCAGCAATATCATAACCTTTCAACTTATGAAGAAGACCAGTATGCCAAACCCTGTCAAATGCCTTTGAGATATCCAAAGCAACAATCTGGGACTCACCATTCTTATCTAAAGATTGATAGATTCTTTCAGCAATAACCATTAACACATCAGAAGTTGACCTAGAAAAGCAAAAGCCATATTGCTCATCTGAAAGGAAAGCCTGCAAGGTGAAATTCTTAAAAAAGTTAAAGAATAAAAGCAAGGTTCCTGGATATTGGTACTTTACAATATAAAATAATATTTTTTCTAGCTCAGATTTTTTTAATGGTCAGATTTTTTTAATGGTCAGATTTTTTTAATGATCAGATTTTTTTAATGGTCTGATTTTGGGAAGTTGGATGGGTTGACGACCTTCTTATACTATTGATTAATATTGATTTTTTAGAGTAGCAATTATTAAAAAATGCCTAAGATTAGTTGTTTTTATACTAGATTACAAATCTTATATGTTTATAATATTCAATTAGGAATGTGGAGTTATGAATTATTTTTGATGGCTTTTCCCTCTTACTTATAATTTTGATGCTAAGATAAAATAAGTGTATTGCATTTTATTATGATTGTTCTTATCAATACTGTTGTCATCAAGAGTCTGTTTTCATCAAAGTTAGTTTTATTTGTTCATCAGTAGCATTGTTTGAGAATCAGTTATTTCTAAGTGTTTAATGTTAATGAAGTCATCATAAAATAACTGACAGAGTACTGGTCAAGGTAGCAAAAGAAAACACAAAGAAAAGATTAACAATTAATTAAAAACAAAGATATGAGATTTGGGTTGGAGACATCTGAATCAAGCAGGTAAAGAATTTTAACTATGAAGGCAGTGTGAAAAAGTAATACAGGTGTATCAGAATAGCAAAAGAGGCCTTCCAGAAACTAAGCAAAGTATTAAGACATACAACCTTGTGAAAATTAATTGAAACAAAACAAATATTTCCATTATTATTATATACTTTTTTTTTTTCACATCTTTCCAATGAAGCATGACCCAGTTTCCATGTTAGTACTTCGTATGTCCATTCCACAAAGTCTTTCCTCGCAGATTGACCACAGATTCTTGATTGGATTTAAATCAGGAGAGTTTCTAAGCCAGTTGATAGTACTTAGACTTGCTCTCTTGTAAAGGCTTGCCATTGTGTTTGTGTATTGTTACAATTTTCTTACATTTCCTTGGAGACAATGACTGTAAGACAACTAATCAACAGTTGAGACAATAATGTCTGGGCATGATGAAAATCTGATGCAATCACAGATGATGCAATATTTTTCAAGGCCAAACAAATTTCATCATATGATTCAAAAATAGATTCCCATCATTGCACACCACTGCAAATGACCTAATCTGAAGAAAAAATAGAAATCAATTACACCCTGTCACTCCAGTGGGGCTGATCATATGGTGAAAGAAAGAAAACTAAAGTGGTTGTTTCAATTAATTTTCAAAAGGAACCCTACACCCTTGTATAAATTTAAATGAAATTTACTGTGCATTTTTAAACAGACACTCTCTCATTTCGTTACTCAATCAGCAGTGAGATACTATGGTGTGCTTGTGTCCTGTGTAATCATTGCTTTCATAGTGGAGGGTTTTGGGAAAAAAATAATGTATTATCCTGATTTATCAGCACCCCCCACCCCCAGTTAGATTCTTGCAATGTTTGGGTTTTCTCAAAGGTAAACTCATCATTTCAGACTGTGAACAAGATTAACGAGAACGTGACAAGGCAACTGATGGTGATCCTGGAAGAAGATTTTGCTGACAGTTTTGTAGAGTGACAGGGATGCTGGGATAAGTGCTTCAAGAGGAGTGCTTTGAAGAGGACTGTGTTGTCACTGTCCATAAAGGTTAGAATTTTTTTAATATTAAATAGCTAGAGTCATCATTATGTTCCTGATAATTGATTATCATTATCAACTACCACATTGTATACAGCTCCAATCAATTAAGAACATTAATCGGAAGGATCATGTTTTCATCCTCACAGTCCTTGAGAAAACTCCTGCCAACAGCATCAAAGCAACCATCATCAAACTTTGCACAAACAATGACAGACGCCTAGAACAGATCCTTCACAGTGAACTCAGTGTACTGGCCAAACATAATGTGGTTTCCATATGCATTGCTATAAGGATCGACTGAAACAGACTACAATCAAGGGCAACTTCAACCAAGAAAACTGGGATAAACTTGCAACATATTTTTGAACAAAAACACTATAGAAACACAGGACATACACCAAAGAAAGATCTAACTAGAATTGGCTGCAGTGATCAGGTATAACTTGTTTGAAAAATGTTCCATGCAAGAATCGATCTTGTCAGCCACCAAAGGCATAGAGATGTGAAATGATAACAGATAAGTATGGCACAAGAACATTTCAGCACTCATACATAAAGGGTACTTCAAAGAGTCCATAGCCTAATAATAGGACAGCTTTTATTTTATCAAAAAAATATTTATCAACCTCATTGATTTATTATGGCACACAATTCTCTTGGGAATATCATTCTAATCAGTCAAAAATTATAGATTGAAAATTTCATATCAAAATTCAATTGATAACTATATATATTAAGTGAAAGACTTTTGAACCACTCTCATAGATAGATGTATGTATGTAAATATATGTGTATCTGCATATACACATACAACTGTAGATATATGCTTATGTGTGTGCGTCTATTACAGATAGATAAAAAAAAAACCTACCTATGTATATCTACCGCTTGTTTATCTAACTCACTAATTGGATGCAGAAACAGGATAGATAAACTCTTTTCTTCTTGGTCCCAAAATAGATTAAAAAAAACAAACAAAAGTAAACTGCAACCAACAAATTCTTACTGAGTAACCAGAATCAGTACTAAAATGAGAAAATTTCTGCATCATAATTACTGAGGTATTAAAAAAAACATGCATTTTTAACTTAATCCATCCTGCCATGATGCAGAATATGTAAAATAAAAGAAAGAAATGAAATTGAATTAAGGAGCAAAGAATAAAAAGAGAATTAGTGGAAAGAAAAACTAATCAAGAAAGAAAAGAAGAAAGAAAAACCTGGATGAAAGAAACAAAAGAGAATTAGAAGAGAAAAAAAAAGGAATTGAAGAAAGAAAGAAAGAAAGAAAAAAAGAGATTCAGAAAAGAATGAGGAAAAAAATTTCAGAGAAGAAAATAAAGATAATTGGAAAGGAAGAAATGAAAGAGAATTAAGAAAGGAAGAAACAAGAAGAATTGAAAGGGAAGAAAAGAAAGTGAATGAGAGAGTAAAAAAGAACTGAGAGAAGAATGAAAGAGAATCAGGAAAGAATAGAAAGAAAGAAATAGCAGGGAAAAAAAAAGAAAACAAGTTGGAAAAGAAGAAATCAATTAGAACTGGAAGGGAAGAAAAGAAAGAGAATTGGGAGAGAAAAAGAAAATGAATTAGAGGGAAGGAAAGAGAATCAACAAGGAAAAGTGAGAAGGAAAGAAAGAGAATTGGAAGGGAAGAAAAAGAGAATTAAGAATGATTAAGTAGAAATAGAATTAGATGAAAGAAAAAAGAATTTGGAGTTGAAAAGAGAAAGAGGATCAGGAAGGAATAAAATTAAAGAAAATTGGAGTGAAGAAAAGAAAGAGAATTACAAAGGAAGAATAGAGAATTGGGAAATGAGAAAAGAAAGAGTCTCTAGAAAGAATAAGACAAAGAAAATTGGCAGGAACAAGAATTGTGATGGAAGGAAAGAATGAAAATCAATAAGTGAAAGAAAATTAGGAAAGAATTAAAAAAATAAAAAAAAGGAAAGCAGAATGGAACAAAAGAAAAATTATGATGGAAGGAAAGAAAGAGATTCAAAGTGGAAAAAATGAAAAAGAATCTTGAAGGAAAAATAGAGAATTTGTACAGAAAAATAGAGAGAGAATTGAGGAAGAAAAAAAAAGGAAAGAGGATGAGGAAAAAGAGAAAGTAAATTTGAAAAGAAGAAAAACAGGCAAGAAACAAAAATAAAACAAAAAGAACCAGGAAAGATAAAAAGAAAATAACTCAAATTATGGTGGGGTGAATACGATTGAAATAACAAAGCAACAGAGGAAAACTGAAGAGTTCCAGTGATTGAGAAGAAGAGGACTTCAATGACTGTTGTCTAAAGGGAGGACGCAATAGAAAGAATATCATGTTGCCAAAGAAATAAATTCTACTAAAGAAACTGAAGCACATGCAAAAATATATGGTTTATCATGTATTCTAGATGAGTCTGATAGACCCTTTTATTTACTAAACTTAGGTGTCTGTCACAGGATCACAATTGTGGTATAATTATGAAGATCTGGCAACACTATTGAATTGGCCTATGAGACAATCTTCCGATCCATTATACAATAGTAGGCATCCAATAAACTTATGGCTTTTATATGCATGGATGGTAATGGTTTGTTTAGCCATTTCCATACAGGAAACATTAGGTATTCATTAACTGAGCAGTCAGCATTACCATTGGTTCAAGTTATATATATATATATATATATATATATATATATATATTTATTTATGGAGACCTACCAGACACTATTCGTAACATACTTTTTGACAACACAAATATAATAGCATTATCTACATGCCAAAAAAGGCTAAAAATAATGGAAGCCTTATTAATAAAAACAAAAAAAAAGAACAACACTTAATAAGATTAACTTTGAACATGGACATAATATCTTGACCGTATTTTGAGGGTGTGATGGGTAAATTGTCGCCATTTTATATTTTTAATTTTGCACATGTACATTGTTTGTTTTTGATTTTGTCAAATGCACAGTTTAGTAGGGTCAGTTGGGCACCATCTGTGAGAAAAAGAGAAGCATGACACAATTCACTATACAAGAAATTTAGAAATGGCATGCTGTACTGCTTGGCATTCACACTGAAAGCTCCAATACAAACATTTCAGAGTGTTTGGGTGTCTATCTGAAGACAGTGAAGAGGATTCAGAAAGAGTTTGGAGGAGTCTAATGGCAATTATGAAGGTGTTTGGAGTGATCACTAGTGATGGTGATGTTATGCCTTCATTCATCTACCCACAGGGCCACAGACTCAACACAAGGTCCTACATCAAGTGTCATGAGGAGATAGTGCTGGCCTGTATCAAGAGGGTTGCTGCTGGAAGCTTCTATATCTGGCAACAGGACTCTTCACCATCCCACACAAACAGGAGAATACAATGATGGCTGTCAGACAATTTCTGCAACCACATCACTCCTTACATCTGGCCACATAACTCCTCAGGTTGCAATCCCTTTGATTAACAAAAATCCTTATAGTACTGAAAAGAATTATATATTTTTGGACATTAGCTAAGTATTTACATTAAAGTAATGATTTACAAGCTATTGCCACAAGGCATTAAACATGAGTACATTTTTCAAACAATGGCAATAACAATTTTTTGCAGTCGTCAGAGATATACTTGGGAACTGCGGATTGTCATGAAATAGTAAACATACCAAAATGTATTATACAGGGTGCAATGGGAAAATTGTCACCATTTTATATTTTCAATTTTGCTCATACACTTAGTTTGTTTTTGATTTTGTTGACTGCAAAGTAAAGTAGGGTCAGTTGGGCACAATGTGTGAGAAAAAGTGCACCATGATGTAATTCAATCTGCTAGAAATTTGGAAATAGCATACTTGGCATTCATACCGGAAGCTCCAATACAAACATTTCATATTGTTGGTGTGTCAATCTTAGAATAGTGAAGAGGATTTGGAAACAGTTGGATGAGTCTAATGGTGATTATGAAGTTATGGCAACTCAGAAAATGCACTCTGATCATTCTGATAAGAAAAGAACTCATGAATTTGTTGGTGAGGGCCTCAGACTCAACATGGAGGCCTACATCATGTGCCTTGAGGAGGTAGTGCTTCCCTGGGTTAAGATGGTGGCTGCCGTATGTCTGGCAACAGGACTTTGCACATTGTCACACAAGAGCAAGAACCCAGTCATGGCTGTCAGACAATTTATGCAACCATATCACCCCTTACATCTGGCCGCCTAACTCCACAGACTTCAATCCCCTTGATTATTATGTGTGAGGCACAGTAGATTAAGAGACCAACAAAAATCTTTGTAGCACCAAAGATGAACTGAAGGCAAGGATTATGGCAGCATTCACCAACTTAAACAAGCAGACCGTCCAGAAGAGATGCAAGAGATTTCAAAGTCACCTGGAGGCCATGGTTGAAGCCAATGGTGATTTTATTGAATAAATTTACTTTTTAGTATTTCAAGATATTTTTGTGTAATTTTGGTAAATATATCTGCTAAAATGAGATGTCAGTGTAATTTTCATTTTTGCCTCATTTAGACGACAAATTATCCATCGCTGTATGTATGTATATTTAGGCAACATATCTTCATTCAAAAATGTTTCATTGAATAATATAGACATATTGTGTCTACTTATTTTAATACTGATCCTTTCCAGTTGTCTAATCAGTTTCTTGATCTAGAGTTGAAATCCATGAAGGAAGGTGCCAACCAACACTCAACAAAATTTATTGTGAATATAGCAACAACGTATTAAAGTGCATATAACATTTATATACTAATGTCATTTTATATTTCTACCAATTCCCAGTCAGCTCCCTTATATTGAAATGCTTGTTTTATAAAAAATTCCATAACTACAACGGATAAATTTAAAAACTCTAAAGAACTATAATACAGCATGTTTCTCTTTGCAATTTACTTCTGAAGATGATATAAATACTCGAAAGTAATTCAGTTAAAAAAAACTACAGCGCCTTAACTGGATTTCTTCTCAGCAACAAGAAACTGATTATACAACTGGAAAGTACCAGTATAAAATAAGTAAACACAATATGTCTATATTATTCAATGAAACATACATACATATATATATGTGTGTGTGTATGTGTGTGTGTCCATATTCATTGATGGTAATGGTAATGGTGAGATGAACCATCTCCATACAGAAAACATTTGAAATTCTTTGACTGAACAGTTAGTATTACCATTGGTTGAAATTTCTTCTTTCACAAGAAAATAGACTTATCAAGTGTACTGTTATCATGCTTTCTAGTATTAATGGGATTTTGTTATGGTTATGTGGAAAGTCAACATCTTGATTATATCACTATATTCCCTTTTAGTTACAGGTTCTATCCATTTTAGCTTTTGCTCCTGTTGGTAGTTTTCAAGTGATATGTTTTTTTTTTTGTTATTTAGTAAATGCTTTTTGTAATTCTGTAGCATAAGATCTGATGAAGAACTTTTAATTATTGATCTGAGAAAACTGTTTTACATAGCTGATAGATATCACTAAAACTGTGTATCTATCTGCTTTTCATTTTATCAAGGATTTCAGAGAAACAAGAATTAGAGATGTAAAAACGGGATATAATTTATTATAGTGTAGATAATCCTCAAGTTTAGGGTAATCTGGCTGAAGACCAAATACAGGGAAAATATGCTTGGGAGTAGTTAGGAAGATTGTCTTGGAATGGTTGGGTTGCATTTTTTGCTTTGAAAATCAGAACCCTGTTATCTTTTTTTTTACCTGTATATTAAAGTCTGATCAGTTATTAACTAAGCTTTGTTGAGGTTGACAATTGGTGTATCTTACTACTGCCTGGGAAAGTAGATTATTTGAAGGAGAGTAACTGAAGGATTCAATAATTGCCAAAATGAACCTCACATGCAAATGGAATTTAATAAGTGTTGTAACCTAGTGAAGGTTACTGAATAGAATAATCACACTGAGGTTGGTAATGAACGATAATACTTAGGACATGAACAACACATATAAGATTCACCAACAGCACATAAAAGTAGTCAACTGCTAGAAGTGAGTCAAGTGAATTCCACATTGAATCTCCAACTGCAGACATGCAGGCCAACACATACAGTATTCACTACTGTATTTATGAGAATGAAGGCATACCCATTATTATCTGTAAGTATGCTACAACAAAAAGAAATAATTGCAGTAGGAGTAGCCAAAATAACATTAACAACAAAAATATATTTGATACTTTGATTTTATATAGAAAGCCACTGAATAAGTTTGAAAGAAATTTAAAATTCTTGTTTGAGCTCTTTAAATTTAACAGCTGCTAATACCAATGTCACTGTGGATTTTGATTTCATTGTCAGTTAACAGCTGTTGTCTGTGTTAATATATCTTCCCAATCTGTTCATTAGCCTTTGAAAGTTAATTTCATTTTATCTGATACATATTTAATATATTAGTTCTTGAGGCACATAATAAATGAGGTGTATACAGAATGAAAGAAAGAATAACAGATCAATTGAAGAAGGGAAAAAAAAGGTTGACTATGGATATTGTCAGCATCCATCAGACTTGACAGACTACAAAGTCTATTAAAGTGTCATGTTAATCCCCGTAGCAGACATCTGCTCAGGCACATTTGAATTTCTTCGACATCAAATGAGCCAACCTATAATTTACATCACAGACTGGTGTCATGTAAGACAAACTTTTGACAGACAGGTCAATCTAGTAGTGAGTGCCACTAATTGGAAGGTTGGACATGCTTGTGTCATCTCACTCACTCCTCCTCTTCCTCAAGTCTCTCATAGACAGTAGACTTTATAGGTGCTTACTACCTATAGTGTAATCATTCATGGGGGTGACTGGTTATTCCATTACATCATCAATGAAATGGAAAATAGAAAGCTTTTATTCTTTCTGTGCAACTTCATACGAAATGGTCCGTGGTTCGTGGGCCTGATACTGCTCTACTACACAATGGTTGGGGGACTGCTAATTCATACTACAACTAACTATGTGTTGATAGAACCAAACATGCTTTTTGAAAGAATTGATAACAGAGAAATAATACACAGTGTGCCACAAAGTTTTGAAACAGGCCTCCTCAGGTTTAAATTCATTGTTTTCCTTTGCAGAGAATGGCTGTCACTCAAGGTGAGGGATCCCAGTATGATCTGCTATTCAACCCATAGCTGTAAGAAAATTGATTCTTGTCTTTTTCAAGGGCATTAAACAAAGTAGACAGAACAGTATTTACTGGAATTTGAACTCAGCTTGATTTCATTTTCCACACCAACAGCCATTACACTATTCACACACACTTCCCAATAGTCATTACAATAATATAATATATTAATATACCATTAATATACCCCACATATCCTTATCTCTGCAAAACACACACACACACACATACAGACACACATATATATATATGTATATATATATATATATATATATATATATATATATATATTGGTGGGGAGAAATTCTCAGTCCTATCCACTTGCCAAAATTTGTGCAAATGACGAAAAATAAGAATTTTGGGGAGTAATGCCTTCTTGCTGGGGCCAAGAATTTTTCACCCCCCACCAATATATATATATATATATATATATATATATATATATATGTGTGTGCATGTGTAGTTGTTTTTCCTCTACAAAAAGTGACATGGGTTCAATCTTTGCCAAGGCAATGCTTGTTTCTTTACTTAGCATGTTTGTGTGTGTGTATAGTAATGCTTAATATTAGTTTGTTCTTACAAGGAAACATTTAGCATTCATTGACTGAGCAGCCAGTGCTGCTTAAGTCAGGTTTTTCTTCACTCCCAGGCCACCAGGTTGAGAGCTGTGAACAAAGTATAGCATCTGTTCCCCTCATCTTCAATGGTAATGGTAATATTGGCTGTTTCCTTATAAGGAAACATTTGGCATTCATTGAATGAGTAGCCAGTAATGCTTTCAGTTCAAATATATAAAATCTTTATTTTAAAACAATTTTTCTGGAAAATAATTTTCTCAATTGCTCCTTGACAATATATATATATATATATATATATATATATATATATATATATATGCTGTTATCACGCTTTCTTAATAAGGATTTCTTCAGGTGCTTGTGTGTGTGTGTGTAAAATAAATGAATCACATTCTGTCTTTACAAAGCATATTCATGAATACATGTATGTTTATGTATCTGTATTCACTGACACATTTATATATGCTTCAATTTACAAATACATCTATAGAGATACTTCACAAAACCAGCATCTTAACTTTAAATTTTTCATCTGTCACTGGGTTTATTTATTCAACAAAGGACATAGCAATGTACATGACAGCTATCTATGTAGCCTTTCATTGAGAAACAAAGCCCACTAATTTGTACCAGAAACATTGGGAAAAATTCTATAGCAGCTCTAACAAAGTGAGAATGTATATTTTAAGAATCTTGTCAGCCATGATGCTAATAATTCTGGAACTCACAAACAGAAAGTGTCATTGAAATATGGAAGAGCACATAACATTTGACCAGCAAAATTTGCACATAATCCTTCATTAAATTTTTCATTTCACACACAATCAATCGAATAAATAGATTGTTAATTCAGTTATGTAATAGCAGCTCAGATTGAGGAATCAGAGAGGCGAGTTTGAATTCCAGTTAAATCCATTACATTCACTTACATGCTAATACCCTTCTTCTCCACCCAGGTATAGGTAAATAGAAGGACAGACCAAGTTCTATAGCCTTGGATGGCAACTGGTCTACTACAGAAAGAAATAGCAACCTACTGCAGGAAAAAACTTGCCTCATCAGTAATATATCGAAAGATACATGATCACCTAACCGTGTATCAAGCATGGCACATAACTGACTGACTGACTTGATGTATAAACACAGACTGAACAAATACATTTATATATTAGGCACTTTGAAAACTGTCTAGTATTAAACAAAACAAAGTTTTCTTTATAATTTGACAAGTTATATATACCAAGTGTAACATCAAAATTGTCCAAGTCATGTAACAGCATAATTCTCCATCCCCAAAAATGTTTACTATCTAAAAAACCACTAAACTAATTGAGTTTCTTTTTTCCAGGTTTTTAGATAAGATGTTTAGCCATCTTGACACCATTTGTCGTAAGAATCACTGAAAAATCCTTTGAGTTATTCAGCTAGGAAAAGAACAGGATAAAACTGTTTTGTGTCAGCCCCACTGTCTTCCCAACTGAGTAATGGTGAGAGAAAAAAGATCTTTCTGGCCTTCAGTAATGGTCCCAACATTCATATTCTGGCTTCCATTCAAGAACCATCAAGAGAATGGAAAATAAGTTTAAAAATGAGGGAACAGTAGAGAGGAAAACTGCATCATGAAGTCACAACAGGAAGAGGAATCATCATTTCAATTTACAGCTAAGGAGACAAATTAGAGAAGATCCAACAAAATCCATAAGACATTTGGCACGTGAGAGAAGAGTTTCAGCTATGGCAGTCCAAAGAGCAGTGAAAAAAGACTTAAAAATGAAATCGTACATAAAGCCTGTGAGGCACCTTATTCTAGGATAGAATGTTAGAAGGTTAGAGAGGGTGAAGATTATCTTGAATAAGTAAGAAAATGATCCTGGCATAATATATATATATATATATATATATATATATATATATCTTTATTTCAATCCTTCATGAGCTTCCAATCCTTAGCTATGATTAATTAATGATGAATATGTCATTTTTGTTTATGATTGATTTTATCATGATTCTTCTGTTAAGTTTGGAGAGTAATTATACATTCTTATTGTTCAAAGTAGAGTCCAATCATGTTATAAAAACCTTGGAGAATTCCAGTAAGATATCTTTAATCATTTCTGAGATACAATGGTTCAAAGCTTAATCTAACAAATGGACAATGTTGCTTTTACACCAGGTATATATGATGCCAAAATATATTTTTATGTATCTTTTAATTAGTTGACATGTTGTTATATAGGAATAAAGTGTCACTGACAACACTGAAGTTTGAACACAGATCAGCAGAGAGCAAACACAGGCAATCCCATTTGAAATAAGTAGATCATGTGATGGTAAAGGAAATGTATATATGGGAATTAGCATGGTGTCTAATTGATCCCACTTTCTACACTATCCTCTATTACTACACTATTCTCTATACTATTTCTATACTATTTCTCTATACTGATCACTATACAGATTGCTATTCAGATCACTATTCAGTGGTTACATTCACAAGATTATTATTGAGCAGTACTATTAGTGCGTTATTCAAAGGCATATGACACCAGTATTGTTACACAGCATTACTATAGTTGTATCTGTGATTACAAGTCTCTACTACAATGAACATTAGAAAAATGATGAGTATTCATTGACATTATTAAAGTGACAATGAGTATTTGCTGACATTACAAAAGTGGCAGCGAGAGTTCATTGACATCACAAAACATGTGAAAGCACACAATAACATTTTAGGGAAATTACAAAATTTCTAACTACTGCAGTCTTCATCAGTGTTAATATCTTATTTATATTAATCATTTCACCCTAGGCATGGTAGTAATACCATCAGTATGCAGGAGGTTACAGAAAGTGAAAGTGAAAGTGAAAGAGAAAACTGAAAATAGGGAAAATTGTGGGAAGGACAACAAAAATAAACAGAATTCAAGAAGACAGAAAATGGCAATTGATGTTGCATTCAAATTTTTGAAGATTATAATTATCATGGAAGCAAGTATACAGAAGGGAGTTCCACAGGCGGGAAGTGTGAGAAAAGAAACTGTTGGAGTAAAAGTGGCAGTTGTATTTGGCTATTTAAACTGTAAAAGAGTGGGACCTAGATGCCAATCTAGTAGCACACTTAAATTCATGTAGTCAGGGCACCAGGGAGAAAAGCTGCCATAAAAATATTTGTAGAAAAGACAGAAGGGATCCATATCACATCAGTGAGAAAGTGACTGAAGTTAAGATGCCTGGTTAGGATCAATCATATTACTGATCCTTCTTTGGATTTTTTCAAGAATCTCTAGATGTACAGCAGGAACACCAGACCAAATATAGCAACAGCATACAATGCATGGACAAATGGTAGACTTGTAAATGGGCAAAATGGATTCTGAAAAGAAAAAATTTCTGACATCACAGTGACCCAACTTTCTTTGGAATAGATTGATTTGATCAATATATATGTGTATGTGCATGTATGCACTAGTTACTTATTCAAAACAATGGCATTGGATTTAATAATTTGTTACATATCTATTATAAAAAGATAGAATGGAAAAATGGAAAGAAATTCCGACATTTTGTTCTTCAAAAGGACTTCTTCACACTAATAACAATTTAGTTTTCGATAATGGATAGAGTTTTATATATGAAATGGAATTAAATTAGTATCTGGCAGGATGATAGGATAAGGAACAAATAGTGAAGATTTATAAATTAAATTAAATTGGTTTTTTTTTCATGTTTTGGCAAGTCTCAAAAGTGCTGCCATTTGCAAAAGAATCATTAATGAAAAAAAAAACTCAATATCATTATCAAAATGCATGGGTAGTGTAACAGAATTTATTCAGTTTGGTTTCATTTGGTTTACAGAATTTCAAACTTAATGAGTTATTTAATGCCAACAATATTTGTATTGCTGGTAATGATATGTTGCTGGTAATAATGTTTTTCTTCAAAATACATTGCTGGTAATAACTTTTTACAAGAATGTAAACCTATTTTTATACTTTCATAGCATTTTGACCCCGGTTTGGGTTTAACTATTTGCCCATAGCTGGGACCCTAACAGATGCTACCACCCAAGGTCAAGGCAGACTTGGGAACACCAGCAATTAAAAGGTGGTTCCACGCTCCTCAAAACCTCCTGATCAGAGGCCTTGCTGTCAGATGTAGTTTATCGTCTTACCCAGGACACCACATTTTGTGGGGTCTTGCAGTCGGCATATTCTGAAGCCCCAGCCAACAGGGCGAAATTTATTTAGTCTCTTCAGTGAGGCTATACTAAGGATTTATTTTTGGTGGGTGCAATCTTAATAAGAAAATATATGCAAATGA
>OZ010573.1:23205064-23352564 GCA_963932145.1 Acanthosepion lycidas
ACAATACACCATGTAAAAGAGTTCCAGTAGTAAGTATGACACCCTCTCAAAAGAGACCTTTCATCTTTGTTGTATCTGACAAGCTATTTCAACAAAATGGGGGATAAAGTTGATTTCAACCCCATCCCAGAATTTGATGGCTCTACCCCTGTTTTGTAATAGGTGGAAAAAGTCAAATTAATTTGTTGCCTGTGCAGGGTGAAATGTGTCAAGCATGATTCCTCTACAACTGACCAGCGGTGCATTCACTGTATATCAACAGCTCAGTGATAAGGAGAAGGAAGATCCAGCTAGAGTCAAGGCAGTCCTGTGCAAGACATTTGCCATTGACTCCTGCACTGCCTATAAACAATTTGCAGCATGGACTTTGCAGCCAAGCAAAACTGTGGATGTTTATTTGGCTGCAATGAAGAAGCTGGTGACCCTGTTTGGCAGACTAACATAGTGAGCGTTAGCATATGCATTCTTAGCAGGGCTCCATGATAGAGTAAAGCAACTGTTACAGGCAAACTCTACTGTGGACTCAATAGTGTACAATGAATTATTGAACCGGGCAAGGACTATACTGAAAGATGACTCTGTCTCAGAAAAATGAGATGACTAACACCCTGCTAATTTGTAGTGAGAGTAAAAAATGTATGTGCATGGAGTGTGTCGATGCAACCTCTCTGGTGATTGGAGTCTTTTTGGAGAAGAACAGAACTGCAATCAAGGATGCATGCTGGTTGAAACCAATAAGTAATGCTGCACACATTAACCTGACAGAGCTGGACACTGTACTGAAAAGTATCAACTTGACACTCCAGTGGAGGGTTAAAAAGTTGCATATGCAGACTGATTCCTTATGTGTATACCATTGCATGTCAGATACCTTGACAGGCAAAACCAGGATATGCACCAAGACAGCTAGCAAGATGTTGATCAGAAAAAAGTTGGACACTATCAAGAAACTGGTCATTGAATATGGTCTGTCTGTGGATGTAACTTTAGTAACATCAAACTGAAACCTTCTGAAAGATTGACCTGGGTGCCACAAAGATGGTACGATGCCATAAAAAAATATGTTGAGCCTGTACCACCGATATACACTGCTTGTATTGGTCAACAGAATTCTATGCCATGTGAGGGATCTTTGCCCTGCCCTTGAAACAATCCCATTGGCAAGTGATGATGAGAATGAATCATCTGAAAGATATAGGATAATATCACATGCTGGAAGATTGAAAAACCTGTTCATCCTCATGGGTAGACCAATTGCAACCCCATTGACCATGTCTTATGCCATCAACAAAGAACTGTGTTATAAAAAGAATAGTGCTAATCTACAACAGGCAAGATTCATAATGCAAAGTGGAAAGAACATTATGATAATAGAAACAAGTGGAAATGGGATATTAGTGAATGTGAACCAAGTTAGATTGCAACAAAATAATGATGAAGAAATGTACAGTGAGCCTGAAAGTAATGAAGGTGAAAATGTCATATCAACGCAAGACAAACATGACAGTGAAATCGAGAGCAATATAGACTCTGAAGATGAAAAATCATTGCAGGAATACATGTATGAAAAAAGAAAAAGATCATGAGCTTCTAGACAAAAATCTTAGGAAGAGGGAGAAAGATAGTGAGGAGACAAAAGCTCCCAGAAATGTACCAGGAAAAAAGGAGATAAAACCTCTTTGGTACAGGGAGATGAAGTGACTCAATTATATAGTAAGTCATAAAGACTATAAATAGCTATGGCTATTGCCCATGAGGTAGTTGAGTGCATACTACTTCCAGTGAGTCAGTAACACCAAACTACAAGTCAAAAAAGTCAATAAATATAATTTTTGGTAAGCAAAACCAGAAAGAAAAAGTAAGACAATCTTCAAGATAGTTGTACAAAAACAATAAATTATGATATAATGGAATATGCATACACCTGAGTTCCAACTCACTGGAATATGATTGGCTGGTGTCCATCATAAATACAGAGAGACATGTAGATACAACAGAGTTTAAGTCTATGAGGACGCCCAATGGACTACACTATTGGTCTACACCTATTACCTGCAACTATGACGAGTACCAGTTGATTACTGCTACTGTGTACTACTTGGTTACAGTAATCAAAACCCACTTAGCTACTTCGATCAAATCGATCCCTTTCTGGGACATATCAAATTATAAAGGAAAAAATAGTAACTGTGGAAAAAGTTGAATTAAATAATTATCAATACATGTATAAATGCAATTAAATATAATGATCAAAATATATATATATTATAATATTATAAATTAATTGATTTAAAATATAATATTTATGCTCTGTAAATTTACATTGAGCACTGTTTTGTAAAAATAAAAATATCAATAAGAACACCAGATTATATATCTTACTAGAGTCTTATATCTTTCTTTTTATTATAATATATATATATTTTGCTTACTCTTATCAGGGTTATTTTCTTTGGACTTTGGACTTGCATGCTAGACAATTATTTTTGGCTGACGTACATGTTCTTTATTCTTTCTTTTTTTATATCTTTTTTTCCCTTTGGTATTGGTTTGATTATTTGTAAATCAAGACACAAAGGTTTTCTGGATGAGTATAATTTCTTATACTTATAAGATTATTACTAGTACATATATAAATATATATATATATATATATATATATATATATATATATATATATATATACATATTATAATATATATTATAAAAGAAATAATAATTGTGAATTATTAGTTTTAAGCAATATTTGCATTTTTTCTTTTTTAAGTTAAAATTCAGATCTGTTATTATGGGGTGGAGGCTATGAAAAAATGCATCATCTCTCCTTGAGGTCAGAATGTTATAATAACAATCTGATCTTCTTAAAGGTAAAGTTAAAACTGAAGAAGAAATGTCAGTTGAGAATTAATTGTAGCAAAACCATTTATCCAAATGAAAACCAGAAGTTCTTGGAGAGTCTTAGGCCAGTTCTTCCCAAGTGACTCATCACAGTGCATGGAAGCATCAGCTACAATGATGCAGTCTCAACCTATGTAAAGAAAATACACAGGATCAAAGACTGGTTTGAGGCTAACATCTCAACATTAGAGATAGTCATCATTATTAAGTGCAGCACGCTGATTAGTAGATTCAAGTATGAACCAAGCCAGCAAAATCTACAGGCTCTGAAAGCTGCTCATCGCTGTGCAAATGACTAATGGCTCTATCTGTCAGATAGCATCCAACAGGTTTTGTCAACAGCAATATCCAAAACAAGAGGACATTAAATAAGCAACTGGCAAACAACAAAGAAGCCAGCATTCCTGAAATCCAAAATAGGGAAATTAATTATGGTAAAAGACAAACAAATGGGATGATGGGTAGAAAACTGCCTAAAACTTGACTCAAGAGAAAATTCCATCACTAAAGAAGTGTTCAATGTTTATTGAGTGTCTGTCAGTCCTGGAAGAGCTGGACTCTGAAATAACAAAAGACAAGCTTAGTAAAGTCATTGATGCACTGGGCAAAGATGGCTTACTTTTTAGATATCATCAAATGTGGTAAACTAGATTTACTCAAACCACTCCATAGTCACTTGAGCCTGTGCTGGAGAGAAGTCAAGCTTCCTCGGGACATGTGCAATGCCAAGATAATTAGTCTGTATAAAAACAAGGGTGACTGCAGTGGCTGCCATAATTACTGGAGTGTCTCCCTATTAAGCATTGTTTGGAAAAATCTTGGCCTGAGTGGTTTTATCATGACTTGCTGATCATATCTCCCCAGAATCCCAAAGAGATTTCAAGCTGAAAGATCCACAGTCAACATTATCTTCTCTCTATATCAGTTCCAGGGAAATGTTGTGAACAAGATGAAACAAAACATTGCCTTCATAGATCTTTCAAAGGGGTTCAACTTAGCAGGATAGGTTACAAAGAAAAATTGGCTGTCTCCGACAGTTGCTGAGAATCATCACCTCTTTTCACAAGATGATGCCAAGTGTAGTCAGCTATGATGATGAAACTGTCCGGGGGGGGGGGGGTCACTCACATCATAGCAGCAGAAAATAACCTTGTGCTCACAGAGATAAAAGCATACTTGGCAGGAAATGAACACAAATAGCAAGAAAAGCATGGTAACTTGTATGTTAATTTCATACAATTTATTTATATTTTTTGTGTGTATTTTTTAGCTTACACATGTGTTGCCTGTAGCAAGGTTCGTAGTGAAGAAAGTGAATTTAACGTCATTTGGTGGGATGTCCATATAACTGGCATTATTTATTTTATGCAACATTTTTATATTATTGTCTTATTTTATTTATAATTTTCATTATTATTATTTTATATTTTTTATCTATTTATAATAATAATAATAATAATAATAATAATGTGGAAAATGGGAACATCAACAATTCCTGCTGTAGTTGGAGCCCTCGAATCGGTTGGAAAAGATTCCAGTAGACTAATTGAGGGATCCCTGGAAGCTCATGCCTTAAAGAAATACAAAAAATTGTTCTCACGAGTACAGTCCACACCTTACGAAGGGCTTTGTTTATGTAAAAAAAAATTTTCTTTTTTTTTTCTTTTTCTTTTGTTTTTTTTTTATTTGCAGTGGATAATGTCATGATGCCATTTCTAACCTTAGGACCCTGGGTGGGACCCGGAAAGGAATGTGTACACATCAGAAATCAAAGGAAATAAAATGATAATAATAATATCCCTATAATAATAATAATATTCCTACAAAACTTCAGTATCTTTCACTATTCAGCTTGGCATAAAGCACCGACTTTGGCATCCTCTTTTCCATGTTATTGAGCTTTGCATTCAGATAATCTCAAGAAGGTGTATATTTATTCCCAAGAATCAAATGTTAACTGAGCCTGCCTTAGGACAATGATCAAGTTGTCTACAGCAAAAATGCTCTATGCTCTGATGGTGCAGATCTGACCACAAACAACTGAACAACCTCCAACAGTTGATTAGTCAGTTCAACTATGTAAGAAATTCAAGCTAATAACATTAAAAAATCAAAACAAACATCATCAATCAAATGTTTCTGCATCTCCATCAATCAGCATTGATTCTGAGGTGCTAGAAGTCACAGATCACTTCACATATCTGCACTCTACCATCAACAACAACCTATCACTTAACATGAAAATTGACAAATGCATTGCTAAAGCAGAGATTGCCAAATTGGGCAAGAGTGTATGGGCAAACAGTCAACAGAACTTGTGCCCCAAATTAAAGGTATTCCAGGACAACATACATCAAGCAGGAAAATCACCTGGAAAGTTTCCGTCTTTGCTGTCTACGATGTATCGTCAGCATCACATCAGCATCAGGCAAAGTTACCAACACTGTCATGGTGAAGCAAGCACACTCTTGGAGGATGCATCTCCTTTTTCAATGTCAACTCCAATGACTGGGGCACAATACATCAAATGGGTGTATACCAAAAGTACAGTGAGCTGACCACAGGACATTGTCCCCTAGGCTGCCTTATAATATATTTCATGAAGATTTACAAGAGGGACCTGAAACCAGGCATCGACTCTGATAGCTGGGATCAGCTAGCAGACGATCACAGTGACTGGTGCCATGTTGTTCAAGGAGGAATTACTATGGCCAGGAAAAGGCAAAATAAAATGTTAGAGATCAGAAGACAATGAAGGAATCAGAGAGAGCAATGTTAAACCTTCATTCTACATTCGAGTTTCATTGTCACTCCTGAAGAAGAGACCGCCATGTAATAATTGCACTGTTAAGCAATTCCAGACACTGCTTTCAACAGGATTGAATGTTTGACCAAAGATAATTCTACCATTCTCTTCCAAGATAAATAAATGGTTATTATATATATATATATATATATACGTTATCTGGAGTCCTGAGATAAATTATTGCTTTTTAGTATAAGAGATAAAAAAATTGAACATAGAATAATCTAGATCAAGTCTGGATAGGAATCCAACAAAATGATAGGAAAAAGAACAAGTAGGAAATAGATCTCAATCTAACTGGTTTCACTTTATCAAAGCTTTGTCATAGATCAAGATAGATATAATAAAAAATTAGAAAAAAGCAAAGAGACATGGATTAATTGCATGTTGTGTTTATCTATTTCTTATTGGTTAGATACGTGTAAATAAGTAACAGATAATATTCAATTATGTGTGAGAAACATTCTGAATGCTAAAGTCAGTAAAGATACATACACACACACACACATATATATATATATATATATACAAACTCGCCCGTGTGTGTATATATGTGAGAACGGCAACTGGAACCAGGGGAGTCAGCCAAAACTTTAGGTTTGTTGGTACTCAGTTACGCTAAAGTCAGTAAAGATACACACACACACACACACACACATACATATATATATGTATGTATGTATGTGCGCATGTGTGCGTGATAGAATAAAGAACAAGTAGGAAATAGATCACAATCTAACATGTTTCACTTTATTAAAGCTTCATCAGAGATCAAGATAGAAACAATAAAAAATGATAAAAAGCAAAAAGATGACAGATTAATGGTATGTTGTGTTTGGTTATTTCTTATTGGTTAGATATGTGACATGAGTAATGAAGTAACATATAATATTTTAATGTGTGTGATAAATATTCTAGATTGTAGAATAATCTATGCAATTCATATATATATATATATATATATATATATATATATATATATATATAAATTCAAAATATGGCTTAAACTAATAAAATTAAATAAAGAACAAGTAGGAAAACCTTTATAAATTTTTTGCTTCCAGCTTTTGATGATTCTCTGCCTATTTAGACCTTGCTTTTAGCTCATCTTGATCTCAAGCAATTGTTGAATCACTGTCTCTTGATCATATTCGCTCACATTTGTCTTTTAATGCAGTGGGCCAAGTTAAAAATTTACAATGGAAAAGACCAATACAATCAATAGATAGTGATCCATAATCTGGTTAAGGTCAAGAGAATCAAGAAACCAAGGTCCAAAAGAGCCAGAGAATCCTTACAAGTGGGAAGCAAAAAGATTAAGAGCATTGAAAAAAATGAAAGTGAAAGGAATACATATAAAGGGCAGGAAACACACTAGATATGCGGAAAAGAGAGGAAAAAGCTGTACATAAATTAGTGAGAAATCTCAGGATTAAGAGAGAAAAAGTAAATATAGATTAAGTAGGTGGACATTCTTGACATTCTTTAAAGAGACAAAGTTGATCTCTATTGAGGGGAAAAATTGTAGACTACGGAAAAGAGCAAAAATAAATCTAAATTGAACAGGAATAAAGAAAAATTGAAAAATAGTTTGAAAGAATAGAGAAAATTGTGAGTTAGGAAAAGAGGATAAATAAATGAATCTAAATTGAGCCTGAAAACTCTGGCCTTGGGAAATGATGGAAAATGATTGGTCAGTAATTAGAGAAGAAGCTAAAAATATTGAAAGAAAATTCAGTCAGAGAAAATAATGATCAAAAATAATGATCAAGTGAAAATCAATATCAAACAAAAGGTAGGATCAAAATAAAGATGAAAAGTTCAAGAGAATTCTGAGAGAGAAATTGAAAAAAAATCTATAAGAAAAGTTAAACAAGAATAGGATGCTTTACTTGAATGGGAACATTGGTCAAGATAAAAAACAAAACAAAATAAGAGAAGACTCAGTAAGGAATAATAAAAGATCAAGAATGGGAGATAACTCTAAGAATCAAGAAAAAAAAGTGGAAATTTTGATTGTCAAACTAAAATAGAGAAAAATGAAAGCAACTGTAGGAAAAAATATAAAAAGAAAAAAAAGTAAGTGAATAATAAATAAAGGTAAACAATTATCAAAATATAAAAAAGAAAATGATGCAGATATAATTGTGACATAAATCTCTAGAATTGTTAGAATATGACACAACAAAGACTTTATCAAACTCAGTCAATCTCAAATACTTTACTTTAAATGGATTAAGAAATAATAATTCAAATTTTGTATGTAGTTTTCATAACTTCAAGTTGTTCATAACAGCAAACTTATAACAGTGAATATAAATTGTTCCAATTTTTATCTTAATGTTATCAGTCTGTTTTTTGTATCTAAATCAGTCCTTCTATATGGCAGTGAATGTTGAACAATCTCCTCGCAGATGAAGAAAAGACTTGAAGCAAAAGAAATGTGGTTCTACAGATGGATGAACATGTGAGCAATGGCAAAGTTTCAGAGACAATGGCAACGGAAACAACACTTATACTTAACATCAAGAAAAGATAGCTGAAATTTTTAGGGCATATAATGAAGAAAGAGAACACCTACGAATAATAAATTCCAGATTGGTAGTTAGGTCTCATAATTTCATTGTTGAAATTTCTTGTAACTGTAAGTTCTATGCTAATAGTTTCTTCTACTACTCTTCTCACTTGTTAAAGTCTCTTCTGGCTTTCCTGTCAACTAACAATCATCAAAAGTTTAAATGCAAATGTCAAATCATCTTGTCTCCTTGAACCATGTTTTTTCCTTGTCCTATCCATTGCTTTCACTCTCCACAATTCTAGACAATCTCCTTTCAGGATAAGAGAAAACCTGAAGTAACAGAAATGTGGTTCTACAAGAGGATACTGAGAACACTATGAAATGAACATGTGCACAATGACAAAGTTTTCGAGAAAATGGAAACCAAAAAGGACATTTATACTTAATATCAGAAAGAGGTAGTTGAAATTTCTAGAACATATAATGAGGAAAGATGGCTTAGAAAATGTGATACTCACTGAACAGATTGGAGACAAGAGGGATAGAGGAAAATAATGCATAATGTATCTAGTGAGCTTGTGTAAATGGATGGCAGAACAGGGTTTAGGAGAAATAAAAAAAAGACAAAATTTCTTAAGAGCTACAAAGGACAGGATATTGTGGAGACCCATGATCGCCTACGTCCTGAAGGGACTCAGCACATAGAAAAAGAAGAAAGAGATTGAGTAAATGGATGGTGTTACAAGGTTTAGGAGAAATAACAAAAAAACAAAATTTATTAAGAGCTTATTAAGGACAGGAAATTGTAGAGAGCTATGATCGCCAATGTCCTGAGGGGATATGGGAAGAAGAAGAAGAAGATCACAACATGTTGCTGCCTCTGTAATCTTTTCATGGTTAAATTCAATAAACTTTGGAGTCAAACTTTGTATATTGTATATAAAGAATATAGAAAGTAAAAGATATTTTACAGAAAGAATCTGAGGAAAAATTATGAAGAAGGATTAAATAAAAATGGTAAAGACAGAATGATGAAACTGGAAGGGTCAAAAAAGCAGAAGGATATATTTAACAGAAAATTGGTTTAGCATGAGATGAAATAGGAGAAAAAAATAAAGACTGAAATCAGGTAGAAAAAAAAATAGCTAAATTCTGGGTACATTTTTTAACTTGAACGTAAAATGGATAAAGAGAAGAAAATGAATTTAAATACAGAAAAGAAAAATCTAAAGAAAGAATGTAAGATCAAGTGAGAAAAAAAGGCTAAAAATGGTAAGGATCGATAAGGCAAAATGAAATTATTACAAAAATACAAGGGAAGGAATATCAAGTCCAACAAAAGGAAAACTGAAAATTAAAGCAAAAAAGAAAAGGAAAGTGAAAAGGATGAAAAGAAGAGAGAGAGAAAAAAAAATGGGTTGAAGGAATCCAAATCCAGAACAGGGAAACGAGAGGATCCAGGAGGACGAAAAAAAGAGAAAGTAAATGAGAATCCGAAGGCAGTGATGCACAAAAGTTTCTTTGAATGAAATACAATGTTAACATCAAAGATATTATAGGGGCACATGCACACATACAAAAACAAAATACACATTCAAATGCACTTGTACAAGCATTTACATATTCATAACCATATTCTTACACACACACACACACACACGGACTAAAATATATTCATGACTACATTCCCACATTCAAATATTATCCACACACACACAACACACACACACACACACACATGTGAATAAACTCAAATTTTCATATATGTAAACACACACAAATATTCACTTTCATACATACATACTCATATATCAAAATAAACACACAAACCAAAATATACTTATATACATATAATCAAATATTCACAGCCTCCATTTACAATGTTTTTGTAATTATTTCATCCTGAGCAAGGCAATAATGCCACTAAGATGCAAGGTATTACTGAGAGTAAAAAAATGAGTAAAAGATAATAAGGGTAATAGATTATTTAAAATGAAAATAAAAAAAATATATATATTGATGTGATGGAATAACCTGACACCCCCATGAGTGGTGGTACTATAGGTGGTAACCACCTATGAGTATCTGTGAGGAGAGTGGATGGGAGAGTCAAGCTGGGATCTGTGAGACTAGTGGCCTTCCAATAGCAGCACACACACAACTGTACTGACTTAAGACGACTATGCACATAACTATTACTTTCTTGCTTGTTGTACTAGTTTCTATAATAAACCTGTTACTATTTATCCACCATGTTTGTCCATTCCATATTCCTATTAGCACAAAATATAACTGATATGTCCCAGAAAGGGATATATTTGTTCGAAGTAACAAAGTGGTTTTGGACAACTGTAACCGAGTAGGACAATCTAGCAGGTAACCGTAATTGGCTGGTCTTAGTCATAGGGGTAAGCAATAAGCGAAGGCAATAGGTGAAGTCTATAGGTGTAGCCAATAGGTGTTGTCAATAGGTGTACCTCCACATCAGTCTGTATTTATGGCTGACACCAGCCAATCATATTACTGTGAGGGAGAACCCAGGTGTATGCATATTCATTACATCAATAACATATATATATATATATATATATATATATATATATATATTCAAGTACAGGGTTGGTACAGATGGAATAAAATTCCAATAACCAAAAACACTATTCTTAAAAGAGTGCTCAATACTGAGTAGAGCAAATAATATTTATTCAAAATTATAACATATGCATCATGTTATAACATCAATACAAAAACTGCAATTTTTATAGTGATGTTATAACATGCATATGTTATAATTTTGAATATATATATATATGTGCGTGTGCGTGTGTGTGTGTGTTTGTAAATGAATAAATAATTACATTTAAATTAAATAAATTGAAGCAAAAAGAGAAAAAATTAAATAGATAGAACAAGCACTCATTTGCCGATGTGTAGAGAATTTTCTGGTTGGTCAAATATTTTGTCTTTTGGTAAGTTGGCATCACATGAAATGGAAATTATCTCTCAGATTTTATAGTCAAGGGCAGGTTGGTTGTTGGAGGGAGAGAGGTCAAGCAGAAAAAGAAAGATGTATTTGCTTTTTTACATGTAGACTGATCAAGAAACGATAGATAGATAGATAGATAGATAGATAGATAGATAGATAGATAATCTAAAGAGCCAGAACCTATCTACCTAGATTTCACCTAATGGGTCATCAGGATAACTCTGGAGCCAGAGTTATCCTGATGATCCCTGAAGGTTCTCATGCTTGACAAATGCTAAAAGAAGGCTGGAGGGTGCAATGGCCATAACATTTTGATAATAGCACCAAAACTAACAATATCAATCCAAATGTAAATAATGTTAATAATGATGATTCCTCATTTAAGAAAATCAGATAGAAATTGCCTTTATTGTGAGATTGGAGGTTTTGAAGAGTATGGAATCACTTCTTAACTTCTGTTGTTCCCAGATTCACCTTGACCCAGGGTGCCAGCACCTGTTAGAGTCCCAGCTATGGGCAAATAGTGAACCACCCCCAAACACTATGAAAGTATAAAATACATTTTTGTAGTAAAAATGATAGCAATACATTATTATATATAAAAAAAAACATTATCAACAATACATATTTATAGTAGAATTACCAACTATACATTTTTAAAGCAGAATTACCAACAATAAATTTTATAGTAAAAAGACCAACAATACATTTTATCTGTAGTTGAAGCCACAAAACTATGTTCAAAATAATTAGATTCTGGCATTAAATAACCAATAGATGTTGATATGATGCTAAACAAAATCAAACCACCAACATGAAAGAACTCTTTCATGACATTAATTCATATATCATACAATTTCTGAAATCAAACTGTATTCCAAAATATAACTTCAACAAAGCTACAACATAAATCACTCATATCATCACCTTTAGTAATTATGTCCACACAAACATGTATATGCACAAAAGCTGAGTATTATCTACCATGTATTCAGTTATGAAAGCAGAATAATATATATCATATTCTTATTACTTCAAATCTCCTAAGAAAATTAAATTTCAGCTTTAAATGGCCCATAAGGTTTTGATATGCTGTTAAACAAAGAAATCAATCAATGAGTTAAGGTTTTCAACAAAATCCAAAGATGGGTTTGTAATGTTATCAGTCCTGATCAGGCATCTCAACTTCAGTCACTTTTCTGCAGCTGTTATATGGCTTCCATCTGTCATTTCTATAAATATTTTCATGGCAGTTGCTCTAATGAATTCTTCTTCTAGGTACCTTCACTGCATGAATTTAAGCATACTACTAGACTGGCCTTTAGGTTTCATTCATTTAAGTTTTATTCTGATAGTTTCTTTTCTCACACTTCTCACCTGTGGAAGTCTTTTCCAGTTTCTTGATTCCATGCCACCTACAATCTTCAAAAATTTAAATGCAATGTCAGTGACCATCTTCCATCTTCCTGAATTCTAATCTTTAATTGTCCTTTCTCCTCAATAAATTCTTCTCATTCTTTTCCACACTAAGTAACCTCTTGCATTTTAGTGGCATTATTGCTTTGTTTGGGGGTGAACAAAAAAATTACAGAGCTGTGTGACTAACACAAAATTCAATGATATAAATATATATGGACAGTGAAAAGTCCTCAGTCTAACTAAGTAGAGATTCAAGATAAATTCTTGTCTTGAGAAGTGGTTACCGCCAGAATCTTTCTCATATCCTCTTAACATACGTAGGCATTTCACCATGGAACAGTTGTTAGGAAGCTAATTTCAAAGCTACTGATGATGTACAGATTTCAGTTCTAACAGGGATATCAAAATTTTTTTTATCTTTTTGCCAGATTAACCCAAGCTTAAGAAATACATGTGTGTGCTTGTGTGTAACGAAATACAGAAATATGTATACTTACTTGCGTAGTACCCAATATCATTGTTTGGATTCAACGCACATATGTCATAAGAGTCAATCATGGCTCGGTCCCAAACTTTTCTGTAATCCGGATCATGTAATACATCATATAATGTGTCAGCAGATACATCAAAGTTACTCCGCACCTGTAAAGGTAAGAGAAAAGTAATTAGAGATCTGGTACCAACATAGGATATATTGGTTGCTTGTTGGTACTATTTGGGAATGGTGATGCCATAATGTTTGAAATACAAAGATAAAAAAAAGAAAGAGGAAAACAAGATAGTTGAAATAGCAGATAAGTCAGTATTAGTTAGGGTTGATAGATTAAGCGGAATGTAGCAAACTGGATTTTATTTGAAATTCCAGATTACAAAATTTTTAATTGATTTTGTTTTTATCAGTTGCTCAAATTAGCTATGTCTATTTGAAAAATTGTCCAAAAAAAGTCAAAGTGATATTTAAAATTTAGCAGTGCTGATCTCTCAAAAGTAACCCAGTATTGCAATCCTGGTTTCATCCCAGGTAAAAAGCGGTAATCTGAATGCTGATTTTCAAGGCTGGTATCTCCCACCCATTTGAAATATCAATGCAGCATAATCCTCCTACAGCCATTCTTTACATTAACTTCATGCCATATTAAGCTATTTAAGCTTCACAATTAAGACCCACCATGCAAGACACATTGTAGTGAACCCCCATCACTCCCTTCATATTCCAATGGTGAGAGCTAAGTCTCACTTGAGCAGCTTTTCCCATGAGGATGCTTCCGCAATCACTACAATCTTAACCTGTTCAATTCAAAGATTAACTGTTCTTCCAAACATATCCAATAAACTGTGACTCCTACTCTGTGAGACTCTACCTCGAGTGGCTCTCGGGAATTTATTTTTAGTATATATATATATATATATATATATATATATATATATATATAAAGAAATATAGTCTTAAGGTGTGCTATATTTATGGGATAAAGTGCTGAATATCAGAGATAGAGCATGTGTAAATATAAAATTGAACTTGAAACAGACCTATAAGTGTTGAATTCAATGTTCACTTTTATATTTATATATATATATATATATATATATATATATATATACAAATAGTGATTCCTCGGCTTAAGTCATTTTGAGTTAAGTCATTTTCAAAGATATGTCATTTTTTCTGAAATATTATATAGAAAAATAAAACTCACCTTCTGCCATTTTACTTGAGTTTATGTTAGCCGTTAAAAATATTAGAAATGTCAAAACATTAAGATACCAATAAACTCATATAAAATCATATTTAAATAAATTTTAAAATAATATTATGTATAATATATATATATATATATATATATATATATATATATCATAAAATCATCAGAAACAAAAAAATAGCATAATAAAGTATATGTTCTTATTTCACATTCTTGCTGACAGGTGGCACTCATGCATTACTTTCCACTCCAACACTGATTTTGAATTCAGACTTGTTTACATTTGTGCTCTGCTGTTGATGTTCTTTCAATTACATTTCAATTGTGATGTAGAATACATTTTTGTCTATGGTTCTGAAGAAAAGTCCCATTATAAGTGTTAATGCTAAGCGTAAGGCTATATTGCTGGAAGATAATTAATTATTTTATTCAGAATACTGTATGTACATATCATAAATACTGTAATAGGCAATTGTTAGTGCTTATTTGCAGTTTATAGTGTGGCTATTTCAACTTGTCATGACCTCTGGAACCAATCAACAACATAGGGTGTGATATATATATATATATATATATATATATATATATATATATATACATACATATATATATATATATACATATATATATATATACATATATATATATATATATATATATATATATATATATATATATATATATATATATATATTAATCATTCCACCCCAAACAAGCCAATAAACCCACTAAAACACATTGGTTATTGAGTGTGAGAGAATACAAAGAAAAATACTATTAAGGAGAGAAATAATAAAAGAACATGAATTAAGAAGACAGAAGATAACGACTAACATTGCATTAAAATTTTTGAAGGTCAAAGTTGACTGGTAAAGAAGAATTTGGAAAAAAAGAGAGTTCCACAAGGGAGAAATTTGAGAGAAGAAACTGTTAGCAAAGAACTTACAGTTAGTTTGTTTAATTTCAACTGTAAAATGATGAAATTTTGCTGCCAATCTAGTACTGTGCTTAAATTCATAAAGTCTAGATAACACAGAGGAAAGTTCACCAGGACAATTACCATGAAAGTGTTTATAGAAAAGGCAAAGAGAAACAACTTATGATGATGAAAAAGGGACTGAAGCCTAGATACCAAGAAAGAGACAATTAGATTAAAGATTCTTCTTTGTATTTTATCAAGAATCTCTAAATAAATAGCAGAATCACCAGTGCAGATGTGACAGCAATATTCAAATCAAGAATGAATGGTAGACTTATGTAAGATAGATTCTGAAGAGAGAAATTGTTTAGCATAACACAGTGAATCAAATTTTCTAACTGCAGGCCTAGAAATTAATTCAATATAATCTTTTCACATTGTGTCAGCAATATATATATATATATATATATATATATATATATATATATATATATATATATATATACCATGCTCAAGTAACTGCCCTGACAAGACTGTATGGTCAAATCCCAGGTAGTGCATGACGCATGGATTTTTCCTAATCTTATATTTTACATATATATATATATATATATAGATTCATTTCTGTAGTTCACTGCTCCCAGCAAGCAGAAAATTATTTTTCTCCTGATGATGGCCATGTTGGCTGAAACTAGTCAATTAATCTAAATGAAATAATAATAAAAACAAAGGAATATTAATATACAACCCAGTGTGTCTGAAGATTTTAAGTTTTTAATATTTTTTATTGTTCAAAAGAAGAAAAGGACAATAAAAGAACAGGTGATTGACATTGCATTTAAATTAATGAACATTGTAAGTGGCAGGGAAGCAAGAAATCAGAAGGGAGTTCCACAGGTGAGAAGTGCAAGAAAACAAACAGTTAGAATAAAAGCGGTGACTGAATCTAGCTAATTCAACAGTAAATGATGTGACCCATTTGCCAATCTAGTAGCACGCTTAAATTCGTGCATTTGAGGCACTAAGGAGAAAAGCTCATCAGAACAATTGCCATAAAAAATATTTGTAGAATAGAGAGAAGGAAGCCATGTCATGTTGGCAGAAAAGTGACTGAGGCTTAGATGTCAGATCACAATTGATTATATTATAGACTAAATTTTTGGCTTCTCACATAAACTAGAACAACAAAAGAACAAGATATAGAATTAGCAACTTTGTTAATCTGTTTGAATATTTAAGAAGGCAAAATTTCATGTGGACACTTAGATGTGGATGCTGTTATCTCACAATCCTCAGGCACAAAGCGTGAAAATATATCCAATTCCATATTAAATATTATTATTATTATCATTATTATTATTATTATTAATTAATAAGCAACTGAATATCTCATTACACTTACAGGCCTGATGATTGTGGGATCAAACTTTAAGTTGCAGGAAGCTGTAACATATGAATATTGTTTTACTCATATATATATATATATATATATATATATATATATATATTCATACCATAATTTCCCATATATAATATGCCTTCATCCATAACACACACCCCTAAAATTGTGATGAAAGTGTGGGAAAATGCTTCTACTCACACATAATATGCAGCCCTTGTTTGGTAATCAAACCCTATAAATTGTACATCTACACTTTCATTACAGCCAGTGTTTCCTACTCTTATTCAAGCTGTAATTGAAGATATTTATCAAAATTTCCGATCATCATGATTCTAAAAGGAAATGGAAATACCTATATTGTGCTTACTATGCAGACTCATTAACCTGTTTTTTTTTTCAATAAAATGTGCAATCTACCGGATCTGTATGTAGTTTTTCACAAAAAATGGTTTTGAACATAGAATAATCTTATTCTAATTTAGTTTTATGATAATTCTTATTTTATTTTATATTTGTAAGTATCGTTAGGTACATATGATTGCATCTGACATCCTTATGGGGTGGCAATCACCAAATGTTAGTGTCAAATTGTCATATGTTTGTGGTGAGTAGTCATTTCGCAACTGAAACTGACCTATGAAATGGCAGTTTTTTGAAGATTATTTTGTAGCTGTGCATAATACACACCCATAATTTTGCTTATTATTTTTTAGAAAAAAATGCCTATTATACATAGGGAATGATGGTAATTAAAACAGAAGATGGTGCATGTGTACTTCTTATAATTTGTACATTTAATAAACTAGTTAATAAAATCTGAGGAATAAAAATCCAGTAAAAATATTGGCAACACATTCGTGATAATTTCATCCATGGTCACAAAACAACTCATTCCTTGTAACCATGAATGGGACATCCCAATATACCAACATCCTACACAAGGAGGGAATAGTAGCATGTAAGTATTTTTTATGTACCAGCGGCTTTCAGGAATACAACACATAAGACATCAGCAACATTATTCAATACATACTTACACACAACTATTTTCTTCAAGACAGAGGCACAGCAATGAGAATGAAAATGGCTCCCAACTATGTGAACATATTCATAGATGCCCTGGAATGAGATCTACTAAGTATATACCACTTAGCACCCCTACATTACCACAGGTACATATATGATATCTACTTTATATGGACACACAGTGAGTACAGTCTCCAAGACCTTAAAAAACACCTAAAGATTTCCACCACACCACCAAATTCACAATGGAACATTCCACCATTTCAATTCCTTTTCTGGATGTACTAATACATCTAAATAATAACAATATCTCCACTACACTATACACCAAACCCACAGATAGTCACTGCTACCTAAATTTCAACAGCTGCCACCCCCACCAAACTGAAAGAATCAATAATCTGCAGCCAATGTCTACGCATAAGACTTGTCTGTTCACAGAATGGAGATTACAAAAAACACAGAGGACAACTATCCAGTTAATTTCTCGAAAGGAATATACGCTTAAAACTAACAAAAAATCAATCACTAAAGTTTCCAAACAAAATAGAAATACTCTCCTAACCAATGAAACAAAAAAGAATAATTCCAGAATTCTATGGTTTTTATTTTAATTACAACATTCACAAATTTTTCCATCTCTTAACAAAGTATTTCCAGTATTTAAAACTCAACCAATTAGAAAGATATTCAGTAAGAACCCTCTTCACACTAGGTATCAGCCCCACAATCTACACACACTTCTAACATCATCTGGCATACATAATTCACCACCTCACCAAGGGAATATCACCTGCAATAAACACCGATGCCAAATCTGTAAACATATCAACACTGATAGCAATTTCACACACCCTGACACTCACAGAATATTCAAACCACCAACTCTGATCTGTGACAGTACAAATCTTATATATTTACTTTTCTTTCAGAAAAGCAAAAAAGAAAATTATGTTGGAGAAACTGGAACAGAATTCCGTCTTTGGTTCAGTAACCATAAAAAAAATCATCAGGTACGACAACAACAACAATTTCCCTGTCACTGTAGACTTCATCCAACAGTTTCATAGCATTGATGCCATTATGAGCAGTGCTTTTAGCATCTTTATTAAACAATCAACAAGAAAGATGCAGATCGACGTTGAAATATATTTTCAAATTAAAATCACATTGAGGGATTAAACAGGTATTTTTGTTTACTCTGAGAGTATATCACACAAGGAGAACTGACCAACCACAGCAACATTCCTCAGAAAAGTCCCACTTCTTTGTTTATTCCTCATATCATTGAAGAAGGACACAGGTGTATTAAAAAATTCCGACTTTAAAATCATTCTCTTCATGTTTCAATTTAGTCAAAAGGTTAATATATAATAAATATCAATAAATTTATAATTAGTAACATGAAAAGAAAAATAAATGAATAAATTAAAATAAAAAATAAAATAAATTAAAACAAAACTAAATAAACAAATATATAAAATAAACAAGTTTGTGAAAAACTTTGCAGCATTTTAAAATTAAAATTCTGTTTTTTTATTGTGTATTCAATCTTTCACTTACAAAAAATGGAATCAATCACTTTGGCACATACATATATATATATATATATATATAAAATATTTATTAACAATTATAACAAAAACATTCGCTACATAAATGCAATCATATTTCAGCACCATAGGTGCTTCTTCAGGTAGTGAAGGTTAACATGTTTTTGTTATAATTGTTAATAAATATTAATAAGCTCTACTCTGTATTAACACTTTTTTAAAATATAATGTTTGGACATTTGAATTAACCTACCTTACAATTGGATATATATATATATTTTAAATAAAAACAGACTACTTTGAGTTTCCATGTAATAAATTATTTCCCCACAGCCCTTTTAAAAGGACTGCGGATCATCAGACTTTACTTCCAAACAAAACATTTTTTGCTTGGAAGTAGTCTGATGATCTGCAGTCCTTTTAAAAGGGCTGTGATGAAATAATTTATTACATGGAAACTTAAAGTGGTCTGTTTTTATTTAAATTATTTGCTCTGGATTTACATTGAGCTCTCTGGATTTTATCCTCCTTAGGTTTACCCATATGGATTACCTAGTTTTTCATAAACTATATATATATATATATATATATATATATGTATATATATATATATAGTGTGTGTGTGTGTGAGTGGATGCATATAGATATATAATCGAATAAAAAAGAAAGGAAGATAGCCTAACCATGAAATAAAACTAAAAGAAAGCCTGATATTATAGAGAAAGTATACAAAGATCCAAGTCAATTTTTGACATTTTGCCTAAATCTTTTCAAATATCAGAACACAGCTCTGTTTTCTCAATATAGGTTCAAAGTTCAATGAAAATGGATTGTATCCTATGCAAAAAAAATCTTCAGCCAATGAGAAAAAATCAAAGACATTCTTGACATTTGATGAAAATGAGATAATGTAATTAGAGGACCAATATTTTTCTTCCAAACTTGTTGCAAATTTGGTGATTTTTATAGAATCCTGGAAGAATTATAAGAAGTTCTACTGTACAGTAAAAAAAATAAGGGGTATAATTAAGATTTGCTGATTTATGTAGAGAAGTGTCTGAAATATCTGAGAAATGTTTTAGCAGAAGATGGATAGTACAAGACTGCAATCTGAAAATACATTGGGATAACTAAAGAAGCCTTCCAAAAGCTAGGCAAAATATTAACAAGAAATATTATTTCATTAGAAACAAAGGAAAGAGGGCTGAACTGTTATGTAATATCAGTCCTCTTATATGGCTGTGAATACTGGACAATCTCTTCACAGATGAAGAAGAAACTTGAAGCAAAAGAAATGTGCTTCTACTGGAAATTGTAGAGAGCCATGATTGCCTATGTCCTGAAGGGACACGGCACATAGAAGAAGAATTTTCTTCTAAACCAAACATGGCAGTATTTTATTATTTCTAATAAAACAATTAAAGGGGATAATATCATTTATTATTTTTGACCAAATACTACAGCAATGGAACTCTGTGACCCAAAACTAAGAATATGTTGCTGTCTATAAATTAATACAAAAATTCTTTGGTAATCTCTTTAACTTTTGGGCATGCAATAAAACAGTGTGTCAAAAGGACAGCTTTTCCCTTAACACTGCTATTATTTTAACTACCTTCACTCCCTTATCAATGCTTGTTGCTTTAAAAAGGGATGATTAAAATTTTAATAAAACACTGTTTATTTATTAGATTGTTTATTTACAAGAATAATTTTATATTTACAACATTCTAAAAATGCAAACCGACTAATACAATGCAATGTTTATCATTTATCAATTTATTTATATACACATATATATATATATATATATATATATATATATATATATATATATATATAAGTTGTAGCCTCTGTTTGTTTGTTATCAAACTCCTCTTAGGGTCTTGTTGATAGAACACCATAACCATATATATTCTGAAACTACATTACCCAGGGTACTAGGATAGCTGTATTTCATTTTGATCAACTCCTCCAACACTGAAAATTTTTTCCCTTTGATTTAAATTAAATTTATATTTGGACATGGAAATGACTCCTATCCAAAATACAGAAGGAGAAAGCCAGAAGATGGAGGTCACATCAGCAAGATCAAAATGAGGCAATATGGATGTCAAGTTGTGCAAGAAGTCACCAATCAGTGGGTAGTACCTTACAATACATATTTGTTGCGACAATTCAACTGTACATATCAATGTTGAAATCTGCTCATTCATTCAATCAAATATTGCATCAAATACATATCAAGGGGGTCAGATCAAGCTGTTTTTTCACTAACACTCGATTGAATTTTTTTCCCTTTGATTTTAATTAAATTTAAATTTGAACTATCCATAATATAGGAGAAAGCCAGAAGATGGAGGTCACATTGCCAAGATGATTGAGCAATATTGAAATGCATAATTTTTCTCCACAAATTATAACAATGATTTAAAATCAATCATCATTTTCTTACAAAAAAATGTGTGACATGCAGCAAGATGTGGGTAATTTGTCTAGTAAAGAAATAAATATGAAAATTATTTTTTTATTTATCAATTTATAAAAATGTCTATAAAACATGAAAATTTAAACAAATAATGACAAGTAACTTTAATTATAAATTTTGAAAAAAAATTTGATTTTTTTATAAATTTTGAAAAAAAATTTATTGATATTTTTATAAAATCACGAATAAAGAAATTGTTTTATAGTTATTTATAAAATGGTAAATAATAAATATTTCATTGTAGTTGGTTTACATATTTTGATTAATTTTTATAATTTTTGAATAAAAAGATTTCTTTTTCACATTTATTTCTCTATAAAATGGAAAATAATAATTCTTTTTAAATGGTAAATAATAAATATTGCATTGTTTTCTCACACATTTTTATAATCTGGTAAATTAACATTGCCAAAGGAGTGAAGGTATTAGGTTGGTGCAAAAATAATGTCGTTTTCTCACATAGTAACATATGTGAGAAAACGACATTATTTTTGCACCAACCTAATAGTACAAAATAATAACAGTATCACTGTTTTTTTTTTGCTGGCATGAAAGTTATTAGGTTGGTGCAAAAATAATGACATAATAATGTCGTTTTTTGACGTTAAAAAATACGTCAAAAAACGACATTATTACGTCATTATTTTTGCACCAACCTAATAGTTTACCAAATCTTTATTTCATTCTGTATATGTTGTAACCGTGGAAGCAGTTAGTGAATAAGAATAACCAAAACAAAGTTTGGAAATGAAGAATAATATTTATAACAGGAACAACATACAAGATTCACCAGCAGCATGTTGTAAGTAATCAACTGCTAGTGATAAGCTAGAAGTTAATCAAGGTGAAGATATTCACTAACCGCCCCACCTGGTCAGATGTGGCACAAGGCCGAGTTTATTGTGGGGTAGGCTCGGCCAAAAAATTCCCTATAGACCCTGTAAAAAATGGGGTCAGGTAGATGTCTACCACCCCAGACAAGACTCTGCCATTCGGTATAGCCTCATCTGGGTTCCTCTCTGCCCAGAGGCAGAGAGTTTGACAAACACACTGTGGAAGGCCACAGTGAATCAAGGTGAAGATATTCACTAACTGCCCCACGTGCTTGGATGCTGCACAAGGCCAAGTTTATTGTGGGGTATCCAAGCCTATAAGGTCAGCCAAAAATTCTCCATAGACCCCATAAAAATGGGGTCCAGTAGCTGTCTACCACCCCAGATGAGACACTGCCATTCGGTATAGCCTCATCTGGGTTCCTCTCTGCCCAGAGGCAGAGAGTTTGACAAACACACTGTGGAAGGCCACAGTGAATCAAGGTGAAGATATTCACTAACTGCCCCACGTGCTTGGATGCTGCACAAGGCCAAGTTTATTGTGGGGTATCCAAGCCTATAAGGTCAGCCAAAAATTCCCCATAGACCCCATAAAAATGGGGTCCAGTAGCTGTCTACCACCCCAGATGAGACACTGCCCTTTGGATAGCCTCGTCTGGGTTCCTCTCTATCCAAAGGCAGGGAGTTTGACAAGTACACTGTGGAAGACCACAGTGAATCAAGGTGAATCCAACATACAGTATATTCCACTGTATTTATAATGATTGGAACATACCCATTATAGTCCATAGGTATGGTATAATAATATAGTAAATATGTTTTTAAGCCATTATTATTATTTTTTCCTAAAAATAAAACAGATGTCATCAGGTTCTATTTAAAGTCAAATTCCATCGCATTAAAATCTGCTGTCTGTCACATGAATATGTTGTGACTCAAAAATGAATATACCGTTACAAAAAAACTTTGACATTCTATATATAAGTATGTTTTTAAGCTATTATTATGGTTTTTTAAATGGTAATGGTGAAATTAAATGTTTCCATACAGGAAACATGTGACATTTATTGAGCAAAGATTTAGCATTATTGTCAGTTGAAATTTATAGAATCTTTTTCTTGTGTCAGTTTACACAGAAATTAGAAGTGAATTTAAATTAGATTATGCAGTGTTAAAAATAGTTGTTTTGTAAATTTATAGTTTTCAATGCAAAGGCATTCAATTTAGTAATGGCTCTACATGGGGAAGGACTCTCTTTGTGAAACATTATTTCTTTTCAAGAACAGGATAACAGTTACAGAAATAGCTACGATCATTGTTTCCAAAATTGGGTAAAATCACATTAAAAATGAAACTTTAGGTGTACAGAAATGACCAGGTTATATAGCAATTTGACAATTTGACTATTCATTTTATTAAGAAGACTTGAGAAAATTGGGTGTGGATGTTGCTGATGAAATCAAAGAAGTGTGAACTGTGAATTGTTATACTACAATAATCAAATGTGCAATAAACAAGACTTGGTTACCTGACTAGCAACTGTCTAGGAGATTGTCACTGGAATTGTGATGCAAAGAAGTTTATTTAGACATTTCACAGAAGAATAAGACTAAAAAGTCAACATCTTGGGACAGCTTACTGTGGTCAGATGAAACAGAAAATTAACCTATTTAGATCTTATGGCATTTTTATGCCCAAGTGTAGAGTCATGGTGGAGTAATGGATAGCAGCTGAGATTGAGGAATCGGAGAGCTGAGTTCAAATTCCAGTCAAATCACTTACATTCACTTATATGCAAATACCTTTGGGAAAGGTATGAATCCACTTCTTCTCCTTCCAGCTATGGATAAATAGCAGGACATTCTGGGTTCTATAGCCTTGGATGGCAACTGGTCTACTGCAGAAAGTAATGGCAACCTACTGCAGGAAAAAATCTGCCTCGTCAGTCATGTATCAAAAGATACATGATCACCTAAGCATGTATCATGCATGGCAGATAACTGAACAAGGTCTGGGGTTTTATGAGTTCTAATAACAATGGTGAGCTACATTTCATTAATGGAACCATGAATGCTGAAGCTTATTGCAATATATCGAAAGAAAATTCTTGTTTTCATTAAAATACTTGGGTAGGCAAGTTATGTTGTATTGTTGCAGGTGCTATATTGACCCACAAACAGATATTTAAAAACAAAATACAAAAACAAACAAAACAAAGACTTGAGTGTAACATATATTGCCAAGTTTATTTTCATTAAAGAAAGTTACAGTAGACTAGTTAAAAAGAATATCTCCACATGCTCATATGAAAGATGAGAAAATCATTGTCCTGAGAAGGGCAGTTTTGTTGTCGCTGATAAATATTGTTCTAAAAGGACAGTTTATTACATATTGTTGCTGCTGGTGAGGATGGCTGGAGCTGGAGACCAACAAGAGATGGCTCAAGCAATGGCCAATGGTGAGCTGGAGATGATGTTGGTTGGCTGGCTAGATTGAACTGCTGCTGATGGCTCAAGCTGTCAGCTGTTGGAATAGATACTACACTTTGATCCTTGTCATCTGTTATTTATTTCCAATTATGCAGAAATTGAGGTAAAAGGCTGAGGAGGAGAAGGGGGCTGGTCTTCATTAGCTATCCTAGTCCTGGTTAATCACATTCATGGCCCATTCATACAATACAATTTGCTCATTCACCACAAGAACTTATCCATCCCCTCTCAATCTTGCAGACACCAGAATGCCACATGTTCACGGGGGGGGGGACCTACAAAACATTCCATGAGATAAATATTTGATGAAAGTTCAATAAATATATAAAAATTCCATGATTGATGAAGTGGTAGGGAGGGGATAAAACCATAAAACAAACAAAATAAAATCAAAATCAAAACAAAGGTTTTTCATTTTCATTGTTTTGAGGACTTTTTATACCTTGGATGTTTTACAACTAATACTGGTTAAGCTTTTTTCTTTCAGCTGTTTTTTTAAAAAATATGTGAATGCCAACAGGATACAATAGTATTATGTAAATGATTCAAAGCAGTCAACTAAGGAAGAAAATTAAGTTTCTCTGGAAGCAAAGGCAAAAGTTCTCAATCAGTGTTAATTATTATCTTCTGCCTTCTTAATTCCTGTTGTTTTATTGTTCTCTCTCCTTGATAAAGTTTTTTTTTCTCATATTCTCTAACACTCAGTAACCACTTGCATCTTAGTGGCTTTATTGTCTTGCTTGGGATGAAATGATTAAAAGAAAATGACTATTTATTCAAACTAAGTGAAAACACACCAGATACTTATTTTAGATAAAAAATTTTAACAAATATGTACTTATTATTGATGACAACATATTGCTATTTTACAAAATTTAGAATTGAACCATTTATTTGGCGCTCAAGTACACATGACCCAGTGGATAAAAGCATCAGTTAATTGATCTTACAAGTGACTTGACCCCAAAACTTGTAAGTTGAATCCCTGGCCTTGGCAAAAAGAACAAAAATTAATCAGAGGGAATTAACTAAAACTGCAATATCTAAAGGCATGGTATGTGAAATTAAAAGAATCTACACCCATAGACTAAATAAAGGGTTTGGTTTGAAATTCCAGCAAATATAACCTGAAGAAGGCCAGAGCATACAATGGCCGAAACATGAATGTGACAAAAAAGATGAAGACAACTGTTCGAATAATATAAATAGTGTAAATATCTCTTTTTGCTTTATGAGATTTCTTTGAGTTCCTATTTTCCTTGAAACTTGCCCATTGCTCACATGTTCTGTCTATGATATTCAGTGTATTCATTGGTAGAACTGCATCTCATTTCAACTCTCTTCTTTATCTGTAGGAAAATGATCCAGTATTCATTGCCATATCTGAAATCAGATGCTGCATGGGAGTTTGACAGTTCTACTTAAATGAGGTATTCTTCTATATGTAGTATCTCCTCAGGACATAGGTCATGATGGCTCTTCACAACCTCCTATTCCATGTAATCCTTAGCAACATTTATCCCTTTTGCCAAATCATCCATTCACACAAGCTTGCCAGATAGTTGGCCTTCTGCTTTCTCCTGTCCATATTTATTTCAATATGGCCAATGAGTGTATGATTCTCCAAGTCCTCTTTCCTCATTATGTGTCCTAGAAATTTCAGTCAGTTTCTGACTCAGTTCTTTTTCTTTCATTTTCCTGAAGACTTATTTGTTACTTACATGCTCTGTTTAGAACAAATTTTGTCTTCATCAATATGGCTGTCTCTTTTTGATTCCAAGTATATGTCCATTTTGTTTCCATTTACCATAAGACTTCTTTGTTGTTTTACATGCTCCATCTGTGATATGCTCAATATCCTTCTGTAGAACCTCATTTCTGTTATAAAGTATATGAGTTATAAATAAACCCTTATTTTGTGCATGAATAATTCCACCTTATCAATTGTACTTTCACTTGGCTACAAGATAATTAGGAAGTGTAACCCATATTCTGTTTAGAAACTGGTATGACAGTGCTTTAAATAGAAGTGAAGCATTTTATTTATTAGTCATATTCAAAGACTGAGCAGGACAGTTTTCATTTATTCATTTATAATGAGCTGTCGAGACTCAGCTATGCAATTTTTGTCAAGAAACAATGCATTAGGCATGAATAAAACATTGCTTTTGCGAAACTTTCAAACCAGTTTCAGAAACTATCCAAAAAGGGAAAGCCTAATTTTACAAAACATGGCCTGATTTTTAGAAAATAAAAATTGATAGATTAACTTATAATGCTCAGCTTTATCTGGTACAAGGCAAAAATAATAGCACACCAAATGAGAATCAGATTCAATACCACTGCTTTTTGAGACACATTTGTTAACCATTTGTCTATGGCATGTTCCCTACATACGTGTATATATATATATATATATATATATATATATATATATATATATATATTAGTGGAAAGCGCTCAATATCAGTGACAGAGCTAATATAATAAGTTGTATGGATATGAGTTTGTGATCCTGATCGCAAAAGCATGAAACCCAGGGTCACAAACTCATATCCATACAACTTATTATACATATATATATATATATATATATATATATATATATATATATATATATATATATATATAAAGCTCTTCCATGAATTGAGCCCTCTCAGTCATTGGTGTGTTTATTCGAAGAATAAGTACTTAAAAATTTGCCTTCCTCTCTAACAGGTGCTGATAGCTCAGGGGAAAAATCTCCGACTGATGCCAAATCAGTTGGGTTCTGATCCCGGCTTGAGGCAATTGGTTGTCTAGCTATACTGATGAGTTGTGATACAGTGAAACAGTCTGTCTGTGGATGACAATATATATATATATATATATATATATATATATATAATACAAAATTGTAATTAGTAGAGATTATTTTTTTGTTTCATTTATTAATTTTTATTTATTTTTTATTTATTATTATTATTTTATTTTTATGATTATTATCATGATCATTCTTTATTATTAGTTATGATATATTCTTTTGCTATATATAGATATATATGTATATATATATATTTGTTTTAATATATATTTTTCCTATAAGTATATTATACATTTTTTTAATGTTATCATTAGCATTATGTGATAATTATTATATGATGATGATGATGATGATCTTCATTTTTTGAGCTTTCTTACCTGCTTGCTCTGCTGCTATAGCCCATAGGAATCACTTCTTCCATCTGTACAAGAGCAACATGTCTAATCACAACAAACGTCTCTTTGTCTCTGCTCACAGTGAGTGCAAACCTGTCCTCAATGAAGCAAAGTAACTGTTTGCTGATAGAATGAAACAATCTATTGCATCTCACTAGTTTGGCTCTAAAGATTATTGGCACCTCTGCAAGAGTATTGCAGAACTCCAGCAAATCCTCAGTCCTTCTTCTATTCAATCAACTCAAAGTCCTAACATCCTCAGTTGATAAGGCTGACTGCTTTGCTCAGAAATTCTCATCAAACTCAGCTCTTGACTTATCTGGAGTACCCATGCTTGATTTTCCCCCTAGAACTGAGGCTTTACTGAGTGAAATGTGCATAACCCCATCAATCTCTAAATTAGATTCTCATAAAGCAAGTGGTGGTGACAGGATACCAGCTGTACTCTCAAAGAAATGTGCTTCTGAGCTGGCTCTAGTTCTCTCCAAACTCTACAACTATTGCCTTGTCAATTCTTGATTTCCAGCCTCTTGGAAGTCCTCCTCTGTCATCTCTGTCTATAAGAACTCTGGAGACCTTTCTGACCCATCTAACTACCATCCTATCAGTCTCCTACCACTCTTTGGCAAAGTCTTTGAGGCTTTAATCAATGCCAAAGTGGTTAAGCATCTCACCTCCTATGATCTGCTCTCTGACAAATGATATGGTTTCCACTTTGCCCAGTATACCACTGATGTGCTTACGGCCATAACTGAATATGTATACCAAGCTCTTGATAATAACAGTGAATCTTGAGCTGTTATTATTAGCTGATAGATATATAGAAGAAATTTGAGAGGGTTTGGTATGCCGGCCTTTGACATAAGTTTCAGGGATATGGTATTACAGGATGATTATTTGATTTAATCCAATCATTCCTGTCTAACTGTGAAATGAAGGTTATCCTGAACAGGTTCTCTTCTAGCTCCTTTCATACGAATGCTGGTGTTCCCCAAGTCCTTGGTCATTCTGATCTTCATCAATGATCTTCCTGATGTCATCAGTTCTCAAGTAGGCATCTATGTAGAGAACATTATCATTTACTCCTGTCTCAATAGTAAATCCAGCATTGCCGAGTTAACCTGGCTGCTGGTCTTGAAAATGACCTCCAATCTGTGGTTGACTTGGGCAGGAAAATGGCTTGTTAATTTTAATGCATCCAGTACAAAACTGCTGTCATTTACTCACCATAGAGAAACTTCTCTGCCTCCTATCAGCATGGTTGATGTTCAACTTCACAAGAGTGCCTCACTATACCTTCTTCATCTCATGTTTTCCACTGACCTGAGATGGAACAACTACATTGAATCAATTGCTGCATCTATTGCAAGGAAAGTTGGTTCTCTGTATCATGCTATGTATTTTTCTTGTCTGAGTCCATCCTTCACATCTACAAATCTACCATTTGTCAATGAATGGAATACTGTTACCATATATGGTCTGGTGCTCCCACTGTTCATCTCAGAGTTCTAGACAAAATCCAAAGATATGCAATATGATCAGTCCTGACTTGAGGTCTCAACTACAGTCACTTTCTCACTGACATGATGTGGCTTCCCTCTGTCTTTTCTAAAAATATTTTCATGGCATCTGCTCTGATGAGCTATTTTCACTGGTGCATGGATCTAAGCATGCTACTATGTTGGCATCATAGTCCAACCCTTTTATTGTTGAAACAGTTAAATGTAACCACCTCTTTTACTACAACTGCTTCTTCTCTTGCACTTCCCAACAGTGGAACTCCCTTCCTCTTACTTGCTTCCCTGATAACTATAATCTTCAAAAATTTAAATGTAATGTCAATCAACATCTTCTGATGCCTTGATCCCCATTCTTTATTTTTTCTATTATTCTTCAGCATTATTTTTTTTTATCCTTTCCTCAATCCCCACTATATCTTTTTCTTACTTTCACTCTGTGTAACCCCTTGCATACTAGTGGCACTCCCACCTTGCTTAGGGTGAAATGCTTATAAAAAAAATATTGTTGTAACTCTGTTTTAAATTCAACCTTCCTATCACTTTACCTTCATTTATCTATTATATTAACTCTTTTCTTTTCTCTTTATAATGTAAGCCCAAAAAGAAAACTTTTCTAGTTCAATTTATTTTTGCTATTGTTTCATCTTGTTTTTGTTTTTTTGTTTTTTTTTTCTATTTCTTATTTTTTTATCTTTATATATCTGTCTTTCTGGAATATACTGATTCTATTTCATAAAATGTAGTTGATTTGATGAGGTGAGTATGCTTATATACATCAAAATAAATTTATTACTGACAATGGATTTTTAAGTTTTTTCTTATTATATATATATATATATATATATATATATGTGTGTGTATATATATATATATATTTGTGTATTTAGGCAACAAATTCTCTTTTAGGCATGTCTGATTGAATAAATTACAGACATTATGTCTGCTAATTTTTAATAAAATCTGTTCATACTCATGAATAATCTTCCGTGTATTGATATTAAACAATGAGAGAAATGTGCTATAGCTGTTTAAATTTCTTTTATTTTCATTTTCCAAGTACTTTCAATCTTCTTCCAAGATCATCTTCAGGGGTGCAAGTAATACAAAATTATATGTTGTTCATTAGTACAAGTATTAGGTTGGTGCAAAAATAATGAAACCGTCATTATTTTTGCACCAACCTAATATTTATACAAAGCTGTTCATTGTTATCCATTACCATAATTTTTTCATTAGGCTTTTAAATGCAAAACAGTTGACAATGTGATGTGCATTCATTAGAATGTGAAAAAATTATTCATTACAGAATTTTTTCACATTTTAATGAACACAAAATTAGCAAACATAATGTCTGTAATTAATTAAATCAGACATATATATATATATATATATATGTATATATATATATATATATATATATATATATATATATACACATATATATATATTACTAGCTTCTTTTAAAATCTAAAAATATTTAGAAAGAGATGTACTATTTTTATAAATACTATGGGTGAAGGATAAAATATGTTGATATCACCTCGTCTTAAAAGAATTCTTAGTATTACCAATATAAAATTTTTTGACATTCTGATTCCCTATTGTAGAAATAGTACTCAGATAAACAAGAGAGGTGGTTAAACATTGATTTCATAATGGGTATTCATTAAAATTCTTGCAATTGCATTGGTTAATTTTATCAACAGTATTTATCTTGGAATGTGCATTATTATCAAAATTTTTAAATTGTTTCAAAATTTTATCATTGTGTTTCTTTATAATCTTCTCAAGATCATTGGTGCAGCTATAACTTAATTTCAGTGTGTTTCTGTTAAACATTTTACTAAAGGGGTTACTTTAGAGAAATTACAGGCCTTATACAGGGTGAAACTTACTGTAAAAAATGATGAACATTTTATCTTTGACCCATTCTTTAGAGCAATGATCCTCAACTTTCTAATATTGTCAACCCATTTGTTTTTATTTATGTTTAATTAATATAATAAAATTAATAAGGAACTTGATACTGTTTGTCTGTCAAAAGCTCATAACAGAATGGAAACTGAGTCTCACAGTTAAACCAAGACGTTTTGGAGAAGGCTAATTTTGAATATTTTGAAATATGCAATAATCAAGAATTCAGATTCAAAAAGATAGGATAGGAAAAATGGTAAATTTTGATTGTATTTTTTCCAGTTTCTGGATATATATTTTTTTTTTAATAGAGAGATCTGAAACTTAAAGTGATAAAAAGTTGTTAAAAGAGCTCTTATCAAATTCTGAATATTGTTTTAACTACAAAAAAATAAAATATCAAGACTTACAGAGATAGGAAATTATAAATAAGATTCTTTAAATGCACACTGGAATGTATTTCTTGGAAAATGTTTCTTGCAATTTGTTTCGTAGAATGGGTTTCTTGTGTACATTTCTTCATATGTTTTTATATTCCATAAAATATGATATTAGGTTGGTGCAAAAATAATGACGTAATAATGTCGTTTTTTGACGTATTTTTAAGGTCAAAAAACGACATTATTACGTCATTATTTTTGCACCAACCTAATACTAAATTTTTATTTTTCTTTTGATTATGTTCAAAACTGTGACCATATATATATATATATATATATATATATATATGTGTGTGTGTGTGTGTGTGTGTGGTTCCCAAAGTAATAGTCATAACCCAAATAAAGGTTGTGTGATATTAAAAAAAAAAAAAGAAACAAAATGAAAAAGTAAAACAAAAAGATTAAAACTAAAAATATTAAAATATTTCTGCGTCAAAAATTTTAAATATAAAATGTCATTGAGACATTGGAACTAGAAAATAATTTTAAATTATAAAGCATCAATAAATATATGACAATTCATATATTCTTGTCTGTTTACATCTCACACTTGGATGCCAAAGCAACTGGAGTCTGATAAAAGTACCGTATCATTTCATATTTCTGGCATCACGTTTTTGGATGATTAATGATTTATGATAGACATAAAGTTGTGTCTTACATTTTCTCTGATCAACATAAGAAAAATGATTTATTGCTTATTAAATTAAAATAAAATTTAGTTAAATATTTTGGATAAAACATTTAGTTTTATCCAAAATATTTTTGAATATCACTAAAATTCTCTCTCCTCTCAAGACAAAAGTTCATGTCTTCAGAATTGCAGACAGAAATGTATTTGGAGAACACTGAAAAATATCATAATATGATTTAAAATGGCATTTATAATTGTTGAGTCTCTTATGCATCAGTTGTTACTCAGTTTATGATCCAGAAATTATTTAAAATATGTATGAGTTGTTCATGTTTTCCATAATGCTTCAGCTTAGAAAAAAATAAAATGAAACATTTCATGCCCTGTTAGTTGAATCTAGAATATGTCAACTGCATTTTCTGCAGTGAGGTGAGAGACCACATGACAGGTGAAAGTTTGCAGACACAAATATAAACCCAATCAATTTTTGCCTACAGTGTCAAGTTGACCATTGTTTACATATAGAATCAAGTATACACTTTACCAGTGTTTACCTATAGAATCAAAGATAAACTTGACCAGCATTTACATATAAAATCAAGGATAAACTTGACCAGTGTTTACACATAGAATCAAGTATACACTTGATCAGTGTTTACATAAAGAATCAAGTATAAACTTGACCAATGTTTACCTACAGAATAAAAAAAAACTTGATCAGTGTTTACATAGAGAATCAAATATAAACTTGATGTTTACATATAGAATCAAGTATACACTTGACCAGTGTTTACCTATAGAATCAAGGATAAATTTGACCAGTGTTTACATATAGAATCAAATATAAACTTGACCAGTGTTTACATATAGAATCAAGGATAAACTCAACCAATGTTTAACAATAAAACCACTAGTGTTTAAATCAAGTATAATAAAAGACAGACTTCAACATTAAATAACCCAACAGGAGTTGATATATCATAAAATCCACTAATCTAACCAAACCCTGCCTGAAGCAATTATTGGGAGAATAAATTAAACAAAACATTCAGAAGCAAATTCATTGTGTAATTTTTGCTTTTATTTATATACAGTATATCTGCACACTGTTTCTATTGAGTTTGTGAAGTAGGAAGAATATTTATAATGAGTAAATATAGCTGTTGAAGTTCTCCTTGCTAATTATTAGGCACCAGTTTCTGTGTATCCTCAAGATTTTACTGCAAGGACACATCATACTACTTCCATAATGTTGATTCATCCTCATTTCCTCCATACTCAAGTTATAAGGAGAACATTCCACTTTTTTCCCAAGAAATACTTTTTTGTAAAACAGATTCTGTTATGAATACTTTCCCAAAGATTCCAATTTTAACATCATCAAGTCAAGGGTCAGTCATTATCTATCCTTCTTATCCTTATAATTTTCACTTCTTATCATGATATTGTAGCAATAGGTTTTCATCTGTGATGAAAAAAGCTCCATAAATGCTTTTGAACTCTGTCAAGTCTAAAAAGTGAAGATTTGGCAGTTTCAGTGCAGGCATAGCAACAATACTCCATTTTTGGTCTGATCTAGCTCTTGTAAAATAAAACATCTCAGAAGGAGTCTTTTTGGAGCATTACAAGGAACCAACCATTTTTCCAGCATCTTTAGTGGTAGTACTACAGAACAGTTTGATTTTAAAATAATTTCTTTGTTGATTTAAGAAGGAATATTTTATTCTTAGTCATTCTTTGAAACACTGTTCCAAATATTCAAATTATATATGAATCAAAGTTTCTTTTATTCCTCATGGCAGTTTGATTGGCACTCAGTCTTTAAAATTGATCTGAATATTTTTTATTATTAAATTGAGCATTTATAAATCATAAGAAAAGCTCTTATTTTAGGAAGATATGATAGAATGTGTGTTATTATTGAAAAAGTAGACCATTCAAAATTGAAGACTGACAATTCAAATAGCCTCCTGAAATTAAAATTGCAGATGTGTTTGACGGATTCTGAATATATTGACCAATAGTTCTTGACAAAATCCAAAGAAGGATCTGTAATGTAATTAATCCTGACTTGGCAACTTGACTACAGTCACTTTCTTACCAATGTGGTGGGATTTCCCTCTGTCTTTTCTGCAAATATTTTCATAGCAACTGCTCTGATGACCTTTTTTTCCCTGGGACCCTGACTACATGAATGCTACTAGATTGGCATCTAGGTTCTATCTTTTTTACTGTCAAAATAACTAAATGGAACTACCACTTCTACTCCAACAGTTCTTTTCTCACACTTTCTGCCTGTGGAACTCTATTCTGTTTACTTGCTTCCCTGATAACTACAATTTTCAAAATTTAAATGCAACTGCCATCTTCAGTCATCTTGAATCCCCTTCATATTTTTTACCTTCCCTCAATCCTCACTATTCTCAGTCTTCTCTTTCTCTTTTTTTCACTATTCTCAGTCTTCTCTTTCTCTTTTTTTCACTATTCTCAGTCTTCTCTTTCTCTTTTTTTCACTATTCTAGGTCTTCTCTTTCTCTTTTTTTCACTATTCTCAGTCTTCTCTTTCTCTTTTTTTCACTATTCTCAGTCTTCTCTTTCTCTTTTTTTCACTATTCTAGGTCTTCTCTTTCATTTTCACACTTTATAACCCGCTGTGTACTAATAACATTCCCACCTTGCTTGGGGTAACATGTTTAAAAAAAAAAAGTTGGTCTTCTAAAAATTCTTTGGAGCTATTTTCCTTATTTACTACTAATGTCTCTTGTGACCATGATTGTATTTTTGGTATTTTAAAGAATTTTTAATGTTATAATTGTTCTTTTTTTGATCAAATAAGCATTTTCTTCTTTCTCTATACACCATTTTCAATTAAATATCAAAGTGCATTCATCTTTAGTATTTGAAGAATCTTTATCTGAAATAAAATACAAAATGGTGATGATGATATTAACTGTATCCATACAGGAAACAGTTGTTGCCTCTTGTAGTCAGTTTCTTTTGGCTTGTAAGCAATTCTTGTAATCAGTTTCCTTCAACCAACAGAGTAACAGTATAAAATTAAGTTGAACAATCCACAAACACTGACCATAAAACTTGTGTCCTGCTCACTACCACAGTTACACTTTGTCCTTTTTTATTGCATCTTTTTATGCACTTTTTTATAGCTTGATTGACATTTAAAATTTACATATGTTAAAAGAGATTCTCAAAAGGGTCGGTCCAACACCGAGATCTCTGTGTTAAATGTATGATTTATGAAGATGCTATTTTTCTTTTTGGACACTGCATTTGAGACACACCTGAATCCATTTCCATCCAAGGGGTAAGACATTTTCTCCAATGTTACAGAAATATTTAGCATTCATTGACCAAACAGTTAGCATTTCTGTTGGTCAAAATTTATAAAAGCTTTCACTTAATACAGTTTTTCAGGAAAATAAGTTTCTCAAGTCCAGTAACTCTTATCGCTCTAATATTGATGGGAATTTCCTTCATAACATTTTGTTTAAAATACTGTGGAATGTCAACATCATCATTTTCTCTTTGAGATACATGTACTATCCATTGTAGTTGTTGCAGCTGCTGAAAGTCTTCAAGTGATGTAGTTTCTGTTATTTGGTAAAGTTTTTTACTTTGTATTCTTTAGCATCAATCTATAAGATCTGTTGAAGAATTAGATATATGAAAAACAATCTCATTAAATCATATTTTTCTAACAGCATCTGAATGTTCCTATTTGCCCGCAGAATTTCTTTATATTGTATATTCTTGTCAAAAGAAAGAACTCTTGTAATTCTTAACTTGTGTTAGGATCAAAAATAATTTGATTGCATCTTTAAAACTGACAGTACAGAAAGAAATATCAAGTGATTTTCTGGAAGGAATTTGTTTAAACAGATGATGACCAAGTTTTTGCAAGAATATAGAACAAACAAAAAATTTGTACAAATTCAGCTGTGAAAGCGCAAAAATAAAAATATTCTATATTTTAAAACTTTTCTCGCCTTTTTCTTTGTTGAGGGTTGATTCAAGCATAACAATCAAAATGGATAATATCCGTTATTATTTATGACCAAATTCTACAGCATTGGAACTCTTTGGCCTAAAAGCATGAATATACCGCTGTCCAGAAATGAATATACTTACAAATATTTTATTTCATTCTATCTAGTAAATATGTTTTTAAGCCATTATTATTTTTCCTAAAAATAAAACTGACATCATCAGATTTTTGTTAAAGACAAATTCTACAGCATTAAATCTCCTGTCAGTTGTATGAACATGTTTTGAATCAAAAACAGAATACACCACTACAAAAAAGTTTATTATTCTATATATTAGGTTGGTGCAAAAATAATGACGTAATAATGTCGTTTTTTGACGTATTTTTAACGTCAAAAAACGACATTATTATGTCATCATTTTTGCACCAACCTAATATAAATATATTTATAATTTTTTTTTGTAAAAGGAGATTTAAATATAAATATTGTATGCAATGTTAGAAATAGTTCTTATAAAATCATTGTCTTCAATGTACAAACATTTTTTTTTCTAAAAGGGGATTTACATATAAATATAGTATGCATTGTTAGAAATATCTCTTATAAAATCATTGTCTTTAATGAACAAATATTATTGATTTTTTCTAAAAAGGGATATAAATATAAACAGAGTGTGCAACGTTAAAAATAGTTTTTGCATAAAGATGTAGCTTACAAAGTATAACATTTAGTTTTTGTCACAGCCCCATATCGAAAAGAACTCTATTTTGGATTTGAAGAAACAAGTTTTTTTTTTTCTATGAACAGGATAACAGTTATAAAAAAATTGCTATAAACTGAAGTTGAATGAAATTGCAGAAGTGAAGAAGGTTAGAGGTGTGTTCAAATATAAGTCTTCTACAAGAATTGATGCCAAAACTGAAAAAAAAATGTTGAGGTTGATTCAGGTTAAGCTGATTGATATGTTATCTTCCTTTGATCAAAGCACTTTCTGTTAATTGAATAAAAATAATTTCCACATTAGTTGTTTTTATGAATAATAAAATGGCCTATATATGTACATATCTACATAAGTGTAGATATATTTATCCTTTTTGTATGTATGTCTATACACAATGTAAAAGAGAAAGACAGACAGAAAGAGATTCACAAAGGCGCATACAACCATATATCCTTATCTACTAAGCTTAGTTTAATCTGGCAAAAGGCTATTAAGAATCTAATTAATGACATTAATGAATTTTCTAAGCTCAGTAGAACTACTTAAGTTTAGTAGTCCACTCTTAACCCTTTAAGCCCTGATCTGCTTCACCAGTGGTAGAGAAAATGACTTTATCTCCAGCCACTCATTGAATGAGGCCTAAACACTTGTAACTATTTTTATATCTACCGTGAAACATTACCATCCAATTATTTGTGAATTTTGACTAAGACAGAAGGGTTAAAATTGTTTAGGAATGCAGGGCTCAAAAGGTTAAGCAAGTAATCATTTGTCAATTAGAATTTATTTAACCAATCTCTTCTTACAACATTTTTCAAAATTAAAAATAAATTGAAATTTTATCATTTTAGAAGGAAAGGGTCTTGTTCATAATATAAATATGGTTGTGGCAGATGTTTTCGTTGCTAATTTTCAGGCTAATTTTATTTGTAATTCCAAAGCAAAATTAAGAAAAGTTATCAAATTTCATTCCAAATATGAGATCATTATGAACAACCAACAAATATAATTAGAGAAATTACCTTAATTCGAAACTTATGGAATATTTTGGATGCATAAAATAAAAATTAAATTAAAGCCTTTTTTATTTCAATAATGGCTTTGAGTAAGAACTTGCATGTTTTAGTGAGGACCATCCTTCTTCAAACTTTGTGGATTGTTACAACAGAATAACAAAGAACAATACCAAATAACAGAAACCACATCACTTAAGAACATGAAACTCACAGCAAAAGTAATGACATGATCAAAATGTTGACTTTCAACACTGTTACAAATAAAAGGCTAGGAAGGAAACTGCATCAATACTGCAAAGAGAATTAACAGCTACTGGACTTGAGAAACCCATTTTCCTGATAAACTGTTCTAAATTTCAACCAGCAGGAGTATTGGCTGTTCGGCCGAATGTTTTCTTATAAGGAAACAGCAGATATTACCTTTACCATTATTGTATGATATATTTTTTCATTTATTGAAATTTAATGCTATTAATTTAGTTAAAATTTTAAAAAGTCCCAAGAAATTAGAAGTTCTTGAGGACAATAAATTAGAATAGCATACAAAAGGAAAAGTTTTTAATCATATAAATTTTAGCATGAACTTAATATTTGCATTTTATAGTGATAAGGTGAGTCATTTATAAACAATATTTGTAATTTTAAAATGTAATGGATTTTATTTATCAATCTGACAGATTTTTTTTTCACTTTAAACATTATTTTTAGTGGATGCCCATATCTGAGTAGATGCTTTATTTATTAAACAATATGTTTATTTATTTTTGTCTACTAGCCTGAATATTCCAGAAATCATATTAAAGGAAAATATGCACTCTCTGACAAGACTCTGACTTGATCCATCTGGGCAAAAGGAAACCATTGTTAGATCAGATGTGCTTTAACTAACTTGGCAACGAAGCAGCCTCAAGAAAAGTTTCAAATATATTTCACTTAAGGGCATGTTTCAAACTTTACTACAGAAATATATTATAAATGATTTTATAATAGAAAAGCATTAAAATGAGAAAAAAAAATGATTTTATCAGTGGTCAGAAATTATTGTAAGAATAATTGAAAGACCAAAGCTAAGATAAATATAATAGCATAACCTATTTCCACTTTGCATTTTCTATAAATATTTTCATGATAATTGTTCTGATGAGCTTTCCTCTTTAGTAGCTAAAGAGGGATTGGAAAATCTTATACTTACAGGACAGATTGAAGCCAAGAGAGACAGAAGCAAACAACACATAACTTACTTTGTGCATTTGAGTAAATGAATGGCAGAACAAGGTTTAATAGAAATAATAAAAAGACAAAATTTATAAAGAGCTACAAAGGACAGAAAATTGTGGAGAGCCATGATCAACTACATCTTGAAGAGACACAATGCATGGAAAGAGAAGGTCTCATTTTACAGTTGAAATTTCTAAATATAACCATAAGTCCTATACAAACAGTTTCTTCTCTCATCCTTTTTCTATCAAACTTCTTGCTTGTGTAACATTCTTCCGGTTTCTTGCTTCCCAGTTAACTTTGATCTTCAAAAATTTAAATGTAATGTCAATTGTTATCTTCTATCTTCTTAATTCGTGTTCTTTTATTATTCTCTCTCTTTAAAAATGTTTTCAATTTCTAATATTCTCTAACACTCAGTAACTGCTTGTGTCTTAGTGGCTTTATTGCCTTGCTCTGTGGCAAAATAAATAAATACATGGAATATTGAAAGAAAGAGATTGTCAATGGTCAGGAATTAATACAAGCATTATTCATAGAATAGGGATATGGGAGGAGGTACCTAGTATAATGTGGGACTCCTCTAGCCTGGTAAGGTGCAGCAACTCAATATAGCATTGGTCCCACAAGTAGTTGGAAAATTCTGGGGATATGTTGACCCATGCTGTTTCAATAGCTGTTCATATCTCCCTGATATTTGTAGCTGCATAATACTGCATGCAACTAGACCTTTCCACTATGAGCAGCCTATCTGATGTTTGCATTCAACTAATTTCAAATACAACTGATAAGTCTGAGCATTTTCTCAATATTTTGAAGAATCTTTATCTGAAATAAAACACAGAATGGTGATGGTGATATTAACTGTATCCATCCAGTTAAAGGGATGCTATCTACCATTTACCTTTCAGTTATGTGCCATACATGATACATATTTAGGTGATCATGACTGACGAGGCAGATTTTTCCCTGTAGTAGGTTGCCATTTCTTTCTGCGGTAGACCAGTTGCCATCCAAAGCTATGGAACCCGGTCTGTCCTGCTATTTACCCATAGCTGGGAGGAGAAGAAGAAGATTCATACCTTTCTCAAGGGTATTAGTATGTAAGTGAATGGATGTAATGGATTCGACTGGAATTTGAACTTGGCTTTCCGATTCCTCAATCCAAACTGCTATCCATTACTTCACTACCATTTACCTCTTCATATGGTTATTTCATGTAAAACCATTAGCAATGTATTTACATTATACACTGATGTGCCAAAAGCTATTTACCATTACATATGGTTATTTCATGTAAAACCATTAGCAATGTATTTACATTATACACTGATGTGCCAAAAGTCATTTACCTTTAGATATGGTTATTTCATATAAAACGATTAGCAATGTATTTACATTATACACTGATGTGCCAAAAGCCATTTACCTTTACATATGGTTATTTCATGTAAAACCATTAGCAATGTATTTACATTATACACTGATGTGCCAAAAGCCATTTACCTTTAGATATGGTTATTTCATGTAAAACCATTAGCAATGTATTTACATTATACACTGATGTGCCAAAAGCCATTTACCTTTACATATGGTTATTTCATGTAAAACTATTAGCAATGTATTTACATTATACACTGATGTACCAAAAGCCATTTACCTTTAGATATGGTTATTTCATGTAAAACCATTAGCAATGTATTTACATTATACACTGATGTGCCAAAAGCCATTTACCATTACATATGGTTATTTCATGTAAAACCATTAGCAATGTATTTACATTATACACTGATGTGCCAAAAGCCATTTACCTTTAGATATGGTTATTTCATATAAAACGATTAGCAATGTATTTACATTATACACTGATGTGCCAAAAGCCATTTACCTTTACATATGGTTATTTCATGTAAAACCATTAGCAATGTATTTACATTATACACTGATGTGCCAAAAGCCATTTACCTTTAGATATGGTTATTTCATGTAAAACCATTAGCAATGTATTTACATTATACACTGATGTGCCAAAAGCTATTTACCTTTACATATGGTTATTTCATGTAAAACCATTAGCAATGTATTTACATTATACACTGATGTGCCAAAAGCCATTTACCTTTAGATATGGTTATTTCATGTAAAACCATTAGCAATGTATTTACATTATACACTGATGTGCCAAAAGCTATTTACCATTACATATGGTTATTTCATGTAAAACCATTAGCAATGTATTTACATTATACACTGATGTGCCAAAAGCCATTTACCTTTAGATATGGTTATTTCATATAAAACGATTAGCAATGTATTTACATTATACACTGATGTGCCAAAAGCCATTTACCTTTACATATGGTTATTTCATGTAAAACCATTAGCAATGTATTTACATTATACACTGATGTGCCAAAAGCCATTTACCTTTAGATATGGTTATTTCATGTAAAACCATTAGCAATGTATTTACATTATACACTGATGTGCCAAAAGCTATTTACCATTACATATGGTTATTTCATGTAAAACCATTAGCAATGTATTTACATTATACACTGATGTGCCAAAAGCCATTTACCTTTAGATATGGTTATTTCATATAAAACGATTAGCAATGTATTTACATTATACACTGATGTGCCAAAAGCCATTTACCTTTACATATGGTTATTTCATGTAAAACCATTAGCAATGTATTTACATTATACACTGATGTGCCAAAAGCCATTTACCTTTAGATATGGTTATTTCATGTAAAACCATTAGCAATGTATTTACATTATACACTGATGTGCCAAAAGCTATTTACCATTACATATGGTTATTTCATGTAAAACCATTAGCAATGTATTTACATTATACACTGATGTGCCAAAAGCCATTTACCTTTAGATATGGTTATTTCATATAAAACGATTAGCAATGTATTTACATTATACACTGATGTGCCAAAAGCCATTTACCTTTACGTATGGTTATTTCATGTAAAACGATTAGCAATGTATTTACATTATACACTGATGTGCCAAAAGCCATTTACCTTTAGATATGGTTATTTCATGTAAAACCATTAGCAATGTATTTACATTATACACTGATGTGCCAAAAGCTATTTACCATTACATATGGTTATTTCATGTAAAACCATTAGCAATGTATTTACATTATACACTGATGTGCCAAAAGCCATTTACCTTTAGATATGGTTATTTCATATAAAACGATTAGCAATGTATTTACATTATACACTGATGTGCCAAAAGCCATTTACCTTTACATATGGTTATTTCATGTAAAACCATTAGCAATGTATTTACATTATACACTGATGTGCCAAAAGCCATTTACCTTTAGATATGGTTATTTCATGTAAAACCATTAGCAATGTATTTACATTATACACTGATGTGCCAAAAGCTATTTACCATTACATATGGTTATTTCATGTAAAACCATTAGCAATGTATTTACATTATACACTGATGTGCCAAAAGCCATTTACCTTTACATATGGTTATTTCATGTAAAACTATTAGCAATGTATTTACATTATACACTGATGTGCCAAAAGCTATTTACCATTACATATGGTTATTTCATGTAAAATCATTAGCAATGTATTTACATTATACACTGATGTGCCAAAAGCCATTTACCTTTAGATATGGTTATTTCATGTAAAACTATTAGCAATGTGTTTACATTATACACTGATGTGCCAAAAGCCATTTACCTTTACATATGGTTATTTCATGTAAAACTATTAGCAATGTATTTACATTATACACTGATGTACCAAAAGCCATTTACCTTTAGATATGGTTATTTCATGTAAAACTATTAGCAATGTATTTACATTATACACTGATGCGCCAAAAGCCATTTACCTTTACATATGGTTATTTCATCACTTTTGGAACATCGGTGTATCATGTAAATACATTGCTAATGGTTTTACTATAGAAATGCATTAAAAATCAAAAAGAAAGGGATTTTCAGTGATAAGGAATTAATGCAAGTATGCAGATAGATTAGTATTGTTAAATGCATATTCTGCAGTGTAGTTCAGTGGCAAATTGAATATGCAGACTGAAAGAAAGCACTTATGATTAATTTATGACCATAAAATTTCTAATGAATTTTTATTGATTTTGTTGGCTTCAATTAGATCCACTCAGTAAGAATACCACAGAATAAAGGAACTCTTCAATGAAATTACATGCTAAGCCACAGTCTGACATGCAACAGATCTACAATTAATCTTTTTTTTTATTTTTTATTTCTCTAATCTGTTAATAGCTTCCCATGGTATCCTCAGTTCTATGATCTTTGAATGAAAAATAGATTATTTCATTTTTTTAATGCCTGGCAAAGTTGTCAGCTTAACATTCAAATATCACAGTTAATTTTCTAAAAATAAAAAAGTTAGGTTTATTACATATATATATATAACTGAGACTTAAAATTATCCCTTTCTTCATGGTTGCCAGTCACAGGCCAGGCAGATAATGATGTTAATAAAAAATTCTTAGATTACTGCATTTATTTTCAATGATAAATGACAGTTAAAATTGTGCATTAAAAATCTAGAGCTTCCTTATAAATACTTAAGTATAAGTTGACTCCTTAAAACTGTTTTTATTATTTACATTCAGAATGGCCAAATGGTTAGAATGTTCACTTTCTGACCATGAGACCCAGGTTTGAATCTCACCATAGTTGATTTGTCTGGAAAGTGTTATCAACCTCCCAGCATGTGGGATCTTTGGGAAGTGTCTGAAAACCATACAACAGGTTGACTGAAGCCTTGTGAGCGAAATTGGTTAGATAGAACTATTTGGAAGCCATGAAAATCACAATTAAAAAGTAAAATCAGCATTAATCATAGGATTCTACCTCAGAGTCCTTAGGATATGTAACCCAAAATACCTAATTGAAGAAGAGAAATATATTGAGAAAACATTTAGATTTCTTCACTACCCATATAATTTCATCCTCAATGCTAGAAAACAAGCATACAAAATCCATAAATCCAAAAACTAGACACCTCCCCTAACAATTCTAACATAAACAACACAAAATTCATAATCCTACATTCTAACACTCTTTCTACTGAACTTGAAATTAAATTAGTTATCCCTATTACTAGGATCTTTACTACCATAACCAAAACAATTGGAGATATAATTAGGGAGGAAAATTAATCCAACACCAATTCAAATGTTGACACTTATCAAATAAATTGCTTACAATGTAAAAACATTTATTTTGGAGTGACATCAGTAAATCTAAAAGCCTGTATCTGCAAACAGAAAAGAAATTTACATTTAAACAACTATCCAAACTCTCTTATAACACATAGGAACAAAACTGGCCCTAACTTTGATTTTACAAATGCCACCCTAATTAAAAAAAGATATAATTCTTTACATCAGAAATCCTTCAAGGGCCTACTAATAACAATATTACTTTTCAAAAACTTTATGTTACATCACCAACCTTTATTGAATCTATTCTTAAAGAATCTAATGTGCATTTATCTAAAACAATCAGTGTATGCATAAAAACATTCCCAAATCAACATGCAAAAAACCAACAAACATAATATCGACTAGAAACACACATACACACTTGCATACACATAACAGACACACACATACACACTTACATACACATACTAGACACACACATACACACTTACATACAGATACTAGACACATGCATACACACTTGCATACACATACTAAACACACACATACACACTTGCATACACATACTAGACACACACATACACACTTGAATACACATACTAGACACACACATACACACTTACAAATATACGTAATCATCTGAATCTTCCATAGACAGACTAGAATTATTATACACTTACATAAATAAAGCAATATTTATATATATACGGTTTTGTCTGTTAGGCTTAGGATCCATTAATTTCTTGGAATTTTGTATAGACATGTTGTCTCTCTTTGAATTTGGAAAACCACAAATTATGCTAACGTTTGCTGAACAAGTCGAAAGCATGCGAAACATGATTAGCCAATGAAAATCAGAAAACACAAAATTAAAAATATCAGAATTTCTTTCTTCTTTTTTTCCATATATCATTCTCTGATGACGCCTTAAAAAAAACTGAAACACGTTAATTTGATAAACATTTCCTATTTGTTTTTTATCTTCTTGTCACATACACATATATATATATATGAAAATTTCTCTGATTTAATCAGTAGCGAAGACAATATCTATTTCATAAATACATATATATATATATATATATATATATATATATATATATATATATATATATATATATGCACATGAAAAATGCAAGATTTTTTTCTCTGTATAAATATTTAGAAAAATATGACAAACCGGAAACATTTTTTTTGTGATGCATTTCATCCATTAGGATTTTTTGGGGGACTGGACTTTTATGATATTGCCATGTCTACACATGCACACAAAATGAGAGACACAGATAGTTTCAAAATCTTATGAAAGAATATTTTTTGAAAGAATTTTCTTTTTTCTTTTCTTTTTCTTTATCTACCCACCATCTTTATTCCTGATTATCACACACTGTGGCAATATAAAATCTACCAAAAATGGTGATATATTGTAAAAGCCTGGACACAAATTTATTGTTGGTTAATTAGCAATCAAGGCACTTTCCAGACATTTTCTTCTCAGTCGATTATTTTCTCTTTTAATCAAAGTAGCATTTCTCTTTGTTAAAACTGTGGTCCATTTTGTTACAGTGAACAACCAATATTTTTTGTGTGTTATTAACTCCCTACAAATAGCTAAAAATAATAAAAATCAGCCATATTTCCATATCATATAAATCTCTGTATTTCCATACAGAGCACTGGTGCACATAGTGTGCCACAAGCTCCCCAAATAACCCACCTCAGGTTTTGAATTTAGAGTTGTTCTTTTCCTAGACTGGTTGCCATCCAAGGCTATAGGGCCACTCAATGTTAGAGATCAGTCTGTTCAGCTATTTAACCCCTAGCTGGGGAGAGAATAGATGGATTCATACCTTTCCCAAGGCTATTTTCACATAAGTATGAATGTAACAAACTCATCTGGAATTTAAATTCGGATCTCCGATTCCTCAAATTACTAAACACAATCATCAGGCCATATGTATTGTGTTTTAACTAACAATACTATAAATAGCCCGGAAAAAAATGCATTCAGATCCACAATTATCTCCACTCAATAGCCCCTAGAATAACTGAAACACAACCATTACCACCCACCAAAATAATCAATAGAATAATACAATAGGCTTCCCACAATGCAATAGCCTACACACAATGCATCACTGACCTGTATATATAAATAGTCAAGCAAAAATACAATGCACATGGCCTGACATTAGCATTTAGCATGAAACAGACAGTTGCCTCTGGGTTTTGACTTCAATGTCCACTTATATATTTACATACTCACTATCCTTGATATTGAGCACTTTAACCCATAAATATAGCATACCTTAAAACTATATTTATTCATATATATATATATATATATATATATATATATATATATATATATATATATGCACACACAGATACCTCTAAACTTAATCACTGCAAAAAGTAATCAAGACATCCTGGCTGTGTTCCAATATGAACACAATTATTACTACTCCTCCTACACAACACATTATAGGAAACAAAAACCAAATATACTGACAATAAACATTAATCCCCACCCACTTCAAAATGATTAAAGTATTCACTGAAAGCACTTGAGACAAGAATCACTATGGACAATTTCTACACACTTTTAGCCCTTATAAAAGAAAAATTGTCAAAACACTAGGAATCTAAATAAATCTAAATAAAACTTACAAAATACTCCTTGTCCATTGTATTCAATACTACATGTATAAAAGAATGATTGCTGTTCAAATATAAAATATATACATCATATATACAATATATAGATCATATGTAAAAATGTAAGTGTTTATCTTTATACAATGTTATTCGTTTGTTTCTCTTTAGAAAAAAATCTAATGCCATACAGCAAAGGAATAATTATTTTTTTCAAGTCCTCAAGCCACAAATAAAACCAAATCAGTTTCCTCTCCTCTTTTGTTGTCAGTAACAACAACTCAGTTGATAAGAGCAACAGGTGCCCCCCACCACACACACACACACACACACTATATGCTACAAATATCATTTTGAAATACTGGAGAATGCTTCTGTTTTTTTTTTAAGTGACTCCCACTCAAATAATCTTACTCTGAACAACATCAACTCACTGTTGCTATAACAACCGCCAACCTCCCACTGCTGAGGTTATTCAGGCCATCACCTTTCACTCAACATCTTGTGTCAACTACAGACAAGAAGAGTGAAGGATTTTATAAGACTATTTACATGAAGAATAGGAAATTGAAAACAAAAGAACTTCCGGAGAAAATTTATTAAGGGGAAGGATTAGTGGCGGTTACCAGGCAGTGATGAAGGTGGTATAGATAAGGGGGAGGATTCCTAATGGTAAGGATATTGGTGATCAAAATAATCATGTTACTGATGATGATCTTGATAAAGCCAGTTAAAATGAAAGGCAATTATATAACATTTACACCAAAGACGAAATGTTTCAGCCCACCCTTTAAATTTAATAATTAGTAATTTTCATGCCTTCTTTGGCTTAATTAACTCCTACTAAGTTAGGATGTTGAAACTATTTAACTCATTAGAGCATGATACCCAATTTCTTTTAGACAGGGAGTTACCTAAAATTTTAAATCCACCATCCTTAAGATTATTGTTAACCAGCAAGACAGATTAGTAAAGTTTAAGTAATAATGAGTTAATTAATTATTATTATTTAACATATGATAAAACCTTTCAGTGAGAGTTCATACTCTTCCTCGGTCTTTTGAACAGGAGTAGTGGTTCAATCCTTGTTCCTGTTCCTTCTAAAGTCTACTTCAACTCTATACTTCTAAGATCACAATGGATTTCCTGAAACTTTTGGTGTATAGTGTATGTTGTTTCGATGTCACTAACTGATGTAATGGAATAACCTTACACCCCCATGAGTGGCACACTATAGGATGGAGTAATCACCTATAAGTATCTGTGAGTACAGCAGACAGGAGAGTCGAGCTGAAATCTTTCCCAGCTGCACTAGTCAAACTCTTTTTGGGCAGAGAGGAACCCGAATGAGGCTATGCCGAAGGGCAGAGTCTTGTCCGGGGAGGTAGACAGACCTGATCCCGTTTATGCGGGGTCTATGGGGATTTTTTGGCTGAGCCTCTGGGCTCAGGAACCCCACTTTAAATTTGGCCTTGTGCCACATGTCACTGCGTGGGACAGTTACTAAATAGCGTTGAGCTGGGATCTGCAAGAACTAAGAGCTTCTGATAGCAGCACGCACACAACTGTACTAACTTGTGATAACCATGCGCCTAATTATTACTTCCTTTCTTGTTGTACTGGTTTCTACAATAAAACTGTTATTATTTTATCCACCATGTTTGTCCATTCCATATTCCTATTAGCACAGAATATAGCACTAACAAATATGGTGCTTACTATAATCAATGACTGATTACAGAAACTGGAACAAAAAATACATTTTTTTCTTTTTTCACTAAAATTTACCACTTACAAAGCTCAAGGGTCCCTCAAGGTAGAAGGTTATTGTATTAGGTGTGTAATTTTTTTCTACATACAACATGTGAAAGCATGTGTGATACCCTGCCCTCATCAGCCACCAACAAGGGGAGGTAACACAGTTTCACTGGCTAAGATAGTACGGCACCAACAACAGCTTTTGTCAACATAAAGTGTATTGTTTTTAGGTGTAGACGTGTCAGCCTCTGTAATTTTTATGCAACTGTAAGTCAGGTTTTTCAATGTTGTGTTCAATAAAAACATTTGCTTTTGATCATTAAACAAAACACAATGTGCTTGTAGCGACTGTTATCAATGGCGTATAATTGAAGGTAAACAGATGTGTTTGACGTTGGAAGTAACATTGTGCTGCAAACATGCTCTTAATTAAATCTGTTTATTTTGGATCTTGTAACACTAACTGTAACAGGAAGCAGAAAGAAGTAAATATTATAAGGACAAAGACCATTGACCTAAAGAGGTTAAGGTTGTAGTGTTCTGGGAAGCATCCATGTAGGAGTTTGTTCTTGGGTAAAAGCTGACTGAATAGAACTTCCTCTTTACAATTGAAATATGGTGGAAAAAAGTGTGAAATAGTATAACATGCCCTAGTTGTAAAGGTTTGAATTAGTACAACTGAACAATAGAACTCTGCTGAATGTTTGCCATAAAAATATCAATAGTGAACATTTCAGATTTTGTAGCCAAATTTTGTATGCTATGTTACGTTAACTCTATAGACTTTGTTGCATGGGTTATGGCTGATTGTTGTTGGCCTTGTTTTGATAGCTAAATGAAGGTGTTAACTGTTACAGTTTTTTGTGTATATACAAGTAACTAGTGAGTTAGTCCAAATGCCTGGACTCACTTTATAGTCCACCAATAGAAGGTTAACCAATCAGAAGATGCAGAACATTCTATCCGTCGTGTATAAAGGTGGCCATTTTTGTTTACCCTATGATGAACAACATTATAACATTAACTGCTAATCCTCTTTAGAAAAAAAGGGAAGGTGTTGTTTCAGATGGGAAAGAAAGAGCAAATGATCCTTTGCATACTCTAAATGAAGAATAAGACAACATCGTCAAGCAAATCATAAAAGAGAAAATGTTTTCTCAGAAGGATTAAAGAGAGTTTGTAAAGACTCTAGACAAATAAAGTTTGGGAAAATCAAGTCTTTCTTTAGCATTGTGTGAATGGAATGTTTTGTGATACCAACAATCACTTGTTGCCCCTATTGTTATGCCAACAAATACTTGTTGTCACTTTTGTAATGCTCGTTGTAGTAGAGACTTTGTAATCACAGGTATGACTATAGCATGCCATTGAACAATACCAGTATAAGATGCCTTCAAATAGCACTCACACTAATAGTACTTGCTTGATAATACTCGCTGCGAAAAGTAACCATTATATCAATCAGTCAATTATGTGCCATGCATGATACATGCTTAGGTGATCATGTATCTTTTTATACATGACTGACGAGGCAGATTTTTTCTCCAAGTAAGTTGTCATTTCTTTCTGCAGTAGACCAGTTGCCATCCAAGGCTATAGAACCTGGTCTGTCCTGCTATTTACTCATAGCTGGGAGAAGAAGAAGACCCTTCCAAAAGAATATTAGCATGTAAGTGAATTTAATGGATTCAACTTGAATTTGAACTCGGCTCTCCAATTCCTTAAACCACCATATAATGATCTGAATAGAGAAATAGTATAGTGAATAGAGTAAAGAATAGCAGTCCATATAGTAAGAGAGGATAGAGTAGAAATGGTGATCCAAATAGTAAGAGAGGATAGACTAGGAATGGTGGTCAATTAGACATCATGCTACCTTCCATATCTGCGTTTCTGCTATGGTCACATGGTCTATGTAATTCTGTAATGGGATCACCCATGTTTGCTTACTGGCGATCTATGTTCAAACTCAAGTGTCAACAGAGACATTTTATTCCTATATAATAGAATGTGTCATGTTTACTTCTGTGTCTTCTTGCTGTGAGCCATTTTGATCTTTTCTTATATAGGCTGCAGGTAGGCTTCAAACAAAAGCCAAAATATCAGTGTTTATATTGAGAAGCATCATGTTGTTATGACATCTATGTGGTGGTGGTTGTGGTGCTAAGACTGGTTTTACATGTCTGTTTTTTTTGCAGTTGTCGAGGGAATTTGAAAATTTATTTTTATTTATTTATTTTTGTGCATTTTCAAAGTCCCAACAACTTTCTAACTTCACCATTCTAGGTGTAGAGTTGCTAGCTCCATACCCAACTAGATTTAAATTCATAATTTTCTTTCTCCTAAACTGGTTGCCAACTATGGCTAAAGAACCCTGTCTACCCAGTTATTTAACCCACAGCTGTGGGATAAGAAAGATAGATTCATAAATTTCTCAAAGATGTGAAAGCGAATGCAGTGGCCTCAGCTAAAATTTGAACTTGCTTTCTGCACTGAAAATAACTGCACCAAATTTTGTACTCAGGTAAAAATTCCATATTTTCCTTTTCATTCTTATTTTCTATTACAGTGTCCATTTTCCCTGCAATTATACTTTTCATTTAAGAAACAGAAGCTAAAACTTAATTTGAAACTTGGAAAATGAGCTATGAATTTAGATTGGTTAATAAACTTACTGAAAATAATCAAATTTAAAATATGTAGGTTGTAAAACTTAGAGTTTCTCATGGTTGGGAATCATCCATGTAGAAGTAGTAATTAAGTTGAAAGCCTTAATGTCCTCTTCTTTTTGTTCCCTTTGAAAATGTTCCTATTTTGGTTTATTTAAGGATAGAAAGACAAGAGAATAAGCAGGCAAGTTATGCAAAGAACGGAGAATCAATGTACATCAATTGAGAAAATTTGGTTCAACAAAAAAGCATTTTAAAAAAATAAACTGACAGTGAATTAAAAGACATACAAGTTTACCACTGCTGAATTATCTACAAAAGTCTAGCATTGATAAAGTCATAAATTTTTCTTCTTCTATGTGCCATGTCTCTTCAGCATGGTTCCCCTGTCCTTGGTAAATCTTAATATATTTTGTCTTTTTTTCATCTCTCCTAAACCTTGCTATGTCATCCATTTAATCAAGCTCTCTATGTAAGTTATGCATTGTTTTCATCTGTCCTTCTTGCCTTAAATCTGGGAAACCAAGTTTCAATTCCTGTTAAGTTTGTTATATTCAATTACACACAGAAAAAGTTAAGAATCCACCAATTTCTCCCCAGCTATGGGTTAATTAGTCATACTTGTATCATTAAACCATTCAGTCAGTCAGTTATGTGCCATGCATGATACACTCTGAGGCGATCATGTATCTTTCAATACATGACTGACAAGGCAGAATTTTCCCACAGTATTTTCCTATTTCTTTCTGCAGTAGACTAGTTGCCATCCTAGGCTATAGAACCCGGTTTGTCCTGCTATTTGCCCATAGCTGGGAGGAGAAGAAGAGGATTCATACCTTTTCCAAGGGTATTAGCACATAAGTGAATGTAATGGATCTGACTGGAATTTGAACTCGGCTTTCTAATTCCTCAGTGTGAACTGCTATCCATTCCTCCACCATGCCTACTAAACCATTATTATCTCAAAAAATTCCAACAATCTGAAAATATTTTCTGGCTTTAAATAACTTGCAAAGGGTTGATAATCCATAAAAAAACAAATCAATCAAAATCTAATTGAATGTTGTGTTCTACTCATATAAAGTAGTCTGAATATAAATAATGATAAATCCTAATGCCAGGAATTCAGATAAATATTTTTTTTGCAGTTGAATTTTTTTCTTGAAACTTGTGTTCAGCACTTGAAGAATTCTACTCTTGAAGAATTCTACTCTTGAAGAATTCTACTCTTGAAGAATTCTACTCCCTCCAGCAACTGTACACTTTTTGGCCTTTTCAGATTTTTCTAACATTTTTAACATGTGTTGTGCACATCAAACAAAATAAATATTTACTTCTTTTTGCAGATCTTGATAAATGACTCTTTCCTGGATGAGGAAATGTTTGATTTTTCTGAAAAGATGAATTTGGTAGAGGGCCAGGAAATTTACCTTATCTTGAACCTGCCAAGAATTTTAGAGAAATCATGAAGGAAACAATTTCAACTTGAAACTGTTTTCCTGGAATTACCTCCAAGCAAAAGAATTGCAAACAACATTTGAAACAGGGCAATCAATCAGGTTTTAGAGGAATTATAAAACAACAAATGTTCAGAAGGATCCCTTACTTGTTTAAGATGAAATTGAAATTGTAATTTCTCCACCTGAGAAATTAATTAAAAAACAATGTATGTATTTGGTTTCGTTTGTTTTATGGCATATCAACCTCAATGGGGTTATTTAATGCCAATGAAATTTTTATTGCTAGTAATATTTTTGTTTTTTCAAAAATGTGTTGCTGGTAATATTTTCTTTTTCAATAATGTATTGCTGGTAATATTTTTTTTTTCAAAAATGTATTGCTGGTAATAACATATTGCTTATTATAATTTTTTTCCTTCAAAAATTCATTGCTGGTAATTTTTTTTTTTTTTTTTGCAAAAATGTACTGCTGGTACTAAAACCTATTTTTACACTTCCATAGTATTTTGACCCCAGTTTGGAGTTAATTATTTGCCCATAGCTGGGATCCTAACAGGTGCTACCACCCTAGGTCAGGGTGAACCTGGGAACACCAGCAATTAAGAGGTGGTTCAACACTCCTCAAAACCTCCTGACCAGAGGACTTGTTGTCGGGGGTAGTTTGTCATTTTACCCAGGACACAGATGTAGTTTATCATCATACCCAGGACAGGTATGTATTTGATAAAATAAGTAAGTTTTATCATAAGACATACTTTATTAGTAGTACCTCAGTTTTACTGCATACTAATTTGGTTGTGTAGTTTTTGCAGTACTATCCAAATACCCATGCTACAAACAGAGAAAAGTGAAGTTATAAGAAAATTACTCTTGAACTCTTCAATTTCTGTTCAACACTATTCTCCTAATGTCTTTGCTGTACTCTAAATTTTATCTGTTTCCTGTTTAAGATTGGGTTTCTAGTCCCGTTTACTAATTACTTATTTATTTTTTCTCATCAATTAGGAGATATGTCCACCTATTGTCTGATTCACACTCTTCCCTGATCTTTTGAACAGGAGTAGAGGTTTATCCCTAGTTCCCCGTTTAGGAGTGGGTTTTCTGTTCCTTCTAAAGTCTACATCAACTCTATACTTCTAACATCTCGCCTTAAACTACGACTTACTTTTTTTTTTTTGCTAATTGTTTATTTATTTTCTTCTCAATAGGAATAGATAGGTTCACCTACAATCTGTTTCACACTCCTCCCCCGACTTTTGAACAGGAATAGAGATTTATCTCTTGATTTCTATTTAGGATTTGGTTTCCAATTCCTTTTAAAGTCTCTTCTTTCACTTTCATTCCTATTAACCCTTTGTGTCTTAATGGCATTATCACCTTGCTTGGAGTGAATTGATTTAAAGTTCTTTTTTCATTTGTCCACTTGAATTTCCTTGAAATGGACATAGCTACATCGAGCTGACCATGAGAGGAACATTTAAATGATTTTCTAATATTTATATTATTAATAATAATGAAAATTAATTAATTCTGCAAACTTAATATTTTTTCTTTTTTTTTTTTAATCATTTCACCCCAAGCAAGGTAATAAAGCCACTAAAATGCAAGGAGTTACTGAGTCTTAAAGCATATGAGTAAAACTACAATTAAGGAGAGGACAATAAAAGAACAAGAATTAAGAAGACAAGATAACAATTGACATTGCATTCAAATTTTTGAAGATCAAATTTACCTGGGAAGCAAGAAGATGGAAGTGTTGCACAAACGAGATATGCGATAGAAGAAACTGTTAGCATCGTTTAAATAATTTGGTACAGAGTTAATAAAATCTAATTAAACATTATTTTGACTTACTTAAATAATTCCACTTTTTTCTTTAACCACTGTTTGACTAATTTGTAGTAATGTGAAATATCAGATTATGACAATACTTATTATGAACACTGTAGGTTTTCTAACTGATGACTTAATTTTAACAAGACAGATATAAATTCCTTTTAAGCAAAAACAATTTACTAAAATGATATTGATAGAAACAATGCTTATATATGTCACTTTTTAAAAATTGAATTAAAAATGAATAATGCAGATAAAGTATTTATTAAAATATGCTTTTAAAAATTATTATGCAAATTAAATGTTACTGCTTATGTTGCAAATTCTATTTGTTAATAATATATATAAAAGTCTGATAGTAAATATCTTTGCATGTTAGCAGAATGGGCTGGGCTGTTTTTTTTTTCTTAGGGTCATATCACATCGAAACACCAGTTCCCGTATGATCATTAAGGTTAAGCAATGTTCAGCCTGGTCAATACCTTGAGTGCTATAAGATTTGGATGTTCAGGTGGTGTAATGTATAATGGCTTGGAATTGTTAATTGGAGAGCCAAGTTCCAATTCCAGTTGGGTTCATTATATTCACTTACACACAATATGTATTAGCAAAATAGGATTAAAACCAGAATATAATTAGCTTTAGATTTTCAATCAAAATAAATCATAAATGTCAAAGACACTTTTCAGATATTGTGTAAGAGATGAAACTAGAATGTTTGTATCAAACTAATATGAGCAAAGAGTGCTGAAAAATGAATGGCTTGACCAACAAGATCTCTTCAAAAAAATTGAGCGATTTGACTACATTTTGGGAAGTGAATCTGGTCAAGGACTTTTTAGTGCCCCTTCGTATGATTATATGGTAAGATTCCATCATGGTTGATTATGGGGGATAACAGTTGTGATAGATAGATAGATAGATAGATAGATAGATAGATAGATGTAAGTAAACAGACCAAGATAAACAATGAACAGGCATAGCTAGATGGTTAAATATAAACATAGATGAACTGATTGAGATAGATAGATAGATAGATATTAATCGGGTACAGTAAATAGGAGCAGAATGTGTAGACAGGAACGGTCTTGAGATATATTCATAGATAATGAATAGGAATAAATAAATGGCTTGATATAAACATAGATCTAAACAAACCCAAATAAATGAATAGATAATAGATAGGAATACATAGATGCTTAGATATAAACATAGATAAGAACTGGTATAGAAAGATAATGAACAGTAATAAATAGATAGTGAAATATAACAGAGATTTATATATATATATATATATAATTATTTATTTAAAAATATGATTCCAACTCGCTACATAAGAGGTCTCATGTTTCAAAACAAGAGCCAAAAACTTCAAAATAATATTTGAATTAACTTGAGTTAAAGTAGGCTCTGTTCCATCTTCAAGCGAAATTTTTTTGGGAATGACTTATTTCTGAAATTTACGAGTTTTAATAGTATAGTCAGAATTGAAATCGAAAATTTCCATGGTAACATCAAAGGCGGATTGCTTAGAATTGGCAGGGGTGGGGTGTTAATAATTTGTATCAGTATAGAGTTACTTTCATGAAAGTAACTCTATACTTGTATCAGTATATTTGTATCAGTATAGAGTTACTTTCATGAAACTTTCGTATAGAGTTACTTTCATGATACTTTCGTATCGAGCACTATTTTTTAAAAATAATAACAAAAATACTAAGGAACTTTGGATTATTTACCAAACCAGTTTCTTTCCTATTTTCTACAATATTTTCACACACACACACACATATATATATATATATATATATATATATATATATATATATACACACAAGTATAGGATTGGTGTATATGGAATAAATTCCAATAACCAACAAATACTATTCTTAAAAGAGTGCTCAATACAAAGTAGAGCAAATATAATTATTTATTTGAAAATTATAGCATAAACATGTTATAAAATCACTACAAAAATAACCATTTTGTTTCAACACTTCTGGTGTCTTATTAAGTGATTGTGTTGAATGTAGAACATTGTACATTCAATACCATCACTTAATAAAACACCAGAAGTGTTGAAACAAAATGGCTATTTTTGTAGTGATTTTATAACATGTTATAATTTTCGAATAAATAATATATATATATATATATATATATATATATATATATATATATATATATATATATATATATATGTATGTATGTATGTATGTAAGAGAGAGAGAGAGGTTATCTATTAGAGATGAATAGACTGAAATATGTACCAAGATAGATGATTATTTTCACAAAGATTCTTATGATAGTTCTTGTAGTGCTTGCAGTGGTCCTGGTTGACAAGAAAAAAATAGATGGATATTGTAAACAGGAAAAGTAATTTTAAGGGATGGGGGATAATAAAGAAAATTGATGTGGCAACAGAAATAAAAGACATGAAAAATGCAAGCATTCAGTTGAAAATATTTTTCAAGAAGCTTTTAATCTTAAAAGCAATTTCGAAGATATTTTGGTGTTTTGTTGTGTATTTAGAGCAATTTATAATCATTTGGATTTTCATTGATCACCAGAACAGGCATCATTCCCAAGAGAAAAAGAAATAAACATGAGTCTTATCACAAGCTTTTTTACAGATTTGTATAATTTTCTGTACTTTCATTAAATAACCACATACAGTTATGAATATTAATGAATACCTGTTATTTTTAAGAGTGTGGGTCGTTTTTTAATAATTTAATTCTCTGTGAGTTGTCTTCATTATCATGTTGTAAAGATTTTTATTTATTACTTTTTTGATGAGGAATATTGTAATATATTCAGCAATGTGGCTTAATCAAAGAGGGTCATGGCTGTTGTGATCAAAGTACATATCATTCACTAACATGATATGATTAAAAGAAAACAGGATATGTCACCAGATGCTTATCATTATTTGGCCAGGGAATACATTAAATAAATATGAACAAACCATATAGCAATCATGGGACAATTGGCAAAAAAATCTCTTTATCATGTTCTGTGAATAAGCTAAGTTGAGATCAATAGTGAAATATTCCAAATAATGTCCATGTAAAACCAGAAAACTTGCATGTACACACACGCACACACCTATATATGGTAAAAATAAGATTTTAAGGCATGCTATATTTATGGGTAAAAGTGCTCAATAAAAAAGATAGCATGTATGTAAATATAAAATTGGACACTGAGGTCAAGACTCAGTCTGTTTTATGCTCGACCGCAATCTTCATGGCCTGAAGATTGAGTCCCCACTTGGTGTTGACCTCAGTGTCCAATTTTACATGTACACATGCATATATATATATATATATATATATATATATATATATATATATATATATATCAATAAATATACGTTTTTTTCCTTACTGGTAACTTAACTCACAGTTTCATACACAACAAAATTTCAGGTGCTGAGTTAAAACTGATTGTTTTCAAACAACAATCTCCATATGAAATATGGACTGCCTCATCATTACAATAACCAGATATATGTAATAAAATTTACATGATGTACCAGTTAGTCTTAACTCAGCACCTGAAGATTTTGTTGTGTGTGAAACTCTGAGGCATACTATCAGTGAGAAAAAAAATGTATATTTATTAATATATACCTTATAGCTCTGTTATATTGCATTGAGCACTATTTTATTAACACCTGCACTCACTGTGTGATATTATATATATATATATATATATATATAAAAGAGTGTATTAATAAGTTCAAAACTTGACACATAAGTATTAGGATGGTGCAAAAATAATGACGTAGTAATGTCGTTTTTTGACGTTAAAAAAATACGTCCAAAAACGAAATTATTACGTCATTATTTTTGCACCAACCTAATATTAACTAAATTTTGAATCTATATGATTTGTATTAAACAATGAATTTGACAATGAGAGTATGTTGAAAAATGATTTTTGCTTGAATCCTTTTTTTCATCATTAAGCTATATATATATATATATATATATATATATATATATATATATATATATAAAATTTCCCAAAAACTATCTCATGTGATCATAAGGTTGAAACCCGGGTCACATTTTTGTGTGAATTTTTCGATCTTATCTATTATATTATCTGCTCTGCACATTCAATTTTCTAGATTTGTGTGTTAAGCATTTTCTTAAAATATCCATCCTCTAGTCTGAGTTGTGATGTCCAAATAATTTTATAGTCTCATTTATATATATATATATATATATATATATATATATATAATTGATTTATTTTTTTATTTATACAAATTTGGTTGAAAACCAGTGAAAGATTCTAGTTTAAGGTGTTTTTTATAACTATATCTCTACTAGGTGATTCTTGAAACTTGGATTAGTAACTGTCTCTCATGTTTGCCAAACCCCTTCACTCTTTCAACTTTTCATGCTATCTGCTTAGATGAGTTATTTTTACTGATGCCCCAACTGCATGAATTTAAGCATGCTACTAAGTTGGCATCTCAGTTCCATCCTTTTACTATTGAAACAATTAAATGTAACCACCTATTCTATTCCAACAGCTTCTTCTCTTGCACCTCCCAACAGTGGAACTCCCTTCCTCTTACTTGCTTCCCTGATAACTATAATCTTCAAAAATATAAATGTGATGTCACCCGACATCTTCTGTTGCCTTGTTTCCCATCCTTCTTTTTATCCTCCTCTGCTCATTTTTTATCCTCCCCTCCACATGCACAGTCTTTTCTCTTGCACTCTCTGTAGCCCCTATTGTACTAGTGGAACTCCTGCCTTGCTTGCGGTGAAATGCTTTAAAAAAATTCTTTTTAAACTACATTACTACAATTTTGCATGTCTTAGCTACATTGAAAAAACTTGTATTTTTCTTCAAGTTTTTTATTCTCTGGCTCACTTACCAAAAATTGAAAACTGAGATGGGTTTGATGGCAGGCATCAATTAGCATATATCTGTGTTTCTTCTGTTTGTGTATATCTTACTGAGAAAGATATAAAATATAAATTATTCAGTCCTGCCCATAGTAGTAGGTGCACTTGGAACAGAGCCTAAAAGATTCGAATTGATCTTGAATGAACTGGAAATCCAAGGAAAAGTTGTGATTGTCCAGATTGCAGTATTTCTTGAATTGCAAGGAGACTGAAAAAGGTGCTGGAGATTTAAAGAGATTTGCTGTTATTTGATCTTCAATGATGAAGACTAGATATCTGGTGGAAATATACAAATGCATATTATTATTATTATTATTATTATTATTTCCATAGTATACTAATTTCTTACCAGGTCCCAACCAAAGACCTAAGGCCAGAAATGGTCTCATAACATTTTACACTGCACATTTATATAAAAAAAAAAAACTACAAATACATATTAGGTTGGTGCAAAAATAATATCGTTTTTGATGTATTTTTTAATGTCAAAAACGATATTATTTTTACACCAACCTAATATATATATTTTACATAGATAAAGCCATTTATAGGCCTGAGTTGTGCTCATGAGAAAATTTATATTTCTTTAAGACATGGTCTACTAGGGAACCCTTCAATTAGTCTATCAGAACCTTTTACAATAAAACTCAGGGCCCTAACCACAACTGGAATTATTGATATCCAAGCCCAGGACTTTAACCAAAACTGAAATTATTATTATTGTTGTTGTTTATTATTATTATTATTATTATTATTATTATTATTATTATTATTATTATTATTATAATCTTATTTGCTTCTAAAAAAGAAAAATTGAGGATTGAAGGAAATCTTAAGGAAGACATTCAAAAACTAAAGAAAGTATAAAAGAAATAAATGAAAAATAAAAAAGAGATGTAGAGAAAATAGAAAGAAAACAAAGAAAAAGAAATAAATAAATAAAGGAAGGAGGAGAAAACAGTAAAATGAGAAAAAGAAAGAACATTTCATAAAGGTCTATAAATGTAGAAAGAAATGGCTTTGAAAGAAAGCAATAAAAAGAAAAAAAATTCTTAACTGAACTGCAACTAGAGAAACAAAGAAAACCAGCAAAAAATGATCTTTAAATTTCAACCATAATGACAAATAAACAAAAATGTTTTTCTCTTTACTTAATAATTATAAAACAAAATTGCACCTTACAAAACCAAGAACAATGTTTTCTGATGATTTTATTGCCAAAAGCTAATTAAAACCAAAAGATTTGGAACATTTTTTCATTCATAAATATTTCAGAAAAACTCTAACCACATTTTTATCAAACTCCAGATTTTAGTTTCTCAAAGAATTTTTCAAGCATTTAATTCTTTATTTTTGAAAAATTTTAAATACAAAAGGAATTCCCATAAATGAATTTTAATTTGAAAAAAAATTAATTAAAATCTCCTGTTTTATTTACAACGGCTGACAACAATATCAAATTAAATATAAATATTTGGCACACATATAAACATGGTGAAAGTTGACTTGCAACTGAGTTAGACCCCACCCCCAGGACTCCTAACCCCTAAACAGGTATCATTTCCATGTCAGTGATGATGTCTTAAATGATGTCTCATAAGATCCACAAGTAACCTGCAAGTCATTTCCACACTGAGTACAGTCAAATTTTCTAACTACAGCCTGATTGTCTGTATGTTTAGTTTCATGTACAGGGGACTATAATGACTTGCTGAGTATCAAGTTGGTAGATGGGGATGTTTCTGTATTTACATTTGTGACTGAGGAGACCTGCCCTTGAAAAGTAGATATAGCCACATTCATCACAGAAGAGGAACTTCTTTGTGGCTCTCTTGGGAACAGGATTGACATCTTCCATATATCTATCACATCATTTCAGCTCAGTGTAAGCAACTTTGTTAAATTCTTTAACATCAACAGCAATCAGATCTCTCCATACCTCCCTGTCTAATGTTCACAGTTGTTAAGATTTGCATGAACATTATTGTGTCCTTGTGGCTTGAACTGAGAAAATTTGTTCCACGCTAGACAGCCAGAGTCATCCCCTACCTGACTCCACACTAGATATCCAGGGCCATCATGACATGACTCCCCACTAGACAGCCAGGGCCATCCTCTACCTGACTCCATACTAGACAGCCAGGGTCATCCTCTACCTGACTTATTTCTTCTCATAGAGTACAAGCTTTATGATTTCACTATCTTGGTTCAAGAAGTTTGCAAATTCATCAAAAAACTTGACTCCACAAAGGCTGCTGGTCTGGATAAAATCTCTGTTGTGCTTTAGAACCCTAGCTATGAACTTTCTACAATCTCTATATAGTTATTTAGCCACCTCTTGTAAGATAATTGTTTCCCAATTTTGTGGAAGTTGTCAAATGGTTTCCCTGCTTTCAAGAATGCTGGTGGTTGTTCATATGTATCACAATAGTGCTCCATCAGCTTCCTTATTAAATTGTTTGTGTCTCTTAACAATAAAGAGCTAGACAATCACCTCACCAGAAAGGAACTCCTGTGCAACAAACAGTATGGGTTTCATTCTTCAATGTCCACTGCTGATGTTTTAACTGTCATCACCCACAGAATCAGTGAAACACTCAATGGTTACTTAATTACAAGAGCAATTGCCTGAGATACCTCAAAGCCTTTTGTGATAGTATACCATATGGGTTGCTATACAAACACTCCAGCTATGTCATCTCTGGAAGAGCTTATGCAGTCATCAAATCCTTTCTCTCATGTATGTTCATAAAGGTTATGGTGAATGGCCAGTTTCTGAAGCTCATGAGATCAAAGCAGGCATTCCCCAAGACTTTCTCCTCATATCCTACCCTAATTCAGCATTTTATTAATGATCTGCCAAGGAACAGTCTCAGATAATATTTTACTCCAACAGTTTCTTTTCTCACATTTCCCACCTGTGGAACTTTCTTCCATTTACTGATAACTACAATCTTCAAAAATTTAAATGCAATATCAGTTGTCATTATGTCTTCTTGAATCCTGTTCATCTTTTGTTCTTTTCTCAATCCTACCTTTACTCAGTCTTTTCTCTCACTTTCACTTCCAGTAAACTCCTGCATACTAGTGACATTCTTGATTTGCTTGGAGTGAAATGATTAAAAAAAAACATCTCAGCAGATGATACCATAATTTATGGATGCACTTCCAAAGATCAAATTGGTCAAAGCCTTGAAGCTGATCTCTCCTCTGACTGGGCTCTAACGGCTCAAAGGGGAAAAAACTGGTTTGTAGCATTCACTACCTCAAAAACAAAGCTACTATCACTCTGAGTTCTACTCTTACTGAGACTTCATGCTTTGAATATTTATTGATTCTCAAGTTCACTCCAGAACTCAAGTGGAACATGTATATATGAACCACTGTTAAAGATGCTGGCAAAAATAAATGACTGATTCTATTTATCCAGGAAGTACATGTCTCTTTATACTATGCTTTATCTTTGCAAGAGTTAAATTAAATAAAAATGCAGTATTATATTCATATCTCATCTACAGTCGCTCTCTCACAGACATGTCGTTGCCTCCCTCTGTCTTTTTTACAATGGTAACTACTCCGAGGAGCTGTTTTTACTGGTTCCCAAACTTCATGAATTTAAGTGTTCTACTAGGCTGGCATCTCACTCACACCCTTTCTCTGTTTAAATGTAGCTGTCTCTTCTACTCCAATAGCTTCATGTCTCACACCTCTTGCCTGTGGAACTCCCTCCCCTCTTCCTGTTTCCCTGATAGCTATAATCTCTAACTATTCAAATGTAATGTCAATCAACATCTCCAGTTGCCCTTATCTATCTCCTATCCTTCTCTTCATCCTTTCCTCTATCACTCCTATTTGCTCTAGCTCCAACTCTCTGTAACCCCTTGTGTGCTAGTGGCTTCCCACCTTGCTTGGGGTGAAACGCTTAAAAAAAATATATATCAAGGCTGAAGCTGCTCAATCCTCTCTTTCAAGTCTTGATAGAGTTCAAAATCATTTATGCAGTCTTGTGGGTGAAGGTTTCTTTCCCACTCTGAAGCCTCTTTCCCACAAATGCAATGTCACAGGCCTGTAGCTAATCTGTTGCTATTTCCATGGCAAATACTCAAATGAGCTTATTCTTTAGTTCTACCATTTAAAAATTATAAAGCTTTATTTATTTGTATTCCATTTGTAAGGAGGAAGTTTTTTTTCCCAAGAAACTGCTACCTTATGGAACAAAATTCCACTTGGATGCTTCCATGAACACTACAATTTTAACTTGTTAAAGTCTCAGGGCAATTGCTATCTCTCCTTGCTTTTCTCATAATCTTCATTTCCTACCAACTCCTCTTTCACACTTCCATTCATTATAACTATTTTAACAGTAAGTCTCTACCTTGAGATGCTCTCGTGTCTTTTATTGTCAGGAAAAGTTATAAAGACAATATTTCTGTTACGACATTATGATTGAAACAGAGTATATATGATGAAGGCCAAAGTGTACACTGGCCGAAACATTATGAATATGGCAATAAAGATGAAGATAACAGTCTGAATAATGTAAATAATGTAAGTAATTATAATACCTCATCTCAGAGATATAGAGGCCGAAACGTGGTGCATATGGCAATGAAGATGAGGATAACAGTCCAAATAATGTATATAAGTAATTAATCATAATACCTTATCTCAGAGATATAGAGCACAAAATGTTGGGAATAAGGCAATGAAGATGGGAGATAACAGTTCAAATAATGTAAATAATACCAGTAATCATAATACCTCATCTCAGAGATATAGAGGCGAAACATTGGGAATATGGTAATGAAAATGAAGATAACAGTTCAAATAATGTAAATAATGTAAGTAATCATAATATCTCATCTCAGAGATATAGACAGATAGTATCTATGAGGTACTTAAAAATTTTTTGTAATATTTTCAAAAGTACCTTTGTAACGTTTTTCAAAATCTCTTTGTAATGTTGAAAATATTTAGCAAACAATTCATTACAAATAAGAATTAATATTTTTAATCTTCCCAAAATTTTTAGAGACACAATGTGAAACCCCAAAATGAAAATATATTGTCACATAGATTTAGTAAAGTTATTTTCATACCTTTGCATATATAGATATGATTCTAGAGGTAAAAATCAATAAATATCATTAAGTAAATATCTGAGTACTGATCAAGACCTTGATATACAGGCTGTTTAAAAAAAATAAACATCTATTTTGTTTCTTAAAAGTAGGTCTTGTTATTGTCAGGAAGATAATTTAAAGTGAATTCATGGAATAAATATTTTAATAAATTTTGGTAAAAAAAAACAATAGCTGTTTACATTTAAATATCTTTTTAACCGTGAAATAAATTCATGGAAATATTTGAATTACTATGATTCTTTTTACATAGACAAAACGAATGACAGATATGATTTGAGAATAGTGTAAAAAGTTTTTCTACATTTTAAATGTGCTTCATTATTTTGTAAATTTTTTATGGAAATTGTTTTCAAATAGAACACAAATGCTTCACATGAAAGAAACCTTATTCATGTTAAAATCTAAGAAGTCGAAGAATTTTAAATTTAGTCTCCAATGTTTTAAATGAATTCAACGCATCAATATAATTTATTTAAAAATGAAATATGACTGACTCATAGAAATAATTCCAAATGTTAAAAAATAAAAAAATACTAAGAAAAGCTAAGTTATTTTTCCAAAGTTTATTATTGACATATTTAATCTGTATTATATTGGTCTTTTGCTATATTCCTTGCCTATATCAGAGATTCAAATAAGGACAAGGTTCATTTAATTTTATTTCTGTTTTAATTTGACAAAGCCAACAAACAAAATTCACTCTGGATTTTATCTCTCTCTCTCTCTCTCTCGAGTTTCATATTCTACAACTGTGGTGTATTAAGCCACAACCTCAATATTTTCGGCATCACAGATGTGGTTTCTTTACCAACTATATTTTTCATCGGGTGGTGTTGCTAGTTTCATGCCCAAGCAATTTTGTATTCAGAATTGTCCTTTTTTTAAACTAGTTACTAACCAAGGCTGAAGAGCTTGATCTACCCTACTATTTAACCTATAGCTATGATAGAAGAGATGGATTCATACCTTTCCCATAGGTATTTGCATGAAAGTAAATGTAATGAACTCAACTGGAATTGAAACACAGCTCTTCAATTTATGATTCCAAACCCCCAACCATTACACCACCTGCACAAGCATCAGTTTTAATATAAGATTTTATATTTAAATAATCAATTTTTTTCTGTAATGTAATGATAGTAGCATCTGATAAAGATATGAGTCTAAATTTGGACTCTGTTAAATTAATGTCAGTTGAATTGAGAGTATGGTTAAATGAATTAACATCACTAAATAAAAAGATAATAATGAATAAAGAAAAAGAAATAGAAATACATTTAGAGATGATGCCAGTGGTAAAAAGAAACCCAAAATTTTATTATCTCACTTGACTTTTGTGAAACAGTCATTACACTGCCCTGTTTAAATCAAAAAAAAGACAAACATATCCTCTTCCTTTCTCTTTTTCTCCTTGCTCCATGATGTATTATCAGAATGTAGAAGAAGGATGTCCCCTAAACTCTCTTTCCATCTTCCAACACATGGCATTTACCTGTGTCTTACAGAACCTCCACCTTTGAAGTAAATCAACATTTTCCTTGGTGGTTCCAACTCAGCACAAAATATTGATTTGAGCTCACCCATTATAAACATCCTTAAATCCTCCAATGATGAAATAAATACAAACTTTTGTTTGGTCATTCCATTGAGCTTGACCATTTTAATAAAGCTTATACTTACTTACTTTAACTTCTGAACTAGAAAAAGAAAATGGATATACCCAAGAGACATTGAGAACTTTGTTTCCTACAGTTTACATAAAAAAATAAATGGTCTTTGATAGAAGCCCAAGTTTTTGTATGCTTCTTTTTAATTGTTTACATGTATACATACCCACACCTATAATATACACCAACACACAACCTTTAAATTCCATAAGAGTAAGCTATTTTGGGTCCTCCTTTGAACATTCAGTCTTCTTTTTCTGAGGGTGTGAGGGATTTTCCTTCTTCTCTTGTAGATCAGGTGTTTATATAACTTGCTGTTATCTGGCAGGTTTTGTGTTTTATATCCTAAGCTCAACTGGGTTGATTTCCTTCTTTATGCTGGTGCATACCTACCAACATTCTTGGAGGCTCAATTCTACACACAGTGGCTTTCAGTCTCCCTCTATATCAACCCTTCGGGTTCCTAGGTCTTTTAACTGTCTGTACTTACTTTCAAATCTTTTAAGGTAAATCTAGTACATATTGGGATTACTACAGGTTAGCTATTCTTAGATCAAGGTCCCTGATGGACTGAGATTTGCATGCATGAATCACATACTTTGACTGAGGAAGAACTGCAAATGTCAAGTAATTTATCTCTTGTAATTATACAGCTGTTCCTTCAGATTGCAGTCCTTAATTATGCATAAGTGTATTGGGTCTTCTGAAATATATATTTTGTTTTCTGGCATTCACAAAACAAAAATTAAGTTGTATTAAATATTATGACTGCAGGTGATATTTAGCATTGAATCTTCACTACATTTAATGCTTGAAAGTGAATTGTTTAGATCAGACGTATCCAAACCATTTTCAAAAAGTGCTAGATCTGATGAGGTGAATACGTGTGAGGGCCAACCTTTCTGCTTGGCATTCTTTGAACCATTAAAATTAAAGGCAAATGAACTACCTTATGAAAATTTTATTGCAAATGGCATATTTTCATTTCTTCAAATGGATAATGAATTTAAACAGGTCTTACCAAAATCACTTCACCTGTCATATCCGAAGCCCGATTTAAGATGAAGTAAAATGCATCCGAGAAGAAAGAACTTCCTTGAAGCTATAACATATTTCAGGTTAATATTAAACATTGCATATTATTGGTAATTATTGCTGTCTGTCAACTTTTAATATGAACAGGAACATGACACCAACATTCATCTTATTAAGAAATAGAAAACATAAAGTGACTCAAGTCCAAATGTCCAAATATATTTATAACTGATTTTGACCAACACAAAACAAATTTAATTCACTAAGATTTTAGAATTTATTCATCTCAGATGACCAAAACAAATAACTTGCCTTCACTAATGTGAAGGGTGATACTTAGATCTGGACTGCAGTATGTAGGTCAGGTCTGGTTCAAGGGCAGTGATTTTAGAAATTGGCTAGAAAGGGCCAGAGGGTGGCCACACAGTGCTGCTGCCATCTTTCGGTAAAACAGGAAATTGCATTTCTTAGGTGTGTATTTTACATACTCTGATAGACAATACTGGCAAGCTGCAAGTGATACATTCTATGACAAAGGATGGGGGCCATATGACATTTGACCACAAGCCATAATTGGCTCCCTGCCAAATTTTGCACATTCCTGGTTTAGATAATGTGCTCTTCCTTTCCATCAAATTACCAAAGAATACTTGCTAGTATGTGGCCCACCTCAGATGACTTTTCATTAATGTCCTTCAGAGAGGCCAGCTGCAAGGTTAACATCAAAGATAACCTCTTAGCTGGGCTGGGTGTAAATCCCTACTTCACAGGACATCAGATGTCTATCAACAAGTAAAACTGTGTCAACCCATGGATTATGCACATGTGGCAAAAACCATATGGCAGATAGATATATAAACATTCACACTAGAGAAAAGAAGAAAGTGTAATATATCAAAACAAAAGTGTAGAGGAGGACTCTGGAGCACACACACACACACATGCACAAACTGACCAATGGTAATTGACAAGGTCTTGAGATTTTTTTAATCATTTCACCCCAAGCAAGGAGATAATGACACTAAGATGCAAGTGGTTACTGGGAGTGGAAGAGAATGAGATTTTACTGAGGAGAAAGGACAATAAAAGAATAGGTTTCAATGAACTGATTGACATTACATTTAAATTTTGGAAGATTGTAAATTGCATGGAAGCAAGAAATGAAAAGAATGTTCCACAAGTAAGAAGTGCAAAAAAAAGAAACTATTAGAATACAACTTATGGTTGCATCTAGCATTTCAACAGTAAAACAATGAGACCTAATTGCCAATCTAGTAGTACAGTTAAAGTCATGCAGTCAAGGTATCAAAGAGGAGAGCGATATTTATTCTGTACAACACAGAAATGTGGCACAAGGCCGAAAAGGGGATTGGGGAAAGGACGGTCTTCTGTCTTAACTATAACTTAGCTAGCCGCAAATACTGACCCAATCATACAAAACAATATTCCTGACACCAAAACAACACATTCATACGTACCTTTCTTACTACAACTACCATAATGCCTCTTTGTCTCTATGAAAATACTAACTAGTCCCCATATTTACAATTCGTTGTCTGTGGGGGGGGGAATAAAATAACAATTCTAAAAATTAACCCCAATGAACATTTACAATATGAATACAAAAAGCTATTTACAAGAAACTAAAGAAAATAAGATTAGTAATAAAACCCCCCACAATGACTAAATGTGGCAGAAACATCGGTTCAATGGCCGAAATCAATGCAGGACTATAATAGTATAAAACATTCATTCATCCCAAGCACTCACACTGACATGCACTCATTCAGACACGACAACAAATACGAAACCACTCACGCAAAACGAAAGGCGCCCCGCATCCACCAGCGAACTGACATCACTGACCACTAAGGAGGAGAGCTCATTAGAACAATTGCCATGAGAATATTTATAGAAAAAAAACAGAGTGAAGCCACATCATGGCAATGAGAAAGCAACTGAAACTGAGATGCCAGGTCAGAACTGTTAATATTACAGACCCTTCTTCATATTTCATCAAGAATCTTAATGTGTGGATCCGGAGTGCCAGACTCAATTCACAGATGAGTGGTAGATTTATAAATGTTTATGATGGATTCTGGCAAGAAAAATTGTCTGGCAGTCATGACACAGTGAACCAACTTTCTTAGCAACACACCTAGCCATTGATTCAGATAATCACTCCACTTCCTGTCAGTAGAAAGCATGAGACTAAAATAGTGCAATGAGTTTTTCTCCTGGAGGTTAGCCTCAGTCATGCTGATGAAAAGCAGAAAAAGTTCTCTATGATGATTAAAGGATAACAGTTTTGTTTTGGAGGCATTGAAATTTACAAGCTATTTCTTGCCCTAGTTAACAACTGATTGGAGGGAATTTTTAAAAGCAGCTATCAGTTTTACTTTAGCAAACCTATCAGACTTACTATTAAGACAGGAGTAACAGTTGTGTCATCAGTATAAATACTTAAAATTGTTACACATGAGTGATTAAGTCTTCTATTCTCATTACCTTGGCACAATTACCCCCATAAGCAGGTAGTATGTGTATACCTATTTTTTGTGGGGGGTGGGGAGTACATTGCATACTTAAAATTTAGAATGAAAACCCATCTTTAAAATCATTTAATCCTCAGAAGATTTTCTCAATATAATATTTAATACAAATTTCCCTTATCTTAAAATATTGTGGGGAAATAGACCTAAGAGGGATGGTCATTACCTCATAAACAGATAAAGCGTACTTATTTTATTTTGCCAACTTGTACATTTGATAGAGTCTACTCTAATAACAGTTGGCAGAAGGCCAATAAAAGAAATTAATGAGATGTAATGAGAGAGAAAATAGTAAGAAGGTAGTTAGAAAAACCAAATCTGCAGTCTTGTATCAAAACTTTCTTTCTGTTAACATTTCTTTCTGTTTGTTTCTTGCTGTTTGTTTATATCTTTTCTGTTTATTTCTTGCTGTTTGTTTATATCTTTGTGTATTCATCTTAATAAAAATGGCTACAATACTTTACTGATGCCTTTCATTCTTTTTCTATTAAAAACAAAACAGTAAGCAATTCTAGAGTATCCAATATGAGCATTTTCACAACAAAATATCATTCACAAGAAAACAGCTATTTCAAAACACAGTCACCCAGTCAACTTCATTGTAGCCTTTCTGTCTCAGTGACTAATTTCATCACTTTGAAGCAGCTCTTCTTGAAGTTGGGATTAGCATATCATAATAGAATCAGCTGCATACACTTGGTTTAATTCTTTATAGCTATATTAGTATATACTTCCAAATTTCATCAATGACAGAACCAGATGTTTGCATCAAGTCTAAAAGTAGATTAGCTCACAGAACCTATAAGAGGCTCACCTCACACAAGATTTAGAGATAACAAATAAAATTTCAACTAGCAATTTAAAACAAATCAAAACTACTTTTCACCAACCAAAAAAAAGTCTTTGTGAACCTGTTTTAGACAATAAATAACAACATCAAAAGATTTTACTTCAGTAACTCTAAGCAATACAAAATGATCACAATGATCTTTATATAAGATTCCTCACTTCAATATGTTGATCCTGGCCACAAGAAATTCCTTTTCAAGACCTTATTTCAATTAAGAGATGCTCCCTATGAGACAGAAAAATCTGCATTACAAGTAAGACATATCAGCATTCATTCAAAGAATTAACTTTTTCTTCTATAACAAACACTGTACAAAAGGAACTTTTTATAAGGACACCTAGTTACATACATTTTCCTCTGTTGGCATTTTACAAACTTTCAAGGTTTCAGAGCAACTTTCCACACACCGTGACCTTGTTTAATATTTCTGCATATGTAACATTGCAGCTAGGTGCAGACCCCAGATTAATTCTCATGGTGCAACTTCTTCCAGTCAAATGCCTGTGACTTAAAAAATAACCATTTAGCCAGATCGTCATTCACGAATTAAGACCATAAGATGAAGTGTAGGTGAGAAATGAACAGTTTAACAAGTGTCTTTCCTTTCAAATTATTACCTACGGGCCCTCTCCATCTCTTTGCCCTTTTCACAGGTAGTGACCACTGTCTTATAAAGAACATTGTTCTTTGTCTTGTCATCTTTCTTTAAAAAATGTAATTTATTGTCATTCAATGATTTTCTTTGTCCGAGTGGCTTGCCATGTATTTGTGAAGTCCGCTTTACTTAAATGATAATCATTGGGAAAATAAATGTCCAAATCCATTTTTGTGGCAGGTCAGCCTTTTTGCATTTAACAAGATATCACCTGACACTGATATCACTACATATAAAATTATTGTTTGCTACAGAAAACATCTAATGTTTAATTTTGCCTCTCCTGATTCTTTCATGCTTGATCTGATTTATCTATCCTTCCTCCTTTGTCTGCTTAGTAATCCACAGTTATTGGTTGATCAATGACAATGGTGTCTTTTATAAGTAGAAGACTAACATACCATTACATTAATAATTGTTGCTAAAAGCAAAACTAGGACTGGATCACTTTAATATGGTGAAAAGCCTCAAGAAGAGTTTGAGACTAAAGCTGGTTGCTAGCTAGTCTTTCTCAAAGTAATGACAGTGGACAAAACATACACATATGTATAAAATGTACAAGACCAAACAAACACAAATGGAAACATTAAACCAGAAAGCATAGAATAGAAGCCTTAGATAAATGATGAGAATCAATGTAACTTGAAATCAATGGCAAACAAGCAGCTGCAATTAAATGATAGCTAAACACCTGCCGACACATAATCATATGATGCGTAACAAATTAGAAATCAGTTTATAAAATGGCCATCTTCAGCAAAGCATTCTACAGTACACATGTTGGATTGAAAATCTCCAAGCCTAGTTATTGTCTTTCAGAACTTGTATGAAGACAATAGTTAAAACCAAAACAAGGCTGGTTTCTTGGCAAGAACAGTTTTCTAAAGGATATTTTAAAAAAGGCAATTTTTTATGTCTTATTCATATGGCAATATAATAAACATATTTATTAAATATTCTTCTCCTATACACTGTGTCCTCTCAGGCTAGGTGATCATGGCTTTCCACAACTTCCTATTTTTTTGTAGCTCCAAGCAACATTTGCCACTTATTATCCCACCTCATTCACACACTTCCAACTATTTATGTTGACTCATTATGCTGGTTATCCAATGTTTTCCTTTGTCTCTCCTGTCTTCATTATGTCATGTGAGTATCAAATTCTCTGAGGCTACTTTCTGCATTATGTGTTGCAGATATTTCAACTATCTAAGTACAACTGTTTTTTTTTGTTTCCAATTTATGCTTCATTTCTCACATGTTCTATTCATGGTATTCTCAGTATCCTTCTGTAGAACCACATTTCTATTGCCTTGAGTCTCCTTTCATCTGTGTGGAAATGGTCCAGTATTTATTGTAGTAGGATTTATATTACATAGTAAATCATCACTCTTTTCTTTATTTCTAATGGCATTTTTTCTGCTTCTTAATAATTTGCTTAGTTTGTGGAAGGCAACTTTTGCTATTCCAATGCACCTTTGAATTTCTATATCACATTTTCTGTTGTCTGTTATAATAATTCCTAAATGCTTAAATTTCTGTATTTCATTCATTGTAGCATTTCTAATTTGCAGCTTCCACCCTGAGTTTTCCCTGTTACTAATAACCATATGTACATTCTGTATTCTTACAATTAATGGTTATTCCTTCCTTTTCATATTCCTTGTCTAGGTGCTTCTACAGTTTCCTTTCAGTGTTTACCGTCAATATGGTGTCATATCTTATGTTATTAACACTGTGTCCACCAATAATAAGCCCTGATATTACATCTAGTTTTTTTCTTTTTTTGATACCAGAATGATATTGTTTTTCATATAATCTGACTATGACATTTACTGAGCATTTAACCCCATTAAAAATTAAATCAGATTCAAGATGAATTGAATGTTATTCTGTGGATTTTGATAAGATTTCCTTTACCAGGTCCTAACAGAGTAAATGAATGACAAAACAATTGAAGAGAGAGAAAGAGATGTTCATTATTGTACGTTCTTTGTCTGGCAAACAGTGTAACAATGGTGGCCAAAAAGTAGTTCAGTTTTTATCCAAATCTTATTGACACTAACAAATGCCAATGTTGGTTCACCAAATTCCAATCAGGCAATTTACAAAGAAGAAATTAAAATGTGGCTTTGAATTTTGTCTTTGTACAAAAGGGGATTGGAAAATTGGTTTAAGGAGGACAATTGCATTAAATAATGATGGCAATTAGGTGATCGATTAGACAATAAATATTTTCTAATAAAAAGATGCTTGGCTTTTCCTAAAATGAAAGAATTACTTTTAAGTATGTATAATATTTTATATAATTTTTCTACTACAGAATACCGACTCAATGTGAATGTTGAAAATTTTAATTTCCATATCTTTTTTTTTACCAAAAACTTTTATCTTATCTTTGAAGGATTTAGTCATGATGCTGACCTGCCACACTTTTGCTCATCATTCTTTGATCTACAGTGTAACATCAATATGTAGTTGCAACATGAAATATAAACTTAATCTGATGAAGTCCTAAAAGAGGAAACACATTACACAAAAATTTTTACACTTTCTCGTGCTTCTGTTCCTTAATATATAAAGAAGATAAAACATTGCTATATAAGAAGATAAAACATTTTAATCCTTAATATATAAGAAAGATAAAAGTTTGCTATATAAGAAGATAAAACATTCTGTTCCTTAATATATAAGGAAGATAAAACATTGCTATATAAGGATGATAAAATATATGCAAAACCAACTCCAAGAATATATTTTTGCTGATCATTACACACTTCACCTGTTCAAGGCTAGAGTTAATAATAATCTTCCTCTCCTAGCCACATAAGCCTCTACCTCAAGTGACCTCCATGTCTTGTACAGGGTGATCCTTACTGTAAAAAAATTATGTTACAGAAGGAGTTTGATAGATGTGTGTGTTTAAATGAATTGAGCTATTGTCTGACATGAGTCTTGTAGATAGACACATAGTGGTATATCCAATATTCAGGTGTTTGGTTTGATCAGGAATGCAAATCCTTAAGGAACATGTGAATTCATAAATTATATTGGTTCTCTTTAATTTAGATTTTTCAGGTTTGTTGTTATTGTTAAAGATAGATTAGCTGTTTTAAATTTTTTATAGTAGATAATTTAATTTTCCTGTTCTGGTCAAATGGGGTTGTGTATTTCTTTCTAATATTTTTAAGAGAAAATTCATCTTGCTTATAGTTAATATGTGTATTTTGCTTTTATATAAAATGTTAATGTTTGTCTATATTTCTGAGATGAGGTATTATGTACAGTATTTACATTAGTCGGACTATTGTCCTCATCTTTGTCGCCATATTTGTCACAACGTTTCGGCCGTTGTACGCTCCGGCCTTCTTCAGATGGTTGGAATTTCGAACTGAACCCTTTATTTCGATCACTAGGGTAGACTGTTCTAGTTCCACGTGCCATGTTTGATGGATGTCAGTTATCAGTTATCTCCTGCTAATTTTCCCTCTGAAAGTTCTCCACTGCCTTAACCGGGTATTGAACTCAAACTCTTTGGGTCTGTCACTGTATCTAACCAACACCTTTATCCACTGTGCCATGTGTCCTACAATGGCCAAAACATTGTGACAAATATGGTGACAAAGATGAGGACAATAGTCTGACTAATGTAAATAATGTTATTGTTTTTATCTGTATGTTCAGTGTTGCTATGAGTTAGAAATAAACAGTCTAATCTGGTGATCAATGAGAGAGTTCTGAAAACCATTGTTAACTAGTGTCTGTTTTACATCATTGAGTTCTTTAAGGAAAAGGGATGGGAGAATGAATTTTTGTGTGGTCTCCTAAGGAAATTTTTTATAACAGCAGCTATTTTATATCTAAGTAAGTATTCACTCATAAAATTAAGGTGGCAAGAGTTTCTACTAATGTTTTTTTTTTTTTTTTTTTGAATAACAAGGTGGTGAGTGTGTTTCTACTGAATTTTACCAGAACATCTCAGAATGGGTGTTTATTTTTAAATTCATAGGTAAAGTTTTATTTATATATATATATATATATATATATATATATATATATATATATATATATATAACACTATTGGTAGATGGCAAATTATATAATTATATAATTCATTATATATCAAGACAAACAGAATGCTTGCCAATGAAGTACTCAATAGTTAACTAGAACATTGATTATTTTATGAGAAGTAATTAGAGTTCACAATACTTATCAGTGGTTGACTTAGTGTTTCCTCATTTATTAGGACTCATTTTATTTTATATCTACTTCTTATATACCTTAACTAAATATTCAAATTTTCTTCACTTACAATTGCCAATCTCATAAGTTCTCCACAACAGCCGAAAAGCTAAGTATTCATATATATATATATATATATATATATATATATATGTATGTATGTATGTTCTCAAAACAAATATTGAAAATTACCATTTATCTACTTAATTATATAAATAAATAAATGTTTCATATAAGTTATGTTGTATCATTGCATTCAAACAAATATTAACCCAAAATTATAACATTAAAAATACATATTCATATTTAATGGAGTTAAATCTAGATAGATAGATAGATAGATAGATAGAAACAGACAGACAGACAGACAGAGTCAGATAGGTCAAAACAGTATGATATATATGTATAATCAAAATAACATATTGAGGTAAACAGATATGAACAGATTGAGATAGATAGTTAATGAAGAAATTTAGATAGTGAATAGATTGAGATAGATAGATAGATAGACAGATAGATAGATAGATAGATAGATAGATAGATAGATAGATAGATAGATAGATAGATAATGAAGAGATTGATATAGATTAGTTTTCTAATTCCAGACAGACAAGATTCATTCCTAAAGTTCAATTGTTAACTATTCATTTTTTTGAAGTTTTTCATTTACCAAACCTGGAATTGGTTCAAAATGAGTCAAGTTTTATAAATCATCATTTTTACTCCTTTTCCTGGAGTTTCTCTATTGTTGTCTTTCTTGAGAACAGGGACGAAGGGAAGCTCTTATTTTAGTGAGGTTTTTCTTTTTTGATAGGGATTTATATTTGTCCCACTAATTAACAAAATCACACATTGTTAGCAAGCATTTAGCAAGACTATTGTTTTTTTGCATTACCAACAAACATGTAAAGTATCCTCTTCTAATGATACACACAAACAGTAAATGTACTCAGAAAACCCATCAGCCATATTGGACTGAGATTAAACTGTCTTCACTGAATCTAATGAATGGCCTTTGATAATTGGGCTTGGGAAACTCTGGAAAATTATCATCAATAATGAAGCCATAGTCTGGAGAATGCACCAAAAGAGATAATGTTTTAATCTATTCTGTTTGAACAAGGTTTTAGTTACTTGCTTTTATATTCTTTTTGATTTGGCATTTTTGGCAATGTATCTTTCTGTTTTCATGATTTCTGATAGTAGACAATCTTCTGTTGATCAATACAAATTAATTATTTTTGTATTCAAGAAAGATATTTATTAGTTAACATATGCATAACATATATTAGGAAGACCTTAACAAATAGAGTATTAAACTGAAAATCATAAGGTTCACAGTTCAACTACTGACACCTAAAACTCAAGAATTGTTGATATCAAACTTAAAAGTTGTTATAAGAAAAATATCTTCTTTTGCTATTTTTTCTGATTTCTAATTTCACATCTGACCCTATTTTAGCATTATATATTTATCTATCTATCATTGTATCTCCCTCTCTGTTCGGATTTACTTGCAATCATCTCAACCTGTCTATCTTTGTATATTCACAAGCATCTCATTTGCCATGTCTATTCCCTATGTTTATCTGTCCATATACCATTCAATTTACCCCTGTCTTTTCTAGGGCCCTTCAGTACATCTTTGTTCATAAGCCATTTGGAATGTCCTTTTCTGTTCTGTCATCATCCAGTCACTTTATTTATTCATATACAATTTGAAATATCCCTGTCTCTTCTTGTACCTTTCAGTCTATCTTGGTCAGTCCACATGTCATCAAAACTGCCCCTGTCTCTTCTTGTACCTTTCAGTCTATCTTGGTCAGTCCACATGTCATCAAAACTGCCCCTGTCTCTTCTTGTACCTTTCAGTCTATCTTGGTCAGTCCACATGTCATCAAAACTGCCCCTGTCTCTTCTTGTACCTTTCAGTCTATCTTGGTCAGTCCACATGCAATTGGAACTAGCCCTTTCTATTCTTGTACCTTTCAGTCTATCTTGGTCAGTCCACATGCCATCGAAACTGCCCCTGTCTCTTCTTGTACCTTTCAGTTTATCTTGGTCAGTCCACATGTCATCGAAACTGCATCTGTCTCTTCTTGTACCGTTCAGTATATCTTGGTCAGTCTGCATGTCATCGAAACTGCATCTGTCTCTTCTTGTGCTTCTCCTTGTCTATTCACATTTCATTCTATCCATTTCTCTCTATTTTCTGTCTGTCTTTGTTCACTTACTAATATGTCTGTCCATATTTGTTCATGTGCCTTTTTGTCTTGGTCTTTTCATGTGGCTTTACTCTGCTAAAATCTATTTTCATTCTATTGTCTTTGTCTCAGTTTATTTCATATGCCTGTCTGTATGAAGATGTCTGTCCAAACTGGCTAATACATTCTATGTATATTTATCTATCAATCAGTGAGTCTGACTTTTATCTTCTTCTATATATAGTCTCCACTATCACCATTTTAACCCACTCTTTATTCAACTGACACCAAACCTTGTCAGCATCTTGTAAAAAGAATATAGCTAATTAGGTTTTCACTTTGCACAATGCCTGGTTTACATCTGAATAACTGCCAAATCTTTTTCAAAATGTTTCACAGATAAATGTCTTCCATTTTATCATCCTCACAGATATATCCCTCAAGTCACTGAGCCCCTATTTCACACTTCTTCCAAAGAGAAGCTGGCAAGCTTCCAGTAACCAGTCTGACTATCTGCTTCAGTGGAATTATTGAATATCGATCTAGGGAGAAATAGGAACATTTTGCTAGTGTTTGACACACAAGGAAAGGTGCTTTTAACCAATTGGTACTTGTATGACTGTACATCTACAACAAATTGTGGAAAATGGTCATTTAGAAGCTCTCTGTTATGCAATGTCACAGATTTGTAATAAATTGGGTGGCCATGTTATTTTTGTTTTTTTAGAATGGGAAATAATTTTATATTATTCTGTCCTCTACTTGGCTAAAAAGTTTTAATTAAAAAAATAGAAGAATCATATGAAATTTGAATGAAGGACAAACAAAAATAATGTCCAGGTTTTTACATTTTAAATTATTATAGGAAAGATTGATTTTTATTTCATTAAAGAATCAATATATACAGCAACAATATTGGTTTAAGAAGAGGATTCATATATAAGATTGTGCATAAGTTGCAATTTTGATGCCGTCTTTTTTATACTAAAAATTAGGGGTTGAAATTCATGAATAATGGAAAGAGCTAGAAGCAAGAGTTGAAAAATAATCAATAATAACCAAAAACAACTCTTTTATTACAATAATATTCCATCTTAAGTGAGTTTAATAAATACTTAAATAGAAATATACATAATAATAGATATGTAATGAAATGGTTATTAGTTTATGGAAAAAGCAAGCTGAGTTCACGTTTCAGTCCTAGTTTCTTGTGTTCACTTTTGCGCTGATGCCCTTATAAAATGTTTGAATCAATCTCTTCTCTTCTATGGGTTAAATATTAAAATAAACTATCTTGCCTTAGATGGTAGCCAGCTCTGAATTCCAAACCATGGAAAAGGCAATGGGAAACTACCTTTCCAAGAAATCATGGAAATTCACAGATAAAAAAATCTGTAGAGAGTCATGATTGCCTATATCCTAAAGGAACCATTCACTTAATATAGTGATTTTCCAAGCATAGCTGAGATGTATCCCAAGGCCAAAAGTATGGGGCACCCAATGAGAATCGAACCCACTACTCAGTCGTAATTGTTCTAGTATGACAAGCTTGCTAACCATTACACTGCCTCAAGATGCCCTAATGATCTTCTAAGCACAGCTTAGATGCAGGACAAGGCCTAAATCAAGGAACACCCACTGTAGATTGAACTAACTTCTCAGCTGAAAGGGTTTTAGTGAGACTAGCTTATTAACCATTACACCACATCGAGGTGCCTCCATTCACTTAATATATGTGTATAAATATTTCACTTTTGCCAGCATACCTTACTTCAGTTTTACCAATGTTCAAGACAGAGTACATAGAAACATTTAGTGATAATTTTCTAATACTAGAATTTACTCAATACAAGGCTTGAGAGCTACTCAAGGAAGAGGGTTATTGTTAAAATGGTTATGATGAATGATGTGTGATATGAATGAAAGAGAAAATAGGAAGTGATTATGAGTATAAGTATAGATAACAACTAACCCTTGATATTAAAATGTTGTTATATGCCATAAAAATAGAACATTTTAATTAATTATTTTCTTGCCATCAGCGATTAAAGTCAGCTTATACACAAGGCATATAATAATGGTTCTTCTTTTTCTACATGCCTTCAGAACACGGGTGATCATGACTCTACAAAATTTATTATCCCTTGTGACCCTTAGAAGTTTTTCTCCATCTGTAAAGACTCCTTCTGCCATCCATTCACACAAGCTCATCTGGTAGGTAATTCACTGCCTTTCCCTATCTCTCTTGCTTTCAATATGCCCTGTAAGTGTTAAGTTTTCCAAGTCCCCTTTTCCTCATGTTGAAGAAATTTCAGGCATATCTTTCTGATTCCGAGAATAAGTATTCTTTTTATTGCCATTTTCTTTAAGAATTCCTGCTTGCTTGCTTTGTCCATATAATTCTCAGTATCCTTCTGTAGAACCATATTTCTGTTGCCTGCAGTTTTTTCTTCATCTGTGGGGAGATCTTCCAGCATTCACTGCCATATAAGAGGATGGATATCGCATATCAATCCGGATTTACAATATAGACAGGATCCACTTATACCTATTTACATATACTCATTTTCCAATATTTGGATATTTCTTGATGGATACACCTTTCTTTTTACCTGAGCTCATGAGACACTTACTTGTATCTGTTTTCTATCTTATACCCAAGTAAATATGTCAATCAAAAAGAAAATGAGTGTGGCATTACCATAATAATTATTTAACTAGCTGTCAAGTCATTGCACTTGTGTTTAATAGATAAAAACAATCAGCAAAAGGACTAAGATAACTTTATATTCAAAGGGCAGCGTCCTCTTAAATCAATTCCAATTTAGACAATGTTCTAAATATTAACCTTCATTTCACTACAATGAGTCAAATGTATATACAGCATTCTCAAAATAATATTTTGTATTTTTAAAAAGTTGGTTCTTACATATAATATTTTGCATTAAAATAAAAGAATAATTATAAAATGAAGAAAATAGAAAAGACAAGAAATATCTGTAGCATTATCTCATTTTTGGACAGCTTTCTCAAATCTTCTATTTCACTCACTGGCATAAGAAATAATATTAGTAAAGGAAATATTAGCTGTTTCCTTACAAGGAAACATTTGGCATTCAGTTACCAAGCAGCCAGTGCTACTTTGGGTAGACATTTATAAAATCTTGTGAAATAATTTTTCAGGAAAATAGGTTTCTCAAGGCCACTAATTGTTGTCAATCTTTCCAATATTAATGGGGGATTCTCTCCTAACCTTTTGTTTGAAGTTGTGTAGATTTATATCATTATTTTCTCTTTGAGTTACATATGCTAACTAATTTAGCTTTTTTTTTTTTTTGTTCCCCTGAGGTGTTTTGTTTTCTATTGTTTGGTGCAGTTCTTTGTGATTCTGTGGCACAAATCTGTGAGATTTGAAGAAGGCTGATCCTCACTAAGACCTACAGGTTTCATTTGCTCAAATCTGAGAGAGTGATTGTATACATATGACACTTTAGATATTTCTGAAGAAATTTGGTGCCATGCATGACACCCATATTAGAATGTAAATCTGACAAGGTGAATAAATCGCATGACTCATGTTTTTACATAAGTAAATAAATGTTTTGGTTTTGTAGCAATTTGCATTATTGAACAAAACTCTCCATAGCGCAGCCTATTCTATGTTCAATTTCCTTATCTTCTATACTAAATTTGTTATAACTGATCCATACACTATGGCAAGGTCTCATCATTTTACAGTACAAACTACCTCTAGTGCAGCCTATTCTATGTTCAATTTCCTTATCTTCTATACTAAATTTGTTATAACTGATCCATACACTATGGCAAGGTCTCATCATTTTACAGTTCAAACTACCTCTAGTGCAGCCTATTCTATGTTCAATTTCCTTATCTTCTTTACTAAATTTGTTATAACTGATCCATATACCTGGACTTGAAGAGGTTAAGATTGTAGTGATTGTGGAAGCATCTTTTCAGAAGCCTACACAACTCAGCAACAAATGAGGAAAAAGCTTTCTGAACAGAAATTTCTTTTTATTAAAGGAATACGAAGACAATGAACGTAATTATTACGTAAAAAGTTAGCTAGTATCATAAAATCTCTTCAGGTCAAGATATTTTTTATTATGAAAGTAGATTTGTTATTTAGTTAGCTAGTGCTTCTTTATTTTAAATATCATATTTTAAATATCATATTGTAATTTTTGTAATATTGTAATATTTTATTGTATGTATAGTGTATTATATTTTATATTTTATTTTATTATTATTATTAGTTTTTATTATTTATATTTTATATTTTGTATTATATATTATATATATATTGTATTATATATATTGTGATATCATATTGTAATATTTTAAATATCATATTGTAAATAAAAATTATAAAATGATTTAATGACTTACTTTTGTCTTATTATCGTCTGACAAAACAATTTCCAGTTTTCCTGTAGATATCATAGCCTCAAATCTTCATAGCTTACAAGCTTATTAGGTCATATGTTAATGAAGAGACAAGGCAAGAAACTATATGACATACTATGAACTTTTGATTATTGATTTATACAAATTTAGCTTGACAAATAAATCATTCTTCTAATGAAAATAGAAATTAGCAAATGTTTATTTTGAAACAGAACAAATTAGAATAAATGGATCAATTATTAATGAAGAGAATTATTAATTTTCTATAAATAAACTTCACAGTTCACTGAAAAAAAAATTTCTTTTGTTAAAGGACAAGTCAATACTTGTTTGTCAAACAAAAGGTATACTAGGGTGGATCAGAGTGTTTTCATTGCTTACAAACCTTTTCAATAATGCTTATCTCATATATATATCTAAAGACTATATCATTAATATTAGATATTGAAATGGATCAAAAGTGCTTTCATTTTTACAGACCTTTACTCTAAGCATCATATTAATATTATTTTATAGTAGGTTAGATCAAATCTACTTTTGTTTTTTTATGATTAGAGCACAAAGCAAAATTAAGTCAGAAAAAGGGCAAAAAACAGGATGGTTTTGTCAAAGACACTGGAGCAAAAAATGCTATTTTTAGAATCAGAATCCTTTCAGAGAGAATATTACAATTGCAGAAGTATGCATACTTAACTTTCATAGATTACACAAAAGTATTGGATAAGGTATGAAACAAGGATCTGTTTGAACGACTACAAAAACTGGATTTATTTGAAAAGGATGCTAGAATGATCCAGAACTTACACTGGGAACAAACCACTTGCATATGGATAGAAAATGAATTGGGTAAGTACGCAGAAATTGAAAGTGTCATAAGACATAGTTGTGTTTTCTCACCAGACTTATTCAACTTTTACAGCAAGGCTATCCTAATGGAGCTGGAGGTCCTGCCATGATTTATTATCATTGGGCACAGTCTTAACGAGATAAGATATGCAAATGACACTGTGTTGTTGACAGATATAGAAAGAAAACTTCAAAACAAACCTAGAGAAGGTAGTAAAGGAAAGCAGGAAGAAAGGACTAAGCAACAATTGTAAGAAGACAGAATCCAATGAATATTGAACCTACTACTAAGTAGCAATAGTCAACCAGACTAGCCCAAGGCTTCGACAAATATTGGGTTTGCTTAAATGTTTGTTCTTTCTTTTGTTGTTTCTTTGAATAAGGAGCATTTAATTTGAACTTTATTCAAAAAATCACTTTTAATTGTGACATTTATAATATCAATGTACATTTTCTTAGAATATTTCTCAAAGCCCAGAGTGATAAAAGTAAGCAACAAGATGGAGTAAAATGGGTTTTTTTTACTAAATTTCCCCCAATACCAGACTCGAGAGTCACTCAAAGTAGATGGTTACAGTTGAAAAAATAATGATGACTCAGGTATATGGCTATATTTCTGAGATATTAAACCACTCTACAATCCAGGAAGTCTTGGTATTTCACACATACTAGAATAAAGAAAAATGTGGAGAGCCATAATTATCTATATCCTGAAGGGACATGACATTTAAAAATAAATCTATGTTTTACAGAAATAATCACTGCACCATGTGAGAGAGTCTATTCTACTACACTATTTAACCCATAGCTGTTGAACAGAAAGAGATGGATTCATGCCTTTCCTGGGCAGATGTTAATCTCCAGGAAAGTGACTCATTGTGCCTTCTTTATCTAATGTTGTCAGCTGACGTGAAGTGGAAAGACTATATTGAATCCATTGCTAGATCAGCTGCTAAGAAAGTTGGTTCACTGTGTCGTGCAAGACAATTTTTCTCTCAGGAATCTATCATACATATCTATAAGTCTACCATTCATCCATACTTAGAATATTGCTGCTACATATGGTCTGGTGCACCTGCTATTTACCTTGAGCTCTTTGATAAAATCTAAAGAAGAATCAGCAATATTCTCGCCCTGATCTGGCAGTTCGGCTTCAGTCACTTGCCCACCTCCATAAAATTGTTTCTCTGTCATTTCTATAAATACTTTTATGGTAATTGTTCAGATGAGTTCTTCGCTATGGTACCTAGACTCTTTGAATTTAAACACAGTACTAGACTGGCATCAAGATCTTATCAATTTACAATTGAGCTAGCTAGATAGAGCCATAAATTCTAACAGTTTCTTTTCTCTCACTTCTTGCTAATGGAACTTCCTTCTACCTCCATGTTTTCCAGCCAACTTTAATCTGCAATAATTTAAAGGCAATGTCAATTGCTATCTACTGTCCTCCTGATTACACTTCTTTTGTTCTTGCTCCCTAACTAATATTTCTGTTTTTAATTTTTTTTTTTCCACACCCAGTAGCCTCTTGTGTCTTAGTGGCTTTACTACTTTGCTTGGAATGAAACTGATTTAAAAAAAAAAAAATTATGAAATGAACATAAAAAATAGACTGGAATTTAAACTCTGCTCATCAATACCAATTTCTATCAGTATCTGTCTATATTTCTGAGATGAGGTATTATGTACACTATTTATATTATTTGGACTATTGTCCTCATCTTTGTCACCATATTTATTACATTTCAGTCATCATATGCTTTCGCCTTCTTCAGGTGGTTGGAATATCGAACTGAACCTTTTATTTCGCTCACTGGAATAGACTGTTCTAGTTCCACGTGCCATGTTTAATGGATGTTAGTTATCAATTATCTCCTGTTAATTCCCCTCACAGTGGATAAAGGCATTGTTTAGATCCAGTTACAGGACTCAAAGAGTGTGAGTTCAATACCCGGTTAAGGCAGTAGAGAACTTGGAGAGGGGAATTAACAAGAGATAACTGATAACTGACATCCATTAAACATGGCACCTGGAACTAAAACAGTCTACCCCAGTGAGCGAAATAAAGGGTTCAGTTTGACATTCCAACCACCTGAAGAAGGCTGGAGTGTAAAACAGCCGAAACATTGTAATAAATATGGCAACAAAAATGAGGACAATAGTCCAAATAATGTAAATAAGGGACTCAGGTATGGTACATGAATGGAAGAGAAATGAATCGGAAGTAGAAATAATGAGCATTAGGAGGAATGATAACAATTGAACCTTGACCTGAAGAGGTCAACATTGAAGTATACAGGAAGGACACCGATATGAGAGTCTCTTCCACAAAATGGCAATTCTTGGGGGGAAAAAAAAGCTTTCAGAGCAGAAGTATCTTCTTACATTTAAAATATGGATGCTATGAAAGTGATTTGATTCCACAGAATGGTGTGTCCTAGCTTGAAAGGTCTGAACTGGAGAAAAAAAGAATGAAACTTGACTGAACATTTGCCTTGGAAATTAGGATTAGTACAAAGGGTAATAGTAATAAAATGATAATAGTAAAAATGACCCATGTGAGAATTTTAAAAAATAATAGTGAAAAACTTTGCAATGGTTTAGCATTGTTTTGCAATGGCTTACCATTGTTACAGTAAACATAAAAAACAAGCTCTTTCACAGCCAGCCCCAAATACCATCTTACCAGATTTTGATATTACCATCTGTGATATACCACTAGAACAAATAGAGCATTTTCCATATCTAAACAAGTGCACCTCAGAAAAGGATGTGGAACACAGAATTGGAGCTGCATATGAGGCATTTGGAAAGCTAATCAAATGTATCATCAACAACAAAGATCTGACAACAAAACAACAAAAATTATGGTCTATGATGCTGTTGTCATTTCAACTTTACTTTATGGTTGTGAAACCTGAATTCTATATTGTCACAATATCCAAAAATTAGAACACTTTCACCAGCAAAACCTTCATTTAATCTTGAACATCAAATAGAAATACTCTGTGACAAATACCAATGTCCTGGAAAGAGCCAACAGTCAAAGCATCAGATCAATGATCATTATGCAGCATCTTCAATAGCCTGAACATGTAACAAAAATGGAAGAGTCAGTTTTCATGTCAAGTCTTATTCAGTGAGCTCACTTCAGGGAAAAGACCACAAGGTTGCCCACTTTGAAGATACAAAGACCAACTCAAAATAACACTGAAAGTCACTGGACATGAGCCTAAATCATTTGAAACAACACATGCACAAGATCATACCAACTGGTGTTGTTTGATAACTATCAGAACGAAAATCTTTGAAACCACCAGAACAGAAAAGAAAGAAGTCAAATGACAAGAAAAAACGCTCAACAAAATTGACCTTGTTATCCCTCAACATTACTATGTTGTCAATGGCATCTGTGCTTCCGTGCAAGAATTAGTCTACTTAGTCATCATCATAAAGGAAATGATCAGAAAAGAAGAAATTAAATTCTTGGATACGAGATAAAGCTGATGACAAATTTTAAATATAAGTACATTACCATTAAGTAATATAAAGGCAAGTAATTGTCCTTAATATAAATACAGAATCATCTGTGTTACATGAATTGCTATGAGTGAATTGGTCTGATTATTATTTTATAATGATTCTGAATTCTTAATACCATATTTATTGCATTTGAACCAAAACATTAACCTAAGAATTCAAGTAATGTTCTTAAACAGCCTTGTTAGATCGAAACATTCATATGAATGTCATGCATGGAGCCAAACTCGTTCAGAAATATCTAAACTGTCAGCCATGTACAAACACTTTGACAGATCAATGATTAAATATAGATTTGAACAAATGAAGCCAGTAGGTTTTAGCAAGGACCATCCCTCTTCAAACCTTGTGGACTGGTGCTACAGAACCACAAAGGACTATCAAATGACCACATTACTTGAAGACTTTCAACAACAGCAACAATTAAAATGGATAGTACATGTAACTCAAAGAGAAAATAATGTCATAATCAAGATGTTTACATTCCACATGACTTCAAACAAAGGAAAGCTCATCAGAACAATTACCATAAAAATATTTATAAAAGAAGTAAAAGGAGATTACTCTATGGATGTGGGAAAGTGATTGAAGCTGAGATGCCAGATCAGGACCAATAACATAGACAATTCTTCTTTAGATTTCGTCAAGAATCTCTAGACATATTGCAGAACCACCAGACCAGATGTGGTGGCAATATTTAATGTATGGATGAATGGTAGATTTATAAATGTGCAAGATAGATTCTGGTGATAAAAATTGTCTAGCACGATATAATGAACCAAATTTCCTAGCAGCTGACTTACAAATTAATTCCATATAATCATTCCACTTCATGTCAGTGGAAAAAACATGAGACCAAGAAGGCGCAGTAAGTTTCTCTTCTGGAAGTTAATATTTTATGTCAAACATAGTATGGGACACCCAGTGAACTCAAAAGTAAGCACACTTAATATATTTATATGCGATCTTTCCAAGAGGGTTATATGACAATATTAAAGTGTTCAATTTTTTATATAATTTCAGCATTATAAAATGTATTTTCATAACATATTAGGGAAAATTACAATGTGCGTATGTGTGTGTGAAAATTTAAGATATAACTAAATATATATCTGTAAAAGGATATTATGAATAAAAGCAAAGGAAAACTTATCTTAGTTGACATGTTACATCCTCTGATGAACTTTATCAAGGCAAATGTAAGGATTTTACTTTAAAACAATTATTTATAAACAAAAGTAAAGAACTTTCAAAATTTTTCAGTGTAAGAATGCTCATAAATATATATCAGGCTAACTGGAAGTTAAGGAAAATTATGGAAGATGCTAAGTGACATAATTCAATGTCTAATAAACAAAAGTAAGTAAATGTTGCTGTTTTGCTATTTTGTCTTTATCTGTACATACATACATATATATATATATATATATATATATATATATATATATATATATATATATATATATATATGTTATATTCCATGCTAATAGGAATATGTACTTGACAAACACAGTGGCTAAAATAAGTGAAGGTATATTGTAAAAACCAGTACAATAAGAAATAAGGTAACAGTTTTGAGCACGATCATCACAAGTCAATCCAGTAGTGAGTGCTACTATTGGAAGGTTGGAAGTTCTTGGATAAGTCTAAGTTGTACTCAACAGATTCCAATTAAACTCTTGTAGTCCATTGACTTACAGATACTTATAGGTAGTTACTACCTGTAGTGTAGTTACTCATGGGGATGACAGGTTATTCCATTATATCAATATATATATATATATATGTATATATATGAAGAAATATAGTTTTAAGGTATGCTATATTATGGGGTAAAGTGCAAGTGCTCTATATCAGAGATAGAGTGTATATAAATATAAAAGTGAGCATTAAAGTCAACACTCAGAGGTGACAGACTGTTTCATGCTAAATGCAATCATCGGGCCTGATGATTGTTTTTAACATGACATTTTCCTCTGAATGTTGATTTCAATGTTCACTTTTATATATATATATATATATATATATATATATATACTGGGTGTAACAGCAAAATTGTCAAAATTGTGTAACACCATGGGATAATTGCCCATCCCACAAAATGTTTAATATCTAAAAAACTACTAAACTAATTGAGTTTCTTTTTCTCAGGATTTCACATGAGATATTTAGCCATCTTGACACAATTTGTTGTAAGAATCACTGAAAAACCCTTTGAGCTATTCAGCTAGAAATAGAACACGTTAAAATCATTTTGCGTCAGCCCCACTATCAGTAAAAGATCATTCAGGCCTTCAGCAATGGTACCAACATTCATACTCTGGCTTCCATCTTGAAAGTCCGTTCAAGTACCATCAAGTGCTACCTAAATAAGTTTAAAAAAGGGGACAGTAGAGAGAAAAATTTGATCAGGAGGTCGCAACAGCAAGAGGGATCAACTTAGAACTAAAAACATTCTTATTGTTCAAAGTAGAGACCAATAGTCTCATAAAACCCTCAAAGAATTCCAGTAAGATATCTTTAAGCATTTCTAAAATACAACAGTTCAAAGCGTGATCTAACAATTGGACAGTTTTAGTGTTACATGATTTGGACAATTTTGGTTTTACACCCGGTATATATATATATATATATATATATATATATATATATATATATATATATATATATATATATATATATACAATATTTATTTAAAAATTATAGCATAAGTATATTATAACATCACAACAAAAATAGCCATTTTCTTTCAACACTTCTGGTGTCTTGTCAAGTGATGGTGTTGCAAGTAAAAAAAAAATGTGCAAGATAGATTCTGGTGAGAACAAATTGTCTAGCACAATGTAATGAACCAATTTTCCTAGCAGCTTACTTTTTTTTACTTGCAACACCATCACTTGACAATTTTTAAATAAGTATTATTTGCTCTACTCTGTATTGAGCACTTTTTTGAATATAGTGTTTTTGGCTACTGGAACTTTATTTCATCTATACCAACCTTGTATTTGTATATATATATATATATATATATATATATATATATATATATTAAGACATTTTTCGTGTTTATATGTTCTTTTTATAGATACAAATATTGAAGTAAATGCTTTGCTTATAACAAACACTATTAATGACATTTACCAGCCTGAATGTCTGAGAAATTTTTATAGGAAATATGCATCCTCTGACAGGAATCAAACCTATGACCTATACAGAACCATCATAGAGCCTGATGTGCTTTACCGATTGAGTGTTTCAGTCAGCAAGGTCGATTTTACTGTTTTTAAACTACAATTCTCCAGGACATATTTTCTATGAAAATTTCTCAGATATTCAGGTTGGTAAATGTTGTTAATACTGTTTATTATAAGCCGAGCATTTACTTAAATACTTGTATCTATAAAAAGAATGTATAAACATAAAAATGTCTTAAAATAATTATCAGACTTTGTCCATTTTATATATATATATATATATGCTCAAAAATGCACTTATATTCACTTGCTAAAACATAAAATACATACACATATACACACTCATATAATTATATGAACATATGATCTCTTAATGACTGGATTATGCTCCCTCATTTATATTAAAATTCATGTTCACAAGTACATGTACAAATATTTTGATACATACTCACAGTATATATTTGTTTCCATGTTCCACAAAAGCACATAGAAAAGCCAATATTTTTACATATATACTGGCATTTATCTATGTATCTATGATTTTTTTAAACATGAAAACCAATATATAATATGAGTGCATGTGTGTAAGTGTTTGTATACCTATTTGGGAATATGAATGCATCTACGTGTGTGCATAATTCACTTCTGGAAAGATCAAGTGGGTCTTCAAAGTGCGGGCCAGCGGGAGATGTAGTTCAGTAAGAATTAAATTATAAGCAACAAAGTCTATGTTTTCTTCTTCAAATTTATACATCGACTCAAGCCTCTTATTATATTTCCTTTTCATTCAAACACAGTAGAAATTGAATTAATGTAGTCTTGGGGCCACTTGAATAATTTTCTCTGGAATAGCATCAGCAATAAAACAAAAATGAAATTGAACGAGATAACATCTAAATTTATGTGGGAAACGTCCTCCTTGATCCGATTTACTGGTTGTTCAATCAGGACATTTGTCTTTTACTTTGAAAAGATGCAACATCCATTAAAACTTCCTTCAATATATATCTTCTTCACTATCTTAGATTTCCTTGTATAAATCTTGATCCAATTTTATATAGTCAGTTGATCAACAGATATATGAGGTCTAATAAAAAAATATCGGGACTGTAGTAACAGAGCTATAGCATGCCTTGAAATCTGTTGCACATACACTAAGTTATAATATTCTCACTCACTTCTGTTCTTTATAATAGTGCTTGGAAGGAAAGTGTGTAGAGTGTGGTCGTCTCACCACACCACAGAGGTTCCATCAGTAACCATGGCTTCTGCAGCAGTTTTGGGCTAATCACAACATTCCCCAGGCCTGAAAACCACCAGATCTTGTCCTTTGTGACATTTTCTTCAAAAATCAAATTCCACTTGAAAGGAACAAGATTTCAAGACATCAAGCAAATCCAAGAGAATATGATGAGGCAGTTGTTCATGGAATGTTTCCATCAATGCAAACAACACTGGATAAAGTCTGTGGCTTCAAATGGGGACTACTTCAAAGGAGATTAATTGCTGAATTGATATGTGTTGTAATTTTCTTTTCATAACACTAGTCCTGATACTTTTTGATCAGACCTCATGTAGTTAGCTGATTGACTGATATATTGTTATACTGTTGATTGATATATAGTTAGCAGATTGACTGATATATAATCTACTGATTGGTATATTGTCAGTTGATTGACTAATATATAGTCAATTTATCGACTGATCTATAGTCAGCTAATTTGTCAAAAGATTACAATCATAGAGCACCTGGAACTGAAACCAACATCAATGGCATTTTTAGTATGTGCTGGTAGTATAATGGTTATCAGTGTGTAAATTGGAATTGGTGAACTGAGTTAAAATTTCAGCTTAGTCAGTGGTATTCACTTCATAAAAATGTCTTAAAGAAAGGCATGAATCCATCTCTTTTTCTCCAACAGCTATGGTTTAAATAGCAGGGTATACTAACCTTGAGTAGTAGCCAATCTAGGAGAAGAACTATGAATTATAAAAGCAATAGTAAACCACTTTACAATCCAGGAAGTCTTGGTATTTCACACATACTAGAGTAAAGGAAAATGTGGAGAGCCATAATTATCTATATCTTGAAGGGACATGACATTTAAAAATAAATCTATGTTTTACAGAAATAATCACTGCAGCATGTGAGAGAGTCTATTCTACAACACTATTTAACCCATAGCTGTTGAACAGAAAGAGATGGATTCATGCCTTTCCTGGGCAGATGTTAATCTCCAGGAAAGTGACTCATTGTGCCTTCTTTATCTAATGTTGTCAGCTGACGTGAAGTGGAAAGACTATATTGAATCCATTGCTAGATCAGCTGCTAAGAAAGTTGGTTCACTGTGTCGTGCAAGACAATTTTTCTCTCAGGAATCTATCACACATATCTATAAGTCTACCATTCATCCATACTTAGAATATTGCTGCTACATATGGTCTGGTGCACCTGCTATTTACCTTGAGCTCTTTGATAAAATCTAAAGGAGAATCAGCAATATTCTCGGCCCTGATCTGGCAGTTCGGCTTCAGTCACTTGCCCACCACCATAAAATTGTTTCTCTGTCATTTCTATAAATACTTTTATGGTAATTGTTCAGATGAGTTCTTCGCTATGGTACCTAGACTCTTTGAATTTAAACACAGTACTAGACTGGCATCAAGATCTTATCAATTTACAATTGAGCTAGCTAGATAGAGCCATAAATTCTAACAGTTTCTTTTCTCTCACTTCTTGCTAATGGAACTTCCTTCTACCTCCATGTTTTCCAGCCAACTTTAATCTGCAATAATTTAAAAGCAATGTCAATTGCTATCTACTGTCCTCCTGATTACACTTCTTTTGTTCTTGCTCCCTAACTAATATTTCTGTTTTTAATTTTTTTTTTTCCACACCCAGTAGCCTCTTGTGTCTTAGTGGCTTTACTACTTTGCTTGGAATGAAACTGATTTAAAAAAAAAAAAAATTATGAAATGAACATAAAAAATAGACTGGAATTTAAACTCTGCTCATCAATACCAATTTCTATCAGTATCTGTCTATATTTCTGAGATGAGGTATTATGTACACTATTTATATTATTTGGACTATTGTCCTCATCTTTGTCACCATATTTATTACATTTCAGCCATCGTATGCTTTCGTCTTCTTCAGGTGGTTGGAATATCGAACTGAACCTTTTATTTCGCTCACTGGAATAGACTGTTCTAGTTCCACGTGCCATGTTTAATGGATGTTAGTTATCAATTATCTCCTGTTAATTCCCCTCACAGTGGATAAAGGCATTGGTTAGATCCAGTTACAGGACCCAAAGAGTGTGAGTTCAATACCCGGTTAAGGCAGTGGAGAACTTGGAGAGGGGAATTAACAAGAGATAACTGATAACTGACATCCATTAAACATGGCATATGGAACTAGAACAGTCTACCCTTGTGAGCGAAATAAAGGGTTCAGTTCAACATTCCAAACACCTGAAGAAGGCTGGTGCATACAACGGCTGAAACGTTATAATAAATATGGCGACAAAGATGAGGACAATAGTCTGAATAATGTAAATTGAGTACCAATTTCTATGCCAGTAACTGTTATACAACCTACACATTTTGATCCTGTGCTCAGTTCTAGAAATAACAATATATTATGTTGTTCCACAAATAATAACCAAAGTGAAATATTTGCATGAATGGTCAACAGATTTCTGTTTGAATTTCTGGAATGAAGAGTTAGTATTCTTTACATTATTTACATTTGGACTATTGTCCTCATCTTTGTTGTTGTTATCACAAAATTTCAGTCATTGTGCCCTCCAGCCTTCATCAAGTATATATCTATCCAGGCAATATACAGAGAATTATGAACTGTACTCTTTGTTTAATCGAATGGAGAAGACTTTGCTTGCTCTTCTGTTCATATATAAGGTTGTCTGATAGGTACCTCAACATGGTATAATGGTTAGCAAGCTTGCCACACTAAATCTATTACAACTGAATAGTGAGTTTGATCCTCACTGGGTACCCTACACTTTCAGCCTTGTGCCACATCTAAGCTATGCTTAGAAAATCTTAAGGGCACCTTGGCATGATGTAATGGTTATTAAGCTTGTCTTGCTAAAACGGTTATGACTGAATAGTGAGTTCAATCCTCACTGGGTGCCCTATGATTTCGGCTTTGTGCCGCATCTAAGCTGTGCTTAGAAAATCATTTTTGGGCACCTCAGTGTGGCATAATGGTTAGCAAGCTTGTCTCATTAGAACAATTATGACTAACTAGTGAGTTCGATCCTCATTGGGTACCCCATACATTTAGCCTTGTGCCACATCTAAGCTATGCTTAGAAAATAAATAGGGCACCTTGAGGCTGTGTAATGGTTAGCAAACTTGTCTCACTAGACTAATTACGACTGAGTAGTCAGCTCAATCCCCACTGGGTGTCCGCTACTTTCAACCTTGTGCCACATCTAAGCTATGTTTGTGAAATCACTATAAGGATGTCTGATCTAGTTATTATTTTTAGTACTGTTCAGTTATTGCTTGCCCTGTTTCCATGTAAATGAGGTAGAATTGTTACATATATATATATATATATATACATACATACATACATACATATATATATATATATGTATGTATGTATATATATATATATATATAACATGTCTTGACTTTGTGGACAAAATTAAGGAATGAATGCCATATCTCTTTCAGGTCCATGAATGGTCTTCAGGGACAACATAGAAATATTCAACAGTGGCTGCAAAAGAAGATTTGATAATACTAAGAGTTCCATTTTCCAATGTTCTCTCCAGAATGGAACTGCGGAAAGATTGTATTGTTTTAATAGTGGTTAAAGCTGCTGTTATGTTCAATGGGGCATCCTTGATGCAAAAGAGATGTGTGTTCAAATCCCACTGATAGCCTATCCTTAATTTTTGATCTTGTACTATCTACTCATTGCCATGTTTTGATGCCTTAAGTAAAAAGTTTGGACTAGCATTTCCTTTCATCTAAGATGAAAGGAAATGCTAGTCAAAAATTAATAATAATGGCTGACAATGCTTTTATCTTTAAAAAAATAAACATGAAAATAAATAGTCCCAAAGGAATAATAACGTTCGACTTTGCTTTATAAAATAAATATAAAATCAAGCTAATAGTGCTTTAGTTACAATTGTTAAACAGTCAACTTGTAAGCAATTGGTGCCTGTTGTTAACTGTAAAGATTGATATTGATTCTTATCATTTGTCTGCAAAGCACACGCAATGGTAAGATGCCAATCTTTAAAATTCTGGTATTTGTGTATGTGTTTGTCTACAGACAAATTGTGGTTCATTTAAAACATTCAACTTAGTAGATAATTTTCACTTCACTATGATTAATTCTGACTCATTATTTTCTTTCATCTTAATTCTTAGTTGCATTTTAATACCATTAACTCAGGATGTCAGTTGGGTCGTCAATTTACAACAGTCAGCAAATGAAGCTGACAGGAAATAATAAAGGATAATCTCCTCGTCAGACTCAAACTTATGTCTCCTTTGCTTCAAGGAACTTTTGTTAACCATACCAGCTGCTTTTACCATTTGAGCTACAGGGAATGCTACCTTTGGCAAAAGATCAAATCTAACCTTTTAAACCCACTCTTCACTCTCTGCAACATATTTGTCATTGTATTTACTCTAGGAGCAGCTACATAATCTTTAATTATTTTGAATAATTTTTAATGTAATTTTGATTGTTATTTTCTTTCATCTTCATTTTTAAATTGCTTTTTAGCCCAACTTATTTGGGCTGTCTATAGCTGTGAGCAAACAACACAAATAAAAATAATTCACACAGTCTGAATATTTTCCAATAAAACCTTTCTGTTGATATGCTCTTCAGCCTTCCTCAGCTGTATTTTTCATTTGATGATTTTTTATGTTTCTTCCCAGTACCTTACTAAAGAAGTCATTCACAGAATTTAATATCAAAGCCTTTTACCAGCACTATGTCAGCACAAATTTTGATTCCGATTTTTGAATCTCTGGTGAAATAAAAAGAAAAAAGAAAGAGGTACCATGCAATAATTTTCAGGTACAGCCTACAATTGAAAAAGAAGGCAATGTCTTTGAAACTCTGATACAAACAATAAAGATGAGGATACTAGCGAAAATAATTCACAAAATAACGATAAGGCACTATTCTTTTGGGTGTGTATGTAGAAAAGTAGTCATTGCCATAAAAAGTGAGCTTATCAAGCCAAGTTTAGATTCTGGCTATTGCTGTGTATTCACTTTTATACAAAACCATTGGAAAAGGTATGAATTTGGTTTCTTCTCCCCTCAGCTATGGGTTAAATAGCAAGGTAAACTGGGATCTCTAGCTTTGGGTGACAACCAGTCTGAAAGTCAAAATTCCCAGAACATTAAGAAGGCAACAGGAAAACACTCTACTATTCAGTATCTGTCTATATTTCTAAGATGAGATATTATGTACATTATTTAAATTATTCGGACAATTGTCCTCATCTTTGTCACCATATTTATCACAACATTTCAGCTGTTGTATGCTCCGGCCTTCTTCAGGTGGTTGGAATGTCGAACTGAACCCTTTATTTCGCTCACTGGGGTAGACTGTTCTAGTTCCACATGCCATGTTTTTAATGGATGTCAGTTATCAGTTATCGTTGTTAATTTCCCTCTCCAAGTTCTCCACTGCCTTAACTGGGTATTGAACTCCCACTATTTGGGTTCTGTCCCTGGATCTAACAAACGCCTTATCCACTGTGCCATGTGTCCATAGACAAAGAACACCATTGGAAAATTCATAAACTTAAGGAATCAGCACATATGCTAGGCCACAAAAATCTCTTGTGTCGACCAAGCATAGAAATGAATACAATATGGGAACCAGTAATAAGGAGTGCCAGAGAAAAGCGATAACAACAAAAATTGTAATATGAGATCTGGTAAAAAACATGAAATAATAACAGCAAAAATTGCAATATAAGCACTAGTAAAAAATGGTGGATGAATCTAACCAACACCTCAAGGACACATGGCACAGTGGATAAAGGTGTTGGTTAGATCCAGTGACAGGACCCAAACAGTGTGAGTTCAATACCCGGTTAAGGCAGTGGAGAACTTGGAGAGGGGAATTAACGGGAGATAACTGATAACTGACATCCATTAAACATGGCATATGGAACTAGAACAGTCTACCCCAGTGAGCAAAATAAAGGTTCAACATTCCAACCACCTGAAGAAGGCCGGAGCGTACAACGGCCAAAACATTGTAATAAATATGGCAATAAAGATGAGGACAATAGTCCGAATAATGTAAATAGTGCACTCTACTAATGTTCACAAGAATGCATAGTAATTCACAGAAATGCAATGACTAGTGAACCATATTCACTTAGACTATGAAGGGACATAGCATTTTTATTAAGTATTATATTGTACTTTTAAGGTAAATGAAAATGTAAAGTTTTACCAGTATCAAGGGTGAGAGAAGCAGGAGATAACAGCAGGTAATCTGCTTGCCACATTTGAGCAAATGGATGGAAGAACAAGTAGTATATAGGCAACAACGAGTCATAATGGAGTAAATATGACATAAAGCATCAACAGACTGGAAGTTATTGAGAACCTCCATTGCCCATATCCTGAAGGTACATGGTACAGATAAGATAAAGCAAGAGATGGATATCAAAAGTATGATTACTATTAGACAAAGTATTATTTTATTCTTCTATATAATCTCCTACTAACAAATCCCCCTTGACGATAAGATGATTAAGGGATCAGTATCAAACTGTCAAGGGATTTATGTTTATATTATTCAACTTTTTTTCACTTACCAACACACTAGTCACATGTATTACACTTACTACTCCAAAAACTCACTGGTTGCCTTGATTATTGCAAGCAGTAAATTGGGTTACTTTTGAAAGACCAGCGCTATTAAAATTTGAATTGACTTTCTTCATTAACCCATTTTCATCCAGCATTAACAGTAACACAGAGATTTGAGTGTAGCAAACTACAAAATTTAGTCTTGCTGAGTTTTGAAAGTTGCAAGTAGTGAAATACAAAGATAGTAGCATTGGTCATTCAATATTTTCCCAAAAAGTAAAGTAGCAAAATTCAAATTTTAAAAGCTCTGGTCTTTCAAACATTGAACTAAAGTCAGAAGTAAAAAAATCCAAAATTTAGAAGCTGTGGGCTTTCAATTATTGCTCCAAAGTCATATGTAGTGAAAATCAACATTTAGAAATTTGAGGCTTTCAAAAGTTACCCCAAAAGTCACTAAAAGTGAAATTCAAAATTTAGCATCACTGAGCTCTCAAAATCTGGCAAACTTGGTTAAATGTTGTTATTTAATTTTTTACTAGCATTGAAAAAATTAAGGAATTAACAGTAGCAAAACATAAAGGATCAGTTCATGACTTTTTCCATGCTAAATTTCACCCAAACAAGGCTCAAGAGCCACTCAATACAGAGACTTACTGAACAATGTATGTAGTTTAAAGGTAAGAGGAGGTAGCAGGAAGGTAAGTAAAATAAATCTGATTCATATTTACTTGCTAATCAAATATTGATCTAGAAACATTAAATGCCATGTCACCTCAGGTTTTCTTTATTATCTGTGAATTGCCATGAATTCTTGGAAAATAGGATGATATGGTTTCTCATTAATTTATCCACAGTTTTGAATTCAGGATTTTGCTTCGTTTAGACTGGTTGCCACCCAAAGTTAAACACCCCAGTTTATCTCGCTATTTAACCCATAGCTGTGGGGGAAAAATGATAAATTCAAGCCTTTCCCAAAAGTATTAGTGACAAAGTGAACACAAAACATCCAGCTGGAATTTGAACTCAGCTTAGCAGTTCCACTTTCTGTGCTGATAACTGCAACACTACCTGCATGTCCAGTCTTTCTTATTGGTAGCAGCAATTCTCCATTAAGAATTATGCCCCTGAACTGAGCCCTGTTCTCTCCTCACTCTACAATGTCTTACTTAAGGGGGAAGCCTCTTTCTCCTTTATATTTCTTACTACAGTTGCATGGGATTGCGTACACACAGTCCTTAATGTTCTCCTCTATCGGGTGGGGGTCTTACTCAGAAGAGCTCTCTGCAAAGTGTTGAAACACTTTCGAAGGTTGTCCTGATGTTATATGGACCACAGATTTTTTGTATTTTCTACCATAATCCCTTCACATAGGGTAAGCAGACCTAAGATGTTTTTTTGAGTTATTATCCTCTTGTACCCGTCTATCCCAGTTTGTTGGAGCTGCTGTCATGTACCCAGGGTAGTCGTTATGTTGCAGGGTATTGTTTATACTGACTGTTTCTTGTTCATATATCTCTGGGTCACCACTTATGACTTTTGCTTGATGTTGTAAGCAGCGGGTGATCCCTTTCTTTTTGGCCGAGTGGATAAAGACGTTGGTTAAATCCAAAGAGTTGTGAGTTCAATACCAGGCTACAGCAGTGGTGAACCAAAACTTGCAGAGTTGAGTTAACGGGAAATAACTAAGATACCTGGAAGAGGCATGGCACGTGGAACTTGATGAATTTACCCTGGTGGATGAAATAAAGTGTTTGGTCCAAAATTACAATCACCTGAAGAAGGCCAGAGCATACAATGGCCGAAACGCTGTGTATATGGCAATGAAGATGAGGATAACAGTTCAAATAATGTAAGTGTTCATGGTTATAGCTGAAAGAATCTATCAAGCTTAACAAAGGAGTGGTGAAGCATGGACTGTTTCTTTAGCTATCTTGAAGGCATTTGACAGGGTATGGTATGCTAATCTTCTTCACAAGTTAAAGACTTAGAGTGTTTATAGCTGATTTTTATATTTTATTCAATCTAATCAAACTGTAATGAAATTTGTTTTGAACAGCCACTCTTCTAAATCTTTTTGCATTAATTCAGGTGTCCCCCAGAGGTCTGTTTTTTTTTACCTACTTCAACAGTATTTTACCTACTTCAGCCATATTTTCATCATTGACTTTTCTGATGCCATCAGTTCTCAACTTGGTATCTATTTACCCCTGTAGAAACAGTAAGTTCCACATTCAATAAAATCAAATTGGCAGGTAATATCGAAAATAACCTTCAATCTGTTATTAAATAAGACAAGGAGTGGTTTGTTAATTTTAACACCTCCAAAACAAAGCTATCCTCTTTTAGTCACCTGAGAGAACTATTTTTACCCTCCATCAGAAAGAAACGGCCTGCTTTTTTAATCAACTTAAAGGATATTTTTTTGCCTTCAATCAGCATGGCTGATGCTAACCTCCAGAAGAGCAACTCACTGTGCCTCCTCAGCCTTACATTTTTCACTGATTATATTGAATTTATTGTTAAGTCTGCTGTTAAAAAAATCAGTTCATTATGTCGTGCTTGACAATTTTTCTCACCAGAATCTATATTACACATTCATAAGTCTAACATTCTTCTGTGCATCAAATATTACTGCTATATCTGACCTTGTGCTTCTGTTATATATCTAGAGATTCTTGATAAAATCCAAAGATGAATCTGCTTTATTATTGGTCCTGACTTGGCATCTTTTCTTCACTCACATTTCCACCATTTTATATAGTTTCTCTCTGCCTTTTCTATAAATAGTTTTGTGGTAATTCTTCCAATAAACTTCCCTTCTTGGTACCTTGATATCACAAATTTAAACACAGTATTAGATTGGCAGATAGGTTTCACCATTTTACAATTGAAATTGTAAGTCCTGTGCTTACAGTTTTGTCTCTCGAACTTCTCACTTGTGGAACTCTCTTCTAACTTCTTGCTTTCATGTCAACTACGATCTTCAAAAATTTAAATGCAGTATGAATTGTCGTCTTCTTCTGTCTCCTTGAATCCTGTCCTTTTCTTGTCTTTTCTATTTCTTTCAATTTCACTAACCTTTTGCAGCTTAGTGGCCTTTTTTAACTTGCTTGAAGGTTGAAATGATTCAAAAAGAAGCACAGAAATTTGCACAAAGCAAATCTCAAAATCTCAAAATTTAGTAGTACTGGATTTTTAAAAGTAACTTCACTCCTTATTTGGTAAACCTTCTAAATGTAACTTTACTACTCATGTATCTGCTATACCTATGTACTTGGAAAGGTATTGTGTGCAGTGACAAGGTATTTTTTGGTTTCTCGAATGACTTGACTATAAAAAGTTATGTTATAACACATAGATTCATGGGCAGATTTTGTCATTCAATGACAGTAAATAAGGTTCCTGATCAAAGATTAGAATTGATATACCACAATTATTATTTAGGTTAGATTAATTGATTTTATTTTTGTTATGTTATTTTTGTTTAATTTCTAGTAAATGAGAAGCTATCATCCTTTACACTATTACATGTCGACTATCGTCCTCATCTTTGTTGTTGTTATTACAACATTTTGACCATTGTGCCCTTCAGCCTTCATCAGGTGTTTATGAATCCAGGTAACCTATAAGGAATTCTAAACTGAACTCTTTATTTAATCTACAGATGTAGATCTTTTTTTGTTTCATTGTTCATATCTAAGGATATCTTGTCTAGTTCTTATCTTTACTACTGGTCAGTTATTATTGTTTTCACTGAGTCTAAATAAACACTGCCCAACCAAGGGATTGAACTCACAATTACTGTAACCAATTTACATGATCAATACTTTAATCCATTAGGTTATTGTCCTGTGGAACAATTGAATTTCTTAGCTTATTTAAGTCTTTCTTAGGTTATTTAATGTTGAATTTCGTTTTGGGTATCCTGTGAGGATCAAACTCACAAGGGATGGTCAGTTGGATTAGTCTCACTAAACATTAACCCCACTGAGGTGCTTACAATGATAGATTGATCTTGTGACATGGCAACCTGAATTTTGTATTTGGCACTCAGTGAGGATCAAACTCATTATTTTGTAGTCATGGTCAACTAAACTAGTCTAGCTAACTATTTCTCCAGTCTGAGGCACCTATATTATATTACAGTGCTTATATTGATTTTGTGACATGTCAACACTTGCTGATTTTTTTATGGACTACCCAGTGAGGATCAAATTTACCAGGCTAGTCTCACTACCAATTACCTCATACTGAAGTGCCTACATTATTTAGTCACAAAAGACTAGTTACTTCAAGTGTTAAGCAAAATCTAGTTGTATGAAGCTACAAAGTTACGTTATCCAATGATGACTTAACTGAGACTAGTAACTAGAACTTTTCAGCCTCTACTCTACAGATATGTCTATGTTAGAGCAGCAGTGTCCCCTCCAAAAAGACAATTGCAAGATAATAGAGAAAGAATATATAATAGATATTTTCTCTCATGATATTTGTTGTACAGTGTAACCCGGATATAAGAGACCCGGATATAAGAGAGATTTTATCTGGTCCCAAATTAGAGCCTGTGTTAATGTATATAAAATAGATCAAACCCGGATATAAGAGAAACCCGGATATAAGAGACTTCTTCTCCGGTCCCGACAACTCTCTTATATCCGGGTTACACTGTATATAGCTTTTGTGATACCAATGAATACTTGTTGTCACTTTCGTAATTCTCGTTGTAGTAGAGACTTTGTGATCACAGATACAACTATAGCACACCGTTGAACAATGCTGGTGTCAGATGTTTTCGAATAACACTCACACTAATAGTACTTGCTTGATAATACTCACTTGAATAGCAACCACCGAACAGTAATCCATGTAGAGAAGAGAATAGAGATCTGTATAGTAATAGAGGATAGAGAAGAAATAGAGATCTTTTAGACATCACACAACTTTCTACTTATGCATTTCCTCTATGGTCACATGGTCTACTTAATTCAATAATGGGGTTGCCTGTGTTTGCTCACTGGCGATCTATGTTCAAACTCAAGTGCCGGCAGCAGCACTTTATTCCAATATAACAATAGCAAACACACATACATTCTTATTTGTGAAAATAGTTCTCAGGGCTATCAAACCATTTCATTGTTGTTAATGACCATCTTAAATGTATTGACAATTGATCAATGATTACAGGAACTTTCAAATCATCTTGGATTAGCTAGAGATATGGATTAGATCAGTTTCAGATCTTATCAGAGATCAGTGTAATGTTCTGTTAATAATGCCTGATGAGAATACATTTTAAATTTTTCAGATATAAAATAATTTTTCTTCATATTTGGACTCTATCAGATGTCAGCCAATTAAATTTATGTGGTTTTGTGTCTTTCTTCAAAAATTCAATCTTCTTGTGAGAATACAAGCGATTCTAACCACTCCCTTGTAGGTGAAATGTTTAAATAATTTCACTTTGATCTCATGGTTTTATGTGTCAGCATCCTAATTTCAGCTAAGTTCACTTTCTATTTATGTTGGTAGAGCTGACAAAGTTGGAGAATTCTTTTCACTGGTTTGTTGATTATGATCATGTGATCAGGCATAATAATTTTGTTGAAAAAATTTATGATCATAAAACTTTAGATATATTTTGTTATATATATATATGTGTGTATATATAATTTTCCCTAAAATTTTATGAAAATACATTTTATAATAGTGAAATTATATAAAAAATTGAATATTTTAATATTTCTATTGATATATATATATATAATTTATTTTTTTAGTACAAACCCTATAAATATGGACTGCTCCACTATTATGATAGTCCAATATATATATATCAAAATTTAAATTATGTAACAGTCTTAACTCACCACCTGAAGTTTGCACTGTGCACAAAACTCAAAGTTATGCTGCCAATTAGGAAAAAGAAATGTTTATTTATTATTAACATATAATCTGTTATTCTCCATCAAACACTATTTTATTAACTCAATATGTGATAATACATATATATATATAAATAAAAAAAAATAGCATAGCTGGCCACTCGTATTTGAGGATACCCGTCTACTAGGATAGGTAACCAATTCCTACTGCAGATGCTCACTCAGGCACATTTGTGTTTGCTCAACACCCACAGAGCCAACCTGTGTTTTATACTACAACTATGCTGAGCAGACCTTAGTTACAGTTTCTGGGAGAGAGTGTGTTATCTAGCATGATCAACAATTTGAACAAGACCAACACACTCAAGCCCTCATCTATGATGACTTGTGACTTCGTGCTAGTACAGCTATCAACAGCCCCCAAGTTCTGTCTACCCAATTTCACTGACAAGGCTTGGGTCAACCTGTGATATGATTTTCAGGTACTTTTCCAAGGTGCTTCACACTGGGATCGAACCCCAATCCAGTCCAATAACATCAGGAAGACTCCTTCCTGACAAATTGATCATCTATATATATATATATATATATATATATATAATTCAAGAAGATATATATATATATATATATATATATATATATATAATTCAAGAAGATAAAAAATGGCGATTTATGTTGCATTTAAATTTTTAAAGATCGTAATTTTCAGAGAAGCAAGTAAACGGAAGAGAGTTCCACAGGCAGGAAGTGCGGGAAAAAAACTGTTGAAGTAGAAGTGGCAGTTACATTTAACTATTTCAACATTAAAAGGGTGGGACCTAGATGCCAATCTAGTAACACACTTAGATTCATGTAGTCGGGGCATCAGGAAAAAAAAAGCTCGTCAAAACAGTTGTCATGAAAATATTTGTAGAAAAGACAGAAGGAAACCACGTCACATTTGTGAGAAAATGGCTGAGGTCGAGATGCCAAGTCAGGATATATTAATAATTAAAATAATTCACTTATAATTTTTTTCTGAGATTTGTGGAAGTTTTGTTCAATAATCAGGAGGTTTTTACCGTGAATAGAATAAATCCTGCTGATGATTAGAGAAGTGCACTATTATTTCTCTATCTTCGCTCTCTTTTTGCTTTGAAGACATTGTCATCCGGAATTGCCCAGATAGATCGTATTTTTCGACAAAGTCTTTACCTTTTTTATTTTTAGACAGTCAGATATATTGATATTAGTTTACACAAACCGTCAGAAATAACAGCATAGGTGAGAATTATGTTTTGTTAAATCCGAGCTGCATTTAGGAATTTTTATGTCTATTTCACGGAGCTGATTTTTCAACTTCTCACTTTTTAAACATCTTGAAAAATCCACCATTGTCATAAAATTACGTCGCTAATGCAAGGGAGATAACTCTTTAATGATAAAAAGTTACAAACATTACAGACAAAAATATATCAATATACATATTGGCCCTTATATACAAACACACACACACACATAGATAGATAGAACTAATGCTTTTAATTTAATTATATAATTAAATTTAAAGTTTTTAGCTTCCATTTTTGAAACATGGTTATTACTGTGTAGCGAAAAAACATATTTTAAATCAGTTAATTTATAATATTTATGCTCTTTAAATTTACATTGAGCACTGTTTTGTAAAAATAAAAATAAAAAATATCAATAAAAAACCGGATTATATATCTTTCTGTTCTTTCGTATATATATATATATATATATATATATATATATATATATATATATATCCGATAAAATATGTAAAATTGGAATATGTAAACACCAGTTGGATATTGATAATACTTTATTAATTTAAGTGTCAATATTTAAAATATATATAATTTTGATATTTCGTTATTTTACGCGAGCATTTTTCAAAAGATATTTGTAAACACGTAAAAAGGAAAAACAGAACACAGGTGTTATAATATGAAATCTTTTTTTATCAACAAATATAAGCTTCTTAGCTTTTTCATGTCCCTCTGTAGGCACAAGATGAGTTGCGATTTCTTTAATTTCCTTTAGGGAACAAGAGTAGATTGCATTTTCTCTTGTAAAGAGTTTTCGAAAGATTTATTGTAATATAATCAATGAAGACATTGCACATATCATTAATCATGTGACTAAGTAATTACACGTCGGGTATCACGTGACCAAATAAATAAGCATCATTTTCATGTGACTTTTTCCTGAGAATACATCTCAAAAGCAGTCAGAAAACGTACAGTTTACAATTTAATACTGATTAAATACAGTAATTGTAGCACAAGACCGAAAAATGGAAGGAGATGGGTCAAGACTGGTAGACACTATTTTACGTAGCTAATCAGATTCACGACCCATTCATTCATTACAATTTACTCACCATAAGAATCTATCCATCACCATTCGCTCCTACACACACCAAAATACCTCACACATACAGTGCTCCTAATGAAAAACACCCCATGAATTAAAATTTCAATATGTACAATTATATAAAAATTCTAACAAGGTTATGAAATGATGAGCGGCGGGGTGATAATCCCAAAAACAAACTTAAAAAAAAATGTTTGCAAGACCCGTCCAACACTCAAAAGTAAGAGTTGCTGTTTTATTCTGTCTTCTGACAAAAACAAAATCTCTGTAAGGGAGGGGAAAGATAAAAAAAAATATATGGGAATTAGAAAATTCAAAAAACTCAGTCGAGATTAAAAGCGCAGGCCAAAACAATCTGGAGAATCTCAACTTGGATTGTAGGGAGAAGCCAGGCATAGGCCGGGAATGACACTTATTCACATTAACTAGGAACATAAGAAGAGTCTATCTTAACCAGAGGAGGGCCCCACAGTTTAGGGAGTATTCGTAGAGCATTTCTCTTGGCCTTTTTGAAAACCCAGCAGTTTTGTTGTGTAAGGTGAGGCGCTACAACCCATAATGTTGGAAGAGCTCAGATGATTTAAAAGAAGAACTATTTTTTCTTTGTTTAACCCAAAAGATTTAAAACATGGAACTTTGTCTTTTATATGACATTTTATCTCATCAGACTTCGTCTTAATAAAATAATGTTTCTCAGTTCCAAATGAATGAAATTTTCTTTTTAAAATAGTGAGAGATTAACAAAATCATGAGAAAATGCCAAATTTTATTTTATTTGTTTATCTATCTAGTAATCATAATACCTCATCTCAGATATACTGAGATGAGGTATTATGATTACTTATATTATTTACATTATTCGGACTGTTATCCTCATCTTTGCCATATCCACATCGTTTCGGCCGTTGTACGCGCCGGCCTTCTTCAGGTGATTGAAATTTTGAACCGAAACCTTTATTGCGTCCACGGAGATAGAGTGCTCTAGTTCCACGTACCATGCCTCTTCTGGATCCCTCAGTTGTTTCCCTTTAACTCAACTCTCCAAGTTTTGGCTCACCACTGCTGTAGCTTGGTATTGAACTCACAACACTTTGGGGTTTATGTTTCTTAAACTTTAACAAGCTTCGTTATTTTGACTGCTTGTGCGGCATTGTAAATCAAAGAAAAAGGGATTGTCGGTGGTCAGTAATAAAAGTAAACATTACGAATAGTGTTATTAAAAGTATATTTCAAATCTTGTGGCAAAAATGATTTTGTTATTTTTTTTACTTTAACACTATATATAAGATCCAAAAGCCACTCAAGACAGAGGGTTACTGAGTTGTGCCATATGAATGTCAGAGGAGAAAAGCAGAAATTAAGATCACAAGAATATGGCGCAAAGATACTGGTTGACACTAAACTTGAAGAAGTTATGATTGTTGCAAAATTTCTAATTATTTTTATAAACTTGATTAATATATGGTGATCAGCTAAAATATCTAAAAAGAAAAAAAAAAGAAAATAAAATTCACTTGTCAGCTGATTCTCATATATTACATTATTAACGTTTTTCTTTTCCTTTGTATTTTTTTTTTTTTTTTTTTTTTGTGCTTTATTTGTTTTCTTCCATTTTGTTTTGAAAACTCTGTTAACCATTTTCATGAAATTAATCCTTGGTCGGCTTCCAAGACTAAAAAATAAAATCTATTTACAATTCATCAAGTAGGCATTAAATAAACTAAAAAATGTTTTCCGCTACCATTTTATTTATCACTGCTTTTGACAAGGAAAAATGCCAAGTGTCTTGAGTGGACAAGAAAAAGAACGAGTAAGAATGAAAACAGTGAATGTAAAAAAAAATCAAATTAAACAAAAAAACATGAATAATTGACAAGCTAAGCAAAATAATTACCTTTCTCAAAATGGAGAGTATTTTTTTTTCTTTCTGTCCAAAGTAATCAAATATCTCTGTCAATACCAAAATATCTGCCAACTTATTTTTATCAACCTTTGTATTTTTAAATTACAGCAGGACAGTTTTCTTTTGTCTTTTGGGGACTCTGGCTGACGTCAATCGCAGTGTTTGACGTCTTCTAATCTTTATTTCTGATGATCAAGTAAAGAAAAAAAAAACATCAAAGACCTCCCACCACCACTTTTCGTCCTGTGAATAATTAAAATATCAAGTTTGTTCCCAAAGTTAGCTTTCCTCAGCATGGGAAAACCGTAGGAGTTTTTTAAATAATTATTGAGTGGTTTAAATTCCAAATGTATCTATCCGCTTCTGAACAAATTCATGAAGTTTTAATTAGATATTTAAGCGTTTGTCCATTCTTTGTATTTCTTCTTCATCCCTGGGTCATCTTGACACTTGCTTGATGAGATTGCCTTACAAGAGAACAAATGTGTTTGCATGTGTGGGCATATATTTATCTACATGAACACGTGACTGTCTAGTGAGAACGTTAGCGTTACAAACATGAGATCGGCGTTCGAAACTCACTATGGTCGATTAATCAGTTCTGAGATTACCCTAGTGTGTATGGTACTGTGGGGGAAAGGTATGAAAGCCATACCAAAAGTTGACCTAAGCATTGAAAAAACTGTTTGGAAGCTGTCGGTGGCTGTGTCGATTCGAAATCACAAGTCATCGTGAGCGAGGTCTTCCTCACTCAGAAACAAAGAAAATATTACCTAGAGCAATTATGTTTTAATCACTTTCAACTTACAGTGCATTGGTCATGCAATAATGTCACCTCGTTGAATGAGTTACGCATGCTTGTTAAGATTTCCTCTGATTGTCAGCTAAGGTACATCAAGACTGCGCAAATTGGTTTCGAGATATTCAGCATAACTGAATACGTTCCAGGAAGAATTTGTCTCTTTATTATTATGTACCATGTTGTGGAGCAGTCACCTTCAACAATTACAAACAAATTTCTCATGTGAATCCTTTCATGAAATTTAAAAGTACCTGCGCATTATACGCGAAGTATCTTTGGCAACGCTTGAAGCAAATTTACATCATATTACCATGAAAACAGAATTTTCTTAGCTTGAACGCGACTGCCCCAAGATTCCGATAATAGGGATATTTGTCCATCTTTTCGCTTTCTTTCAGCTTTACTCTGTGGTCTAATGAAATGGTCTGTTACCTGAGAGATTTACGTTACGTTAACAAGATCTGGTCTTCTAGCCTGGATTGGGCGATCTGGTTTCTGGCCTGAATTTCTTGTTCTGGTCTTCTTGCCTGGATTATGCGATCTGGTCTTTTGGGTGGTCTGGTCTTCTGGCCTGAATTGTGCGATCTGGTCTTCTGGCCTGGATTGGGTGATCTGGTCTTCTGGCATAAATTGGTTGATCTGATCTTCTGGCCTGGATTATGCGATGTGGTCTTCTGGCCTGGATTGTGTGATCTAGTCTTTTAGCCTGGATTATTTGATCTGGTCTGGATTTGGTGATGTGGTCTTCTAGCCTGGATTATGCAATCTGACCTTCTGGCCTGTATTATGCAATCTGATCTTCTGGCCTGGATTGTGTGATCTGATCTTCTGGTCTAGATTGAGCGAACTGGTCTTCTAACCTGGATTGTGCGATCTGGTCTTCTGGCCTGAATTGGGTGATTCGGTCTTCTGGCCTGGATTGGGCGATCTGTTCTTCTGGTCCAGATTGAGGGAACTGGTCTTCTAACCTGGATTATGCGATCCGGCCTTCTGGTCTGGATTGGGTGATTTTATCTTCTGGCCTAGATTGTGCGATCTGGTCTTCTAACCTGGATTATTCGATCTGGTCTTCTGGCCCGGATTGGATGATTTGGTCTTCTAACCTGGATTGTGCGATCTGGTCTTCTTGCCTGGATTCGTTGATCTGGTCTGTATTTGGTGATGTGGTCTTCTCGTCTGGATTGTGCAATCTGGTTTTCCAGCCTGGGTTGTGCAATCTGGTTTTCCAGCCTGGGTTGTGCAATCTGGTTTTCCAGCCTGGGTTGGGCAATCTGGTCTTCTGGTATGAACATGGTGATCTTCATGAATCTCAAAGTCCTAGACAATTTTATCATTTTTATTTTTTAAGACATATACTGATTTTCTTATATATACCACTGCCTAGTTTGGTCAAATTCTACTTCTTTGCAGCGTTCTGAATGCATCTAACTTCCCATCCAGTCACATCTATTTTTGTATTCTTTCTGGACTAACCTGTTGCGTTAGTATATAATTTGATCAATGGTCTGATTTCATTTTCCACATCACCTGCATTTCTTATTTTTCTTTGGTTTCACTGTTATATAATTGTTTCTTATGGCTCTGTTCTGGGTTGACATTAATAAGGATTTAGTTTGTAGGTTCAGATGGCATTTTCGCAAAAAAAAAGATTAGACAGACAGATCTTGTTTTTTTTAATCAAACTCTGTGTGTGTGTGTGTGTGTGTGTGTGAAATGAAAATATAAGCATTAAATCTGACAGAATTATTAAACAAGATGCCAATAGGAAAACATTTAAACATTTAACATGTTTTGCTCTTATTTTAGCTTCATTAGAATTTTTTTAAATGAATTATGGAAAAATGTTTGGGAATTTCGAAATTTATGTTGTTTTTATTTATCAGGTCGTTTTCATGTGTTTGTATTTTATGGTGTTAATGTGTGTCTGAATTCTAGTGGGTGATTTATTTTTTGTGTGCCTGTCTCGTAGTACCCGTGTGTGTGTTTAATTCCTGAAGAAGGTAGTGGGAAGAAGTTGGAAAGTATGCGTGTTTATCAAATTTCTAGTTAGGCGTACAGTGGCTGCTAATAGTATCAGTGCACGTGTTAACCACAGATTAAATGTACCTTATGAATTTTGGAATTAATCTTATTGTCATGATTGTTTTTATTATTGAGGAATAATTATCTTTATCGAGAAATTTTGGGGGTGTGGTGAGGATTGGTACATTAGAGTGTGTTTCATTGAACTCTGTTATTTTTATTATTATTATTTTGGTATAGGTGGTTTTATTATTTATACATTTTGTGTATTGGAAACTATATCATATATATATATATATATATATATATATATATATGTAGTGTGTGTGTGCATAGGCAGCAATCCTTCATTTATACATGTTTCATTAAAGACGACAAAGTACTGCGATTAAGTTTTTTATTTGATTGTTCTTCTGTTCGAACAAGTGTTTTCTTTCTTGGACACAGTCTGTAGAAACTGTCCAAATGTTCTGTAATTCTGAGCGCTTTCGGCTATACTTTTAGCCATTATCAAGGATGATTTTATTTTTGTTTTTTAATTGAGGGTTGTGTGTAAGATTCTAGAGTCATAGGGACGTTTTATTTTCCGAACACAGTTAGCACATTGTGGCCGTGTTCGTAGTTAATATTATTGAGTGCTGGCCTCCATTATTTTTAATCTTTTTTTACATATGGATGAGGCTATTGTGTTTGTATTTTCTACTAGTATGTTTCGGGGGTAGTCTGGTAAGTTTGTGTGTGTTTACATAGGTTCTAAAAGAGCTGTGGTCGGATATGTGTAACGTAAGTCGTCTGGATAGGCATGTAGTAGTGTGACCGATGTAATTATTTATGAATTTGGTTTGATCAGAAATACAGTTCCTTAAGGGACGTTTGAACTCATAATGTTCGTTCGTTTAATTTTTATTTTGATGGTGTGTTTCTATTTTTGAGTATAAGATTGGCTGTTTTAAATTTCATATATATATATATATATATATATATATATATATAAAGTTAAATATCAAATGCAGATCAAATATGAATCGGAAGCCGACAAGATGAAAAAGTAAAACAAATAGGAAACGTATATCAATCTTACATGTTTTACTTTTATTAAAGCTTCGTCAGAGATTGACAGAAAACATTGCTATTATCAATTGTTTGGGTCAGTTCTTATTGGACAGATACGTGTCACGTGTATTAAAACCGTGGATAATTCTATGTGCATCTATGTGTATGTTAGTATGTATGTTTCTTTGGGTTTTTTTTTTTTTTTTTTTGGTTTTATGGATTTTCTAACCTTTTCTTGTCAAAACGCAACAACGAGAAATTAGATTTTAAAGAATATTGTAAACCAACAAACAAAAATATTCGAATCAACTTTTATTCCCACCACCACCAAAAAATAAAATCTGGACTAGTCATAGAATTTTACTTTAGAGCCCTTAGGATAAGCAGCCCGGAATACCTAAATGAAGAAGAGAGATATATTGAGAAACTTTCATTCTCCACTACCCACATCATTTTACCCTCAACGCAAAAAAAAAAACAAACAAAAAACAGTTACACAATCCACAAAGCCAAAACACAGTCACCACCAATAACACTTTTAACAAAAATTAGACAAAATTCATAATCCTGCCCTTCAACACTCTTTCTGATATATTAGCAAACAAATTAGTCATCCCTAATATTAGGTTGGTGCAAAAATAATGTCGCTTTCTCACATAGTAACATATGTGAGAAAACAACATTATTTTTGCACCAACCTAATACTAGGATCGTTACCACCAGCTCCAAGAAAATCGGAGATATAATTAGAAAGAAAAATAAACCCAACACCGATTCAAATGCCGGGATTTATCAAATAAATTGTTTACAATGCAAAAATGTTTATGTGGGGGAGACATCACGTGATCTTAAAATTCCGCATATATGAACACAAGAGAGACTTGCGTTTGAACAATCTATCTGACTCTCTCGTTTTGCATCAAAATGATACTTGGCACAACTTTGATTTCACTAATGCCACCCTAATTTTTAAAAAAGACATAATACTTTAAGGAGAAAATACATTGAAAACTTAATAATAACATTATTACCAACTATAAACACACGCCTAAAACATTACATTGCATCGCCATCTTTCTTTGAATTCATTCTTAAAGAATCCAACTTATATCTAATACTGAGAACAAATTCCTAAAGATGCGAACGAAAAAATTAAAACCGTGCGACTCCCCGCTGCGAGGGTCGGCCACACAAAGCCGGGGATAAAAAACCCAACTAGACAGACAAATGCATACGATTTACAAATACACATTACCATTCGTTACCCACTTAAACATACAAGAATCATCACAGACCTATATTCACATCAGTGAGAACTGATCCAAACATAATTGAAAATAACAGTTTTCTTTCTTTTTGTCTGTTTTCCTTCAATCTCTGACGAACCTTTAATAAAAGTGAAGCATGTTAGATTGATATACGTTTTCTATTTGTTCTTTTATTTTATCATATATATGCGTGTGTGCGTGTGTGCGTGTGTGTGTGTGTGTGTGTGTGTGTGACCAGCTGAGAGGAAATACTGGCAGTGGACACAGTTAGAATTTATAATCAATCATGAATTATATTTGCAAAGGTCAGAGTGTTAATATACTTGTTCATAGACACCTACTGACCTGTCAACCGCTGGTTTTCCTTCACTCTACCAGAACATATTGATTTGCCTTTCATAAGTTATCTCACGTCCGAAAGTTCTATTATTGATTCTGTTAGGATGGAAAACTCTTACCAACTTAATCAATGATAATACACATAAATAAAGACCAATACCTGATTTTGAACACGTACACTGATGTGCCAAAAGTTATAAGGTAGGGTACCTTGTGAAGAATATGACTGTCTAGCCGAGCGACGAGTAATATCTCTATATGGCTTCGATTTCACGTGTTCTTGGAGTTTCTTTGGAGATTTCTTAACAATAAACCTTTTAGATTTAAGAGAAAATCTTGAATAATTTCTTTATGAAAATCTTGAATAATTTCTTTATAAATTTTTTTAGGTTGGTCATGTTATAAACGTTGTCCAATCGGAAGGCGGTTTTAATACGCAAAAATAACATATAAATGGAATATCCATTTTTCAATAAATTTTATCAAATCTCTTAAAATTAGAGATCTATTTTTATACTATTAAAATGTTTAATCATTACTTTCTTTCTAAATCACAATGATGTACCCTAGAGTTTTTGGCAAATTTAGCCAGTAAATTTTTGCATTTAAAATCACTTCTAGTTGCGGCTGATACTAAATGTTAATCCCCACCTCTCAAAAAAAGTTCACTACCTTTCACACTAAAAGTGGATCTTAATCCATCATTCTTCTTCTATGTGCCGTTTCCCTTCGTTGGCGATCATAGTTCTCCCTAATTTCTTGTCTTTTGTACCTATAAATAAATTTTGTCTTTTTATTATCTCTCCTAAATCCTAATCCACCAGTCATTTACTCAACCTTGCTAGGTAGGTTAGGTGTTGTTTTTCTATTGCCTTCAATATACCCTGTGGCTATCCAATTTTCCAAGCACTTTTTCTTCTGTTCTTTTTCCTAACAACCATGCATTCTGTCTTCTTGCAATTAATCTTTAGTCCTTTCTTTTCCTTTTCTTTCACTACTTTTCTTTATTATGTACCCTAGAAATTTCAACGGTCCCTTCCTGATGCACTTTTTGTTTCCATTTTCTCTAAAACTTCATCTTTGCTCACATGTTCGGTCCATGGTATTCTCAGCATCTTTCTGTAGTAGCTCATGTCTGTTGCTTCAATCTTCTTCATCTGTGAGGTGATTGTCCAATATTCACTGCCATATAGGAGGACTTATATAACATTTCAGCAGAGTTTTTTGTTTTTAACGAAATTTTCCTGTTTCTTAATAGTTTGCTTGGCGTTTGAAAGACATCTTTCGCTATCTTAATGTACCTTCGGATATCAGTGTCGTCGCACTTCCCGTCCTCTGTTAAAACACTTCCCGAGTAATTAAATTGTTGTACTTGCTTGATTTTGATATCTCCAATTTGTAATTTGCATGTTGAGCTGTTCTTTTTGTTAACAACCATGCATTCTGTCTTCTTGCAATTAATCTTTAGTCCTTTCTTTTCGTTTTCTTTCACTACCTTCTGTAGCTCTTCAAACTAAAACTTGGCGCAAAGAATCAGTTTCCATTGCTCCGAGTTGCCTACTGCTATGAAAAGGACTCAAATTCTTAATATATTGCTCACGAAAGATCCAAAGATATTTTCCCGTCAACAGAAGAACGGATTCTTTAATTTCAAACTATTTCTCCAAGAACTCTCCTATCGTCTGCCGTCTGCTCTAAAAAACACCTGAATATCCTTTTTTCATCTTCTAAATGACCACACCTTTGTTTCATATATTCCCACTTCTTTTGCGTCGCTATGATCTACACCTAAACTCTATCACAAACATCAAAAGAGTTGTTGCTATAACAACCTGGTCAAAGGTAAACTGCCCATAGTTATTTTCAGCATATTTATAAATTACAACGGTGAATTCATTATTCTTAATTTCACTTTATTTTTTACCAAACTCTCTTTTTCTTTTTATCCCTCTTTCTAGACTTGTAGCCTCAGGTAATAGGTGATCATGGTTCTCCACGGTTTCCTGTCTTTCAATACTTTCTTTCTGACTCTTTTTCCTTTTTGTCGTACTCGTTATCTATTTGCCCAAAATTATAAAATATTCGGTGTTTTCTTCGCCATTTCTTGCCTTTGATGCGCCCTGTGAGTGTTATATTCTCGAAGCCTACTTTCCTTATTAAGCGTTCTAAATATTTCAACTGTCACTTTCTGGTTGTCATGAGCAGTTTATTTGTATTTCCTGACCATCTACACGAGCTCGAACACGGAGCTAATAGAGAATAGGCAACTATCTTAACTACAAAGCAGGCTCGAAATAGCCGTGTCCGTGTCAGGGTCAACGAGTACAGCGTCCTTGGCAAGCTTTAAACTGGAACTGAAGTTGGCAACAAGTTTTTACGAAGTGCCCGTTTAACGCGTTTAATTAATCCAGACACCAAGAAGCAACGGTCGTAATAGTTGCTGTTGTTTTTGAAGAAAAAGAAGACGAAAAACAGCTAACTTTATTTAACTGAGATTATTCAATGATTTCGATAGTAACGTATTAAGTGAAGAACATTATACGAGAAGAGGTGATATAGAACCTAGCCGTCCAACGAGAGGACATGCTTCATCAACGGGGCTTAAAATACATCGTCTGTATACCCTGCAGAGGGATAAGATCCCACCAAAAGAGGCTACTTTCCGGGTGGATACTTACTGGCTCTAGTATAAACCCGATTAATGTATATCTTTTTTAACCTGATTCAAAACCCGACCAGTGTCTACATTTTTACCCTAATACAAAACACGGCCAATGTCTGCTTTTTTAACAAAGGTAAAACCAGAACTAGGTCTAGCTTTTTGAATTTAGTGTAAAATTCGGCCAATGTCTATAATATTTTACCCTAGAGTAAAACCAAATCTTTTTTTTACTTTAGGGTAAAACCCGGTCAATGTCTACCTTTTTATCCTAGTATAAAAATGTTTACCTTTTTGATCTTACTGCAAAACCTCTCTGACACTAATGTAAAACTAGAATTTATTTCAACCTAATTGACCCAATGGTAAAACCGGACCTGCGTCTACCTTTTTACCCTAGTGTAAAACTAGACCTACATCGACCTTTTTGACTCTTTTAAAACTAGTATAAAATCAAACCTTTATCTACGGGGTTTTTTTTTTACCGTAGGATAAAACCAGAGCTATGACTACCTTTTCGATTTTAGTGGAACATCGAAACTGCGTCGATATATTTTTTTACCATAATTTAAAACCGCACTCATGTCTACTTTTTTTGTTACTCAAGTGTAAAATTGGACCCGTGACTGCTTTTTTGACTCTAGTGTAAAATCAAAAATCTGTCTAGTTTTTCGACACTAGTTTGAACGAGGCATGTCTACCTTTTTACTCGATTGTAAAATCCGATGTGTGTCGACCTTTTTGACAATTAACTGTGATTTCTTTCCTATAAGACACATATCCGACATTAAATAACCCTACAAGGGTTGATATGTCGTTTAATTAACGGACCAACGAAAACTATTACAAGCACTGAACTTGCACCTCGACCTAAACATCTGATACGGTAAAACCCATCTTATAGCTAACTTTACCATATCAGCTCAAATATATAAACTATATTCGTTAATCTTTTAATTAACAGATTATTGCACACCATATTAATTACGATGGCGCATTTCATGCGTTTATTGATATAGATTGCTCTATGATGTTCTCAAAATTATTATTTCTTCTTTTTCTATTCCCCAGAGAAAAAGATTAGAACTAATTTTGACCTATGCATTTATTTACTTAAAAATTATATAATTTCTGTCAAAATGAAACAGTTGAGAAAGTGAAACAGGAACTGATAAAAATCAGAAAGAATTAGCATAAATTTCTGGGAAACGTAATGAAGAAAGACGGTCTGGAAAATTTAACACTCACATAACATTGAAGGGAAAAAACGAGTAACCCACTGAATGAGTTTGATTGAAGGGGTTGCAAAACAAAGACAACGCTAAAGGTAAAGGAGAAAACATTACTTAGAGCAACAAAAGACAGGAAGTTGTGGAGAGTCATTACCAGCTATGTCTTGATATAGCATATGAAAGAAATAGTTGGTTCGTAATGCGAGTATTAGAATATATTGGTGTTTTATTGGTAACCATTAAATTTCGCTTAGTCCGGCACAAGGTCATTAATAGTTTTGAAAACCTCTTTAAAAACTTAAATGCAATGCAAATCATTATCTTCTGTCTCCTTAATTCGTGTATTTTTTTTTATTCTTCTCTATTCTTAACAAAGTTTTTGTTTTTCTCGTATTCTTTCACTCTCAGTACGTCCTGCGGTATGACGTTAAACTGCATCCAAAAGCAAGGCCTCTGATCAGGAGGTTTTGAGGAGCGTGGAACCACCTCTTAATTGCTGGTGTTCCCAGGTCCACCTTGACCCGGGGTCGTAGCACCTGTTAGGGTCCCAGCTATGGGCAAATAGTGAACTCCTAGTTTTCCAAGTCTTACTCACGTCCTGGGTATGACGGTAAACTACATTCGCGTCCTGGGTATGATGATAAACTACATCCGCGTCCTGGGTACGGCGATAAACTGCATCCAACAGCAAGGTCTCAGATAATGTTTTCAGAAAAATAATGTTGCCAGCTCTAAGTTTTTGAAACAATAATGTTGCCAGCTATACGTTTTTTGTAAAAAAGTAATGTTGTCAGCTATGCGTTTTTTTGTAAAAAAGTAATGTTGTCAGCTATACGTTTTTTTGTAAGAAAGTAATGTTGCCAGCTATACGTTTTTTTGTAAAGGAGTAATGTTGCCGGCTATGCGTTTTTTTGTAAAAAAGTAATGTTGCCGGCTATACGTTTTTTGTAAAAAAGTAATGTTGCCGGCTATACGTTTTTTGTAAAAAAGTAATGTTGCCAGCTATACGTTTTTCTTTGTAAAGGAGTAATGTTGCCAGCTATACGTTTTGTTGTAAAAAAAGTAGTGTTGCCGGCTATGCGTATTTTTGTAAAAAAAAGTAATGTTGCCAGCTATACGTTTTTTGTAAAAGAGTAATGTTGCCAGCTATGCGTTTTTTTTTTTTGTAAAAAAAGTAATGTTGCCAGCTATACGTTTTTTGGTTTTTTTTGTAAAAAAGTAATGTTGCCAGCTGTGCGTTTTTTTGTAAAGAGGTAATGTTGCCGGCTATAAGTTTTTTTGTAAAAAAAAGTAATGTTGCCAGCTATACGTTTTTTTGTAAGAGAGTAATGTTGCCAGCTATATGTTTTTTTTTGTAAAAGAGTAATGCTGTCAGCTATACGTTTTTTTGTAAAAAGTAATGTTGCCAGCTATACGTTTTTTTGGTAAAGAGTAATGTTGCCAGCTATGCGTTTTTTTGTAAAAAAGTAATGTTGCCAGCTATGCGTTGTTTTTTTTTTTTTGTTTTTTAAACAATAATGTTGCCAGTTATACATTTTTTATTCCATACAAAATAGACATTTAAAATTCATATAAACTGGATTTGGCATTAAATAACCCACAGTGGTTGATATGCCATAAAACCCAAACAAACAAACAAACAATTTACTCTCAGTAACGCCCTTGCGTCTTAGTGGCTTTAATGCCTTGCTTGGGGTGAATTTTTTTTAGAATAATCCCATGATACTAGACACTCGTGGAAGGCCAGCGAGTAACACAGTCGAAACTGTGACAAATAGATAAAACAGAAAAATTTTAGTCCAGTTAAAACAACACTGTGGTTACATTCAACTCTACTGAAAAAAAATGAAGACAGGAATTTATTAAGTAAAAAAGAAAAACTAAAATTAATCATTGTCATAACTCTAATCTCCTGCTTGCACCATTTGCAATTTTTTCAAAAAGTCGAAATACGCATGCGCACTCTACTGCTAACATGGCAGCTATGGGAATATCTGAACGTTCCGGTTTCTTTATGGACATTAAAATAATGAATTTCAAAGAAAACTATAACATACAGCAGCCATATAGAACACGATAAGGTATGTGTGATTTAAAATTAACATTACATTTGCCAAAAATTCTATATTAAATAATCCAACAAGTATTAAAATATAAAATCCGACAACCAACTATTTATCACTTGTATAAATGGTTATGCTGAAATTGATAGACTATTCTTCATCAATAATTGAAATTTTTTCTATTATCGAAACAAGCTTTGATGCGTAAAAAATTATTCTAAGTTATTTGGTCGTTAAAATAATTGAAACTTCTTTTATATATTTTGTTAAAAAGCAAAAAATAAATATAAAAACATGGAAACTAATGATTTTTTTTTTTTTTACCCTCTTGCAATGAGCGGTGAATTTCAATGCTGTGAGGAGGCATTTTAGCCACAGGGGAATTGGGCATTAAACCAACTTTTTCTCATTTGATTAAAAATAATAAAAGAATTTTGTTTAATAAATTTTTTACCGTAAATGTCTCCGTGAAAGTAAAAATGGCGGAACAAATTCGAATGACTATTTAAGAGGAAGTGAGAAATCTTTCGATTGAAAGGGGAGAAATGTAACTTGCGACTTCCTGAGAATCGTTGATTTATTATTATAAAGGGCTAAAATTTTCAATGAAATATTTATTTATTTTTTAAATGTTGGCTGCGTTAGCTTATTTCGAATTTTAAAGATGAGTTAAAAATGAAAATTAAATACTCTCATTAACGCCATGATAGCCAAATCAGCGAGGATTCTGTTTTAGTTTCTGAACAATAAATGTGCCATTCACTTGATTGACCGATTAAATTGATCTTTTTCAAAATCCTGTTATGTTCTACAGCGAATCCTTTTTTCTTTTTTTTTAAGGTTAAGATTCGGTTAACTAAAATTTTTGCATAAAAATTTAGTCTCTTATAGTGTTTGACTTTGGTTTGTTCAAATATGACATGTACAGGGTGGTCCGAAAGACTTTTTACCCCTTACCAAAAAGTAATGAGAACAATAGAACAAGTAATACAAAGCACATGTACATTGACGCTGTCACACATCGAGGTCTGTATGAATACCAACATTTTCGTGGAACAAAATGATGCGGCGCCATGTCCTGCGTGATATTTTACGAAGCTGTGCTTCGTTGATTGTTAAAAAGGATTTCCGAACGGCGTCCTTCAACTGAAGGGTATTCTGGTATTGTTCATGTGAAACTGTCCTTGATAATAATATCCCACACAGCATTGAAATAGAAAATTATATTATATTAAGGGTGACAATGCTTTCAGACCGCCCTGTACTTTACGAAAGTGGACCTCTGCGCGCATGTTAAAATTCATATTAATACTCGTAATCCTTCATTTTTAAACTTGCCAATTTTTGTGATAATTTTTGTATATATAAAAAAAAGAATATTTAAAATAATGATATTTAATTCTAAACTATATACTATTGTGAAAGGTGAATAAAAATGTTGGTTAATTTGCAAGTTAGGACCCGCGCTCAGTTTGCAATAAAAATTTCCCGAATACTTACATTTAGGTGTAAACGTAGGTACTCCACGAAATCGCTAAAAAAAAAGTGCATAGTTTGATGAAAAAGACGCCAACCTTGCCGAAAACAAAATTTTATCGTCTAAATGCTTATGTTATTATTAAGAGGAAAGACCAAAGATTTTTTTAATTATTTTTTAAAATTTTTTCCTTCTTTTCAGAACATTCTAAATTTTGATTAAAAAAACCTTGTTTCTCTCTGTATCAGCGGAACTAGTAAATAACATAGACAATTTTTAGCACTTTTTTTTTTCCTGGTATGACACACATTAATTTGGAAAATCTTGCAAAAATATAAATAATTCTCGAAAGTTAATGAAACTTTCAGGAACTATTCACAGATAATCGAAATTATTATAAATGTTTTTTTTATTAAAGTCATGGCAGAAATATTTTTTTTATATTTATTACCCCACCCCCATAACTAATTTTATGAAAACGCTAGAAATTTGATCGAGTCAAGTTTAATGATTACAATAGTTATGGGGGGTAATAAATATAAAAAAAAATATTTCTGCCATTACTTTAATAAAAAAAGAAAAAAACATATAATAATTTCGATTATCTGTGAATAGTTCCTGAAAGTTTCATTAACATTCGAAAATTATTTATATTTTTGCAAGATTTTCCAAATAATGTGTCATACCAGAAAAAAAAAAGTGCTAATAATTATGTTATTTACTAGTTCCGCTGATACAAAGAGAAACAAGGTTTTTTTAATCAAAATTTAGAATGTTCTAAAAAGAAGGAAAATTTTTTTTAAATAATTTAATAAAACTTTGGTCTTTCCTCTTAATAATAACATAAGCATTTAGACAATCAAATTTTGTTTTCGGCAAGGTTGGCGTCTTTTTCATCAAGCTATGCTCTTTTTTTAGCGATTTATGTGGAGGTACCTATGTTAAAAACACAAGGCATTGAAGAATGCAAATGATGTCTTTTTTTTTGGGGGGGGGGGTAATTGGACGCCCCCACCTGAAAATCAGCTCTGAATTGTAACATACAAAATCAATAAAACAAAGATATTATTTAACTTCAAATGCTTTTATTTGCTTTTAGTTGTTTTTATGAATATGGACACTATTTTCTGAAAGCAAAAAATTTATTCGATGAAAAATGAATTTTTAATACAATTATTTGTTATTTCTTAATTATAATAGATTTTTACATATAATTTTTTAAAATATTATAAAATTAGTTAAAAACCGCATCAGGTTTCCTAAGTCTCCTTATGAGATAGATCTTTTTTAGCGCGTTGTAAATTGTATCATTTTGACTAATCAGAAGATCCGCATTAATTAAGAAATGTAATTTTGTGTTTATAATCAGGCTGTAATTATAACGTACGGAAGACCAAGCAGAATATAATTGTGTTATTTGAGTTAAGCATTGTTCTCCGCTGTTAACGCCTTTACTTTTGCGAAATACGTGTGGAGTAGTTAATTTGATTTTTCAATTTTAACTGAGAAGGGTATTTACAAGTTTCAGTATCATCTTATGAAATTTATATGATTTTATTTTTATATTAATCTCAGTTATGACATTTTTCCATAAATGAAATATCAAAATTAATAATAAAATGAATGGAAATACAAATAACACAGTAAAATGTACATAAAATTATAGTATTTTGTGTACACTTCTGATAAAATTTCATAAGGTACCTATAAATTAATTAGATACCTTTCTTATGAAATTTAATCTCACTCTTAACAGTCTTATTTTAATTTCTTTATATTTTCCATAAAGTATCGTAAACGTAAAGGTGAAAGCTAAGTACCAAAAAACATTAGAGCGCTGAAAGTTTTCCTTAAAAATAACGAGGTAAATAATTTGTTCACTTAAATGTAAATTATTTCACTTTTCTCCTCCCGTAGAACAAATTAGCCTCACGGAATCCGTCAATATGTTATTCATCACCTGTCAAGTGACGCGAAAGTTTATGACCTGCTTTGTTTTATTTTCAAATTATATCTTTTCGGTGCAGAAGCTAAGTTAAGCTTGGTTCAAAATATTTCAAATAAACATAATTTCTGATTTTTTTTAAAATAAATTTTGAAAAAATGATAATTGATATTTAAAAGCATTTCAAAGTGAGATTTCCAGTTTTTTTTATAAAATGGAAAAAAAATGGTCAATTTTGCTGACTCAAAAAAAACAAAAGATTTTTAACGAAAATTTCGGACGTGCTAGGAACGATTAAAAAATGTAAAAAAATATCCCCAAAATACTTTGATCTTTCCTCTTAATAATAACATAAACATTTAGACGATAATATTTTGTTTTCGTCAAGTTTGGCGTCTTTTTCATCATGCGATCTCGTGGAGGTACCTATGTAAACGTATATGCTTCATTAAAAAATGACTTCATAAATATGATATAATCTACCTTTTTGGAGTTATCGACAGTAAAAGTTTGGATTCATTCGCATCCTGGCAGCCATTACTGTCGGTGTATGCATACATTTGCTGCGGAAAGATATGTGTGGAATATTCACTTGTCTTAATTATTGCGCAGTAATTGAGACGAGTAAAATCAGTAAAAAAAAAAAAAAAAAGGCCGTTAATTACGTTCTTCTGCGCTTAGCTTTCCGCATGCAAAAAACGCCAGTAATGGCTGCCGCCAACGACGCGACTGAATCCTAACTTTTACCACTTCTGTACAATAGTACTTTCACTTCTTTCGATAAAAAAAAAAATAATAAGTTGATCGCTGATGTTCTATTTAACGTTTTACACGATGATTTGCTGTTTCTTGTTCATTATGTCTTGATCTGGCTTTCTGAGTTAGCGGGTCCGCTTGAAACTCGAAATTCCAGACAATATTATGTTTATCCTCTACAACAGTGAAAGCTAACATTTATATGCCAATATTTCTGCGATAAAGTACTGTAACTGTTTACACTATTTACATATTCACGACGTTTCGGCCGTTGTACGCCGCGACTTTCTTCAGGTGATATACGTTGGAATTTCGAACCTAATCCACAGGGGTAGATTGTTCTAGTTCCACATGCCACGGCCTTTTTGGGATGTCTCAGTTCCAGTTAATTCCTTTTAGTAACTAAAGTCTCCAAGTTTTTGTTCACCTCTGCTGTAGTCAGGTATTGAACTCACAACGCTTTGGGTCAAGTCACTTTTTGGATTACTTCAACAAACGCTTTTCATCCAGTGGACCATGTGCCCTTGGGGCATCACCTGAAGAAGGCCGAGGCGTACATCGGCCGAAACGTCGTGAATATGGCAATAAAGATAAGGTCAACAGTCCGAACGATGTAAATAATGTAAACAGTCTAATGTAAGTTGCCAATGAAGCACACTTACTCATATGAGTGAAGGTGTCGATTCCCACATAACCTGCATTTGCTATTTCCTTCTATTGGTTTTAATATACAGTGTAACCCGGATATAAGAGACTTCTTCTTCGGTCCCGACAACTCTCTTATATCCGGGTTACACTGTATCTGTTTCTTGTATAACAATGATTATGAATCTGACGAACGATGACTTAGATGTTATTAACATAAAATATACACACGATACAAAACGGGGGTGAAATTGTACAACAGGTAATGCGACCAGAAATAATCGATTTTTATCATTTTTTTTTTTTAATTTTATTAAAAAATTAATAAAGGTTTCAGGTTGCTATGTAAATTAATTGTAAATATATCTCCCTACGGAAGCCAAAACAAAATATGCTCATACCACGTGATTTCTTAAAATGTAAAAAAATATAAAGGCTTTGAAATTCGTTATCTGGAATGCTTAATCGATAGTAATATAGGAAAAATAATTTCAGATTACGAACTTAATTTTTTATTTTGTTTTTACATTTCGAAATCGCGAGCTATGAGTTTATTTTGTTTTTGTTTTTTTTTAATTTTTTCGTATTTGCAATCTAAATCGCTTAATCTATAATAATACGAAAAACAATTTAAAAATTGTTTCATCGGAGATGTTCTGTCATTCCTCTTAACAGTAAACTTTCTTGCAAGTTGTTAGGTTTAAGTTATACATCCGAATCTTCAACCCTCTCTAAATAGGTTCGATCATGTTGATGTCAGGACTTTGTGCAGAACAATCATTTAACACTAAGTGGATATTGGGCCTCAAACTCACACCCGACCTCAAGTCGAAGTCCTATAAACGATCCATCGCTAAAGATGCAGGTAAAATGATCGGATCTCTGTACCGCTCCAGTAAGTACCTGACTCCTCATGGTGTCCTCAATCTTTATAAGAACCAGATCAGACCGAAAGTGGAGCACTTTTGCTAGACCTCACTTTCCAGTCTTGATGGAGTTCAAAACCGTCTCTGAGTCACGGTTTTCCACCACCCTCCACAATGTCTCCCCCTCACAAGTGTGGCTTGTGGCGAAGTCTCTCACTGTTCTATCACTAATACCATGGAAAGTACTCGGTCTAACAATTACGGCTGATATATGCACACACCTCTAAAAGTCTTGATGGTCAGAGATTGGCAGTTGACTTCTTCTGATCTAACACTAACTTCCCAGTGGGGAAACAAACTGGCTGGTTACATTCAATGCCTCTAAAACCAAACTGGTTACCGCTGATCAGAACCTGACCGACCACCAGTCACAATGAATATATGTCCTCTCGGGGAGGCTCCATGTCTTGAGAGGATATTGGGCATCAAACTCACACCCGACTTAAAGTGAAATTTCTATAAATGATCCATCGCTAAAGATGCAGGTAAAATGATTGGTTCCCTGTACCGCTCCAGTAAGTACCTAACTCTTCATATTATCCACTATCTTTATAAGAGCCAGATCAGGCTGAAAATGGAGTACTGTTACTATATTTGGGCAGGAGCTGCTTAGACTTCACTTTCCTGTCTTGATAGAATTCAAAAGCGTTTCCGAGTCCTTGTTACAGAACGATTATTTTCCACCTCTCACCGGCAGGATGTGGCGAGAATCTCACTACTACCATAGAAAGTTCTCGAACGAACTGCATCTCCTGGTTCCACCAGGATTATCTTCACGACTAGGATACGCCATGGCACTTACATAGTAGCAAACCACCCTCATTCCCTCCGTATTCCATCAGTGAGAAGTAAGTTTCACTCAAACAGCTTCTTCCCGCGAACTACTGCCCTATGGAACAGACTCCCAAGAGGAGCTTTCCCCAATCACTAGTCTTAATCTGTTCAAGTCTAGAACCGTTATCTTCCCCTTCTTTCTACATAAACTACCCCTTAATGTAACCATCTACCTCGAGTGGCCCCCGGGCCTTGTACAAATTGAACTTTACTGTAAAAACTACTAAAAAAATTCTGTAATCATTAGTGAAAAACTTTGTTACCCGCGGTCCACGACAAGCTGATTCATTCTGTTGGAATATTTCACACTCTGCTTATCTGGTGGAATTTAATATATTATTATATATAATTAGATGTCGAATGTACCATCAGTTTTTATAAACTTAAAATCCAAGCACCAAATTTTATTGCCTTTGTGGTGTATTTTGAATTGTTTCTTGTACCAATTTGGGTAAATTTGCAGATCATGCCCCGGAAACCACTTGTAATGAAAATTTCCATTCTGGTGTAAAATTGCGTGTTTATTTCGAAAATAACAATAAAAGTTTACGGAAATGTACGGTTTAGCAGATATTGAGGATCATATTTCGGCCTTATTCATGTCTCGTCTAGCGTTGTTTACATACATTTGCGCGGAAGCTTACATAGTTAACAGACTTTTTACTGACCTTCTTATCTGTCTCGATTACTGCGCAATTCGCGAAATTTATGCGCAGGCTTTGCTTAATGCGCGAATTTTAAAAATAACCCAAGAGGAAAACGATATGAACCTGGGACCCAAATAAGATTGGGAATACCATCGTAAAAGATAGCCTTTCTGCAATTGTTATTACTGTTTTTTTTTTTTGTTTTTTTTAAATGACCGTGCTTTTAAAAACCCTAAATTTAATAAAAACAAAGTTTGTATCGTAAAAATATTTCTTATTATTAAGGCCTTTCTAGCACTTTTTTTTTTTTTTTTGCTGTTGATGAATGCATCATTTCCTAAAAAAGAAAACTTTTTTTTCTTTTTATTTTATAATTTCAATTTTTTTTTTTAGCTTGTAATTTTTATTTTTCTTTAAGTTTTTTTCTTTCTATATTTCGAATAGTGAGGCTTTTCTTGTTTCGCGCATTCATTTTAATTTTCATTTAATTTCGTGCATTGCGTGCACAGTGAGGCTTCTGCCCATGATTACTCGAGACAAATGTATGTAAAGCCAGTAATGGCAACCGGGCTGTAGCCGCGACGCAAAAAGCCCGAATTTATATTGTCGATAACTCCTAAAAGGTACAATTCCTCAAATTTTTATTGTTATTTTCAAAATAAACATGTAAATTTGCACCAGAATGGAAATTTTCATTGCAATTGGTTTCCGGGGCTTAATCTGCAAGTTTACCCAAATTTCTTTTCGGACATACTCTCTTACACTAGAAGTTAGTTTTATTTAGCCTTCGTCACTATATTTCATTTTTGCCCATTTTTAATTATCCTATAGATGTTCTTTTGCTCAATGTTTTCGTTTTATTCGATGATTTTGTTTAGGTGTGCGCGCGCACCACTGATGTCATTTTTTCATTGTAATGTATCCAATAAGATTTTTAATGAGTAGTATCCACTTTACATTTGATAACAAACTTTTCCCTTCGACATCCAGAGTAAAATATATATCATCGTTCCTTGTCATGATAGAGGGCTTACTTGTCCCAGTAATCCCAAGAGTGAAGCCGCCTGGAATTCCAACTCATGTAGGGGCCACGCATGGTTGTAAAGTCGAAGAGGAAGGACCAGACTAATCGTGATCAAACCCCAAAGACCCCAACGGCAGAATAGGCAAATATCTACATGATCTCAATCGACAAACCGACGAAACAGGGCAGTGCCAATCGGGTTGGGGTAATCAAGGCGAACTTTGACAGGCCAAGCATCTGACAGCCCGATGCAACTTGGTTTACCAGGTCCCGCCTGTCTCGATCCCCTTTTAGAAGCAAGGGAAGTGCTTCTAGCCATGTTTGTGGGCTTCTCTGTCGCACAGGGTTGTCCCCCAAAATAAAAATTCACGCGACTGGCCTTTTCTCTTTACACCCATCTTCGTCACCGCCGCCAAAGGAGAGAAAAGAGAGAGGTGACGATCCCGATGCTCGGATGCGAGTGGGTGCCGGCGACAACAACCTCCTTACGATATTAGTTACTGCTACTTTTTTCCCGTTACATGACTAGCAATTAATTTTAACTGGATACTGATAACCTCACTAGATTTCTGTTATCTTTGTTGCTTAATTTAAAAAATATGCCAGTCTTCTTCATGTCCTAAATACCCCAACATTAGCATCCTTCTCTTGAATAATTGGAACGGTATTCCAAGCTCCTTAGCGATTTCCCGTCGACTCATTCTTTGTGACATTTCGATAACGCTTATCTTCTCCAAACTCGCTCTTCTCATTTTGAAATTTAAATCAATTTCACTAAAAAAAAGAAAACAATTTGAAGGCTCCAGATTTTATGCAATCTTTGCTTGATCATTTAACATTAGAAATTTGATGGGTATCCTAATCTGGGATGACGTTAATCGTGAGTGGTGTCAAATGACTGATAACTTTTGCATACCTTATTTTTCAATATCACGACGAGTTCAGGTCTGTGTTTTCCTTTGTAGTGTGTTTCCGTGAATACATCATCTTGCATTACAATCATGAATCTTTGGTATTATGTTAAGTGTTTCATAACGCTGCTAAATGAAAAGACTTAAAAAAAAAATGTTTATTTAACATAGATTTCACAAGTCAACTCTCTATGTTGTTCCGCCATTTTTAGATAGCAAAAAGAAGTTAGCAGTAAATTTTACTATACAATTAATCTCGAATTAAAGAAAAATCGATGTTTAAAAAGTTGACGTAACTTATTGATTTAGGCTTACGACCATATCACGTTGTAATACCTGTTCCCATACGATCAACAAATTTAAGCAATGTCGAGCCTGGCCAGTACGTAGATGGGTAACCGCTTGGGAATATCAGGTGCTGTAACCTTGGATGTGTGAGTGGTGTAATGGATAATGGCTCGGAATTTGGTAATTTCAATTGGGTTCGTTATATTCACTTACACGCAAATACCTTTGTATTCACCTCTTCTCCCTCCAGTTATGGGTTAATTAGTAAAATCTGTATGACTAAATTATTACTATCTCAAAAAAATCTTACAGTCTAAAAATATTTACTGGCTTTAAATAACCTGCAAAGGGTTGATAACCATAAAAACGTATCAATCAAATCATTTATTTATATTGCTGCTTCTAATGAGAACTTATGAGCGCGTGATACAAGTAACAATAACAGGCTGCCTCAGTGATTAACTTGAATACTCAAAAACCTTAATGTCATATATTGTTTGCGTTTAGTAACACTACAAATCTGTTTCTTATGACTATTTAGGTATTTACAAAGCTAAATTTATTGACACACGGCCACAGTTGTGGAGCGGCTATTAAGGACCGAACTTGCTACAATAATCAGAATTAAGATTAGCTTGTGAGATGATATTGCGATGTTTTTTGTTTTGTTTTTTTTTTCTTTTTGGTTTTTTGGAGTTTTTTTTTTCTACATTCACCACGGTCTCATCTTCATCATGTCCCATGACCGGGTGAGGTCAGAGTATCTCTGCGAAACTGAGCATCTAACCAGTCCTATCTATATATCTAGGTTAAAGGCTGAAGAGGTATTCATTCGGGTGTAGCGTATGCTGGGCAAAGTAGATTTGGCTGAGCCAATCCCTTTCCCTTTCCTTTCAAACCACAGTTGGTGCCCTCCAACTTGTAGGCTTGCCTTGGTTAATGATACTTGCCGGTTGATTCCACCGGTGGAACTGTCCACCCTCCGCACTGATGCCGTGTCATCGCACCGGCTGTATAGATTGTGATAGAGCCCAATTTATCTAATTTTACTCGATGGCCGTTAATCATACAAGAAGGTTCACCCGCCCTTTGACAGTTGTTTTTAATCCTAGCCATCCCCTTCACCAGAAAAAAAACCTGGTTGCAGAAATGGTTTAGTCACCGATGACCCAATCATGCAGGTAGTATTGACTTATCTGGTACCATTAGTAGTGGTAGAGTTGATCAAAGTATGTAGTTTTGTATTATGAGGTAGTCATTGAAGTAAGGAAATAAGACGTGATAATGGCTTTATCTATCGAGAGCTCTGTTGCTTCACTGCATACTGTAGTCCATATCTGCAATCAGGAAGTAAATCCCCCAATTACGACAATTAAACAGTTATTTCGTTGAGATATTTCGTGACTAACTTAGTATATAAGTTTCAATAATAATGTAAAATGTTTTTATACATGAAATGCCAAAAGTATATCATAATTTAAGCGTTTGAGAAAAGCGTTCTAATTTCAGTTTTACGCGTATGAGACTAAATCAAGTAAGGCGCTACAACATAAAAAAAAGCTTGTGCTAAATCAAATATTACCTTTTAAAGATTCCCGTTTCTTTTGGGCTTTTTATCCTTTCATAAATGAACATTTTTTTTTAATATTTTATTCTGCTATCAACATTTCATTTTTGTGATTATACAGTTTAATTTTATTTATTGGTGGTGGAGGAGGTCGTTTGTACTTATTTTTGTGAATGAAGCCTATAGACTTTTTCGCATCTATAACTTATATAAAAGTTTTAGAAGTTCATGCTTCGGGAAAAACAGAAAATATTCTAGATTTGTATCAGAATATCACTTGCTTATCGAGATTAAAACTGCGTTCATTGAAGGTACAAAATTCAAATGGTAAAATATTTATGATGCATTCACCCAAGAAACCCAATTTGGGAAAAAGTAACTCTTCTTTCATGTAGTCATTTTTGTACTATTAAAATCGACTTCACGAAAGTTATACTTTTACGCGATATTTTAGGTATCTTGTAGAGATTTTATCTTTATTAATGGGTGAGGTTCGTTATTTCGTGGAGGATGGAATTCTATAAATTCATTTATATGACAAAGGAATGTATATGCATAAAAGGTTTTACATTGTCGCCATGTTTGATGTTAAGATGCGTGCGAGTAAGTTACGTTAGGATTCATATATTGAACTATTAGGTTGGTGCAAAAATAATGTCGTTTTTGACGTTAAACTTCAAAGGAAAAACGACATTAATTTTTGCACCAACCTAATATTTAATTATAAGTCCAACTCATGAACATGTATAACTTTCATATATATGCGCGCATGCACACCTCTTTATCTCCATCTATCTATCCCTGTATATTCGTCCATGTTTTTATATGTATGTCTGTCTGTCCATGTCTATTTATATGCATGTCTGTCCGTTCATGTCTGTCTACGTATGCACTTCGTCCGTATCACTCTCCGTTTCGCTATCTATCCATGTCTCTCTGTATATATATCTCTCTATATATTCGTCTGTGTGGCGAACGCGCGTCGGTACAGACACAAATGAGGCCCCGGATCGCGTGCAGATATATCTGCCATGACCAGCTACATCCGGGTTTTCTTCCCTAGCTTGGCATGTCTAGATATGGGCCCCTCTGCAACTGGTCAAGATCCGGGTCTTTGTAAGACGCCTCATGCCGATAAAAGCAACGGGAAAACTAGCAGTCCGCAAAACTCGATGTATTCTGAAGTCGGTCTCGTGGGCATTTTGTACCTAAAGTTGGGGTGGTTCCCGAGGCAGTGTTATTTTTGTTACCCCCACCCCCGTCTCTTTCCCCTCTGCTTATTACCCCCCACCATAGTTACTAGGAGAACAATCGGTTAGGCGTTTTCCCCCCAATCTCAACACACTCTTGCGGTACATTACAACTGCCTGTATATCTGTCTGTCCTTGTTTAAATCTGTCTGTCAATATCTATATCTATCTGTCTGTCCATATTTATATCTGCCTACATCTGTTCGTCTGCATCTATATCTAAAACCTACAACATAACCTTTATATGCTCTCGAATCGACTCTACTGAATGCACTAAAATTTGCAGTCCCCTCGAGTAAATAGAAAACGATCGTCGCTATTAATTGGATTATGCTTTATTTATTAGTAAAATCTCCATGTTTACACGGATCGATTGCTCACAACATTCAATAGAAACTATATTTTCTTCAATATGCACATTTCCATATTAGATATCTCTCTATTACGGCCTTGAGCCAGACTTACCAAAACCTCAAAACTACTGACTTGCAGATGCATACATGCATTATCAGTGACGTTTATTTTGTTGGAAAGAAACATTTGTGGGTCTTTACTTGGCAAAGTAGTAGTTTTTTACTTGTACGATATTCTATTTATCGACCTCTTTATTTATAATGCATACACATAGTCAGACGTACTATCGTCCATGTACGCACAAATACCATCTGTGGCCATATAATCCAGTTGTAAAGCAAAACAAACGCTGACAGTTTCTCCTGCTTCAAGTCCAGCCTGAGTCAGCTTATCACGTGGGCGCTTTTTTTCCATGTTTTTTTTTTTTTTTTTTTTTTTTTTTGTGTAATCTCGATCCCATTTTGTTTAATTTATCGATTTTTTCTTTCTTTCTTTTTCATTCTCCACACCAATAATTCTGAAATTTTCTCACCCTTTTTCTTTTTTCTTTTTTTACTGTTTGCTTATTCTTCTTCTGTCTTTTTCGTCCTTCCCCTTTTTCCGTCTTTTTTGTTCTTGTTGTCCGTCTTTCTTCCTTTCTTTTCCTCCGACATTTTTTTTTTCTTCCTTTCTTTTCCTCCGACATTTTTTTTTTCTTCCTTTCTTTTCCTCCGACATTTTTTTTTTCTTCCTTTCTTTTCCTCCGACATTTTTTTTTCTTCCTCTCTTTTCCTCTCACCTTCAATTTTTACAAGTTATTCTCTCTCTCTCTCTCTCTCTCTCTCTCATGGTTTTGTATTTATTCTCCTTCCTTTTTCTCTTACCCAAAACCTTTCCCCGTCTCTCGTTAACTTTTATTTTTTCTCTTTCTCACTGAGAAAATTGCCCCTCTCTCTTCTTTTATAGATTACTCTTTTTATCCTCTTCACTTTTAACCTCCATTTTTCTCAGATACATCGGTCCCTAAACACTTGTTTTATCGATCTTATTTCTAGGACAATACTTAACATTTTTCTTATCTTTATATTAGTTTCTGACTCTAATGACCAGCTTCCCTTTTTCCTGATATGGCGGGTAACTTGAAGGGAAATCTAACTGCAGCCAAAGTCGTTTACTCGGCCATGCGGATGATGACATATTTTCTACCTTTCAGCCCCTTTCCCCATAGTCTCTATGTCGCAAGCCTCTGACTAGTCAATCGCTATTTCCATGAGAAATGGTCAGACAATCTCCATTATTTAATACCACCAATTCAGACAGCTAAGACCCACCAATACTACTTCCACGGACTCTAACTATACTCATTCACCCCGTATTCCAACTGTAATGAAGAAATTTCACTCAGACAACTTTTCTCCCAAGAACCAATGCTTTGTGGAACAGACTCCCGCTTGGATGGTTCTACGAACGATACAATCTTAACCTCTCCAAGTCAAGGGTTAATCGTTACCTGTCCTCCATATCCGCACAATCCCCAGTTACTATTTCCGCATTCATATCACACACCTCATTCAGTAACCCTCTAGCTTGAGTCACATTATTTAATATTAGCTTAAAAGCCGCACTCCGTACGGACTTTTAAGCTTGCTCCTGCAGATGGCTAATTGGGCCTCCGTTTCAAAACTGCATGGACCTCTGGTCCAGCTTAGGAAACAGCTTTGATCATTTTGAAAAAAAAAAAATTCCACAATTCACTTCATGAAACTTCAAACTGTGATTCGGGCTTTAAGTCCAATTCCGACCAAAAGACCGATTTGGCCCGGAATTCTAATTCAGACCAAAAATTGATTCCTTCAAATGACAAACTCCGTGGGATTTCAATAGTGTTGAGTTCTTCAAATCACAAACTCTGCAGAACTTCAAAACGTTACATGAAACTTCCCACTTTAACTTTGATTCCTTTGCATTTTAAGAAATAAAATTGATTTCCTCACTTCACAAAGTTTTGGAGATATTTTAAACTCAATTTAAAAAAAAAAAAATCACAAAGTCTTGTTTTACTTTAAAATTAATATAAATTAAAAACTTTTAAAAATCAATAATTTCTTTCAGTTATTTTAAAATTTAAATTTTTAACTCTTCCCTCACCCGGGCATAAATCCGAATGCTAGATGTTCAAGCATCTGATAAAGGGAAGATCTTCAATCTCGAGTTCATCCTGATTCCAAAAAGGTATATGTCTGTGTAGAGCAAGTGTGCCCTGAGTTAGTGGGTTTCAGACACGCGGACGGACAGACAGAATAGTTAGAAGATGGAAGAACAAGATAGATGCGGTTTCCAAAACAAAATGCCATCGGTTACCTTGGTCAAACTGCAAAATCCAAGAAATGATATGATCCTTCATTATAATGAAAACGAACTATCCCCCAGATAGGTCTCCAACATACCTATCCCGTATAACCTTGATTAAATTTATTGATAACTGGTTTACATTATTAGATATAGGCTGAGCATTTTGTTAGAAGCTATCTTTTGTTCCCAAACCATGTTGTTTAGGCATAAAATCAGCAGTATAAAATACCCAATGAGGATTGAACCTTTTAGTGCTAATGATCAAACACTCTCTCTTTAACCATTAATCCACGCTGAAGCACCCATATTATTTTAATGGTTATTTACTAATCTTTCTTTGATACAAAGTCAAAAGCATCTGTTACAATCGTTGGGTATTTGAGTATTTCACAAAATGTGTTCATAATATTTGCCAATTGGCAAATTAAATTTCTATAATCAGTCAAGTAGCTTTCTGAATACCTCATTCAAATCGCGTTAAGTAGTTTCTTGTTTGGTTTGATGTGGTTTGTTTTACAGCATGTCAATCTTAAGTTATTTAATACCGACAAGATTTTTAGGATAGGTTCGTATGAATAGAATATGAACTCTTTGTAAGAAATCAGTCTGTAGATCAAGTTTCATTGACGTATTTTTGTAAATAGATTTTTGTTGAGAGTCTGGATTATGGTTTATTGCTGGTAATATTTGCTATAAAAGTCTATTTTTATACTTTCATATTGTTTTGACCCCAGTTTAGGGGTTAACTCTTTGCCCATAGCTGGGCCTGGGAACAACAGCAATTAAGAGGTAGTTCCACGCTTCTCAAAACCTCCTGATCAGAGGCTTTACTTCCGATGTAGTTTATCGTCATACCCAGGATGCAAGGACTTACTGGTTCGCGTCATAATACTTTTGGGAATTACAAGCGATTTTTTCTTTACTGAAAATAAAATTAAATGTATTTTGCATATTTGTATTTTCTAAACTTACAAATTTACTTATTTTTTTTTTTTTTATATTGGCATTTTAAATTTTTTTCGATATATAAGTAAAAATGACGTAGTAAAATCTATATTTTAAATGGAGTGTTCTAAAACCTCACGGTACTAATGCTTGTAAGAAAAATGAATTATGGAGAAGGATAGTGGATACTTCCAATATGGTAGGGCCGATTGTCATTCAATGCCGCTACTTCTGGAGCTCGTGTTAATCCCTGACACCTGAAGTCCATAGTTTTTTACGCAATTTTTGGCCACTGGCACTCTAAAACTCGACGTTGTTACATTTTGTATAAAGTGGGCTTACAAATAAATACGACGACCATTATTTTTTTTTTTTTTATAACAACACTAAATTTCCCCCACTGCCTTCTTTAGTGGAAACGGATGTATTTTCGACGGGAGAGACAAAATAAGTTTTATTCAGAAATGAGGAAAATCTCAATGCTTATATTACATCGATAAACATGCGCATGTGTAAGGTCAGTAAAAAAAATCCTATTATAATTGTGCTTGTCCCTCGCTTCGTTAGTTTGCACGACCGGTACACCCTTTCAATAACTCATAAATAATGTACTATTCCGTTTTGATCGCGTGGAAATAAAGGAAAGGACGCTACTTGGTTTCAGTGAGAGAACGAACCACGTCTGGCTTCGTCTTCTATGTGTCGTGTCCTTACAGAACGTAGGAGATCACGGTTCTCCACAATTTCTTATCCTTTGTGGCGTTTAAAAGGTTTTTCGCTATTTTCCACTGTCCCTCTTGCCTTCAATAGTATTAATATTTCGTTCTCTTTATCCTTTCCTCAAACACACTTCTTTTACTCTTGCTCTCAATCCTCTGTAACCCCTTACGTGCTAGTGGCACTTCCGCCTTGCTTATATATATATGCATGGCCGCGTGGTTAGAAAGTTAATGTACTGAGCGCAACACCCGTGTTCGAATCTCGCCATATTCGATTTGTCAAAGAGATCGCTTTTTAATAATATTTTTTCTGGGAAGGTAGTCCCGGTATACAGAACCCCTGGAAAGTGCCTGATGACCATGCTATAGGTTGGCCCAAGCCTTGTGAGTGAAACTGGTTAGACTAAACTGTTCGGAAGGCATCAATGGTTGTACCAGAACGAAGTCACAAGTCATCGTGACTGAGGGTTTGAGTGTACTGACCTTGTTCGACTACTGGTCACGTCATCCTATCCGCTTTCTCACAGAAATTGTAACTAGGGTACGGTTAGTATAAACTACAGGTTGGCTCTCTTGGCGTTGAACAAGTAGAAATGTTGGCTGAGCAGGTGTCTTCAGCAATGAATAACTAGCAATCCTAACAGATATTTATGGTCGGAAAAAGGAGCAACCAGTATACTATTGTAATTATTAGGATGATGAAGAGCTGCTTGACGGTAATAATCTATTCTTGACCTCCAATCTACAACGCAAGTAAGACATCTCCATTGCAGTAAATAATCCTACCCACGTATAAATGTAGATGCGCACGTGTGTGTGTGTGTATATATATATATATATATATATATATATATATATATATATATATAATATATATATATATATATACTCGCATCAGAGATTGCTAGATAAGTTTACTGATATGTAAAATACATCAGAAGTGATATGTGTTCACGGATATCTATCAGTGGCCATAAAAGATACAAATTAATATCTGTATATAAGATGCACATATGTGTTGTAAACATTTTTCGATTTTAATTTGGTATAATATATATATATATATATATATATATATATATATATATATATATATATATATATATATATATATATGAGTGGGAAAGCTATGTAAATAACTAATAATTGTCTCTCTCTCTCTCACTCACTCACTCACACACACGCATATATATATATATATATATATATATGTGTGTGTGTGTATATATTCAAGTGTAATGTCAACTGACATCTTCTAATGCCTTGATCTTGTTCCCCGTCCTTCTCTTTATCCTTTCCTCAAACACGCTTCTTTTACTCTTGCTCTCACCCTCTGTAACCCCTTGCGTCCTAGTTGCACACCCGCCTTGCTTTGGGTGAAATGCTTAAAATATATATATATATATATAATATATATATATATATATATATATATATATATATATATATTTATATATTTTAACTTTAGATTTCATTTTGTTATTAAAAAATGTGTCCGCATATCTGTATTTTATGTCTATCCTGAAGTCTGTGTTAATACAATTCTTCAGTCAACTGTTAATATTTAAAATTGACCCAAGGCTAGCGACATTTTTTTTTTTTTCGCTTTTTACTGATGTCTTTTCTTTTCAATCTTTCTTTTTCTTTATTTTTTTCGATTCTTCCTTTTTTTTTTTCTTTTTCTTTTCTCTGTATTTTTTTCTTTTTTCGTTGGGTATTTTTTTTACCTCGCTTTGTCAATTTTAAATTGGCCTTATAAATTACTATAAATGAATTCATCTGAGTAGAATTCTTGCTCAATTGCATGCATTTAAAAACCAGGTATCCTCCAAATCACCGATTCTATTGTATGCGATCGTAATTGTTTATCGATTAGGAACAACTAAACAAACAAAAAAAACGGAAAGCAAAAACACATAAAAAAAATTAATGCAGGAATCGACAGAACCTTGATATTTTCGCATTCTTTTTGTTCAAATAAGCCTGAGTTGTCACTGTGCTCAGTGAGAAACGAATTCCTGAATATTCTTCTTCTGTGTGCCGTGTAGGACGTAGGAAATCATGGTTCTCCACAACCTTGGAACTCTTAGAAATATTTGCCATCTCTACTCATCTGTTCTGATAACTATTTACACAGGCTTAAGTAGTTAATTCGCTGATTTCCTCTTGCCCTCAGTATGTTCTTTGTGCGTCAAATTTTCTAAGCCCTCTTTCCTCCTTATGTGCCCTGATAATTTCAGTCTCTGATCATATTTTCAATGGGCCTGTAAAGAGCGCTCGGCGTTTTAATGATGATATTTAGTCAATGTTTGGTATCTAGGCTGATGACATAATTATTTACTACTGTTTTAATGGTAAGTCTGGTCAACTCGATAAGGTCAAATTGGCAGCTAATCTCAAAAATGACTTAGAATCTATTGTTAACTGGGGCAAGAAATGGCTCGTTAATTTTAACGCTCCCAAAACGAAACTGATCTCTTTTAATCGTCTGAGGAGAATCCTTTTTACCTTCCATCAGTATGGCTGATGCTAACCACCAGGAGAGTGACTCGTTGTGCCTTCTCGGACTAACGACTTCCGCTGATATGAAGAGGAAAGATTATAGTGAATCAATTGCTAGGCCTGCTGCTAGGAAATTTTTTTTTCACTGTTCTTTTGTTTCTCACCAGAATCTATTATTTATAAGTCTACCATTTATCCATGCATTGAATATTGATGTTACATCTAGTCAGGTGCTTCTGCAATCTATTTAGTGATTCTTGATAAAATAAAACGAAGACTCTGCAATGTTATCGGTCCTTACTTTATATCTCGGCTTCACTTTCCGACCGCCTTAACGTAGTTTCTTTGTGTTTTTTTCATGGTAATTGTTCTGATGAGCTTTTCTTCTTTGGTACCTCAAATTTACAAATTTCATTGCATTGCTCGTTTGGCATATTCTTTCACACCCAGTAACCCCCTTGCGACTTAGTGGCTTTATTGCATCGCTTGGGGATGAAATAATTCAAAAAACCACACCTCTTGCAACAGCTGACAACAGACAATATTCACTTTCTTTTTCCTGCTGTCACTATTTTTCATTTTATCACCACCAAAATGCTTAGCAAATAAATTTCGAAGACTGGTGACAGAATTATTCTTCCCAGGCTTATCTCATGGACCATTTCTCGTGTAGTGTTTGTGTCTCTCTAAGTGAGAATAGTCGTTTCCTTATAAGAAAACAGTTGGCATTCATTGACTGGACCGTTAGCGATACTCTCAATTGAAATTTATATTATTATGATTTTCTAAAGTGTTCCTAGGTGTCCTGTTAATGTCACCTTTCATAAGACCCCTACTCAGCTGAGTAAAGGATCTCTATTCTTTATGGGCTGCTTACTGTTGTTATTCGGTTTCTCTGCGTTTGGCTGGCTACATTAAACCTTGCAAATCTCTAGAGATTGGTAGATTTATTAAACGCAGCGTTGTCGGCGCGAAACCCCTCACCATATATATATATATATATATTATATATATGTGTGTGTGTGTGTATCAACTGGACTCTCCCGTCGTTTTCGACTTATGATGGTCAAGCATCTCAGTTTTAAGAAGCAACAGCCAGACTACCAACACACATCATTTGATTATAGTGGTGAAGACTTGTGCAGAACCAACCGCAGTTTTGGAAGACCTGAATACAGAGAACTGGTGTACAGCGTGCCACAAGGTCCCCAAAACACCCTGCGTAGGTTTTGAATTCAGAGTTGTCCTTCCTTCTAGACCGTCATATATAAATGAACATTGAGGCAAATACCGAGCGGAAACAGTCTTTCATGCTAGAACGCAATCTTTAGGCCATATTCAGTAATTGATATATGGCAGGGAAAACATGGCCTGAAAATTCACTTTTATATTTACATACGCTCTATCCCTGATATTGAGTATTTTACCCATAAATATAGAATATCTTCAAACTATATATATATATATGACAAAAGGAGAACTTAACCGACACGTTTCGTCCTCTGAGGGACTTTATCAAGGCAATCGGAGGACGAAAGGTATCAGCTAAGTCTTTCTTTTTTCTTTATTCATATTGCCCTTTTACAGATATACTCAATCTGAAATTTCTACACGCACACAATATATATATATATATATATATATATATATATATATATATATTGTGTGTGCGTACACTACGAAATGGACAAAGTCCGACAATTATTTAATATTTTATTGTTATTCGTTATTTATATAGACACAAATATTTAAATAAATTCTCTGTTTATAATAAACAGTATTAACAACATGTGATTTTACTGCCTTTAAATTACAATTTTCCATGATTTCCCTCGAACGACCATGTCTGCTCGAAGCGTATCTAAACGTAGACACAAGACGTCAAATACTACGAAGGAGGATAACATATTTTCTATGAAAATTTCTTGGATGTTCAGGCCGGTAAATGTTGTTAATACTATTTATTATATACAGAGTATTTACTTAAATATGTGTCTATATAAATAACGTATAACAATATATATATTGTTCATTGAATGTTGGTGCTGATAAAATAGTTCTCGATGCATAATAACAGAGATATAATTTATATTAATGATAAATATACATATTTTTCGCTGCAGTATACAACTCTGAGTTGCAGGCATAATGCAATCGTCAGGTACTGATTGAAAAATAACCATTGCATAATTTAAATATTCATATTAATACTGTACTGTAATAATAGTGTTAGTCTCGAAGTAGGATGTTGGTTGGAGTAGAAAAAACGAACTTGGGCGCTTGTTTGGATAAATGACCAAAGATTTTTTTCTATATACAAGTTATAAAAATGTTTCTCGTAAGTGGTATACTGTAGTGGGTTTCAGTGTGCGTTGTACTAGTTGTGACGTGGGAGATGGAAAAAGGAGTAAGCTTAACGCCCGGTGACTGCTTGGTAGCTATCGCTTTGTGCTTGTCGCGTTGATATGGACCTTTCATTTACTAAGTTTACAGGAGGTATTTTACAAAGCCTAATTGTCGGACGGGCAGTCAGCCGTACGTGCGTGCAGTCTACGCTTTCTGTTGGTTTACTGCGTCTGTCCGGGTACTCTATAGCCTATATAACGGGAAACGCGAGAATGTAGTTGAAAGCATCTGTGGCAAAGGAGATTCACCTCAATAATGGCTGGCAGTCTGATATATTTGTGTTTCTTTTAAAATTTGTTTTTAATAGAGTGCGGCGTGTGTGTAACTTAGCTAGACGAAAATTGGTGTGTAGTTAGATATGTTTTCTAATAATTGTGTAAATTTGGTTTTATCTCTGTTTAATTTTTTTCCGCTACAATAGTGGAGCAGTTCATTTATTTACAGGTGGGGAGTAATAAAATAAATTTTATTACCTACCCCCGTAAATAAATTTTCGCCCCTATTTAAATTAAGAAATGATAACACATGGTGTCTTAGAAGATAATGTAAATTACTTAATAGTAGGAAGTAGATAATTACAGCTAAAACCATATATGTAAACTCGCTTGTAATACACAAGAGTAAAAAAAAGACTATAACTTTGATTTTACAAATGCTAACCGAATTAAAAGAAAATACAATTCCTTACATCGAAAGTATTTCAAGAGAGTCCTGATAAATATTTTACCAACTATAAACACATGTCAAAACACTACATTTCATCACCAACCTTTATTGAATGCATTCTTAAAGAATCTAACGTATATTTATCTAAAACAAACGGTGTTTACGTAAAAACATTCCCAAATCAACAACCACCAACATTATCTACTAGATCTTCACAAATGTACATGATCACATGAATCCCGAACTAGAATTATGATACACTTACACATAGCACTATTTATATTATTCGGACTATTGTCCTCCTCTTTGTCACCATATCTATTACAACGTTTCGTCCGTTGTACGATCCGACCATCTTTAGGTAGTTGGAATGTCGAACTGAACCCTTTATTTCGCTCACTAGGGTAGACTATTCTAGTTCCACGTGCCATGTTCTTAATTGATATCAGTTATCTTCTGTTAATTCCCCTCTGAAAGTTCTCCACTGCCTTAACCGGTTATTGAACTCACACTGTTTGGGTCCTGACACTGGATCTAACCAACGCCTCATCCACTGTGCCATGCGTCCATAGACAAAGAACACCATTGGAAAATTCGTAAACTTAAGGAATCAGCACATATGCTAGGCCACAAAAATCTCCTGAGCCGACCAAGCATAGAAATAAATACAATATGGGAACCAGTAATAAGGAGTGCCAGAGAAAAGCGATAATAGCAACAAAAATTGCAATGTGAGCACTGGTAAAATGGTTGCTGAAGACCTTAGGTTTATAATACCCAGAAATTCATACACAGATATCCTCAAGGACTCAATGGCGCAGCGGATAAAGGCGTTGGTTAGGACCCAAACAGTGTGAGTTCAATAAGGCAGGGGAATTAACAGGAGATGACTGATAACTGACATCCATTGCACGTGGGTCTAGAGTGAGTTAAATAAAGGGTTCAGTTCGACCAAAATGTTGTAATAGATATGGCGACAAAGATGAGGACAATAGTCCGAATAATGTAAATAGTGCACATAATACCTCATCTCAGAAATATAGACAGTTACATATAGCAATACTTAGGTATTTTTGGGGGGTTTTTTGTTAGACTTTGAATCCGTTAATTTATTGGACCTTCGAAAAGACGCCCCGTCTCTCCTTGAATTCGGAACGCCATAAATTATACTAACGTTTGTTTAACAGGCCAAATGCACATGAAGCCTGATTAACCAGTAAAAGTCAAACACAAAAATAAAAATACCAGAATTTCTTTTCTTCTCTGTCTCATTCTCCGATGAAGCAATAATAAAAGTGAAACATGTTAGATTTATGAACGTTTCCTATTTGTTCGTTATCCTATCATTCTATTGGATTTCGATCCATACTTAATCTGTATTTGGTCCCAGTTCGTGTGTGTGTGGGAATATATATATATATATATATATATATATATATAATGGTAAATGCCATGAGTCGTCATGTCACGTTACGATTCCCATAACTCATTAGGGTCACCACATGTACTGCAGCTATAGCAACAACGGTGTGTCTAGGGTAAAATAGTCTGATGGAGCCTAGCTAGTTTTGAATTCAGAATTTTCCTTCTACTGGACTGGACAAAAGATCCCCATCGGCCCTACTGTGAATTAAATATGGAAGAAGAAATGAGTTCATGTCTTTCCAAAGTGTACTCGTACGAAAGTAAACACAATGAACACGGATGGCCGATTTTTCTTTCTGAGTCACTAACCGGTATACTTCCCACACAACCATAATATCACAGATTTATTGGGAAAAACAAAGGAGTGGTTTCCCGTTGCTTTTTCCACGATTTCGAATTTAGAATATTCTTTCTATTAGACTGGCTACCACACAAGGCTAGAAAGCTCAGACCAGCTTGCTATTTAACCCATACCTGGGTTGGAAAAGAAAGAGATAGATTCGTACGTTTCCTCAAGAGAATTAATGCGAAGCTGAACGCAACTGGCTTGGACGTAACTTGAACTCTGCTCGCCGATTTCAACTTTCGCGCTGATAACCGTTACGCTACCCACACATCTGATAAAACGGTTACTCGCATTAAAAATGTAATCAGCCAGTCGAGTGCGAATCTTCACTTAACTAATGCTCCTGGAGAAGTGATGTACCTACTTCTCCCTGCTTTCTCAACGATTGTCTGATATCATGACAATGTCTCGTCCTGCCATACCTTGATCATTGACGAGAATTTGTTTGTATGTTTAGCGGCATATCAACACCTTATGGGTCATTTAATGCCGAAATTTAATTTTTCTTGGGAGCATTAGTAATTTCTTTTACAAAAAATATATTGCTGATAATGTTTTAACTATGAAAATATATTGCTGTTATTTTTACTATAAAAATCTATTTTTATACTTTCATAATATTTTGACCCAAGTTTGGGGGTTAACAATTTGCCCATAGCTCGGACCCCTAACAGGTGCTACCACCCCGGTCAGAGTGAACCTGGGAAGAACAGCAATTAAGAAGTGGTCCTACGGTCTTCAAAACCTCCCAGTCAGATACCTTGCTGCCGGTTGTAGTTTTTCGTCATACCCATACGTTATTTGCAAAGAAAAGCTGTGGATAATTGAGCACCTGTGTTTTTCCCATAATTCGGCAGCGACGGAGGTAAACTGTTATTCTGATAGACAACCATGAGCAAGCAACTATCATTCGCACGTAATTTGGTGCAACAGTTTCGTTATTTAGGAAATGTTTCTCAACTCGGCTTTCAGTTCGATTCGAAACCGGGATTTCCCTGTGTTTGTCACGAGTGGGAGTTTCCCCATTCTGTCCTCTCAACAGAACACAAAATATTTCTTGCAGTCGATGGCTTGATTGTTTTGAAATCCCAACAGCATTTCCACAGATCGACGTTTAACCTATACGTCCATCTACTACCACACAGGTAACATTAATCCAAATCGATATTCTATTTGTAGAATCGATAAGAACGCCTACACAGAGCCGATGTCCTAGTGTGAATAGTCTTCACAAAACGCACACACACACACAGAAGTGTTTAAATGTTTCATTATTAATCAATAAGTTGTAACAGGTTCGTGCCCATAATAGTCATACACCTTTTTCATATATTTTTTTTTGTTTTCAAATATTTTTATTCAATATTCTTAATCAATATGTTTCAAAATTTATATTGATGAAATACACGCGCACACGTTCTTCTTCGCATACTGTGAAGGTTCTTTTTTGAACGTAGCATTTCCCAGATAAATGGGGAAGAATGGACTATTTTGCTACCGCACTGGCCTAATGCTTGTTGGTAGGGTCTAATGTGACATGCTTGGGTGAAGATTCTTTCCGATTCTTGATAGCCCGAGAATATCGCACGTAAGCGAATGTAACGAAACTGACTGGAATTTGAACTCCGGTTTGTCACTATCCTGGGCATGACGATAAACTGCATCCTGCAGCAAGGATCAGGAGATTGGAAGTTTTGAGGAGAGTGAAACCACCTCTTAATTGATCTTGTTCCCAGGTTCACCCTGACCTGAGGTGGTAGCACCTGTTAGAGTCCCAATAAAAGGGAAATAGTTAACCCCTGAACAGGGATCAAAATACTATGAAACTAAAAATAGCTTTTTATAATAAAAATACCAGTAATACATTTAAAAAAATATTACCAACAATACATTTTGGAAAAGAAAATATACATTTAACTCGCGACAAGAACCCTCTTTGCAAAAATACGGCAATGAAACCTGATCTACAATGAACTGATTTCTTACAAAGAATGCAATATGCTATCCATACGAATCTATTCTAAAAATCTTGTCGGCATCAAATAATCCATTGAGGTGTTATGCCGTAAAACAAACGAAACCAAACAACGACTTCTCATTCCGAGACGTTATCCCTAACACATAACACATCAAAGCTTACAGTACCAGGTATTCCCAAGTAGTCACCCATCTAGATACTGGCCAGGTTTAACATTGCTTAATTTCGGTGATCTGACGAGAACGTGCTATGGTCTTAAGCTCACACATATGTTAGGTGTATGCAAAATGACGTTTTTTTTTTTTTTTGTTTTTTTGTTTTTTTTTTTTCATTAACATAAAGAACTTTCCAGTGTGTATTAATTTTCTAGTTTTCAAAAATAGGTTGCTGAGAACTTTGGCACGCAACAAATATATATCTATCTTAGTTTCTTATGAAAAGTAAAAATAATGGTTTTTGGAATATATTGTACTTATATTCATAATTTAATCATTAAAATACAGAGCGTGGAAGGATTTCATAAATCTGTTAAAAAGCCACGCAAAAGAAAAAAAGGATCAGCATATGTGTCAAAATGCAGACTTCTGGGAAAAAATAGTCGAAAATCATATCCAGAATACGATCATAATTTGTAGACGTAAAAAAATGATCCCATGTTTAAAAAGAAAAAAAGGTTTGAGCGAATTTTAAAAATTTCGAAGTTATACTCGCTGAAAACAGCTAACTACGAGATTTGCAACAGGTCGTAGTCGGTCAACTAAAAAATGTCAGGTCTTCTATATTAATCTACACCAAGTGGCTCCCTTTACTAAAAGAAAGTGAAGCGGACAGAAAGCAACATACACGCCAACCATTGTATCTAGATGGCAGCTTTTCGAAGTCAGTACTCTCAGGCCGAATTCAAATAGTGTAAATAATGATGACAACTCATAACAGAAGTTATAAATGAGTTACTAAAAATGTTAACTTTCTACATCCACCATATGAACATTTCAAATAAGATTGTTTACTATGAAAATAATAAAATTGTTTACTTTGTAAACATGAACGCATATAAAAATCAGCTTAACCATTGCATGCGGAAACTTGTAAAACTGTAAACAAATCGCAGTTGTTAATTTGACCGCAATTATTGAAAGTTTATTTATTAATTATGATTAAATTACCCACGCCATGTTATTAATTATCAATGTGTTACAATGGAGAAATGTAGGATTTGATTGATATGAAAACAATATCAGAGTAGAAGACATTGATGTAAGAGAGCGTATTATTTTACCTGTTGCGTATTTTTATAATATATATATATATACACACATACTCGACTCTCACGACGAATTCGACGTATGAGTCAAGCAGATCACTTTCTACAAAACCGACAGCCCGACACCAGTACATATGATTTGATTACAGTTGTGAAGGCTTTGTGCAGAACCAACCATACTTTTTGATTGCCGAATATATAGACCTGATGCACTACGTGCCACAGGGTCCCCAAACGACCCTTCGCGGGTTTTGATTTCA